>CM054062.1:212230955-212830955 GCA_028641055.1 Alopecurus myosuroides | reverse complement strand
CGGGCACGTGGACCCGCATACACTTAGCCAGCTGGGTGAGTTCGACATGCACGATGGCTACGGATGAATGGACCTCTCGATAGCTAGGAGCGGTTCACGTCGATCCATGCGTGTCACCGGCGGAGGGCAGATGCGTAGCAAAACGGTTAGGAGCGACGCAGCTGGACCCACATGCACAAAGAGTATAAATGGGGTGCACTGGTAGCGTTGCTTTGTTGCATGCGGGTCCACGGCGAGTGGAAGGTGGTAGGGTATGCCCCGTACCACCTATGGCACATGTGGACCCACACGCAACGATGTACCGACCACATAGTTCTGCGTCCGTCGCCTTTGTGGCACCTGGACCCAAATGAAAGCGGGCGTCATGGCGGAACTAGCTTCTCGTCTACCACCGTCATGGCTGTGGACCCACATGTACCAGTCTTATCCAACCGTAGGTCTCCGCCGACCACGCTCGGGCACGTGGACCCGCATACACTTAGCGAGCTGGGTGAGTTCGACATGCACGATGGCTACGGATGAGTGGACCTCGCTAGCTAGGAGCGGTTCACGTCGATCCATGCGTGTCACCGGCGGAGGGCAGATGCGTAGCAAAACGGTTAGGAGCGACGCAGCTGGACCCACATGCATGCACAAAGAGTATAAATGGGGTGCCCTGGTAGCGTTGCTTTGTTGCATGCGGGTCCACGGCGAGTGGAAGGTTGTAGGGTATGCCCCGTACCACCTATGGCACATGTGGACCCACACGCAACGATGTACCGACCACATAGTTCTGCGTCCGTCGCCTTTGTGGCACCTGGACCCAAATGAAAGCGGGCGTCATGGCGGAACTAGCTTCTCGTCTACCACCGTCATGGCCGTGGACCCACATGTACCAGTCTTATCCAACCGTAGGTCTCCGCCGACCACGCTCGGGCATGTGGACCCGCATACACTTAGCCAGCTGGGTGAGTTCCACATGCACGATGGCTACGGATGAGTGGACCTCGCTAGCTAGGAGCGGTTCACGTCGATCCATGCGTGTCACCAGCGGAGGGCAGATGCGTAGCAAAACGGTTAGGAGCGACGCAGCTGGACCCACATGCATGCACAAAGAGTCTAAATGGGGTGCCCTGGTAGCGTTGCTTTGTTGCATGCGGGTCCACTGCGAGTGGAAGGTGGTAGGGTATGCCCCGTACCACCTATGGCACACGTGGACCCACACGCAACGATGTAACTTATAATTTCATGTTATTCTTTGCTATATAAGTTTCCTACATGTTACATATCATGTATATATAGTCATGCTTATTGTGTCTTAATTTTTCGGGTTGCATGTCCATTGTTTACGTTGCATCTTGTTAAAATAATTTAATTACATTTGCTATTGGTCTATCATTGCATGTTGTGAATTAATCACCTTCAGGGTTGTGGACCGTCATGTACCGCTCTTAGCTATCTAGGACTGCCACCGATACCTCTTAAACACGTGGACCCACATGTAACAATTGCTATGGCCCACGTGGGCCATATGTAACAGTTGCTATGCTCATATAGCTTTGAATCCATCGCCTCCAGGGTTGTGGACCCGCATGAACATAGCGACTGCTGCAAGTGGTCCACGTGCCCGAAAGGTGGTGGTGGTAGAACTCTTACCAATCTAGGTCTGCCGCCACTACAGTTCGGTCACGTGGACCCACATGCAACAGTTGCCACGCCCTTATAGCATTGCATCCATCGCCTACAGGTTTGTGGACCCACATGCAATAGTTGTTATGCCCATATAGATCTACATTCATCACCTTCAGGATTGCGTACACGCATGTACCACTTTCGGTCACGTGGACCCACACGCAACAGTTTCTATGTCCATCTAGCGTTGCATCCATCACCTCCAGGGTTCTAGACCAGCATGTACTATTCTTAGCCATCTTCCGCCACCTTTCGGACACGTGGACCAACACGCAACACTTTCTATGATAATCTAGCGTTGCATCCATCACATCCAGGGTTGTGGACCTGCATGTACCACTCTTAGCCATCTTGGTCCGCCACCACCACCTTTCGGGCACGTGGACCCAAATGCAACAATCGCTATGCAAAGCTATCTTTACATTCGTCACCTTTAGGGTTGTGGACCCCGCATGTACGACTCTAAGCCATCTAGGTCTGCCACCACCGCCGTTCGGACACGTGGACCCACATGCAACAGTTGATATGACCATCTAGCTTTGCATCAACTACATTCAGGGTTGTGGATCCACATGTACCACTCTAAGCCTTCTAGGTCTGCCACCTTTCGAGCATGTGGACCCACATGCAACAGTTTATATGCCCATCTAGCTTTGCATCCATCCCCTTCAGGGTTGTGGACCCACATGTACCACTCTTAGAGCCTGCGTCCGTCGCCTTTGTGGCACCTGGATCCAAATGAAAACGGGCGTCATGGCGGAACTAGCTTCTCGTCTACCACCGTCATGGCCGTGGACCCACATGTACCAGTCTTATCCAACCGTAGGTCTCCGTCGACCACGCTCGGGCACGTGGACCCGCATACACTTAGCCAGATGGGTGAGTTCGACATGCACGATGGCTACGGATGAATGGACCTCTCGATAGCTAGGAGCGGTTCACGTCGATCCATGCGTGTCACCGGCGGAGGGCAGATGCGTAGCAAAACGGTTAGGAGCGACGCAGCTGGACCCACATGCACAAAGAGTATAAATGGGGTGCACTGGTAGCGTTGCTTTGTTGCATGCGGGTCCACGGCGAGTGGAAGGTGGTAGGGTATGCCCCGTACCACCTATGGCACATGTGGACCCACACGCAACGATGTACCGACCACATAGTTCTGCGTCCGTCGCCTTTGTGGCACCTGGACCCAAATGAAAGCGGGCGTCATGGCGGAACTAGCTTCTCGTCTACCACCGTCATGGCCGTGGACCCACATGTACCAGTCTTATCCAACCGTAGGTCTCCGCCGACCACGCTCGGGCACGTGGACTCGCATACACTTAGCCAGCTGGGTGAGTTCGACATGCACGATGGCTACGGATGAGTGGACCTCGCTAGCTAGGAGCGGTTCACGTCGATCCATGCGTGTCACCGGCGGAGGGCAGATGCGTAGCAAAACGGATAGCAGCGACGCAGCTGGACCCACATGCACAAAGAGTATAAATGGGGTGCCCTAGTAGCGTTGCTTTGTTGCATGCGGGTCCACGACGAGTGGAACGTGGTAGGGTCTACCCCGTACCACCTACGACACATGTGGACCCACACGCAACGATGTAACGACCACATAGTTCTGCGTCCGTCGCCTTTGTGGCACCTGGACCCAAATGAAAAACGGGCGTAATGCCGGACCTAGCTTCTCGTCTACCACCTTCATGGTCGTGGACCCACATGTATCGGTCTTATCCAACCGTAGGTCCCCGCCGACCACGCTCGGGCACGTGGACCCGCATACACTTAGCCAGCTGGGTGAGTTCGACATGCACGATGGCTACGGATGAATGGACCTCGCTAGCTAGGAGTGGTTCACGTCAATCCATGCGTCACTGGCGGATGGCAGATGCCAGGGTTGTGGACCCGCATGTACCGCTCTTAGCCATCTAGGTCCGCCACAACCACCTTTCGGGCACGTGGACCCACATGCAACAGTCGCTATGGTCATCTAGCTTTCCATCAATCACCTTCAGGGTTATGGACCCGCATGTACCTCTCTTAGCCATCTAGGTCTGCCACCGATACCTTTTAGGCACGTGGACCCACATGCAACACTTGCTATGCCCATCTACCATTGCATCCATCACCTCCAGGGTTGTGGACCCGCATGTACGACTCTAAGCCATCTAGGTCTGCCACCACCACCATTCAGACACGTGGACCCACATGCAACAGTTGCTATGCCCATCTAGCTATACATCAATCACCTTCAGGGTTGTGGACCCGCATGTACCGCTCTTAGCCCATATAGCATTGCATCCATCACCCTCAGGGTTCTGGAGCCACATTTACCATTATTAGCCATCTAGGTATGCTACCACCACATTCCGGGAACGTGGACCCACATTCAGCAGTCCCTATGTCCATCTAGCTTTCCATCAATCACCTTCAGGATTGTGGACCCACATATACCACTCTAAGCCTTCTAGGTGTACCACCTTTCAAGCATGTGGACGCACATGCAACAATTGATATGCCCATCTAGCTTTGCATCCATTACCTTCAGGGTTGTGGACGCATATGTAGCACTCTTAGCAATCTATGGCTGCCGCCACCACCATTCGGGCACGTGGACCCACATGAAACAATCACTAAGTCCATCTAGCTTTGCATCAATCACCTTCAGGGTTGTGGACCCACATGTATGACTCTAAGCCATCTAGGTCTGCCACCACCACCATTCGGTTACGTGGACCCACATGCAACAGTTGCTATGCCCATCTAGCTTTCCATCAATCACCTTCAGGGTTGTGGACCCACATGTACCACTATATGCCTTCTAGGTCTGCCACCTTACGAGCATGTGGACCCACATTTCCATACATGATGTCATTAACAAACATGGATAGAATGCTAATGTTTCACATTTTGTAAGGATTTAAAATGTTTATAATGCGTTTTGTTTTCATTTATTTTGTGGTATTTCTGTTTCCTACACGTTAGACACCATGTACAACAAATTTGAGGTAATTTAGAGATGATCAAAAAATTAAACTTCTTAGGGAAAGACCATCTGGTCTCGCTTAAACAAGTTTTTATGATAAGGTAGTTTTTTTGAACTACTCCAAATTAATTTCAAATTTTGCACACATGATGTCATTAACAAACATGGATATAATGCCAATGTTTCACATTTTTAAAAGATTTTAAAATCTTTTATAATGCAATGATGAAATGGGTTTAAAATATCGGAACTTACCTAAGAAAGACAGTGTAAACTTACGGGATGGGGCAGGCCGGCGGTTTGGATTAGGTCGAATCGTTTGGATTTATTAGTATTATTCGCTATTTAAATTTTAAAATATTATTAGTATTCTTTAAGAGAAGTTAATTATGTTGGGAGTAACTATTTTGTTTGCGTTTGCAATATATGAATATTTGTTTTTTTATTTATGGACACATGTTATAAATTCAACTCTTATTCACCACCTTCTCGCAAATCACAATTTTTTTAAGAGGAGAATCTGAAATATGGCCGTTGCAAACTTAAAAAAATGGTCGTTGGGGTTTTCTCTGCGCTGGTTGGTTCTCAAGTTGGTTAGACCGGTACTGGAACCGGTCTGGATCGGTTGGAGCCGGCAGCCAGACCGGAAAAGCCTTCGGTAGTGCCGGAGCACTTACAGGCAACCCGACCGTCGTCCGGCTGGAATACTGGTTGACCGGATCAGGACCGGTCCACAGACCGAAAACCCCTTCGGTTGTGCCGGATCTTGACCGGATTCTACATGATCTATCATTTTATGTACTGGTCTACATGCACGTGTCTTACTTTTTTAGGGTTGCAACTTTGTAAGTTTCAATTCTCTGTGGTTCTTTCCAAAACCATGCCGTTATTGTCTTGTCGCCGCCACCGCGTTAAACGTCGCACGAATGTAAACGTCGTACGTGAAACAATTTTATTACTAGGATAAATAACTTCATTGCATGCATATTTGAAATCTTAAAACATTTGAAACACACATTTTATTAAAATACCGTTAGTTAAACACATAGCCACATCGATATGACAACGACACTTACGGCGACACGGACACGAACACGACACCGACACTTACGGGCGACAACCATAACCCTAAATCTAGACACGACTACTCATATAACCCTAAAAACTAGACACGACTACTCATCGTCGTCGCACTCCGCCTCCAGCTCGCTCCAGTCAACGCTGCTATCATCGTTGTCCTCGGCGGTGAAGGCGGCGAGCGACGGTGCAGAAGACGGACCGGCACCGGATGTGCTAGCACCCGCCGACTGCCCCCAGTGCGGCTCCTCCTTCACGATGACCGGCTCCTCCTTCACGTGCCCCGACGGACCATGGCGCAGCGCATAGTACTCCTCCATCTTGGCGCGCTGTTCGGCGACGAGGCCTGGGTACTGCCGCTGCAGCTCCTCCATGTAAGCCGCGCCAGCACGCTCCGCCTCGAGCCTCTCCCGCGCCTCGCGGTCCTCACGCAGCTGACGTCGCGTGGCCACGCGGGGGTCAATAGGCCCCAGGTCTGGCGTCTCGCAGGGGGGGAGGCCGTCGGGGAAGTTCAGCCGCGCCTCCGCGCCGTGGAGGAACCGGCTCCGCTGGTCGTACGCGTGGGCCGCCTGGATCGCGGACTGGTACGTCCCGATCCATTGGCGTTCGCCGGTGTGCCGGTCGTAAATTTCGGCCACCCACGAGCCCCACTCGCGCTGGCGGACTCCGAGGTACCTCGGCGGCGGCGGACGAGGTGGGAGGTCAGCCGGCTCGACGATGATGCGGGGGGCGCGCGAGGTGGAGCCGCTGGCGTGCACGTCCCGCCTTGGAAGCGCGCTGCGAATCGGCGGAGGGGAACGGCGGCGGTTGCTCGAGGAGCCGCGCTGCACCGCGCGGCCACTGGTGGCGCTGCGGATTGGCGGCGGGGAATGGCGGCTCCGCGATCCGGCCATGGGGCGGCGGCGGCGAATCAATGGGATCTGAGGTGGGAGGTAGAGCGGTGGGGGAGAGAGGCGGAGCGAGGTGGAGCGTTGAACTGAGAGAGATGCGGCGCCGTGAGACGTGAAGATAAAGAGGGGAGGGGGTGGTTGCGCGGGCGGCGGGAGTTACTGCGTGCCCCCTCGGTCGCCGACACGACGCGCCACGCGTCTGTCGCTTGGTTGGCCCGGGGAAAAGGTGCGTCGACGTGGAGAGGCGAGCTACATAGCTGTTGGCGGCTATTTTGACACGTCCATTTGGCAGTACCAGTGGCTATCACCCGTGTGCGGCAAACTGGCGGTCCCAGGTTCGATTCCTCCCCGCGTTTATTTTCGCATCTAATATTCGGTCGGCTAGCGGCTCATCGGCTCATCGGCTAAGACTACGGCTCGCTGCTAGTCGTATTATACGTTTATTGGAAGAGTGTTTCGAGCGACGTGATTGGTCGAGAAGGCCAAAGGGGAGGACCGAAGCAGAAATGTGGTCACTCTGCTCAGCTGACTTGCGTAAGTGCCAGAAAATTGAATCAGCTCCAGGATGAAGTTTCCACTCGACATAACCACCGTTATTCAGACCCAATCGATCAGCCATCCTCTGCCTGTGCGAATTCAGCACATCTTTTAAGCGTACTCTACAAAGTCAATAGATTGTTAAATTCATACACAGACATATTCTCTTAGATTCGTTTGTCCTGGCTAGTCATATACTTTCTTACTTTCAGGTTTCTATAGCTTGGCAATGCTTTATGAACACCGAGGGTAAAGAGTAAATTTCATTTCGGCCCTAAAGATCACGATTTGTAACAATGAGTACGCAGACCGATGTACCCCATTCAGCAAATTTATACATACAACCATTTAGGAAATTGCTCCCAAACTGTCAAAGAAGGGCCACAATCGTGCTGACAGGGCATTAACACATGAACACATATTCGTGAAATACGCTTCCTAGTTGGCATACGGGCACCGTTTGATAAATTTAGCTTGGTTTTAGCTTAACCAGGTGCATTTACTTGTGTAGTGTGAGAGGGCTGCCGGTGGCAGGTATTCCTTACGCACCCATAAGTACCATAAAACTCAAATTTGTATGTGATTCTAGGGATGATCAAAATACCTAAATTTGTATGTGATTCGAGGGATGATCGAAATACCATATAAATTTCCAAAATCTACCCAAAAAGTGGAAATTCCACAAAAACAAGAAGAATGCGATGGCCCGATAATCGTGATGACACCCGGCTACAAGTAGCCCGTTATGAATATCTTTTGAATACCTAATTTCGAAGTTTCAAAATATTTCCAAAAAATATTTGTGTGTAGTCAACTATGTACACTACGAGGCAGAAAGGTGTAGGTGTGATCAACCTTGTAGGTGTAGCGACTTTGTCGTCAGCAAGGTGGCTTCCAATTGATTGATGTATTTATTTGTAACGCATCGTGGTTTATTTTTATATTATTAATGAAAAAGAGGTTGTGTGTATCATTTTGATACAAAGTATAGGGGTAGAACCGCCATTATGAAAAAAAAATACTATGTACACTATGAGTCTGAATATTTTTAATGTGAAATACCTCATATTTTGGAAGACCAAAATTTGCACCATTCATGCCACAAGATTTACGCATTAGTTATTTTCGCCGAGGTCAGAATTTCCTATTGTTTTTTTATAGACGGGCAAAATAAAGTCTTGACTACATCATAGTATTTGTTTTTGAATTTTTAAGCTTTAAATTTAAATTTGTTAAATAATTTAAAAAAAATGGAGTACTCAAGCCCAGAAGCCATATCGCCGCACTCGTGTGATGCCTTCACACCGACGATGTCACTTCTTTGTCAATCACGTACCCTAACCTAGCCCTGGAACCAGTGTTGGAGAGCAGCTTATACCTACGAGTGCCCAAGCAGCTCGCCACTCCGTCTTGTGCTGAACGGGAGTACTATATTTGCTTTGACTAAAGCAAACCTAAGAGCATCTCTAACCAGAGTGGTCAAAATTTAGCCCAAAGTGCCCTCGAAAACACCCCGGATAATCCCCAAACGTGGTGTCCTCCAACCTCAATGTGCTAATTGTAACCCCCAACTACATGCAAGGCATGCACCTCAAGCATAAGAATGTTTTGAATTCACAAATAAATAGTTCAAATCAAATTACAATTATCCGAGTGCACAAATATATGAAATTATTCATAATCCTTAATTTAAATTTAGATTCACGGATTTCCCATGAATGTCCACATATGGTCCATCTGACCATTGAGTAATTTGGACGTGCGCCTGTTGATCTCGAAGTTGTTGATGCATATTAAGAAATTTGAGAATATTTTGCGCTCTTGTTCGGGTAGGTGGACATGTACTCCAAGAAATAATTCATGCATATTAACTCTTCTCCCTCGTCCTCCACAATCATGGTGTGCAAAATTACACAACAAGTAATCACCTGCCATGATATATCCGATTATACATGATTGCAGCTCCACGGATAATACTACCCCAACGAGCTTGGAGCACGTCAAATGCAATCTCAACATCTTTCCTAGCAGATTCTTGTGCAACTACAAATTGGGTTCTTTTCAGACCAACCAGATTTCTTATAGTATTCAAAGGCCGTCCACAGAGATAGATTACATCGGCAAGATAGTGTCTCATGGTGTAGTCATGCCCGTTGACGGTGTAGTTGCACGACAGAACCATCCTCATCACAAAGTGTTTTGAACAGGGAGAGAACTAAAGCATTTTTATTTCATTGTGGGAACCAGGCATGCATGACAAATACGCAAGTAATTTGATGTCACTACTTCAAGTACGATGGTGCCCTCTTTGCTATGATGTTGGTATTGCCTAGGGAAACATGTTGGACATTTTTTTCGCATGCACTGAATTGATCCAAGCATACCTAGAAATCCTCTTGATTCTCCAATGGCTCTTAACTTTTTGGTTTCCTTAGCATTGGGCTCTCTTAGATATTCCAGTCCAAACACTTTCATCACAGCCTATGCAAATATTTCCATGGCCTCAATGCATGTTCTCTCTCCCATCCGGACATACTCATGAATGGCATCCGCGACTTTTCCTTAGAAAGGCATCTTCAAAGTTGTAGTGAATTTCTGCTAGTAGAGAAGGATAGTGGTCCGCATCAATCATAAATCAACTTGAAATAATCATCAAACTTCGTCACTTGTTCCTCTATATGCCGGAACAATCTTGAGCTCATCCTAAAGCGACTCCGGAGAAATCCCTCATGGAAGACCGAACCGGGCATGGAATAGTCATACAAATCACGTGTGACTTTGATTCTATAATGGGGCAAACCTATCCCGCCCTTTATCGAACCACAGAAGTTGATCACTTGTTTCTCCTTATTCTCCATTTCCTCATGTATGCTCATCATAGATATTACCTCCTCATCATCATTATCGTCGATCTTGCTCTCATTGTCATCTGCGATAAACTCTTTGTACATCAACTCATCTATGGACGAGTAATCATACTCATCACCAGATGAATCCATGCCTACAACTACAAACTAGAACAATAAAAATCGCTTCCCGCAATGTCTGAAACACTTGAAGGGCGTGGTGTATGTCTGGAGATGTAAAACGTACCAGGGACGTAGCGTACAATCAAAGTGTATATTGGGCGGTCTGACGGTGACGCGGAGTACTTAGCTCGGTCCACTATAGGTCCGGGGCGGCGGCGGAGGTAGGTTGGGAACAACGACAGAGCTAGGAAGGTGCGGTGTAGGCAAGGAGAATGGGACGAGGTGGGACTAGTAAGGGTTGTGATCCAATTTGGGGAGAAATGGGGTGTGTCCGGGATGGCATATCAAACGTGGTGGACGCGTTAGGATGCGTGCGGGCGGTCCCAAAATCGGTCCACATGTGGGCTGAGTTTGAGTTGCTGGAAAGCCCAGACATTTGGTGTGAGTTTGGGAGGGGGCTGGTTGGGTGTGTGTTTTGTGTTCTCGCTGTCCGTTTGGATGTATAATTGGGTTTGGGAGGTGTGGGGAGGGGTGGTTGGAGATGATCTAAATTGACCAAACAAGTACCACTTTGGCAACTAGGAATAATATTAAGCAAATATGAGTCCATGTGACATGTCTCCTTAGCTCGATGGATCGTTCCTTCTTCACAAATCAGGGTAATGTGCTAATTAGGGTGCATTGTGTCGAAAAGTTTTCTAAACGTGATACTATACCTCTGTTTGAGTTTACTAGTCTAGAAGTGTTTTCAAATATTCAATGTTTATAGGGTTGTTTGTTTTATTTCCATAGTTCACGCACTTGCACGCCTTTTTCTCTCCTTCTCTATTAGCCTTGTGATTTCCCTCGCCAATAGCATCATGTGGAGAAGTCTTGTGATTTCCCTCGCCAATAGCATCAGGTGGGGTGGGCCGGGGGAGGGGGTGGCAAGTGGCAACAACTGAGGAAAATCATGCACTTATTCATGCCAATAGAAAAAATCCAGTATTCATGCTGAATTAGCCCTTTGGCCAAATAAACTAAAAAAGAGTTAGCACATTGGTGATAACAATCTTAAATGGATGCTTAGTGTGACAAAATTTATCTTCGAGGGTACATAGTGACTTACTTTCGTAATTTTTTTGCTTGATGCATGCCAATAACAGAGTATCAACCATCTTCTGACTTATAAAGATTGTAGTTAGTGTCCCGTCCACTTTTAATAACACCTGGACGACCAAATGCCCCCAGACTCAATTAAATGTGGAGTTATCTCTCTTGAAAACACAACTATAAATAAATGAATTGTTTCTCTCGTGTGGGTGTTAAGATTAACATAAGGGATTTAGATTAATAAGTGTATCTCGTGAATATCTCTTGTGCCCTATGTACAAGTTATTTGTCTATAAATCATCATGACATGACTAGTGATACGCGGCCAAACTTTGTACCAGAGCCGATCTAAACCTAGCGTGGCACCGCCATAACCTCCTCATCCTTGCCGCTCAATAGAATGGCTAGTACAGTAGTATCACCCCGCTTCATCCATCCATCCATCCCATATGTTCATCGATTGTTTGCCTCGACCACCGCAATTTCATGTCATGGAATGCCCTCACACTCCCCACCTCTATGGCAACCTCGAAAGCACAAGTTCTTCCATTGTCACGATGATCACCCCGAGGACCAGTTGTAACCATGCCCAATCTTGTGTATCTAAAGTGGTGGGCACGATTGAATGGTCTTGGGCATTCCCATCTCCTCCATGGAGCCTTACATCGCCTGCCAGGGAGGCGTCAACGCCAACCGACCTCGCACTCAGTACACTGGACGACAAGGTGGAGGTCGTCCAACAGGAGGCAGCAAGGACAATTCACTAGGCGCAAAGGTGGTGGTAGCAACCACTATGGAGGTAGTGGCAGTGACAATGGATGCTATCTCCCACTCTCGTGGGGTCACCACAGATCTCGTACTTTAAAAGTTAGGGTTTTGTTACAAGGATAAGATGGCACCGGTGGAGTCGTCGGCTAACTGGAATCAACACGTAGTCTACCCAGGTTCAGCCCCCCGAAGGGTAATACCCTAGTCCTAGTTATCTAAATTATATTCCAGCAAGTTTATAGAGCTGTTACAATGGAGTTGTGACGCAAATTGGATCTGGCGCTAAGATGAAGTGTATGGGTATATTTCTAGGCCCCTCTCGACAGTCCCTCTCGGTCTTTATATAGGATACTAGGCCTAGGGTACGTGGTTGAGCCGGTTACAGCGTAGGGCGATGCCCTGATTCTACGATTAACTTGCAAAATACCCCAAGTGTCGAGTTGGGCCTCCCGTAGTAAATGGATAGTATGGACACCTAGAGGGGGGGGGTTGAATAGGTGCTACTTACAAATTTTAATACTTTTTCGATTTAGGCTTAACACAAAGGTAAATTATGTAGATATGCAACTACGGTGAATTTACCTATATGGTAAGAGCTACACTAAGAAATATACAAACACAAAGTAAAGGTAAAGGATAGAAGAAACTGATAGCGGAAGCACGCGGAGACAAGGATGTATTCCTCTATTCCTTCCTTCATGGGGAGTACGTCTCATTGGAGGGGTGTGAGTTTCGCCATGAAGGCCTACTCAACGCCACAAAGGACTCACCCTATTCTCCGATGAAACTCGCCACAAAGGCCTACTTCACCTTCCACTATGAAATCCTTCGAGGCAGAATCCGGAGCATTTACAATGATCTTGAGACACACACCCACAACTGAATTGGGGGGAGGGGTCTCAAGAACACCAAGAATCTTTTACAAACAAATGTGAGTAACAATGAGGTCTAGGTTTTCCACAAGGAAACCCTAGACACAAATGTCTCAAAGAAATGAGGGGGAAATGAAAAACTGCTTGGTGAAGATGTAGATCGGGGCCTTCTCCTTCAATCCTCCAAAGATCAACGAGTTTGGGTGGAGGGATTGGGAGATCTCTTGAGTTTGATAAGCTCAATTAATGGAGACTTGAATGCCGGACGAGTGATACGTCAAAAACGTATCCACAATTTCTGATGTTCCATGTTATTTTCATGCCATATGCTACATATTTTCTTTACACATTATGTCATTTTTATGGATTTTCTAGGAATAACCTATTGATAAGATGCCACAGAGTCAGTTCCTGTTTTCTGCTGTTTTTAGTTTCAGAAAAGTTATTCTGGAAATATTCTCGAAATTGGACGATTCGAAACCCAAAAGTCTTAGAATTCCCGGAGGGTCAAGGAAGTCAAAAGGAGACCCGGAGGGGGGCCCTGGAGCCCCCACACCATGCCTGGCACAGGTGAGCCCCTCGCCGCGCCAAGAGGTGGTGTGGGCCCCTCGGGCTCCCACCACCATCGCCCTTTCGCCATTTATGCCCCCCGATGCATAAACCCTAAATATATCTACCCCTTCCATGAAAAGTTCCGTAGCTCCGCCGCCGCCGACAAGTTTTGGGGAACAGAAATCTTTGTTCCGGCGCTCTGCCCGGACGGGGAAGTGCCCCCAGAGCCATCTCCATCGACTCCACCGCCATCTTCATCGCCGTTGCTGTCTCCTATGATGAGGACGGAGTAGTTCTCCCCCGGGCCTGAGGGCTCTATGGTAGCTATATTTTTCATCTCTCTCTGCCATGGTGTGATCTTTAGATGAGCATGAGCTTTGTAATCTAGTTGAATAAGTAAATGTTACTCTTCATCTGTTATGCTACTCAAGTGATTTTGTTATGAGATCTCCGTAGACACTTTGATCACGGTGTAAAGGTGACAGTGTGTGCACCGTGTGGTTTAGCATGAGATTTATATCTTGCGTTGGATGACCTAAGAAATTTTAGCGTTTGTTTAGTACTAATTTGGGACGCTCATAGTGACAACGTGTGGTGTGGTGCCCTAGAGAGGGAATACAGACTTGAGGGGGTACCTGCAAGGTCTGCCCACGTCACCTACATTGTCAGATTTTCAAAATTTGACAGACGTGAATGCCACAACCGCATGAACCATGAGTTGCAGATCCACAACCAGCGCTACGGCAATGCCACGTTCACCAGCTTCCGCGGGAACGACAACCACTTTTGCATGGACATGGGGTAAACCAACCGCCTGAAAAGTGGATCGAAACACCTCCACGTCCATGAGCCCTATAGAGGCAAGGATCAAATTCAAGTGGCGAATGGTGTATTTCTCTATTTCGCATGCTGGTCATTCGTGTTTATTGGGTCTTTCTTACCGTTGAAAAATGTCCTTCATGTTCTATGCATTAGCAAGCATATTTTGTTAGTTCGTCAGTTCGTCGTATTTTTGGATAACAGTGTGTTTATCATGTTTCTCCACCATTTTTTATTTGTTAAGTACAAGAAAAAAATTCTTATTCACGGTAGATTATACTATTCCATTTCATCGAGAATCGTCTTCATCATGACGTCAAGCGGCCTCTAGCATCAAGATTCATGTAATGGATTGGCTAAATGTTTAATATTTATGTCATGCATGGATATATAATTGTTGAATTCTTATATAACCTGATGGGTGAATGTTTAATAATTTTTTAATGATTGGATGTTTGATATTTATTACATGGTTGAATGCTTAAATGAACTGTGTGTATGCTCACTGAAATGGCTGTAAATGTAATCAATCGCACACGATCCTATGCCGCATGAGCATAGAAAGGTATCTTGTGAAGCAGGTATCCAAAAAAGATGCAAAATGCCACATTTGCAATTTTCACACACAATAGACCCTATGTCATGAATGTTGCAGGAGAACTAAGAATTTTCAAGCTATGTTTGCTACTTTCCAACATATAAATGAATTTTAACCAAATTTAGGAAAACTTATTCAAGATTAAACTAGAGGTAGAATGCTAAAAAATCGCGAACAATCATATTAATGGACCCAAATAAGAATATTTGGAGGATCCATAAGGGTGTTAAAAAAATAAACATATATCTATGGACACGTGGGCCTGCCGTTTGCAATTCATATTGAAGAAATTCACATAATATGTAAAAAAAAGGTAAAAATAATGTCAGGTTTTGCCATGGACTCCTTTTATGGGTACAAGTTTCCACCAAAAAATCACAAAATGACCAACCGCGTACACTATTTTATTGTTTTTACTCCAAAGGACCAAGTTCATGCCCATTTTCAGACTATTTTTCATGATAATGGATTGGATTATAGCACAAATATGCGGTTTACCTTGCAAAACAGCAATGGGAAGGAACATTTCTACTTCGTAAGGAAATACATTTTCTAATTTTTAAATGCCTAAAGAGGGTAGACTTCTGAAGCTAGTACAAAAAACATAACGCAACATCATACCTTCGGAATTTTCACACATATTATACCATATTTCATGACTTGTGCAAGAGAAGTGTGAAGCTTCAAACTTTTTGCTACTTTCTAACATTTAAATGAATTTCAATAAATGTACCTACAGTTATTTAAAACTGAACTAGATGTGTGTGATAGAATGCTGAGAAAGATGAACAAGAAGTCATATTCATTTACCCAGTTAATAATGTATGAAGAATACATAAAGCTAATAAAATATTCAAGATATTTCTATGGAAATGGTTTCGCCATTTGCAGCTCAATTTTGAAGGAAAAAAAAACCACATAATATGTTATAAGTATCACAAATGTCATATCTTGGCATGAACTCCTTTATGGGTATAACTTGCCACCAAAAAAGCACTACCTGATTTTGACAAAATAATTAAATTAAAATATGGTCGAGTCTAAGAACATATCTAGGAGACACCTGATATGCCTAGCCTTTAAAACGCATTTGCGGTTTAGGTATTCCACCTTTTCAAGGTCAGAAAAGGCTCACGTAGAACAAAAACTCTAAACAAAACTGCAAATTTAAAAATAAAACTCTTTTGCTCGAAAGTTCAAAGAGGAAGACAGGGATATAGAGAAGAAGACAACGATACAGAGATCGAAGACAACATGAAAACAAAATTCTTTGACCCTGCCGCCTAAACTACGACTTCCCTATGGACAGACTACGTAGTTGCCGCCTGCGCCGCCGTCTTCAGTCTTCGTAGGAGTCGTCGAGGAGCCACCACTGGAACTGGTCATTGTTGGCTGCACGTCGCGTAGGATAGATATAGAGGACTGATCATTGTTGGCTGCGCGTCGCGTAGGATAGGTATAGAGGCAGTCATGCATCTCCCATACAAGGCGAGTGTAGAGCTTCCATTCGCCTTTCTTGGCTTCGAACGCCTTCTCCGCACGGAGGCCGCGTTCGAATTGATCCACGTTGAACGCCTCGGCAGCAGCGGCATCGATGCACTGCTCCTTCACTCGCCTTTCCTCCGAGCGAACGAACTTCGCTTTCACTATGGCAAGGAGCTCCTTCTCGCTCTTGATTCTGGAGCCGACGCGTCGTCGACACCTTCGTTCGCCGTAAGAGCGGGCACCAAGGGTGGCGCGGACCCGCCCGCCTCGGCGTCGTGCGCAGCCAGGACAAGCCAGTGCACCCCGTGGGAGCCACCTCGGCGTCGTGCCCAGCCGGGCCAAGCCAGGGCATCGGCGGCATGCCGCGGGCACGCGCGGTACTCTGGTTCTCCACCTCTTTCGCGGACCTCTCCTGGCCGCCCTCCTGTCCGATTGGTGACTTAGAAGGCGTCATAGTGAGGTGGTGGCGGCGGATTTATACGTCGGAAGGTTTAATTCGTCGCCGAAGGTGGATGGATCTGGCGGCCGGCTGCGAAAATGGGTGGGGGTGTGGGGGCGGGGGGGTTGGGTTGGCGGCGTAGGTCACACTTTATGACTTGTATCGGGGTCGACGCAGTTAAAATAGTGGTTCGGATGCGGGATTTGACGGGCCCTTCTTCTCGTTTACATGTCAGCCCTGCAATAAGTGGCCAGAATTGTGGGCTCAGCCCTTAAACTCGTCGGGATTTTACAGATTTCGCGAACATAAGTTGTCTCCTAGACGCTCTAAGTCTAAACGGCGCGTGTTGAGCGACTTTAAACGACGTGCAATAGACTGATTTGTACGGGTGATTAAAATTGATTGTGAATGGACGGCAAGGTTAAGGGGGCATCACAACAAACGAAACTCCCGATGGAAAAAGTGCGAGGAGGAGCGAAAAAATAGTTTACCGCATTATACTGCGAGAAGTCAACCCTTGTAAAACATGGAGTCCCTCAGATGTTAGAAATGTACTCTGAGCACCCGGTATTTTCAAGGTTGTTGACTTCGGGAGCAACTCAACGCACATACTGAACCCCAAAAATTGTGTACTGTATAAATCAGGCGCGAATATCTTGTGTTGATGTTAACCTCGGAAGTCAACCACCACAGGGAAGTCCACTGCTAGCTCCAGCTTGTTGCGCCAATCGGCCGGGTCCTCCTCCCGTGCCGGCACGTTCAGGTCGAGCAGCAGGTCGACCGCCGGCGCCGTTGTCCTCTCGCCATCGTCTTTCGGTCGGAGGCCGAGGCCGAGGCTGAGGCTGAGACCAAGCCCTCTCCCCACCGCCTCGACGGCGCGGTGGCGGCGCATGTGGCCGCCGAGCGCCTGGCCGACGGCGAACTCGAGCCCGCAGATGGAGCAGCCGTGCACCTTGGGCTTGGGCGGCTCGCCGTCCGCCAGGCGCGGCTTCTTGTGGCTGGCCCGGTGGCCGCCGAGCGCCTGGAAGGACGGGAACTGCCGGTTGCAGGTCTTGCACTCGAATACCCTCTCCGGCGACGACGGCCCGGCGGCCACGGCGTGGTAGCCGTGGTGGTGGTGGTGGCCGGAGAAGAGCATGAGGATGCGCGCCATGTCGCTGCTGTCCAGGTCCAGCAGGCTGGCGGACGTCGTTGCCTCGGCCTGCTGCCTAGACCTCTTGCCTTGCGCCATTAAGCCAACAGCAGATCAGAAGATCGATCAGACCGAGCAAGCAGAGAAGCAGCTCGATCGGAGAGAGACAAATGCGGAGGCCGATGATTAGGTGTTGCTGGAAGCAAAGATCAGTAGTAATGGGGAAAGGATGAGGGGATCCGGCGTGTATTTATAGCCAGAGGCCAGAGAAGTCCACTGTTGCATGCGAGTAAGAATTAAGCTAATTCTCACTCAGATGACATCATTCAGTTGCATGTGCAACTCATGTGTAATCCATATGCAACTGTGAATTTTTTTAGTTGCAACTCATGTGTAAATCAAAAAATCCCAATTGCAACTCACGTGTAACTATGAGTAACTCATAAATTTTGATTTGTAACTCATGTACAAAACATCTACACCCTAAAAAATCTCAGTTGCAACTGAGTGCAACTCATGTGCAACTGAAGAAAATATAAGTTGCAAGTCATATACAACTCACAACCCGCACTAATCACGATATAAATCTAACGGAGTTCGAGTTGAGTGAGCTTTAACTTAATTCTCACTCAAGTGAGAAATAGCAAAACCGTTTGTTTATCGACCTTTGCTTTGTCAAGGCGCGCGCGATGGAGGGCCGGTTAGTTATACCGCACGTCGCCGTGACGCCATCGATCGATCTGAGAGCCGCCACACGGTGAGCCGAAGCCGTTCCAAAAGCCGTTCCATGCTCGATCTTGTAGCGCAACGCGCGTGCGGTCGTGCGGCCGAACGTAGCCGTAAGCGTGTGGCACCAGTACTGGCCGTGCTGACTGACTGACTGACTGATGATGCTAGCTTTGGAGTTCTAGGCGAGTTTCCTACTTTTCTATCGGATGGAAACCACATCAAGCAACTGGGATGGGACTAGAGCTTTGTTAAACTAGCCGGGAAGAGTGAGGGCTCTGAATTCCTGTGCCCACCGGTCACTGATTATGAGCTCACGTCGGCGGAGCTTTCGGTGAGAGAGACGTCTGCTTTCGATCGTGATCCTTCTCATGCCCGTTTTTTTCGGGGTTGTTGTTGCGTGCAGAAAGACCCCTTTTTCCAGAGTGAGTAGGGGACTTACTCTCTAGAGCTTTGCCAGAAACCCTTGATTTGTGTCATGTCCCTTCGAGAAGATAACGGATATTTCTCCTTTCATTCACTGGTCTACACTAATTTAACTCTGAAGTTGTTTCAAATTAAGCTCCAACCATTTTCCGGCTATAGCACAAGCTTTTTCAACAACGTGGTGTGCATAATTGGTGTTTGGTCCAGCACGAACTCGTGTCGTTTACCGCGACAAAGAGGCACATCGAGACTTCTTTTTTCCATCAGAGAGAAACGAGATAGTTTAAGACATACGCTCATCGGAAGTGGTCTAGCAGAAACTAGCTAGTTGAGAAAAGAAATGAACGCACTTGCACGTCAACGACTCAATTCACTTGCAATAATTGAGGGAAAACAAAATCCAGAAATGCTTAACTTAGCTACTAGTTGCATTTCTAGCGCTCTGCATTATTTCAGTTGTTAAAGCAAGCGAGAGGTGGAGAAAGGTGCAGATTTTGGCCGCTGACATCGCCTGCTAGGGGCAACTTACACATTCTAGCTTAGCTCTACGGTAAGAAGTCAAGCTGTAAAGAATGCTTGTACTTCGGCATGCCACGTCTGTCCGTGTGCTTTGCGAATCATATAATACTATAAGAGTTGAAATTTAAGATCCTTTGCTTAGTTTTATGCCAAGTATGTACCATAGTCAGAAGGGGTCACTACTAGAGAAAAGCCTATAGGAGAAAATGAGGGCTCGAGGCACATATTGGCAAAATGCGCCTCCTATATATTATGCGAGGTGCATTTCCAAGATGTGCCTCCTATAATGCATATATAGGAGGCGCATTCCAAACATATGCGCCTCGAATACTTCATGTAGGGACCACAGCCTCCTGGACCCTGGTTATGCGAGGCGCATCTGTCAATATGCGCCTCCAATAATGTAATTATAGGAGGCGCACTTCTATAATATGCGCCTCCTATATTTTGTGTGGCCCCGGGTGGCTTCTGAGTCAGCGAAGTCGAGGCGCATCTCACAGATGCGCCTCCTATAGTTGGAGTATATAGGAGGCGCATTCCACAAATATGCGCCTCGCATAACATATAGGAGGCGCATCTTCAAAATGCGCCTCGCATAATATATAGGAGGCACATCTTCAAAATGCGCCTCGCATAATGTATAGGAGGCGCATCTTAGAAATGCGCCTCGCATAACATATAGGAGGCGCATCTTCTAAATGCGCCTCGCATGGACCCAGTTACCCAACCCGCGTGCTCGTCCCGTCCACTTCCCACGCATCCTCCCTCTCCATCCACTCCTCACTCTATCTCCCTCTCCCCGATCCGCCTCTCCCGCCTCCGCCTCCGCCGCCGCCCCGTCCCCCTCCCCCCCCAGCGGGAGACGGAAAATTCCCTAGCCGAATAATTCCTCTCTCGCTGCCGCCTCCCTCCATCCCCTTCCGTCTCCTCCGCCCGCGAGGGATGTTCGGCGAACGAGCCAGCCAAGGGCCGGCGGAGCTCCAGGCCTGCTCCTGCCCGCCGGCGGGGAACACCAAGGCGGGAGGCCGCAGGAATGGCGACGGGGATCCACCCACAACCGGTGGTTGGTGAGCCTGCCAGAACTGCCGCCGTCTCCGTCCCCCACGGCGACGGCCAAGCACCAGCCGCTCGCAGATCCGTGCGCCACGACACGGACGCTCATGGCTGGGTGAGGGGCGTCCACCTAGTGCAGGCTCCTCCTCCTCGCCTCCAAAGCCAACCGCCCTTCGGTAGCTCATGCAACATCCCAAACAAAAGGTCAATTTTTTCTCCCTTGCAGCTCTGGCGCGAATCGATTGCTATCCAACCTCCCCATGTTTCCCTACTACTTGTACTATTCACTGGAATAATCTCCCTGCCATCTCGATCTGGCACCACCGGCAGGAAGGAGGTTGGGGACGAGTTCGACCAAGCTGCTGCAGAGGAACGTGTCCCTGTACCGCAAGATCGTGCCGCTCGTCGCGGAGCACTCCCCCGAGGCGCTGCTGCTCGTGGTTTCCAACCCCGTCGACGTGCTCACCTACGTCGCCTGGAAGCTCTCCGGGTTCCCGGCGAACCGCATGATTGGGTCCGGGACCAACCTCGATTCCTCCCGGTTCAGGTTCCTCGTCGCCGAGCACCTCGACGTCAACGCGCAGGACGTCCAGGTAACTTACTGAGTCCATCCGTTCCCCCATGAATCCATTACTTGTTCTCCTCGCCTAGACGGGCTTCCTGTGCAGCCTCATTGTAGAAGCAAGTTGTAATTGCAGTGACTTTTAATCTTAAACTCCTGTTCAAGAAATTGGAGCTGCTGATGTATTCGAACATATAACCTTTTAGAATTGTGTTGCGAGGCATTAATTGGAGACATTGTGCGATCATCCTATAAGCATAGACGTAGAGAGACATATAAGCTATAACTATTTGTACTTGGGTTTGCTACTTTGCTTACCTTCCTTTGGCCTGTATAAGATTTTTAGCATATTACCTCCAGAAAACATTTACAGAAAATTGTCATGCGTTGGAGTTCCATTTGTACTTCTGGGATTAGGAAACCATGGTAAAAAAGTAGAGCAAAATCTCTGCTGATGGCATCTAACCCGAAATTTCTAAATTCTATTTCTAGAAGGCAAGCCCTATTTATCATACAGCTTAGTAGATCTTAACTTAGCAGTTCTTTAGCATGAGAATTTTGGGGTAAGCAATGGGAAATCAGTAAATGAAATGTGTTTTCACAGCAGATGATAAGTAACATATTATTTCAGTGTGAATTTTTTTTCACAGGACTAGGACTGTCAACTTTCTATGAACTTAGTTCAGCAGGTCATGTAATATGGGAAAAGGGGATTAAAATAGAGTCAAAATCCCTTGCTTCTGCATTCATTCTTATCTTCATTATGAGTTCGCGCATTATGAGTTCGCGCAGCTTCTTTTGACCGTTATATCCTACTCACAATGGTGCCATTTTGTTTGGCAGCAGAACTGAAAACGACTGCTCCTTTTTATCTCCATCTTTTTTTGCCCTTTCATGAAGATCTGCGATGTCAATATCACGACATTTCTTCTTTCAAGAGGAACCACATCAGCAGCTGATTTCTTCTGAAATGTTAGTGCATATTGTGAAATTCCTGCCTTGATCTTGTGCCGAGGGAGTCCTGCCTGGTCTGCATTCCAAACTGTATATCTCTCCTATTCGGCGAGGCGCGCCGGATTGGGCAGTGGAGGCAATGTGCTTGGTGCCACGCGGCGGAGGCGTCGTGGAGGCATGTGCTTGTCGCCGAATGGTCTCCACGTCCGACAAGGGCGTGTCCCTGTCCCGTGCACCACCTCAGCGTCAGGATGAGTATTTTTCTTTTCAACATGCCAGATTTTAATTTGTTGGGTAGAGGGATACTTATCAAGGTGTTTGGTGGATTCATACCTGCTTTGCTCATATGATTGAATATAATTTGTATCGTCGTGAATCGTAAATTGTCACATCTGGAAAGTAGATAACAGATATAGTATCGGCTAATGCTGAATTTACAAAATGTACTGAATACACACTAGGTGATATGCATATTTCTACGGAATTATGGGATTTGGCACCCATGTGCAGGCCAACGTAGAACTAGTGTGATATGGAAGTAAACTTTAAGTACCAAAATGACCTCTAGGCAAAAATTAGTCAACAACGTTTGCATAACTCTACTTGGAAAAATGGTATGCTAGTGAAACTTGGTGTTACTTCAAGGTAAAGAAAGAAATGTTCTGTGCTATGTGCTGACATGTCCCTGTTGTTGACTGCTCGGCACATCCGGCAGGAAGTGTTACTGTCCAGTAGTAGAGCAGTTCAGGATGTCATCTTTATTGTTTTTTTTTTCCAGAAAGCGCAGAGCTTGTAATTTGTTTGGTGCGTGGATTGTAGCTACTCTGCTCAACATGAGATGGCTGGTAACTTATAAAAAAGGGACATTTGAAACTAGATTAACAGATTTACTAAATAGGACTTGGGTGTAGTGGAGAGTTGACTATAAGGATAATCCACAGTGACAGTGCTTGGCCATCCCTTTCAAATTGAGCTCCTTCAACCTGTCAAAGCATAAATCATCTACTACCACCGTTCCGTAATTTCTTAACCATTAAATGGATTATGAAATGGTGGGAGTAGTACTTACATAGATTTGGCGCCAGTGATCTCCTTCTCCATGGGTAAGCCCCTGCTCTTCCTCTCCATGCATCTCACCAAGAGAAATAACCAAAGAAAGACAACTCAAAAACAATTATTCTGTTTAGCAAATCTATGTATTTGTAATATGTTAGTTCCATCGGCCTGAAGTTGATCTCTGTTTAGAGACATGGAGAATAAATACCTTTGAATAGCTTCATTTTTTTGCTTATGGCTGGATCTCTTTGTTGATAAATTGTAGATTGGACTTGCACTAGCTAATCTCACCAACCTTCAGGCCAATGATCTTTCTAGGAACAAACTCACTTTGCCAAGCATCTCCCCAACCTTGCCCATCTCATTTGCTTCATATTGACTTGTTAGATAGGTATTCTTCATCTCACGTGATCTTCGTTTGTTCTATATATATAGTTTTGAGAAGCCTTCTACCATCTAGCAAAGGGGTATTGTTCTTTTATGCAGTCAACTTGATGTTATTCAACGAGCACAATCTGGAGCTGGAAAGACTGCTACCTTGTGTTCTGTTATCTTGCAATAGCTTGAGTGCTTGAATATGGTGTATGTTAACTAAATATGTTGAATGTTGACTTGGAGTTTGCTTGTATTGAAGAGTGTGCATGTAGGGTTCTCTATCCGCCCCACACGGAATGTTAACTTGGAGTTTGATGTGTGCGCCGGCGCTGGATGTGGAGCGGTGCCCGAGCGGCGAATCTGGAGCGACGCAGTAGCAGCGGAGCAGCGTCATAACAGCGACTATGGGTTGAAGACGACGTCGTTGTCGTCCTTACGGTCCCCTTAGCGGATGTGGGTTGCTTCTCCTCCTCCTCGCGCTGGTGAGTCGAGTACTTGGAGTATTGCAGTAACTAATATCATCTTTCTTTGTGTGTGTAGGAGATGGCGAAGAAGTGCTATGTCGTGTACATCGGTCGGGTTCCAGGTGTGTACGAGGAGTGGGAAGACTGCGTGAAGCAAGTCAACACCTTCTCGGGCAACCTCTACCAAGGCTATACGAGTAGAGAGGTGGCGGAAGAGAAGTGGAGGAAGTGGAGAAAAAGTGGAGGAAGTGGCGGAAGAGAGATGGCAGAAGAGAAGTGGAGGCACGGAAGGAAGAAGTGGAGCAACTTCATCGTGATCATCATCGCCTCATTGCTATCCATCGTAGTCTATGTGCTTTACTCTCACCTAAGCTAGCTAGAGCTCGATCCCTCGTCGCAGTTGTAACGTGATTGTGAACTTGTACTCGATCCGAGACGCAAACACTTGTGTTGTGTGATGTACTTCGTATAAATGAACTTGCGTATATGTATGCCGTGATTTGATTCAAGTTGATGGTATTCATGGTGATGCTACTTTCTGGAAATTCTGGACTGTTGTACTGTATTTGTGTATCTATATACCTGTATATGTGTATTCTGGAACGCGCAGTAATTCTGCAAATTTTAAAATTCAAAAATGTTATACAAGGCGCATATTAAATGCGCCTCCTATAAGTTATAGGAGGCGCATTCCAGAATGCGCCTCCTATAACTTATAGAAGGCGCATTTAATAGTGAGCCTCCTATAACTTATAGGAGGCGCATTCTGAAATGAGCCTCCTATAACTTATACGAGGCGCATTCTATAACTTATAGGAGGCTCATTATTAAATGCGCCTTCTATAACTTATAGGAGGCGCATACAGGAATGTGCCTTGTATACTTGAATATATAGGAGGCGCATTTCAAATGCGCCTCCTATATGCAGGTATAGGAGGCGCATTTCAAAATGCGCCTCCAATAAGCCAAAATATGCGAGGCTTGGCGTTCGAGGCTCATTCCATATGCGCCTCGAATAACAAAAAAACGAGCCTCCAATAATCTTTTCTCTAGTAGTGGGTAACACTAAGTCGTTGCTTGAACGGATTCAGTATGTTGTTTGGTGCAGCTCATCATCGTTGGATGACAGCATCTACACAATTTAGAAAGCAAACTACTTAATTTTGGACAAAAAAGAACTAGTAATGAAAAAAATGAACTACATGTATCCGAAAATTACATTTTACTATGCATGTACAGAAATTTGGATTCAGTATGTGGTTTGGTGAAGCCGTGACTGCACAACTAGATTAACATTTAGCCATCCGTGCGGTATTTTCACGGTTAACCATCCGATCCGACCATCGATCACACGCTAGATTAATTATACTGTTTTTCTTTTGCAGTTATTTTTTCGCTAGACCGCTAGATACATTCTTGAATAGGATCGCAGTCATGCTCCAGTGGTTTTCCTGCGAGGTTTTTCCTTCCGAAAATACAGTGTCTTGTGTCGATCTATTTCTGATTATTACTTGCTGATATCCATCATTTTGTATCTGGCACTCAGCATATCCGGACGACTTATGGAGTGCAGTGGCACTATTGTAATGTGGCTTGCGGAATGCGAGAAGCGGAGAAGCGCGAGTACGCAGGCAGTGACGTCCTTTTCCAACAAATTCTTGGTGCCAAGACCAAGTTGATGCGGCTGTTGGAACCGATCAGAGGTGGCTCGGAACCTCCTGCGCATACATTTCTGCTGCAGTATTGCACATGAGCAATCGCATGCAGTACGCGGGACCAAAATTTACCGTCTGATATTTCAATCCTGTCAGAGTTTGACACGCGTGTGGAACCCGTGTATAACTGCTGTTTACTACTACTACGTATTTCACCACCCCTAGTTAAAAGTGTCAGTCGAGCTTTGGACTTGGGATGCCTACACATCTGCCTAACAATGAGCGTAGTACTGACGCTGTGTCAGCAGATACACTGAATTCAGTATTCAGTCAGGAGCGTTGCGCGGCTGTCATGCTAGCATACACGCTACTCTACACACCTGGATCGAGACTTTCTCCGGTCGGTGGATTAATCTATTGGTTGAAAGCAGGTCGGATCATAAGATCACCTAGTGCACTTATCTGAGGGATAAGATGTGGTTGCTCCTTCCCTCCCTCTCACTTTGCCTGTTCTTGACAAATGAGTAATGACCATGTATATCTAGCGCCGCCAATATGGCCATACATAATTCATCCAAGTCCATATTCTGAAATATACGGTGGACAAATTAGGAATCGTAGATAACTACTACTACCTTAATTCCAAAATATAAGCCGTTTTAGTAGGAAATTCTAGCCTAGTAAAACAACTTACATTGTGGAACAGAGGTAGTATATATATGTGACCATGTATACCTTACGTGATGTTTGTGTATTGGAGATATGTCTTTCTTTTATCTTCAATTAAGGAGTTCGTATTAGTCATGTAATTTTCATGTCATCACATAATCGATATCTTTGGTGACAGGCAATTGTACATTGTGCGGAAAATAACTGCGAAAACTAGACTTTGCAGTTTTTTTCACAGGTATTCAGATAAAAAATAATTAAGACAATAGATGGAATCAGTGCCAGAGTTAGAGGGTGGCTTGGTATCTACATGAACCAGGGACAGGGAGTATTATACTCATCTATATATTATTATTACATGTCTCTTGAAACAATGGAGGGTTGAAAACTGTGAAGCAAAGCCATATTTGGCTTCTTCAATAACGGATGTTCGTGCGACTAGTTCGTGGCTTCGCCCCCGATTATATTATTTAAACATGCTCCTAGATTATGCAGCGTTCCGGAGATGCTCAGCAACAAGCTAACCTACAAGTTATATTCATAACAGAGGGTCAATCTGAAGCAACCAATGAAATCAGTTTGAGAATATTATCGCACCCTCTGACTTTTGAGTTTCGAGTAGTATATTTTGCATGATGCAGAACGAGTAGGAGTATATGCCTATTGACACTCCAGAAACTAAAACTCTTAGGGCAAAGCCTCGGTGAAGTCAACTAATATAGCTGTGTATAAACAACTACTACTAGCCAAGTCAACAATGCTCCTTCATTATAGTATGGTCACTCTGCTCAGCTGACTTGGGTAAGTGCCATAAAACTATAATGCAACTGAATCAGCTCCAGGGTGTAGCTTCTGTTGGACCTTAGCATATTCAGAACCAATCAATCAACCGTCATGTGCCTGTGCGAAGTCAGCACTGTTTTTTTAAGCACACTCTACAAAGTCAATAGATTGTTAAATTACTACTTTCAGGTTAGATTCTGCTGTTCTTGTTTGTCATATTCTTTCTTACTACTTTCAGGTTTCTACCTAGGCTCTGCTTTAACACCAACATAATTACTACTCCCTCTCCGTTTCGTTCCAAAATAGATGACTTCCATTTGTCCAAACATGCATGTATGTCGACTAAAATATATCTCCATACATGCATGTTTCGACAAATGGAAGTCATCTATTTCGCAACGGAGGGAGTAGTACAAAGGGTAAATTCCACTTTGCACTCCTACGAACATGTTTGTGACAATAAGAAGGGAAATCCATTTTGACTTCCGGGTGCATATACACCTAGTAATTAGAAAACATATTTTGAAATATGGAAAAGTTCGAAATAATGTTTTGTGGATACATATTAATATTCTATGTATTCACAAAGTTGTTTCGCCGAAAACCGATATTTTTTGTGGCCTATATTAAAAAAGACAAAAATGGCTCCTGATAAGTGATTTAGAATAATAGTACGACGGGGATGGAGGGCGACAGCAGCGGCGACTCGGGCGCCCGCTGTGGCTCGCCTGACTATGGCGCCTCCCCCATCCGAGGGCGTTTCTGGGCGACTACGGCGGAGGAAGACAGTGAAGATGGTGGGAGCTCGTCTCGTCCGAGGTCGATGGGCTCCTACTGCAGGACGCCATCTCCGGCGGCGTCAAGGGACATGGTGGAGCGGCGTAAGGAGAAGCGGGAGGTCAAAAAACGGCAGCAGCGCTGGGCGGCGGCGCAACTGCATGTCTCTCCGTCGCAGGTAAGCATCTCAGGCGGTTCGCCGCCGCGGTTTCTTTCTTCGTCGCGGGAGTGGCATCGACAGCGGCCAAGTCTTCCATCTTGCACGACCGCGTGCGAGAACGGGGGCCAGCCGTGGTACGTCGTACGCCGTTTCAGAGGGAAGCTGAGGCATTTTCTCGACGGTGAACCGTCGCCGTCGGCGAGCTTGCACGCTGAGATCCATGGTGATCGGAATTCAAATTCGAACCTGCAGTTCAATGCAGATCCGCTGATGTCGGTAGGCCAAACGGGCCAACCACGCAGAATTCTAATGGGCCCATATCGACTGACACACCGCAAACGTGATGGTCAGGGCCATGCGGGCCCTATACATCGAATAACGTGGCCCTACCGAGCACCGGCTCGGGTAGGGTTCGCGTTTCTCTCTCGCACAGCACCGGTTCGTCGCTCGATGGCGAACCAGGGCGGCGGCGGTGGGCAGTACGACGGTCGTGGCGGCGGGGGCAGGCAGTACGATGGCCGCGCCGGCGGCGGAGGGCAATACGGCGACGGCCGTGGTCTCCCTCGCGGTAACGCTGGACCGCCGAACCGCGGCGGCGCTCCCGTGCGCTACAACCAGGCCGGCTCGAGCGGCGCGGCGGGGCTGGGGCCTTACCAGCGCGGCGAGTTTCCGCAGGGAAACGCCGGTGCGTTCGGCGGCTTCAACGCCGGCGTCGGTTTCAATGGACAGCAAGGCGGTGGCGGTGGCGATCGCTTCCGTCGACCGTACGGAGCTAACTATGGCGGCCGTGGTTTCAACCGTGGGCGCAACTATGGAAACTACCGTGGACGAGGAAGGGGTCGCAGTCCTGTGCCTACACGGACCACCGATGGCGGCTCGGGTGAAATCCGTGAAGACACGGTGGCGGCCGTTGTGAGGCAGGTGACCGAGGCATTGAGAGCCCAAGGGGCGTCGGCGGTGCAGCAGGTGGCGGTAACTGTTGCAGCACCTCCGGCTAGTGTGGTGCAGCAAGCTGCAGCAGCACATGCGCTACCGAGCGCAACACCTGCTCCAGCCGCTGTTCGTGCACCTGGTTCGGTGACCCTTCCTGTCACCGGCGCGGATTTTGCTGCTGCACTGCGTTTGGCTACAGCTAATGTGACTCGAGGTGAAGGGGTCCAACCAACGTTGCAAACGGCGACGGTGAGTGTGGACTTGGCTTCGGTTCCTGATTGTGATGATGAATTGGCTACGAAAAAAGCGAAGAAAGATAAAGCTAAGTGTTTCAAATGTGGTGTGCAGGGTCATCTCAGTGCCGAATGCACCGTTGTTGCGTGTGATTATTGTGAGGGTTCTGGTCACGAGCCCGACGATTGCCACCTCTTATCGGCCGTGAAGCAGCAGGTTATCACGCATGGTTTTATTGATGAGAGACTGATGTTCTATGAGGCTGTTATTACAAAATCTTATAAGCCAAAAATTGATTCTGCGAGGCTGGGTAAGCTTACAGTCACGGGAGGATCGCTTTCCGTGGAGGAGGTAATTATTCAGCTACAGAGATTGGTTCCGTCTGAGCAATTCAATTGGGAGGTTCTCGAGGTGGGAGATAATGTGTTCAAGGTATCCTTCCCATCCAGGAGTGAGCTCGATCGTATGATCATCTTTGGAGCATGTCATATTCCTAACAGTCCCTGTGTGATTACAGTGGAGGTGTGGGCGGCTGTCTTTAAGCCCCTATGGATGTTACCCGAGGTTTGGATTAGAGTGTCGGACATCCCTACTCCTCAAAGGGGTGATTTTTTGTTGCTCTGGAGTCTCGGTTCTCTTTTTGGCAAAACAATAAAGGTGGATATGAAATTTACCAGGAAGCACGGAGTGTTACGCATCTTGGTGGGGTGTTTGGATTATACGGTGATCCCAGATAAGTGGCCTGTTTTTATTCGAGATGGGTTTTATGAGCTTAAGTTTTTCGTGGAGGATCATAATTCCGATGATGAGACCCCAATGGCTATTGATTCTAGCAAAGGAGATTCTGATGAGAATGATAATGATGGGGCTGGTTCCAAGGAGGGGGGCCATGATGATGTTGCGGACAAGGGGATACCAAAGGAGAAGGAGAAGGGCGGTAACGAGGGGATGTCTTCTGCCGCCGGTAAGCAAACGGAAGGCAGCGGGGCTAATAAATCTTTCTCTCCCGGGGTGGTTTTCTCTCCGATGGTGGCTCGTTCGGTTCACGACGCTTATGGGCAGCTACGTGCCCTCGGTCAGCGTCGACCTCAGCAGCCTAGTGCTGCGTCGCCGCCGCATGCCGCGGTGGAGCAGCCCGCACCTGCGGCTGGTTCTTTGGCCGGCGTACGGGACGCACCGGCGTCTCCTGGCCATGCGACAGCCCCCCGAGCGGGCGGGGCAGCGGGCGAGGCACACCCGAGCCCGAGGAGTGACCTTGGGCGGCAGGACCTTCCGGCGGCGCCTGCGGTTCGGTCGGCGGGAGTACCACGTGGCGAACCGTCGCCACGACTTAAACCTACGGCGCGGAGGGGCGCGAGCGTCGGGGTTGTCCCGGTTGCTAGGTGTCTCGACCAGGCTTTCAGCGGAGTGGCGGCACAACCACTCCAACCAGGCGGGTTGGGTGGGGCTGTGTTGCGCGCTTCGGACGTCGGCAGCGAGCTTTGCTCGTCCCAACCAGGCGGGTTGGGGCTAGCAGCGGCACACACGGGCTCTCCTAGGCCTACCGAGGCCGAGGTCATGGCCTATGCGGGTATCACCGCGGCGGAGGTGGAGGTGCGCTCCAGTCCTCGGCTACGAGCCAAGCCCGACGCGGATTTGCCCCAGGTGCAGCGGGCAATGGCTCTGGCGCAAAAGAAGGAGATGGCTTTTGTCGCAGGTACTTCTACCTCTTCTAGCTTGTCTTTACTTTCTTTTTCGTATTCTGAAATTAAGGCTAGAGCGGATAAACTTGGGGTTTCTTTGGGTAAGAATAAGGATCAAATTCGTTCTTCTATAGCGGGCATGTTGGATTCAGAGCATATTAGATCGGTCACTTATCTTAATAAGAATATTGAAGTTGATTTGAATTCTAGATCAAGTTTGGTTATAAGAAATGCGTCTAATTTGAGTGACGATCTCGATGCTTTTGATGTTGAATCAACAGAGGATCATACAGATCTAATGACTACTTTGAAAACGGTTAAACGTAACCGGAAGAAAGTAGTTGGCTGCTCTTCCAAACCTAGAAGAAGTGATAGGATTAAGAAATTTAAAAAATAAAATGAGAGTTCTAATTTGGAATAGTAATGGTTTCGGTGATCATGCCAAACATCAGGCGGTTAATGAGTTCGTTAGAGAGCATGATTTAGATTTTATTGCTTTGCTTGAAACAGGTAGATCAACTTTTGCCACTCATTTTTTGCAATTTCTTGCGGGCGGAAACTGTTTTACTTGGTTTTGTCTACCGCCTCATGGGCGATCCAGAGGGATGTTGATCGGTTTTAATGATGCAAATCTCATGGCACAAACCGTTGTGTCTGGAGATTTTTGCGCTAAGTTCCATGTTAAAACTAAAGAAGATGGTTTCTTATGGGCTTTTGTGGTGGTTTACGGGGCAGCACAGGACTCAAAGAAACCAGAGTTCTTGGCGGAGTTGGTCCGTATTTGCGAAAATGAATCACTCCCGACTTTGGTTGGAGGGGATTTTAATATTATTAGACGGCAAGAAGAAAAGAGTAATGATAACTTTAATGCTAGATGGCCTTTTATTTTTAATGCGATTATTGGAAGTCTTGATTTGAAGGAGCTGCGTTTGTCTGGAAGACAATTTACTTGGGCTAGTTGGGGGGACAATCCGACATACGAGAAGTTAGACCGCTTTCTTGCGAGCATAGAATGGGAACAGAAATATCCCTTGGTGTCAGTGCATGCTTTGACCCGAACGGGGTCAGATCATACACCGTTGATTTTAGATTCTGGGGCACAGGCACATGTTGGTAACAAGAGTCTTTTCTCTTTTGAACTCTCGTGGATGCGCCAAGAGGGTTTCGTCGAATTGGTTCGGCGAGAATGGATATCGATTCATCTCGGCGATAACCCGGTGGAGAGATGGCAAAATAAAATTAGACATTTACGACAGTTCCTACGTGGGTGGGCAAAAAATTTGAGTGGTGAATACAAAAAGAAAAAGGAAAAATTAACTCTTCTGATTGATGAACTTGATATTAAAGCTGAGTCTATTCCTCTCTCTGCGGCCGAACGGGCAGCGAAAAAGGAAGCTGACGAATGCTTGGCTAAATTAAAAAGGGATGAAGAATCAAAGTGGGCTCAAAGGGCGAAAGTTAAATATATCCAGGAGGGTGGTAGCAACACGAGGTATTTCCATCTTATTGCTAATGGGAAGCATAGAAAAAAGAAAATCTTTCAGTTAGAACAGGACGAGGGTACGATTGTGGGAGAGGCAAACTTGCGGGTTTTCATCTCTGAATATTATAAGAAACTGTTCGGGGCATCGGCACCGAGCTACGTTTCTTTGATCGAGGATATGACTGATGACATGCCACAGATTTCTCCAAATGAAAATAGTATTCTTACATCTCCTTTTACCCAAAAGGAAGTATTCGAAGCTATTTCTCAAATGGAGAAGAATAAAGCTCCGGGATCAGACGGGTTTCCCGCTGAGTTTTATCAAAAATTTCGGTATGTCATCAAAGAGGATTTGATGGCTATGTTTCGCCAGCTCCATGAGGGCGACCTACCTCTCTTTAAGCTAAATTTTGGGGTCATTACGTTGCTTCCAAAAAAGGAGGATGCGAGTCGTATTGAGCAATATCGGCCAATTTGTTTGTTAAATGTAAGTTTCAAAGTGTTCACTAAAGTAGGAACTAATCGGGTTACTTCTATTGCGAGTAGAGTTATCCGTCCAACTCAATCAGCGTTCCTACCAGGTAGAAATATTTTAGAGGGAGTTGTCGTTTTACACGAAACGATTCATGAGTTGCAACGGAAAAAGATGGACGGAGTTCTTTTTAAAATTGATTTTGAAAAGGCTTATGATAAGGTGAATTGGTCTTTCCTCCAACAAGTGTTAAGGATGAAAGGTTTCTCAACGGTTTGGTGTGATTGGGTGGCTCGTTTCGTTCAAGGAGGAAGTGTGGGTATTAAGGTGAATGATGACATCGGTCATTATTTCCAAACTCTAAAAGGTTTAAGACAAGGGGACCCATTATCTCCTATCCTTTTTAATCTTGTTGTCGATATGTTGGCTATCTTAATTGATCGAGCAAAGGAAGATGGCCAAGTTGGAGGGTTGATACCACATCTTGTCGAGGGAGGGGTTTCAATCCTTCAGTATGCGGATGACACGATTCTCTTCCTTGAACATGATTTACGTAAAGCCTTGAATATGAAGCTCATACTTGCGTTCTTTGAGCAATTATCGGGCCTTAAGATTAACTTTCATAAGAGCGAGATCGTTTGTTTTGGGGAAGCAAAGAATGCTCAAGATGATTATTGCCAGATTTTCGGTTGTGAGGTAGGCAGTCTACCGTTCAAGTATCTTGGTATCCCAATCCATTTCAGAAAACTTTTAAACAAAGAGTGGAAACCGGTGGAGGATAGGTTCGAGAGGAAACTGAGCTCTTGGGCCGGAAAACTATTATCTTATGGGGACCGCCTCATTTTAATTAATTCCGTCCTGACAAGCTTGCCTATGTTTCTTCTCTCTTTTTTTGAAATTCCGATTGGAGTTAGGAAGCGACTAGATTTTTATCGCTCTAGATTTTTTTGGCAAAGTGATACCAAGAAACGAAAATACCGTCTTACGAAATGGAATATCGTGTGTCGACCAAAAGACCAGGGAGGTCTAGGTATTGAGGTTCTAGAGATAAAAAACATGTGTTTGTTGAGTAAATGGCTGTTTAAGATGATGCACGAGAGGGAGTATGGCAGGAGTTATTATCTAATAAATATCTAGGGGATAAAACGTTATCTCAAGTAGAAGCAAAACCGTTAGATTCTCCGTTTTGGAAAGGGATCATGAAGGTGAAACACGAGTTCTTTTCACGTGGTAAGTTTGCACTTGGGAATGGTCAAAGTATTCGGTTTTGGGAGGATACATGGTTAGGTGATGAACCGTTATCACAATCTTATCCATCGCTTTTTAATATAGTGGTACATAAAAACGTCACGGTGGCTGACGTGTTATCACACAATCCTCTAGACATTCGGTTTAGGAGGACTATTTTTGGTGATAGAAGAGGTCTTTGGCTGCACTTGGTCGAGAGGTTGATGGGTGTATCCCTCAATAATGAGACGGATACGTTCCGTTGGAAATTAACTCTGGATGGATCTTTCTCTGTAAAATCCTATTATGCAGACTTATTACATGGTTCTATAAGATTTTTGCGAAAATATTTGTGGAAATTAAAGGTCCCTTTAAAAATCAAAATCTTCTTATGGTTTCTTAATAGAAAAGTGGTTTTAACCAAAGATAATTTGTTAAAAAGAAATTGGATTGGTTGTAAAAAGTGTGTGTTCTGTGATACGGATGAGTCTGTTGAGCATTTGTTAATCTCTTGCCCTTTTACTCGTGATATTTGGCGTCTACTTCACTTCACTTTTAACATTTATCCACCGACTAACATTGCGCATATGTTTGGTAGTTGGCTAAATGGTATTGATAGAAAAACTAAGGCACGCATTCGTGTCGGTGTGGCTGCCTTTCTATGGGAGATTTGGAACAGCCGTAATGATATGATTTTTAACAAACGAAACAATGTTAACTTTTTGCAGGTTGTAAACAAGGCGGTATATTCCTTACAGACATGGTCCTTCCTTCTCCCTGTCGATCAGCGAGGACTTATGGATTCAGGCTGTACCCGGCTGCTGGGGGTCGTGCGGGCTATCTACAGCCGGGGTGGGTGGCTTAACGCAAGACGGATAGATGCATAAATTACTTTTGCTTATTTTTGAGTGGCTGATCTTTGTGGCCACCTTGAGTGATCCGTAAACTGTAACTGGATTTGGCTCTGGATATTTTTTGTTTTAATAAAGCCAGGCTGTGTGGATCAATTTGATGCAGAGGCCGGGGCAGAGGCTCCCATTTCTAAAAAAAAAGTGTTTTTAGCACCAAATTTTCTTTATTTTACACAGGAAAAAAAGTTAAGTTTTCATGAAACGAATTTGGGAATCCTTAGGATGCTAAGGTCTATGTGCGGATATTTTTTAACATTTTTTTATATTTGTTTAAAATGCATTTCAAATAAAGAGTGCATATGCACCAGGATTTAAAACGCCTCTCCTAATAAGGATCCCATTTAAGATTTTTGTTACCTATTTACCGTATGTAACAAATTTATCGACACAATATAAAAGCCTCTCTACGGCTCGCCATGTCATCTTTGTGGAATCTGCGAGACGAACACGGAATTCAAATGGGAGCCGAAAGAGGGGCACTTGGAGGCCAGGCAGGTCTAGGACGTGGCCTTGGGCCCACCCGCACCCCTGGTCGCATGGCCCTCCTAGCCCATTCTCGCATCGCCTATTCGCATATTTATTGCCTTTTGACATAAAAATGTTGTGGCGGTATTATTTTCCATGAAATAGAGACAAAGCCGTTGTCACCTTGAAAGTCTAATCTAGAGCTTCTGAAGCCCTGCTCCACCACTCTACCGAAAGGTGGAATCATCGCCGGAGCCTTCGTCATCGCCATGATTGTCTCCGGGATGATACATGAGTAGTTCATCGTTAGACAACGGGTCCATAGCAGTAGCTAGACAGTGGTCTATTCTCGTTTTGCTACCATGTTTTGTCTAACATGATCAAGATCACCGTTATATAACTGATACTTGTTGTGTTTGCTAGGATCCATGAATTATAAAGTTATGATCAGATTGTTCATGTTTCTTATATGATTTATATGATCATGTTACTATTAGTGTATCAATGTTCTATTGTATTCTTTCATGCTCTCCGATGTGTGTGGTTGCTTTGGACAAGTAGTTGCATGTGTTTCCAAGAGAGAGTTTTGTGCTAGATAGTAGGTTCATGCCTCCTTCGTGCCTGGACTTGAGTGACATAAACAACTAAGACCAATGATGTGTTGTTGCTACTAAGAGTAAATCATCGGTGTTTACATATATTTATGATTATGAATATTGCTTATATTATGTATTATGCTTAATGCAATTGTCTGTTGCTTTTAGCAACTTAATTCCTAAGAGATGCATGATGAATAGCGGTTTCTGGGTGGATTATTAGTTATAAATGCATACTGGATAGCGTCTTATATAGGTTTTACTAATGCCTATATGAATAATGCAATTAACTTTACTTGTCATGATTATTTGTTGTTCCAATTCTATCGATTGCCCAGTTGTAACTTTTTTATTCAATATGTTTACTTGTTATCTTTTGGAGAGACAACATTAGTATAAATATGCCCACGGTCCATTATTTTACATTGTTTACAACCTCGTTTAATTACTTTACATCATCAATTGCTCGTTGTACCATTTTACTTTATTACTCTCAACCACACTATACGTTTAACTCTCGTTGTTTACAGCAAGACGGGAAGTTTAACAACCTTCCAGAAAACTGGGGACAAATGGAATTTTGTGTTTTGTGTGTAGGTACACGCATGTCCTCATGCTGAGTTTCTGGCGCCTCACTGAAGAATGTGAAGTCCCACTGATTCGATAAACACTGGTCTCATTACTGAATTTTTTTTTGCCATTGTACTGCATCATAAGTTTCACTTGAGATTCCCCAACGGGTGTGTATTAATTGCACCATCAACAAAAATATTAGGGCCGTTGCCGTGGACGTCAAAGATTCAGCTAGTGGATTTACACGCTTCCACTCTCTTTTTTTTTGTTCTTGCTTAGTTACTTTTTATTTAGTCTTGTTTTGTTTGTTTTTTCTCTAAAAATCAAAAACACAACAAAAAGACTTTTAGCTTTTATTATTATTATTTGTTTGGATTTGTTTTATCTTTTATCTAGTCATTATGTTTTATCCTAAGTTTTATGTAATATATAAGTGTATTAAGTGGCTTTATCATTGAAAGGAATAATATTAAAGAATTATTTAATCATGTTAATGAGCTTTATGATCTTAATGAAAAAACTTCGGTTGAACTTACTCATAACTATGAAACTGTTGTAGCTTCTTTAGTAAGAATGATAAAAGCTAGATTTGTAAACCTCAACCACATATTGTAGCAAATATTTCTATAACTTTATAGTATGGAAAGGGGAGAGGATAAAAAATTTGTGCTAAAAACCTTGCTCATGGAATATAATGATGTTGTTGTAGAAGCTAGAAAAATATTTGCTCACTATAAATTTTTTGGCTATGGTATTTGATATTGTTCACACTTTCAAAATATTGGACACTAAGAGAATCAAATATATGGATAAAACTGAATGTGGAAAAGAAGTAAAAATTCCTATACCATTCAAACTACAAGGAATAGCTGATGCTTTGGAAGACAATTTTGATTGAATTGCCCCCTCAAAATCTTTTTGATGAAAATACCAAACCTATAAGAAATGAAAGGAACTCTGAACCATGCATAGGAAAGATACAATGTGTCTGTGATAAATTTGCTCACCATGATTTGAACGAAGATGAGAACACTTGATTTTTATTTTGTGCCTAGCTAAAAGGCGTTAAAGAAATGCGCTTATGGGAGGCAACCAATTATCTTTTTATTATTGGTTTGCTTTTGTTTTTTGATGAGTCGTGGAAGTTGTTACTTATTTTTGCTTTGTGCCTATCTAATTGGCGTGTGTTATTTTGGAGCACTCGGTATACCACTTTTTTTTTGATAAAGAATGTATATTAATATCGAGAGATATAAATTACACCTAGTCTCTGCAACAATGCAATAACCGGAGTCATTACGGGTGCACACAACCGAAAGACAATAAGAAGAAGAAATAAAAAAGAAAAGTCCCGCTACAGAGTCACAGTCCTTGTAGCAGCCACACAACCATTACCAAAGAACAACACCTGAGGTCCAATTCTTCAAAAGCAGCATTTTCAAGAAGAACGGTGCCAGGCACAACCAATTAAGGACATACCTTGGGTTTTCACCCTGAAGATAATCCTCGCTCTCAAAACAATGTCTCCAACAAGAACACTGTCAGGCACAACCAATTAAGGCCAGACATTGGATTTTCACCCTGAAAGGTACGACTTTGAACTTCACCTGTGTTATCGCTCCCGCTTACATACCGCTGCCACGATTCCTGAAACTCCAAGCCAAATCCTCATCGATGCAATGGTTTCGATCACCATTGCTAGTCCTCCAATCTCAGCTTCCATGTCATTCTCCGCCTCTGACTTCACCAAGGATTTGCCCATGATGGCAACAGAAGCAGAGATTCGGGCCACTCCATGTGTTGCGATCGAATCCCGCCCGATCCAGCAATCTCTAGGCATAAACGTCCATGCGAGATCATTGGCGGAGCCTTCCGGAACTCGACACTTCGTCCAGATCGAGGAGAACATGCATCAGACAGATCTTCGCCCTTGCGCGAGTTGGAACCCTAGGACCGCCACCAATATAGAGCTCACCAGTAGGCCTCAACGCCGCCGGTCGGAGAAGCAAAAGAGTCGGATGAAGAAGCCACCATGAGTGCCATCCAATGGCAGCCAGCCAAACCAGATCGGACCGGAAGGTTCAGATCAAAGAGTTGTCGTCACCGCCGAGAGGGTCCTCAAGGAGCCTCACTTCCTCCTCCAACTCGCTGCCCCGGCTAAAGCCGCCATCAGGCTGGACGACATCGGAGAACAAGAAGAACCGACGAGGCCACCGTGTCCAGATCGCATCTTGAACGGCCGCCGGCGGCGCACCGCCTTCTCCTCGCGCCTTCCCGCTGAAGGCTTCAAGCCCCAGCCTGCCGGCCATGCCATCCGTGCCCTCCGCCAGCGCTGCACCTACTCCCATGAGGGGCCGCCGAGAGCACCCAACCTGCCCACCGTCGAAGGATGGGACGGGCGCCGCCGCCGCAGCCGTAGATGCCGGTAGCAGCGACGGCCGGCGCTCACCTGTAGATGGGGCGGCTAGGGTTTCGGTGGTGGGGTATACCACTTCTATGCCGAGTATCCCGTGGATTGACACTTGGCAAACAGTGATATGTCGGCAGCAATTCATTTTGCAGTAGTGATCTGATCACGAAGTATCTATGTCCAGTCCAAGGTCGGTTGTGCGCGGCATGATTTTAAATGTGTATGATAGATTGATTTATACTGGTGGTTTAAATGGATGGTGGATCATCAGCAAGGCTAAGGAGCATCACAAAAAGGGGAACTCCCGACGGAGAAAATAAGTGAGCAGAAGCGAAAAAATAGTCTACTGTATTACATACCGCGAGAAGTCAACCCTTGTAAATATGGATCCTCTAAGACATTAGAAAAGTACTATGCGCCAGTATTTCTAATGTTGGAAGGGTTTTTGACTTCTCGAGCAGTTCAACGCACATATTTGAACTCCAAAAATTGTACTGTACAGCCGTGAATATCTTTTTTTTAGATAACAGGCTGAAAGCCCGACGTTAAATTAATAACGCCCCAAACGGCGACAAAGATACAAGGTGTTGAACCCAACTTACAACTTCGGACTGCACACACACACACACAACGCGGACAACCAAAGGGGCTACCACCGTAGGCGCAACACCGGAGACGAGACCACCAAAGGGGAGCCGAAGATGATGGGCACTTGCAAGACGGGCAAAGCTGTCGGGCCGGAGCTCACCCAGAGGTCGGGCACACCAACACACCCTGCACACCGCCGCAAGACATGACACCACTGCCGGCCGAACCACAAGGCACCTCACCGCCACCAGACGCACACCGCCGCTGAAGAGCGCAACTTGGAGAATCCAACCGGAGGCGAGAATGCAGAACAAGCACCAAGTTTTGCCAGAAAGAGCCCGACGTAGAGACGCCGTACACCCTCTGGAGAGCCACACGCCGTGAACTCCAAGGCGGTGTCTTCAAGAAGAGCGCGACGCCGGAGCGCCGCCACCGCCCGACCCGAGGGTCTTGGGTTTTCACCCGGAGCACATAGGAGGACAAAGAGCAGCCACACAGACGCCTTCAGGAAGGGAACGACGTCCGTGGACGCCGCCGCCGCGGCCCGAGAAGCCCCGGGCGAGAGTTTCCCTTCGGCACGCTCTCACAATCTCCCATGGCAGGAAATACCGTCGAGACAGTGACCCCTGCTGCCACAGAGTATCGCACGCCAACCACCACGCCGCCCACACGACCGTGGCCATCAGCCAACACCAGAACCACTGGCTCGCCCGCCAACCAACGAAGTTCCCGCCTTCCAGGGCCGCCGCCCCGGCATCCTGACTCCTTGCGTCGACGAAACTGAGAAGGAGCACGCCCGCCACCGAGATTGCCTCCTGCGAGATCGAGGGCCAGCAGCCCCATGGCTGCTAGCACCATCAGATCTGGGGGGGCTCAACAGGGCTCGCGAGGGCCAGAGGCCCCTGCCTCGGCCTGAGCACGCGAGAGGGCCAAGGAAACGCATCCGAGGCCGCACCACCCGTCGAGCCCGCCCGTCTTCCGCCGGAGCAGCAGGCCGCGCGCCGCCGCCGCCAACCAGGAGCTGACCTTGGCCGCACCCGCCCACCAACACCCAAGGGGGGCCGGCCACCACCAGTTCGCCGCCCACCAGGAGGGTCCTCGCCGCCGCGAGACTTGGCCCCAGGAGAGCCAAGGTCGCGCCGCCGGCCGAGTCGCCTAGACCGCACCGCCGCCAGCCGCGGCCGCCCCGTGAGGCGGCTCGAGCGCACGGGTGAAGAAGATCCCGCCGCCACCGGCACCGCGCGGGCGTTTCCCGGCGGCTCCCGCCGGCGGCGGCAGGGAAGGGGAGGGGAGGAGAGGTGCGGGAGGTGGAGCTAGGGTTTCGCCCCTGTCGCCCGCGGGGGGCGAGCAGGAGCGTCCTTCTTTCTCCGCCGTGAATATCTTGTGTTGATCTTAACGTCGGAAGTCAACCACCACGGGGGTAGTCCACGGCGAGCCCCAACCTATTGCCGCAATCGGCCGGGTCCTCGGTCCTCCTCCAGTGCCGGCACGTTCAGGTCGAGGACCAGCTCGGCCACCGGCGCCGTTGTGTTTTTCTTGTCGCCATCGTCTTTAGGTCGGAGGCCGAGGCCGAGACTAAGGCTGAGGCCAAGCCCGAGACCTTCCCCTTCCGCCGCGACGGTGCGGTGGCGGCGCATGTGGCCGCCAAGCGCCTGGCCGACGGCGAACTCAAGCCCGCAAATGGAGCAGCCGTGCACCTTGGGCTTGGGCGGCTCGCCATCTGCCAGGCGCGGCTTCTTGTGGCTGGACCGGTGCCCGCCGAGCGCCTGGAAGGACGGGAACTGCCGGTTGCAGGTCTTGCACTCGAACACCCTCCCCGGCGAAGACGGCTCGGCGGCTACGCCGTGGTGACTGTAGTGGTGGTGACCGGAGAAAAGCATCAGGATGCGTGCCAGGTCGCCGCTGTCCAGGTCCAGCAGGCTGACGGACGTCGTTGCCTCGCCTTGCTGCCTAGACCTCTTGCCGTGAGCCATTAATCCAGGAAGAGATCCCAAGGCCGATCAGACCACGCTAGCAACTCGATCGGAGAGAGGAGATGGAGGTCGATGTTCGGACAGGTGTTGTCCAGGATCGACTGGGAAACGACGAGGAAGCCGGTGTGTATTTATAGCCAGGGCTGTTGCATGCCAAGCGCGACGATTTGTTAATCGACCTTTGCTTTGTCAAAGCGCGTGCAAGGGCCGGTTAGTATAGAGTACCGCACGTCGCCGTGACGACATACATGGGGGCTCGAACGAACTGAGAGTTGCCGCGCGGTGAGCCGAAGCCGTTTAATTTGCTCGATCACACTAGAGATTAAAAGCCGTTCCATGCGCTAGGCGCTAGCTTGTCTTGTACCGCACCGCGCGTGCGGTGGTACGTGAGTCTGATGCTCTGCAACTGTGATGGGACTAGAGCTTTGTTAAACTAGCTAGCTGGGAAGAGTGAGGGCTCCGAATTCCTGTGCTCACTCGTGACTGATCATGAGCTCACGCCGGCAGAGCTTTCGGTGAGAGAGACGTCTGCTTTCGCCCGATCCTTCTAATGGCCCTTTTTCTGTGCGTATCTAGGGCTTTGCTGGTACCCTTGATTTGTGTTGTGACCCTTCAAGAAGATAACGAATATACACACCGGCTTTCGGTGAGAGATATTTTGATTGCATCAACGTAATATCGTGAAAAGGTAATTGAGGTGCACATTGAATATTCCAAGAGATGGGTTGAGGCGTATAATCGAGATCACGATTTGTTCATCCACATGACTGGAGAGATACTCTGGGTCCACTCGATGAAATTACATCTATCTAGCCACAGCGTATGACTAGGTCATAGGGATGTAATATCACGGTAACGAGTAAGTCAATTCTTGTCGGTAACAAGATTGTACATGACATGGAGATGTCAACGATCACATCTCGGACAGGATATGTATCTAAGTAACAAAACAAATAGGACGCTATAATCATGGTTCAAAGACAGCTTAATTCTGAAATGCACAGGAGTCATTATGGGTATCTAGGTCCCGCTATTGATCATTGATCGGAGAGAGTACTCGATCATGTATGCAGTATTCTCAAACCAGGGGTGACATACTTAAGGGTTTGATGACACTCGGAGATCGTTATAGCAAACATCGCAATTATCAGAGTAAGGAAAGAGAGAGTAAATTCAAAAAAGAAAGAGACCGGAAGGGTTCCGGAGAATGGGAAAACATCGGAATGTTTTCGAGAAAATACCGAAGGAGTCCGGGAAGATCCGAAAGGGGTTCCGGAGTCGTTTTTAATTAAATGATATATTAATTATATTTATATGTTTATTTAATATTAGAAGAAATTAAAATATTAAACTAAACTATATTTATTAATATATTAATTTAAATTAATATTAGTTAGTTAACTAAAAACGGAAAAGGGAGGCAACCCGCAAAGGGGGTTCGGCAATCCTCTAGGGAGGGGTGGTCGAATCCCCTCTCCCTCTCCCCCTCTCTTTAGTCTCACATTAGGGACCAAAAAGGAGGAGCCCCCTCCCCCTCCTATATAAAGAGAGGGAGGGGTGCTCTTTTTCAACATAGAAAAAAGCTAGAAAAGTCCCAGAAAAATAGTCGAACGAGCTTTCCCTCCTCCCGCTATGTCTCTTTCCTAGTGCGTAGTCCCCAAAGTTGGACAACGCGCGGGAGTCTTCTCCATCTTCATTTTGAGAGAGTTTCCATTCCGGGAGATCTACTTCCGCAACCTCTGCTGGATCGGAGACCGGGAGTCGACGTCAAGCATCGTACGTGTGCAAGTATTTGGAGGCGTTATTCATTATCGCCAGCAACACCGTCGTTGCACCGTGATCGTCATCAATCGTCAAGTTCTTCACGACCATGAGGTCGGCTACGTCGTATTCCTCATCAACGCTTGTGTGGGAGCGTAATCACCGCTATTCGGTCCACAAGAGATATGTTACCGAAGCACCCCGTAACCGTTACCGCATTAGTCCTAATTAGATCCTAGCTAGTTTTGTGTTCACTACATAGATTTTTTTTTTGTATTTCTGTCGCGAACCTCTTCAATGGTATCAGAGCCGATCTATGCGTAGTATTGCTAGTACGGTTAGAACACATGTTAAATGTGGGCACCAATCTAATAGTTGTCACCTCCTCGCGTGCACTTGCTCATGTTGTTGGCATTGTTTGATGAAGCGTACCTAAAACCGACCTTACGCGTACGCTTACGCGAGACTGGTTCCACGACTAACATGCGGCTCTCGTTTATTATGCTCAGGACCCATCAGGACCGAGGATTTATTGTGCTCCATTTGCAAAATCGTATCATGTACCTCCTTTTCTATAAAAGGACTAGTGAGAATTAAATTTTCTTTGGATGATATTTGGGGCATGTCATGATTCATATCCTCAACCAGAGAAACATAACTCTGATCAAAGGCACCAAATAACTTCTTGTAATATTCCGAAATAAACATCTTCAAGTTTTCCTCTCCAACAATCATGCCCTCGTCTTGCTCAAGTTGGAAAGATTTTTCTTTCGATGTTTATCATTCACTATGATATGAAAATAGTTCGTATTACTACCCCCCTCTTGGATATGCTTGACCTTAGCCCGCTGGGCCCATTTTGATTCCTCGTCACGTCTTAGTTTAGCTAGACCCTCCTCAGCCTCCTTCTTAGCGACCCGCTCGAACGTACTTAGGAAGAAGTTTATGCCTTTATATCAAGGTGGTCTATCAACAAGATAAGATTTTCTTTCAAGATCTTATACTGCCCACTAAGATTCTCCGCCCATCCCCATAGGAATTGACGCAAATGCCGGATTTTATTCTGCCATCGTTCCATCAGAGACGTACCCGATGTTATCAAATTACACTCACGGAGAACCAATTCATAGAACCCATCCTGGCGTATCCAAGAAGAAAAATGGCTCTTATTACCTAAATGAGCATGAGCTCCTGAGTTCAATAGAAGTGGGGTATGATCGGACCCTGTTCTAGTCAACGCATGAACAGAAACTAAAGGGTATTTTTGTTCCCACTCAATTCTTGTTAGAAAGCGATCCAACCTTTTGTACGTTGGTATGGGTCTTCTACTCGCCCAAGTTTAATGCCTACCGGATAATCGTAACTCCTTAAGATCTAAGCTTTCAATAATGGCATTAAAGATAAATGGCCAACAAGCGTTAAAATTGTCATTATTCTTCTCTTCCTGTTTTCGGATTATGTTAAAGTCTCCCCCAACCAGCAAAGGGAGTTCCTCATTTTCACAAATTCTCACTAATTCTGGAAAAAAAAATCAGGTTTCTTTGAGTATTGTGCAGCCCTGTAAACTACGACAAAACTCCACAAAAAAACCATCAGCTTTCGTCTTAACATGGAATTTAACGAAAACTATTCGGACACAACGGTTTGTGCCTCTAGAGTTGCCTTATTAAAACTTACAAGCATATCACCTGAACGACCATGCGGAGGTAAGCAATACCACGTATATATAGTCTCTTCCCCCCGCTAAAATTTGAAGGAAGTGAGTAGAAAACAGATCTCTACCCGTTTCCAACAATGCAACAAAATCAAGATCGTGGTCCTTTACAAACCCATTAACCTTTATATGCTTAGCATGATCACCAAAATTGTCACTGTTCCATATTACACCTCTCATTGTTACTTTTTTAATTTTCTTATTCATGCACTCCTCCTTGGTTTGGTGAAATTAGCAGTAGTATTCTTGTGGTTACGTTTAACCGAAGCAAGTTGTGGCATTAGATCCATTTGATCCGTGTCCACGTCAACATAATCATTGTATAAATCCTCACTCAAGTTTGATGCTCTTTTTAAAACTAAATTATTACTCGAATCGTCAACAGCGAGATTGATATTGTTTTGCAGAAAAATAAGTGATCTATTATTTTCCCTTTGCATTAACCCTGTAATCGATGATCTTTTTTGTTCCTTTGTACCGGGATATGCCTAACGTATCCACTCTAGGCAAAATATCCGAAGAAAACGAGCATATAGATAACTAGCCAAGTCCGGCGCGGCGCACGCCGCGCTGCATTAGATGTTCCTGTTTGTATTTGGGACAAACTATGCTTTGTGTTTTGTCCCGTTGATGCCTGAGAACTTGTGCCGACATGCACGACCCATGAAGTGGTGTGGTAGAGTGTCGGAGGAAGACAAACCGGATAGATTACATGGTAGCTCAAAGAAGATTCAGTGCGGCGTGCCATGGGAATACGGGAAAATTCTATAAACTGGAGGCGCAGAGAAAATATACTTATGCACAAAACTGATAAGCTGGAGTGTCATTAATTCATTCGATTAAACGAACAAATTGTTTACGTGACAGCGCAAATAAATGTATAATATATCAATTTCTGGCAAATTACAAATCAATGTGAAATTTTTCGAAAATCGGGCTCTAGTGAGCTCGGGGCCGCAAATGCTTACTCTGAAAAAAAAAGGTCTATCCATGCTTGACACTGATTTTGGACCAAGACCAAGCACTTAACTCCAGAACGACCACTATCAACAACACATCTTCATGTTATATCAAATACTTCATGCCAGGAAGAAATCAAAGGCAAGAAGGAAGGTAACATACCAAATCGAGAAAGCCTAAAAATAGTGTTCATGGCAATAGGGTGCAAATGATGATTTCAGATTGATGATTATTAGCCATTTATCAAGGACAAACACGACTAACTAACAAACATGTCCAAGAAAAATTGAATGAACATATGAACATTCATGGAAAGAAATGGAGCCACACATGAAGATGCATGCTAAGAGCTAAATAGTAGAGTGCATCTTTTGATCCTTCCTCTGAAACCGTTTACATCAGCTTTAGTATAGTGCAAAGACAGATGCAAATAAACAAGAAACGTCTTGGATTAGAATTCCTATTCAACAGCAACACATACATCTTTGTGTGGAATAAAAATGAAAAAAGAAGTTGGTATGCTATCAACGATAGTGCGGGCCTAAAGGTTACATGCAAAATTCTTGGGAGCATGAGTTCTTTTTTTTCACAAAAAGAAGCAGCCATAGCATTGTTGAGTGGAGGAACATATTATCTTTGTACAATAAGAGCTGGATTTCTTATACTGGTCCTGACTCATAGACAACTTTTTATAATAAATGTCAATACCGGAATTCATCATAGCTATACATGAAAAAAAGAAGTGAAGTTGCAAGACTTGTCTATCCAAGTTACCATAGCACCCACTTGAGGCTAACAAATTCACCTTCAGATGGTGAGAAATCCGTAATATGTAACACCTTCTCATATTGTTTTGAACAAACATGAAGCTTTTGCTGATGGGGCAAATACCCATAAAAATGGGCAAAAATAAAATGGAAGCACATATAACTAATCAAACTTCTACATGCACCGGTTTTCAGAAAATTCATTAATTATAGACATCACGAGATGAACCGGAAGCCGTCTTAGATGTGGATAATTGTGCTCATTGGCACTCCTGTGACCAGGGGTCCGAGCTCAAACCCTATGAGCATGTGGTACCCAACCAGCACGACAGGGCCCTCCCTTGCCAGCCCTGCCAGTAGACACGACACGCTATCTTCCCATCATTCAGAAATTCCAGTGAGAGTTCAGCTGTCATGTAAGAAACTCATCAAACCTGAAATTTTGGAGTACCTGTTACCATCAATTCCGCCTTTTCGAGCTCATCAGGAGTTGGTGGCAAAAAAATCACTCTTTAAATAATTGTCCCTGGATCAAATCCATCTTCCTGCCAGACGTTTTGGAGAGTTATCGGTTAGAATCTTGAAATGCTTGAAATCTATAGTTAGTGGAAACAATATTTGATCCATGTAAGAAGTGATGCTCATGTGCAAGTTAAGAATATGACTGCAGTGCATTAGCTAATAACATGCACTGTTTCTCTCCATCTTTTGTCCATGAGCAATATTTATCTCTGAAGTGATGAATTCTCCAGTCCTGTAGCGTACCATTTTGCCTTTCAGCCTCTTCGCTGCTTGGAAACAGCTCATCTTTTCTACTAAGAAAAAAGAATACCTAGTTCAGATCCTATCTAATAGGTTCAGAAGTGCCAATTATTGGAGTGTTGCATTCAGTCCATGGAGATCATCTGGATACTATGTTCATGTAAACTTTGGAAACTATATATAACAGGGAAGCAACTATGTGACTGTCGGTACGTTGACATGTTGTCAAGTATCAAAAAAAAATTGAGGTTAAAAATCTCAAGTATGTTTTGTCATTGTGGCCATTGCAGACCATACCTAGCAAACAGTAGAGTCTAGGCTTTGACCGCATGTGAGCAGGAGTTTAAAATGATGACGCTGTCCTTAATATTTTCATCTTACAAACAATGGATTCCTTGGGCAGAATATCAGCCATATGCTGCAGAAAGAAGCGTACAAAAGCATCACTAAGGTTGCTGCATATAGAGAAATATGGAGAACAATAGAATGGCAAATCGATTCAGGCATGAACTAACGGAAGTAACATCTGTTGGATGCCCATATACATGGAACAAAAAGTCCAGACCACCATAAGAGAAGGCAAAAAACCAGTGATGATATTGGATAATGCCTCACCATCTTCGTAAAAACTTTGATCGCATCTTCATGAAGTTACATAAAAGCATTCTGAACGTGATCAGTAAGTTTGCTGTTCATCTAGCAAATCATAAATATTCCTCATGAAGATAGTGCTAAACCATTGAGGAAATTCACGCGAAGACCGAATCCAAGAATGCTGAGAGAGACTACAACTGTGACTTGTGGAAAAACGTCCCTGTAAATCCAAAGTTATTGACGACTGGTCAGCAAGAACTTATTGTATGTGATCTGAGATGGCAAATAAAATCACAAGCTAAACAAAACATAGTAAACCATTCGATGTGATCTGAGATGGCAAATAAAATCACAAGCTAAACAAAATATAGTAAACCATTCGAAATTGAACAGATATCACCATTATGTAAGAAGCTAGTGGTGGCGAGCAGGTCAGCGAGGACGGGGTAACTACGTGGGACGCCAGGTAAGGCGCTTTGAGAAGGCCTCGCCACCACATCAACCCTGTCTCGATCTCCCTTGCCGCTGTTGACCCCTCCTCCGCCCGCTTCGGCACCCAAACAGATTTAGCGAAGTGCCGGGGGGACTCGCCGTTGCGGCCTGCCCTGCCACAGTTGGTCGGGAAGCCACTCCTGCCACCAGAAGCAGCGACAAATGTCGTTCGGATCAGAGTGTCACTACTAGGAAAAAGCTTACCCGTGACGCACCAATTCGCTTATCCGTGACGCACCAGGGCGCGTCACGGCTATCACGCCGCGCCTATTGGTTTATCCGTGACGCACCGAGCTGGTGCGTCGCGCCTATTAATACCCGTGACGCACCGTCACGGTGCGCCGCGGATATCGGGAGGCACGTCACGCCAAACTAAGGAGGTGCGCCACGGCTAGGAATATTGGTGCGTCACGGCTAAGTAATGCCTCCACGGCTAAGTTACTGGGTGCGCCACGGGTATGAACTTCTGCGCGTCACGGCTATCCTCCCTGGTGCGTCACGGGTATCCTTTTTGGTGCGTCACGGGTATACTGTGTTGTATTTTTTTGAAATACACGGTACCGTATTTATACAGGTATATACACAGCTCAAATACAGAAAAATATCAGTAAACAAAATGTATCAAAACAGTTCTCTGACTAACAAATGATATATTATAGTTGATCATACTGTTTAATTAGAATTCCGAATAGCTACGTCAAACAGTTGATTATGAATACAACAAAGTGTTTATCATGGCAAATAGACCTACATCATACGGTTAATCATCGGGACCGATTACATCGATCGATGATGCTTCATCATCGGGACAAGTGACCTATCTAGTCGCCGATAACCTAATCATCTAACTAGGAATCATAGCATGACGAGCGAGGCGACGGCGACAAGAGCGGCTGCGATGGTCTTCATCCACGTGTTGTTCTTCTTCTTCTTATTTTGTTCCTCCTCGAGATGGATGAACCACCTAGCTTCCGCCGCCACTCTTGTGTTGTAGGATTTGTAGGCATTCCCTTTGAACTTGTTCACCTGCTCGAAGCAGTCTTCCCAGTGATCGTAGACTCCTGGAACCCTGCCTCTAAACACCACGTAGCACCTCGGCATCTGTAATGACAAGAAAGAAAAGCAAAAACAATAGTTTTAAACATGTCTACAATAAGTAGTAAGTGGAGAAATATAAAAGGCCATCTGAGTGTGAACCAACTCTTTTAATCATCGGCATTTATACAAAAGATCGAACGAACATAGGACCGGAATAATATAAAAGCAATATAATCAAGCATTGACATAATTGAGCATCAGTTACGAATGGACGATTCATAACCGTAACGATGTGTGCCTCATATTTAGGGTGGACACATACAAGCGGTCGTAGGTGGTGCCGCTGCGCCAAGTGGGATGCACAAGATCGTAACTTTGTGAAAATCACAAGGCGCAACGGACCACCTAGGCCATCTGAGTGTGAACCAACTCTTTTAATCATCGGCATTTACTTATTCAAAAGATCGAACGAACATAGGACCTGAATAATATAAAAGCAAGATAATCAAGCATTGACATAATTGAGCATCAGTTACAGAATGGACGATTCATAACCGTAACGATGTGTGCCTCATATTTAGAGTGGACACATACAAGCGGCCGAAGTGGTGCAGCTGCGCCAAGTGGGATGCACAAGATCCTAACTTTGTGAAAATCACAAGGCGCAGCTGACCACCTCGGCCATCTGAGTGTGAACCAACTCTTTTAATCATCGGTATTTACTTATTCAAAAGATCGAACGACCATCACAAGTAGGACCGCAATAATAAAATGCAAGATAATCAAGCATTGACATAATTGAGCATCAGTTACAGAATGGACGATTCATAACCGTAACGATGTGTGCCTCATATTTAGGGTGGACACATACAAGCGGCCATAGGCGGTGCCGCTGCGCCAAGTGGGATGCACAAGATCCTAACTTTGTGAAAATCACAAGGCGCAACGGACCGCCTAGGCCATCTGAGTGTGAACCAACTCTTTTAATCATCGGCATTTACTTATTCAAAAGCTCGAACGACCATCACAAGTAAGACCGCAATAATGAAAAGAAAGATAATTAAGCATTAACATAATAAAGCATCTGTCACACGATGGACGATTCATAACCCTAACGATTGAGTTCGACTAATTTCGGAAAATGTAGCAAGCCTTACAATAGTTCTCACTCCTTCTGACTCATCCTCCCAGGGATTACAACGGGACAGCCCTCCTGAGTGATGAAGGGCCTGTCGTCACAGGCAGTTGCTAGGTAGGTATCTATGTCGCGGTTCGGCATGTTGAACCGGCAGTAAAATGTCCCACTCCTGTTCACCACTTCATGAACGATTTTCGTGGCAAAGCACTTCTGGATATCATATATCTCTTCTCTAACCTTGTCATCGCCGACCATCGACAAGCGGGAGGCCCATTGTTGGACTTGACTAGGCAGGGTAAGGAACTGTTGATCCCGTACATACGCCCGCATATGATGGAGGACATAGTAGGTGTCTCGGTTACTGCCCGCCGACTGCTTGACGCACGCGAAAGTCGTCGTGTGGGTGAACACCCGAGCGCCCTGAACGACCTTCTCCCTAGTGATTTTGCCCCCCCTTGCGTGGTAGCCGGTGAGAGCATTATCCAAAACTTTCTTCACGTTGGAGTAGTCTTTCTTCACCGCACTCCCTGAGTCGAGATACGTGGCATGCGAATGACTGATACAAATGCAGATGAGTGTGCATTGTGTATATCTGCGCGGAACAATCCAAACAAAGTGTTGGAAAGGAGCGATGAAAATCTAAAGAAAATCACTTTCGATTCGGCTAATAATATTGACTTACCCGGCAAAGTAAGGCACGAGGATGTAATCCTTGGTCTGGTTCGCCAGCATGAAGTCCCGGAGATATGTCGACGCGACTACCTGGTTCCCAACGCCGCACAACACGTCGTGGCGCATGTAGAAGGGGTCCGCTATCGCGATGCCCGGTGTATTATCCCTGATGACTTGCACCGCCAGACTGAGCGAGTATAGGCGGATCATGGAGTAGTGCAGCGGATTGCTATGGAACATATCGAAGATGTCCGAAAACCGCAGTACTATTCTATCCGCGCCGGTTGACTCGACGAAGCCCAAGTCCTTTGGCACCATGGCAATGAAAACCGGGTATGATGGATCCTTGGATTCAAGAAGACACGATTCAAGAAAAAGAATGCTGTCATGCAAACTCCGCATATCCCCACTTGCGGCCTTGAGCTTGCTCTGGCTAAGCATAGGCTGACCAATCACATGCATCTTCGTATGCTTAGATGTAGGTGGGCCGTCCTGAACACGGAGCGGCATCTTAGCAGGCTGGCTCGCGGACTTTGCGGCCTTGGATCTAGGTCCTCTTTTCCGCGGCTTCGGCGCTTTCGGAATGATCTCCTTCTCAATCTCCTCATTAGCCGCCTTACGGATTGTGCTAGGGCTGAAAATAACTCCACCCTTCGCACTTTTCTGAGTCTCGGTGCAGGGGCCGACATCTGGAGGCGTGTCTTCCTGAGAACCGAAGAGACGCTTGCAATTGGATTTATCCGCAGGAGGAGCCTCACCACGAGCCTCCGTGCTATGGTAGGGTTCTTCTGGAGGAGGAGCAACGTAATCTCCGCCATCAAAGTCATCAGCGATGAAATCCATGGCGTCAAGATCAACGTCATTCTCCTGGTCTTGTGCCATCTCCATGTCACGGGTAGGCGACGGCGCGGCGACGGTCTTGCCATGGCTCCGCTCCGGAGCTTCTATAGGGGTTGTCTTCGAGGTGGTGCCTCGCGCCGGTAGTTCTAGAGGCGATGTCCGCGGGGTGGCGCCCCTCTTCCCCAGGCGAATCTGGCTCTTCGGCCATTCCATGTTCCAAGGCATGCACTGGAGCAGCGTCAGGGTATCGGGGTCATCTTCTTCTTGGTAGGGTTGAATGGGAGGCAACAAGTCGTGGTAGCCCGCCAGCACCCGAAGCACTCGAACTCTATATACGTCTTCGCGCATCGGCCTGTTGTGGAACCTGCGGGTTGACGGTTGAACGATCATACCCACAGCAACATCCTTCAACACGCCGTCCACTGTGTGTAAGAGAGTGCATGGAACGTCGTCGTTCTGCGGAAAACATGCAGGGCGTCAGAGAGGCCAGTCTAAGGCAAAGGAAGATCGACGCTCCAACGCTTAACTATTTACCTGGCTGGCGAGGGCGTCGAGCTCCTCTAGTGGCGAGGGGCCAACGACGACGGCGGGCGTGCTACTGTTCAATGGCGAGGGAGAACCGGCGGCGGGCGTGGAACCGATGGCCAGGCGGCGGTTGTTCGTTGGTGCACGCTCTTCATTCGGCGGAGGACCGCCCACTGTGGGCGTGCAACGGATGGTCAGGCGGGTAGAGGCGGGCGGAGTCACTATCGGCGCCGTGGTGTAGGCGGGCGGAGTCACAAGTGGGTCCGCCATCGTGGCGTTGGCCGGCGAGACTCTGGACAAGTCTCTTGAGTTGCTGACCTGCACGCTAGGCACTGGGCACGGCCCCACTCGACCTCCTTCATTCCATCGAGTAACCACATCGTAGATGGTAGGCAAAACGCTGCCCATTTGTTCTGCCAAAGCTGTTTTGCCAATATTAGGAATATCGGCAACTTTGGCCTTGAGATCTGCAATCTCGCGATCGCGGGCTTCGTCACGTTGGATATCTTCGATGCTCCTCTTTCTATTCCTTCTCGCCTCCCTGGGCTCCTTGAAGTACTCTCTGAGCTTCGTCGTCGTGCCCAGGCCACAAACTCGGCCACCTGACGGCCTTTTGTGCTTTTCCTTCCCCTGCGTCATGTTCACCGCCCTATTTAAAGTGTCGTCCCACGGGCCGTGCAGCCTCGGCATGGATGACGAGGTTCCACCACTTTCGATTTCTAAGTTCTGCACAATTAGCGTGAACCGTTTAGAATTCCACCAGTACACTATAATGCAATCGACTAGATCGTCGAGAGCAAACTAACTAGGGTGGTGTATTTACTTACCAAGTTGTCATACAACGTCTTCACCTTCTCATCATCGGTAGTATACTCATTAGCTACCGGGTCATATGTAAACCGGCCCCTGATGAAGTTTTTCGTCCGCGGCGAGTACTTTGCGAGAGGGTCAGGGATGCCCTGTTCTGCACGTTTGGCGTCCTCCTTCTCCCAATTGGGAATCGCCGCTCTGTAACCGCCGCATCCCAGTTTGTGGGAACCAATGTTCAACTTCCGCATCCTCTGCCCCCAATCAGCGTTAGCCTTGGCGACTTCGCTCTGGCAAAGTACCTTGAAGTCCCGGAGTTCATCTTCGGTGATTCTCGGCTCACTCGCTAAAACATCCTGCAGACTATTTTTGGGGTCCAAGACCTTAACCTTCACCCGGTGTTTCCAGTTGGCCAAGGCGGTGTTCATCTTACCAATGGCGCAGTGGTTGACTATATTCCCCGCCAGATTGTCGTTATTGTACTTAAACGGCTCGTCTGGCGGATGCGGGTACAAGTATCGTCCGTGCAGCTTTCTAAAGAGAAGAACCTAATAATGTGCATTCTCTTTTTTCCTTAGATCATCGGTTAAGATCCTGACAGTGTCCCGGACAATGCAACCAATCTGGTTGCCGAATCCTCTGACCACCGCCTCGGGCGTGATTGGATACCCAAAGCTATCAATTTCCGTGATCTCTTCACGGTAGGTGCGGAGAGTGTTACTTTTCCGTTTCCTCTTCTTGTTGGCTTTGCTACCACCATCTGTCTGACCGCCGGCATCAGTGGTGTCATTTCCGCCGGCGGCGCCACTAGTGGTATCACCGGCGGCGCCACTAGTCGTGGCGTCATCCTCCTCGCCACCGCTAGTGTCCGCGTCAGCCCAGGCATCTGCCGTCGGGTCGTATTGCTCATCTTCTTCATCGGTGATTTGCCAGAACGGCTTAGAACCGTCGGCCTCGTCGTTGTGTGCCATGTTCTGAAGGGGGAAATTATTGGTTAATCTAAAGGAAACAAAAAATCGACATACTACTCGATCACGGGAAAACGGCTAAGTCCTAAATTCACGGGAAAATTTCGGCATGACCTTTGCTAATTTTCTAACACTAGAGTGCCCGATTCTCGCCGAAACGGAAATTAATCAACATTTCGGCGAAAATGGGCAACTCATTTGAATTCCCTGCAAAGTTTTAAACGGCTCGATGGCCGGACAGATTATTTAGGCCAACACCAGCACAATTTTTATTATCTGCAAAATTTTATCCAACACCAGTACCAGCACCAGTCCTACAACACCAGCACCAGTCCTACGACACCAGCACCAGTCCTAGAAGATCATTTTTTATCCATCAAAACTATATTACCAGTACCAACACCAGTACCTGCCAAACAAACAGATTGGATATGATAAGTAACATCAGTAGCAAATTCTCAGGAACAAGCAGCAAACAAAAGCAGCAGCATTTTTCAACAAGCAACATCATTTTTGAACTAGTGGAGGAGCAGGGCTGAGGAGCAAGTAGACCACAAGCACAAAACCATCCATCACCAACAAGCCCCAGGTTGTTAACTACACACCATCTAGCTAGAAATTTCTAGATTATGCACAGAGAGCAGGCTGGGGGTATTTTCCTCAGATAGGAATAGAAGTGCTATGCTAAAGTTCATCACTGGGAATTAAAATGATCAAATCTAGCATTTGTTCTTATTTAAACTTGGGCCTCAGGCTTTGCATCACTGGCCAGAGGCTTAATCAAGATGGAAGCAATTGTTCTTATCAGATGAACACCAACAAGAGGAAATGGATAGTAAGTTAACAAGCATATCTAGCACATGATTGTTAAGTCAAGATACCACAACTGCTGAAAAAATAGAGATGCCAGAAATGAATTTCACAGGCATAATTCAAGAGAAATGGTAGAGCCTCTCCTAATCACAAGAGCAAGCACGACTAACTATAGCAGCATGCAAAACTAACTACAGGAGTTTGTCTTACACACTCCCTATCTATATTTGTATATAATTAGAGAAATTTCTCCATCCAATACTGAACTGATAGTGTGTAAGACTGAATATCCCCTAAAAACGTATCATAAAAATAACAATAGATGCTGACTCTCTCATCAACTTGATTTCTGAGTTTGACTTGATCCACCAAAGTTTATTAATGTACTGGCCTACTGGGTAAGATCTTCTACCTTATCATTGAGTGATGCCCGGAGGAAGGCATCAAAGTTTATTTATGTTCTGGCCTAAGTGGAAATGCTTTATCTGCCTTGAAGAAATCCACCAACAAGAGGAAATGGATAGTAAGTTAACAAGCACATCTAGCACATGATTGCTGGGCACTAGGTTCTAGGATTTGCACCCCTAAGTGACTATTTAAAGAACACAGCAAGAACAATGAAGGAATCGGAGTTCCTACAAGCCATCTAGGGGCGGGATCGAGGAGAAGGGGAGGGAGAGGACTAGGGGGCGGCGCACCTTTGTTCGTCGGGCTTCGAGGTCGATGGAGACGGGACGTCGACGACGACGGCGCAGTCGATGCTACAGAGGTCGATGGAGTAAAGCTCCTGGACCTGGTCGATGGAGACGGGACGTCGACGACGACGGCGCAGTCGATGCTACAGAGGTCGACGGCGCAGTACGGCTCCTGGACCTGGTCCTGCGCCTGCTCCTCCTCCTCCTAGGTCGATGCAGAGGCGAGGTCACGGTGGTGGTGGGCGGCGACTAGAGGGAGAGCAGAGGCTATGTCTAGGGCTTGGGGTGGTGGTGGGTGGCGGCGAGAGGGAGGGCAGAGGCTAGGGTGGTGCTTGGGGTGGTGTTGGTCGGAAGCAAGGAGGCAAGACGCGCGGTGGTTCAGATCGAGATCGATCGCGAGATGTGGATGGGGAAGAGGAAGAGAAGAGAGGGGCACGGGTCAGTCAATAGGCGGAAGGATAGCCGTGACGCACATCAGTAAGATGCGCCAAGCATCGCTTACGCGTGACGCGCCAACTAAATGCGCGTCGCGCAGAGTGTACCCGTGACGAGCGTAGAGGAGGCGCGTCGCGCATTACTTAGCCGTGACGCACGGATGAGAGGTGCGTCGCGCCTATTTCTGTTTTCTATTCAAAAAGTATGCGCGCTGGTCTATAGCAGAACCAGCTGCTTAGTCCAGTGGCTTACACCTTTGCCACTGCTCCATTGCCCCAAGTTCGAGTCCCACCCCCATTTTTTCAAAAAATGATTTTTTCCTTAGGAAATAAATCAATATAAGCTCAAAATAAATTCAAATAAATCAATCCAAAATCCAGAAAGATCAATTTAAACATTAAGTGTATATATATTACATCGCCATCACTTCCTCGAATGCATGCAAACACACGACACATATATCGTTGTTCTTCGAGCTAGCGTTTTACAATTTTCTTTCCCTTCTTTGTCGCGGTTGAGTAATTCAGTCCCGGAACACCGTGACTTCTTCGGTGGAATGGGCGACCCGTAGGTAGTGTTGTCCTGCTTCTTCTTGTTGTGTATTTCGGTCCATCGTCATTTTCATCTTCCATTTTCGGGTCGCCGTACTGGTCAAAGTCTTGCTCGTTGGCTACTCCATCCATTTCGATGATGTTTCTTTTGCCTCTCCGCACGACAACACGGCTAGGCCTTGTCGGGTCAGTAATGAAGAAGCATTGGTCCACTTTGTTAGTCAAGACCCATGGCTCATTTTTTGCGGTGACATTCGTGCCGGATTTGGCTTCAGGTATCACCATGGTGGTGAAATATTGTCCTTCTTTCCTGACGCTCTTTGCCCATGTGACACGGAACATTGGCACCTTCTCTCCGCAGTAGTCGAGTTCCCATATCTCGTCGATCCTACCATAGTATCTTTCCTTGACGTCACCTGTTAATGATTTCATCGTTACCCCCGAGTTCTGGTATTCGCAGTTCCGGTCCTTATTTGCCGTGTAGAATGTGTAACCATTGATATCGTATGCCTGATATGTCATGAGGTTATGTGCGGGGCCTTGTGACAATGTGAGTATGAGTTTTTCTTCTTCAGAATAAGGCGTCTCCGGTTGATCGGTCATAATCTTCTCCCTGAACCACTGTGTGAAATGGATGTTGTGCTCTTTGATTATTTCTGCTTCGGTCCTATGTTGACCCCGGTCACTGTAATACTTCGCGATTAGCAATTTGTGCTTTTCCAACCAAGGATCGACCACTGTTAGATGTTGTAGCGTGACTAGGTTTGCTCTGTCAAAGTCGTTGCGTCGGCCCTGAAAGTCGACATTCATTTCGCGCTGGCCCTCGCGGTGTCCCCATCCACCGAGCCTGCCAAAGTGCCTGTTTACGGGCAGACCAGGGTTCTCATCTTTGTCTAGAAAATCCGTGCAGAAAGAGATGCACTCCTATGTCAGAAAGCCCTTGGCAATGCTTGCGTCTGGACGGGCCCTGTTGCGGACGTATCCTTTGATGGAACCATTCATCCTTTCGAACGCCATCATGGAGTGTAAAAACGGCGGCCCGAGCTGGATGATATCATCCACGACATGGACAAGGAGATGCACCATAATGTCGAAGAATGCTGGCGGGAAGTATATCTCAAGCTCGCATAGTATCACCACGATCTCTTCCTGTAGCCTTGCGAGTTTTTTCACGCCAATCGACTTTCGAGAGATGACGTCAAAAAAGTTGCAGAGTCCAAACAGCGTTTCGCGGACGTGCTCGTCCATTATCCCTCGAATTGCAACTGGAAGTATCTGCGTCATCATCACGTGACAGTCGTGAGAATTCATTCCGCTGAACTTCTGCTTTGGTACGTCTAGGTATCTGCTTATCTTCCCCGCATAACCGTAAGGAAATTTGACTCCAAGGAGGCACTTGAAGAATTGGTCGATCTCCTTCTCGCATAGCGTGAAGAACGAAGGGGGACAGTAATATTCCGTCTTCTTGGCCTTTTTGCCCTTGCGGCGACCTTCCGTCCCATCTAACACATCGTCATCGTCATCATCATCCGGTTTTCCTCCGTGGAGCTCGCCCCTGATATTCAAAAATCTCAAGTCGTTCCTTGCTTTCGGCCCATCTTTGGTCCTCTCCGGCATGTTGAGCAGGGTGCCAAGCAGACTCTCGCACACGTTTTTTGTGATATGCATGAGGTCAAGGCAGTGGGGTGTGCGGAGAATCTTCCAGTACGTCAGGTCCCAGAGAACAGACCTTGTTTTCCATACACCCTCCAACGGCGCCGGCGCCTTTCGCTTCTTTCCCGGCGCAGGGCACTCTTTCCAGTTCTTCAACAGCTCGTCGATTTCCTCGCCGCTCCTTTGACGTGGGGCTCTTCGCATCTCAACTTCATTGTTGAACAGATCTTTGCGTTTTCTCCACGGGTCATCCTTGCGAAGCCACCTTCGATGCCCCAAGAACACGGTTTTCGATGACCCGGGGTTTCTCTCTAGCTGGAGATACGTAGTGTCATCCATGCACCTAACGCATGCACAGAATCCGTGCGCCACCTGCCCCGCGACATATCCGTAACCGAGGTAGTCATGCACCGTCGTGATGAGCGCGGCTCTCAATGGGAAAAACGTTTCTCCATAGGCGTCCCACGTATTCGCTGGCTCGTCCCATAACGTTGCTAGCTCCTCTTCCAACAACTGGACATACAGATTGATGTCGTTACCTGGTTGTTTCGGCCCTTGAATAAGCATACTCATCTGTATGTACTTCCTCTTCAAGCACAACAAGGGGGGTAGGTTGTATATACATACAAACACGGGCCAGGTGCTATGGGTGCTGCTCTGGTTGCCAAAAGGATTTAATCCATCCGTACTCATGCACAACCTGATGTTCCTTGGATCGTCGCCGAATTCGGGGTATTCGATGTCTAGCGCCTTCCACTGGCTAGCATCTGAGGGGTGTGTCAGCATCGTGTCATCATTCTCCGGATCGGTTCCATCATGCTCTTATGGCTTCTTCCTTTCCGCGTGCCATCGCATGAGCTTCGCCTGTGTGGGGTCTGCGAAATACCGCTGCAGACGGGAAGTTATCGGAAAGTACCACACCACTTTTCGAGGAGAGGCCTTCTTCCCTGTCTTGTATCGAGTTGCGTCGCACACCGGGCATATGGTTCTCTCCGCGTCCGCGCCCCGATAGATGATGCAGTCATTAATGCAAGCATGGTATTTCACGTGAGGTAAATCCAGAGGGCACACGACTTTTTTCGCCTCCTCGATGCTCGTTGGACACTTTTTCCCCGTGGGAAGACGGTCGTGCCAGAATGCCATGTTCTCATCGTAGCTCGCATCGGTCCATCGGTGTTTTGTCTTCATCTCGAGGGTCCTTAACGTTACGTTCAGACGGGTATCCTCGCTCACGCATCCTTCATACAATGGAGTAACGGCGTCTATCTCCAGTTGCGACAACTTCGATTTCTCTCTAGCAGCAGCTCTGGTGTTGCTAGTCTCCTTGAGAAGCAGAGCTTGGACATGAGGGTCCCGCACCCAGTCCGACGACGATGTCACGACATCTTCATCATGATGTCCTTCGTCTTGATTATGATCATGTCCGACATCTTCATCACGATGTCCTTCGTCTTGATTATGATCATGTCCTTCATCTTGATCATTATGTCCTTCATCATGTCCGGGCGACTCTTCATCTTCATCACTTGTCGGGTAAAGAGTGTAGCCATCCATAAAACCACGACGGATAAGGTGCGACTCCAAGTCACCAGAATCGTATCTGATCAAGTGTTTCAGTTTGCATCTTCGACAAGGACATCTTATCTCCGTCATGCTATTTCGAAACATTTCGTCTGTCGCATGTTTCATAAATCTAGCCACGGTGCCTGTGCTTATATGCATGGTTTCCTACATAGTAAAAAAAGATCAAATGAAAAATTAATTAGAATCAAATTACGTAATATATGGATATATGATGCATGCACACATGGTCGTCGACGGAAAAATTCGGCATGACCTATGCTAAAAATAGGACATTCTCGGAGTGCGTGGTCGCCGAAATGGAAATGAATCAACATTTTGGCAACACATGTCAACTCATTTTTAAGACATCCACAAATTTCATCAAAAATACGCAACACAATTTCGCATATATGTATATATGCAACCATATATATGAATCTTTTGTGACGACGCACGGCGCCGACACACATACATACAACACATATACATATCGTCCCTCCAACAACTCACCAACTATAGATCTTGCCGACACGAGACCGAGAGAGTACGTTTGTATGTGGCTATAGAAAGTGAAAAGATGGAAGGGAAAGTGGTAATAAAGTGAGAGATGGGGTGGAGACAAATGTTTACTAGATTCCCCACACATATATATCAAATAAAATAGGTTAAATAAGTTTTAAATGGTGGGAAAATGGGGGAAATGAGGTGGTGAGGAGGTGGGGGGCGACCAGATCTAAAATGGGGTGGAGATATGGGGGGATGGGAGGTGGGGGGTGGTCCCAACCACTTAAATTCGTTCCAGGTATACCCGCGACGCACATCATATTCGGCACGTCACGGCTATGTTGGGTACCCGCGGCGCATGTTCTAGTGGTGCGTCACGGCTATAGATGCCACCCGTGGAAAAGATAGCCGTGACGCACCACTGGAATGTGCGCCGCGGCTACCCAACATAGCCGTGACGCACCGCTGGGTTGGTGCGTCGCGGGTATGCCTCGGAGGCTCGCCACCCCGGCCCCACACATAGGCGCGACGTGCCTTCCATTTGGTGCGCCGCGGCTATGCCTTTAGGCGCGACGCGCAGAAACGTGGTGTGCCGCGGGTAATAGGCGTGATGCGCCAAATGTGATGTGCGTCACGGTTATCATCACTCCTATAGCCTTATCTTTCGTAACCTTTGATTAGTTCCTTAGATGCCCTTAGCAAGAATGATGCAGGAGCAAGAAAGTATATTTCCTCTGCCTTTCCAGAATCTCGCTATTCAAATAGCCATTTTCCTAGTAGTGTGTCCCCCACACCAGCGCGGCTCCTTACGGCTGCGGGCCCGAGGCGGAGGCCCTACACCGGCCCATTACTCCTGGTGGCGCCCCCGGCGATGCCTCCTTGTGGCGCGACAGCGCGACGGTAGCAGCACCCGCCGCTCTGCCTGGGTACGGCCTCTGGTGCCCTCTCAGTGGCGGCCTTCAGAACAGCATGGCGGCGGTGGACAGCAGCGCCACCCCCTTCCCACCCCGCTGCTGGTCGGCTCGGTCACGAAAGAAGAATTTGTGGTAAGATGTGGCTACGGGAAGGGGGGGGATCGGTGGAGGTAGAGATTAGCTATGCAAGGAAGATGTATGGGAGGCGTGGGAGTCGATGCGGAGGCGAATCCTCCAGAACGAACGGGGGACACGCGTAGAGAATTGAGGAGATAAAGGGTGCATGTGAAAGTGGCGAGGAGACCAAAACCACCACGAGGGACAAAACGTGAGCCTGATTGCTTTGGCCCACCACGACTACAACGGGAGGCTCGCACGAAGGAGGGGAAAAGAGTTCTGGATGCCGTCCACCGCATGACCACCGCCGATCCATCGTTCTCCTAGTCAACACCGAAGTAACCACACATCGGAAGATACGTTAGGCCTAACATGTGGCGACCAATCGATACATCAGGCGACCATCGGAGAAAGGAGAGAGCTCAAACTCTAGGCTCTTTCGGATATTACTTATTTAGAGTACGAGCTAGTACCTGAAGCAAAAGAAGCCTTCTTACGCTCCACCAGAGCTCTCACACGCTCTGGTTGTGGCAAGTCTGCGTCCACCTTAGCTCGCAGCCTCGGAGTAGATCTCACCTCCTTCATCCCGTGCTCTCCAATACAACCATATGCCAAGACCTCGGCCTCCGTCGGTCTCGTCCGTCGCGTCTGGTTGTGGGGAGAGGAACTCCTTCGCGACAAAGAAGTCCATGGACATCGTACCACCAAACGCGTCTGGTTGTGGTGTTGGTATCGCCTCCATGTTAAACGCCTCCACGAGACGCCTTGGGGACACAACAGAGTATCGAAAACCCTGCCCGCTCATTCATGATGACGCCCCTTAGCCCTCGTAGGCATCACATCGGACGGAAAGCAGCCAACAACACACTGTCCCTACGTAACAACCAACAGGCCATCCCCGGCAGGAAAACGCTGCCCGGCAGCCATGCCCGCGCTGCCCATCTTGCTGCCGGGCTCGGCAGCAAATCTCTGCTCGGAAGAGTTCGGCGAGGCCGCATGCCTCGGAACCACCGCAGAGACCACTTTGCTAGCAACTCCCCGGCTAGGTGGGGTCGATCCCACAACATCTGAAGCACCAGCAGGAGGTTCACATTGGGCACCTCCACGAGCCAAGGAAGCAAGTTCCTTCCAAGCCAACTGAAGAGAAGACGCCACTAAAGGAGATAAAACCACTCCGGGGGTAAATTTCCTTTGATTTCCTGTCATAGCCGAACCACTTACATCCTCTACACTTGGCACCGACGTCATAGACTTTTCCGCTCCCTTCTTATTTTCACTACCCTCCTTCTCGATCTCTTTTTGCTTTTGATCCTTGTCCTTGCCATCATTGTCACTGTGATCTTCCTTCTTGTCAACAACCATCTCATCTTCCACATCCACATTGGGATTCTCAAAAAAAATCAACTCGTAGAATCCATCCTTGATGAAAACCACCCACTTGTCTGGAACCAACGTATAATCCATACAAAATATTAGGATTCTCAGCATCCCATGTTTTCTTGTATATTTCATATCCACCTTTAATGTCTTCCCAAAAAGGGAACCCAAACTCCAAAGAATCAGAAAAATACACTCGATGAATAGGAGGGATATCAGAAACTTGAATCCAAACCTCAGGAAGTAACCAGAGTGGTTTCATCTCCAAAGCCCATGACTCCACTATGATAACACAACTGCTATTAGGCTCATGACAAGCACCAAAAATCTTCATCCTCTCTAACTCAATTTTTTATGGGAATGATACTTTGAAGACGCTTTCTCCAACTTGCGGCACTTCCCACTTAAACCCCTCAGATGGAACCAACCTCTGAAGGTGAGAAGCAATTTGATCAACGGACAATTCTCCCCATGTGACTGACAATTTTGCTAAACGAGCCGAGTCTATTTTTGGCCTATAGATTGTTGTTGGTACTGCCTCATAAAATGTTAGACCCTCATGAATATAACCATGTGTGATAACTTACTGTTTTGCAACAGACAACAAAGGACGCTCCTCGGCTACATGCCGTGTTCCCTCACAATACCGACACACCTCAATTGGACATTATGCGCTTAAATGTCCCGGTGCACCATATTGATAACATTTTTCTTTTTGTGCCATCTCATCCACACTCTCCAACGCCGTATCCTTACTCCCATCAGTGCCCACAACGACCTTAGTAATGTGAACAACAGCTGGTTCCGAGGAAGGAGCCACAACGGTTTGTTGGCTCTGCCCGGCAGAAAAAAGAACAGAATTTGTGCCGGTTTGGTGCTGCCCGGCAGAAAAACTGGCCGTTCCGGTGCTGGCTGCACCTGCGCCGCGACAGGAGCCAGCGCAGACTGACCAGCCGAACCAACTTGCACACGAAGCACTTCTGTGACTTGTCGTAACACCGCCGCCACCGTATCTTCTTGCATCCCTCGTGCGCCGCTGCCCACCGGCGGATTGGGGGTAACACGGTCACCACTGTGACCGCGATAAGCTCTCGAGTAGGCCCGTCCTCGATAGTTTCCCCAGGCGCCATTGTAATACGGGCGGCGGTATCCTCCGCCGTTGTTCCCATAACCTCCATGGTTGCCAAACCCTGAGCCTGCATTGAAATTGCCGAATCCAACTCTGTTATTCGCCTAGAATCCATTGTTTTTGTGCTGATAATCACCGTGGCCCGCCGTCCCGCTCGAACCGCCCTGGTGAAAATTGTCGTAGCCACGACCCGTGAGACCCTCTAATCGAAGTTCCGCGGTCATCCTAGCCATCACCCGATCCCCGACATCCTCCGTTGTTCGCCATGGTGGGAGGACGAACGTGGGGCGCCGCGACCCAACCACGCGACCTCGATAACCCTAGCTCCCTATGATTTCTCCGATAGAAACCCGTAGCATAGCAAACTCGATGGCCCGCATGGCCCATAGATTTTGAGTTGGTAATTTTGTACGACCAAAAGTAAATAAGTTGTAGCCGGCCCGTTTGGCCTGATGGCTTAGCAACGTTAATTTTCAAATTTTGAATCACGCGTGATCCATGATTTTTGGGTCTCATCTTCTCCGGCGACGGAATACCGTCGAGCGCCCCATGGCAGTAACTATGACCACGAAGGTCACGATTACGGTGGCGGCACCTTTCCACCAGCACCCATTCAGCTGGATCAAAATCCTCCAACAAAAATGTCTACGGCGACAAAGTTGACATAGCTCCTACCTTCATCGCCACTTCAGCAACAGAGGGGGAAGCCTTCGCCATTGAAGACGACGATCTTGACGAACTTGCGGAGTTAAAAGGACAAACCTCCTCACCTAGGATTGTTTCCATAGCCCTTGCCCCCACCTTATTTCTTCGTCGCTTCTCCTCCCTAGCTGAGACTTGGAGATCCCGGCCTGGATCCGCCTCGGAAGTACGACAGAGGTACTCGAGAGGGCGTTCCGGCGGGGATCCATCGTCTTCGTCTTCTCCGTCGGAGTCATCCAATGCCAAGCACCAGAATCGCCCATGCGGCCCTCCGTGATTGTCGGACAACATGGGCCGGTCCGGCACCTTCACTGGGTACATAACATCCTTTCGTAAGTTAGTGAATATATTATAACTACAAATTATAGCCAAAATTGTAAGTTGTTGACCAACGAAAATCAAGCACGTCTTATACTTTGGCATGGAGGGAATAAACTACTATATATGCTTTTCTTTTGCCGAAAATTTTGTCCCTAGAGCGGTAGAAATTTTCTTGACTAAGATCCGGTGTCTTGTGAGTTAATCTACTTGTTGATTTTTAACACTTGAGAACTATTCATCATTATTATACCTGACATTCAGCATATCCGGAGGACACAGGTGCGGTGGCACTATTGTAATCTTCTTTTTTTTTTGAACAAGGAGTGCGGCGAGGCCCCTATGCTGCTGAATTAACTAACAACAAATAGGTCCTTTAGCATCACTTGCTCTAACAACCTAATATTTGAAGAAAGGACCTCAGCTTTTACAAGAAACACCTCAGAACGAAGAATATAAAAGAAATACTGTCCAAGGCTTCCTCTGCCACCAGACACCGGCGACCTCGAGGCGCCAAAAGCGCCGAGATCGAAGAGGGGGATGCTCGGGGTCTCTCTTGGAATAAGTCCTCCGGCGATGAACCTCACACACCGGCGGAGGCATTGCAGCCGGGGACAAACCACTTGGCTACTCCGCTTCGGCGAGCTCCGGCGTAGGATACGAATGACCTCCACACAAGAGGAGAGGATTGGGCCGCCCTTTCGGCCAAAGATCGTTGTGCCAGTCACGGCCTTAGCTTGATGCGCGCAGACAGTCGCGGAGACAAGGGGGGGGGGGGGGGGGCTACCAGGGGGTAGACCCCCGCCAATGTTCGCCCCCCCTAATGATGTGGAGTACGTATTACAAGTCTGGGTAATGCATATACTTGCTAATTATCTCATATTACGTGCTAATTTGTACTTAAATCCTATGACTATGTACGCAGTGAGGCCCATCCCACTTTAGCCACGTTTCTTCTTAGCGTAACTTATTTTCCTTTCCGGCGGCCGAGCCGCCGTAATCTTGCCCTAAGATCAGATTCATCTACCATGCCGTTGTACTCTTGACCCAAGATCATATTCATTTGCCATGCCGCCATGGCGTCCTGGCTGTTCAAAAACCATGCCAAGAGTCATCCGCTAGGAAACTCTCCCGCGATGTCGTCATATCGACCTCTGTGTTGAACTATTTATCGGGCTAACTATTTCTTCACCTCACCATCATTCAGGACGTCCATCTCTAAGTTATGACGCTTGTTCTGTAAATCAAGAGCTATGTTGATCATTCTATATATTTAATGGATCATTTGCGAACACGTGTATGCAATACTGCCACTCCTTATAGAATTTCTAGTGAAGATCAGTGATAATTTTAAATTCAAGACAGATTGCAAGTGCTAGCAAAAAATTTAACCTATACTCGGTATGTAGAAGTTGATCATAATTTTATATTTATGATTCCTACTTATGCTCGTTAAGATCCAATTTTGCAATTTTTTGCACTATTAATGATTCGACGGTACTAGAGATTATATGAGGGAAAAATGGCGAGTATATTGCTCGAACATGGAATGATTTTTTGGCCCTCCCGCGCCTCGCCCCCCTATTCCTAAATCCTGGCTCCGCCCCTGCGCGCAGAGAAGCAGCAATATGACGAACCACCCTGCAAAAGAAAGAGAGCAACTGCACCTCCTCCTCCACCCCTCGCCTCCACGGCCGACCAGTAGAAGAGGCACCAACAAATACCAACTCGATGCAGAGCAGCCAAATCCAACTTCTAGAACCAGAAGCCGGCCTTCGACCTTATGAGGGAAAGAGGAAGCGCCATGATCCTCCTCGAGCGCCTCCGTCCGCCGGAGTATCACCTGAGGAAGGAGCAGGACCAACGACCCACTTGTGCGGCTCGGGCGCAAAGGTGAGCGCAACCTCGACGACATGACGTCAAATCGTAGCAAAGCTAGAGCTACAACAGCAAACGAAACCCTACTCCTGCACTGTACATCCCGCGCGCAGCATACTTCTCGTCGCCGGCCGGCAGCGCCGCTGGAGAACGAGCAAGAGCTCGCCGGAAGCTCACGGGAGACTCTCAAACTACCGTAGCACGGGGAGAGAGCGAGGAGATAAGAAAGAAGAGCGACCGCACGCGTTATACTTACGGTCCGGCACTATTGTAACTAGATGATACCCCGCGCGTTGCTGCGGAAATTTATGCTACAAAATAAAATAATTATAAGTCACTTCAGGTAGATATTCTCATAACAAAACATTTCTTAGGAAACCAATGTGGGGTCAAATATGATTAAAGAGGCATAAATCATAGTGATATAACTTAAAATAACTTTTATTAGTAAAACATTGGTTGGACATGAATACCAAAGATTTTTTACTTTTACACTTTGAATAAAATAATAATTCATTGTCAGAGAAAATACATGGTATAGCATAGGCATGCTATAGGTACACCGAAAATAGGATCCATAGACAAAAGGAACTACGGTTGATTTCTCACTTCCCTAGCAAAGAAAGAAGGGTGTACATGTTAGAGCAATATGGGTAAAAAGTATGATTCATTTTGCCAAAATTGCAGGTTCAGTAGTTATGTCGTATGATTGACATCAGTCAACAATCTTATATTGCCAAATAAATATGAACTGAATTGGTTTAATAAGAGTAGAATTGGAAAAGAAAAGCCGTACCTTGGAGAACATCATTTGTGTTGCATTCCACAGAAAGTGTCGGACAGTGGAATAGTGAAGTTTCATCTATTGATTTTTCGTTGGTTGCCCATTGCATGTTTATTTATACAATACTATTGTGTTACGCTTCTATAATCTGCAACAGGAAGAGGGCAGCTGCTAAAATCTAGAAATATGATTTTCTCCATTCATCTTAACTTGCAAGTACATTCAGAAGCATACCTTATCTTACTTAAAAAAAATACCCGCATGTGCGTGTTTGTGTGTTTTAAACACAGTCAGCAAGAATCGTGTGTGTTTTAAACAGTCAGCAAGTAGAATTATTGATACATCTTTTCCCTGCATTACCAGTTCAAAGATTGAGATTTTTGTCCAAAGAGCATACAAAAGTACACTTTTTGTGCTCCTACATAAACAATACTGGTAGTAGTAAATCTGTACGTACCAATAAATGACGAATCATTTTATCTTGATCCTTCATGTAGGACGATTTCCTGGTACCCTATTACCACGTTCAAATAAGTACATACAGGGTAAGAAAATAGGCCATATACAATGTGATGAAATTGATTGAAAAGGTAACGAAGATGCACATGCAAACAGTTGAAGCAACGTTCAAGTGTGGCCATGGAAAAAGAGAAAATGAAGTAGCAACACTATGGATCACAGCAGCAAGAAGCTGCAGGGACAATCAACGGACCGTGAATGTGATGGTGTCAGATTGAGAGAGAGGCAAATTTGGTGAGACAGCTAGCACGCCCAGCCGGAACACACATCGAGTAGGATCCGTGAGGCAAAGAAAACATACATCTGATCCAAGTGCGTTGATGACCTTAGTTATCTAACAGTTGGCGGCCGGATTTATCAATCGATGCGAAGTATTGCTGGAGCACAAACAACTGCAATCCACCCTTCTGGAAAAAGAGAGGGGTGACTGGAAGGTATGTACAGAACATGCATGACTGCAGCTCACCGGTGTTCTCGTTCCTCTGCTTCAGTGCCCGCTGGATCCATGGGGAGACACTTGAGGGACCGCGGTGTCGAACACAGGCAGTGGAATCGGTGACCATATCACATCATCACCTAGAGGGTGGAGAGTATATTGGAGGAGAGGAAGTGCACCTAGCGACGTTTTGTTCTGGATATGAATATATAGCGCCCCTTGGATGGTTCCCTTGGTTGGGAAGAGGTAACGTATGAGGGTGAAGAATGTCGTATGAGTGGAAATTTACTACGAGCACTAAGGGATAAAGAACCCACCTGGAAGCGGAATAGTTTGAATGTTTGATTAGCAATAAAGACAACATGAGCAGAGTCTACAGGGGTGGAGCATGTATGCATGCAGCGAGCCAACGACCGTTTCCGTAATGCAAAGCTTTGAGGTGGCCTTGACACGAAGGACGGTTGTATAATGGTCAATCTAGGAGATCCAACGGTCACAACAATTCAGATTCAGATGACGTGGCTAGGCTGCATGGGCTGCAAAATAAGTTAGTGGGGATGATCTACTTAGTTATACTAGATGTGACTTGCAGTTGCAGAATGCAGAGAAGCTCAAGTACGCAGGCAGTGACGTCCTTTTCCAACGAATTCTCGGTACCAAGACCAAGTTGATGCGGGCTGTTGGGGGATAGCTCAGACGAGAGTTCGTCAAGCTCCTGCCGCAAATATTTTCGCTGCAATACTGGTCAACTATTCAACTGAACACACGAGCAACTGCATGTGCTGCCCATGGTTACGCCAGAACAAATTACCGTCTAATATTTTCCTGGTCACATCCTGTCAAACTTTGACACGGTTGTGGTAGCCGTGTACTAACTATTGTTTACTACTCCTTGCTTAAAATTGTCAGTGGAGTTAGACTTGCGTACACATCTGCGTTAGAATAAGCGTAGTTCTAAGAGCATGTCTAACAGGACCCGTAAACTTTCGCCCTCTAAATCGCGTGTAGAGGGCCCTGTATAGGAAAACTAGGAAAATCCTTGCTCAGTTTTTCAAGTTCGTCTAGCAGTCCCCTTAAATCCGCCCCGTATGTTTAAATTCGAACTACGCGGGAGAGAAGATAAAGCTTGATTTCATTCATTTCTCAGATCACCATTACAAGAACTGCTAGAACATTAAGAAATCTAACCTAACAAACTAGTCGAGGAAGACGACGGGGCCGGCCTTCGCCTCCTCCATCGCCTTGAAGGCCTCGACGTCGGCGACGGCCTTCGCCTCCTCCTCCGCTTCCGCCCGCGCCCGCGCCTCTGCTTCCTGCTTCGAGAGCTCGAGCGCGGCCGCGAAGGCGGCCTCCTCCTCCTCCTCTGTCGCCGGCAAGGCCTCCTCCTCCGCTGCCGCGCTTTCTCCTCCGCTGCCGCTTGCGCCGTCGCCGCCGCGCTTGCATTGCTGCAGCAGCTCCCTCTCCGCGAGCCATTTCTCGAATTTGCGGCCGCTCATCGGCCGCGGCGGCGGGTCGACGCTGTAGTAAATCCCTCCCGGGGCGTAGTCCTTCAGCGTGTCCGGCATGGCCTCCGGCCACGCCACGTACTTCCACACGCTGCGGCGGCTCCCTGCAACGGAGTGCTTGCAATGGAGCCGCCACGCCTCCTCGAGCGTCTCCGGCTCGCGGCGGCGCTTGGAGCGGGCGGTGGAGGAGCCGGAGGCGTCGGGGGAGCTCATGGCGGTGGTGGGGCTTCTAATTTTGCGGCGGCGCGTGCGTAATTGCTCGCCGGAACTGCAAATGCGGCGGCGGCGCGCGGCGGAGGTAGGGTTGCGGGTGGGGGGTTGGACCCCCACCCGAACCCTCACCCTCTATATGTACGAGGCGGAGGGGGCGGTGGAGCAGGCCCCGTAAAATTTTGTTACGGGCCAGGCGGCATACGGGGTCTGCTAGACGGCCGTTTTGGCTCGCGCCCCGTATGCCGCCGGAATTTTACGGGGCGCTCGCGTTTTACGGGTCCTGTTAGACATGCTCTAACGCCGTTACGCCGTGTCAACAGATACACTGAATCCAAAATTCAGTCAGGGAGCGTTGCGGCTGTCATGCTGCCACACACGCCTCTCTCTGCACAACTCGATCGAGACTTTCTCCGGTCGGTGGATTAATCTATTGATTGAAAGAAGGTCGGATCATAAGATCACCTAGTGCGCTTATCAGCCGGATAAAGATGGAGTTGCTCCTTCCCTCACTCTCAGTTGCCTGTTCTTGACAAATACTCGTACTAGCAAAAACAAGTTGGGAGCGTTACCCTTTGTAGCAGCCAAAAGAGTGCACGCCCCTGCTCGGCAACGAAGGAGTCACCCAGAAAATGTCTATAAAACTTTTATTCAGGTCCGACCCTTTTATACGATTTTCAGAAGTCTATATTCTGAAATATATAGTGGAAAAAATTAGGTGTCATAGCTAGTGCAAAGATCTGAATGAATCAACTGAAACATTTTGGTTGGACTACTGTTGGTTGGTCTGACATCTGTATATTACATTTACATGTCTCTTGAATAGTGGAGGTTTGACAACTGTGAAGCAAAGCCATATTTTGGCTTCTTCAATAATCGATGTTCCGTGTAACTAGTGTAAGATATGAGAGAAACACCGATGCCTAACGAGGCCATCGTGTATGCATTATAAAGATACGGGAGACAACCCCATATCGGTATCGAACAAGAGTCCAGGTCGGTGTACAACACCGATCCTGATTACAACATCCAACACCCTCCCTTAATCTAAACCTTACAAAGGTTAAGATTACGTTTAAACTCATCTAACTTACGAGTACAAAGAGTTTTAGTAAACCCATCAGCTATCTGATCTTTACTAGATATGAACCTGACCTCCAGTTGTTTATTGGCAACTCTTTCTCGAACAAAATAATAATCTATCTCAATATGTTTGGTGCGAGCATGAAAGACTGGATTTGCTGAAAGATATGTAGCTCCAAGATTGTCACACCATAAGCAAGGCTTCTGCAAAAGAGAGACTCCAAGCTCTCGTAGCAGTGCTTCCATCCAAATCATTTCAGCAGTAGCATTAGCAAGAGCTTTGTATTCAGCCTCGGTACTAGAACGAGAAACTGTAGCCTGCTTGCGAGCACTCCATGAAATAAGGTTGGGACCAAAAAATATGGCAAATCCACCAGTAGAGCGTCGATCATCCAAATCACCTGCCCAATCTGCATCTGAGAAAGCACTAAGTAATGTGGAAGTGGACTTCTGAAACGTGAGTCCTATATCAATAGTACCATGGACATAGCGCAATATGCGTTTAACGGCTGTCCAATGAGAGGTAGTAGGAGCATGAAGATATTGGCACACTTTGTTGACAGAAAAAGACAAATCAGGACGAGTTAAAGTCAAATATTGTAGAGCCCCCACAATGCTTCTGTACCTCGTGCTATCCTCAGAGTCAAGTGGAGATCCTGCAGTTAATGACAATGGCTCATTAACCGAAAGTGGTGTAGGACAAGCCGTGCATGTACTCATACCCACTCGTTTAAGCAAGTCCGCAGCATATTTCTCTTGTGTTAATACCAAGCTGTCACATGTCCTTTTTACCTCAATACCCAAAAAATAATGAAGATCCCCTAGATCTTTGAGAGCAAAATCAGTTGCAAGATTCTTAAGCAAAGCAGTGATGGCATCATCTGAAGAGCTGGTAACAATGATATCATCCACATAGATAAGAATGAATATAGTGATGCCTGACTTGTTGAAAAGGAACAAGGACGTATCTGCTTGTGAGGGAACAAACCCAAGATCATGTAACTTAGAGCTAAGCCGGGAATACCATGCTCGAGGGGCCTGTTTTAATCCATAAATAGCTTTGTCCAGCTTGCAAACATAGGTAGGAACAGCGGAAGACTCAAAACCAGGTGGTTGTTTCATATAAACTTCCTCTTCCAGAACGCCATGTAAAAACGCATTCTTGATATCCAGCTGCCGTAAACTCCAGCCTTTGGAGACTGAGAGTGCAAGAACAAGACGAATAGTAGCTGCTTTAACCACAGGACTGAAGGTATCTTCATAATCAATGCCATACCTTTGCTTGAATCCCTTTGCAACAAGACGTGCTTTGTAACGATCAATGGTACCATCAGCATGTCTCTTAACACGATAAACCCATTTGCAATCAATAACATTTTTGTGAGAGCTGGGAGGAACTAAATGCCAGGTGTTGTTTTGAAGAAGTGCATCAAACTCTTCATTCATTGCATGTTTCCAATTAGGATCATTAAGAGCATCCTTTAAATTTGTAGGCTCTCCTGTAGATGTAAGCAAACCAAACTTAACAAGATGTCCCGAATAAATATTGGGGCGCTTACCATACGTAATAGTGCCATCTTTAAATTCCTTGGGTTTGCGAATCCCTTGTTGTAGTCGTGTATGACGCGGAGCAGCAGCAGGAGTAACAGCAGATGACTCCACAGAGGATCCAGCAGGACCAACCAAATCTTCAAGGGGTGGCGTGGGGGCAGAAAGAATAGCAGCAGCGTTGTCCATGTCATCGGCACGAAAAACCTCATCAGGGGCCCTGTCGGAAGACACAGCAGTGGAGGGAGATGCATGCGTAGCAGGTGCATGCGTAGCAGGCGAGGGGGACGCATGCACATCGTCAGGCTGCATGCGCTGCATGCACTTGTCGGCCACCAGCGGGGACGTGGCAGCGCCGGGTTGCTCAACGCGGGAGCACACTGGGCTGCATTCAGGTGATGGCAGGGGCTCACGATCCGAGGCGCAGGGCTGCATGATTTCGGAAGCATCTACCTCGGGATCATCAGCTTCTGTTCTGTCCACATGTGACTCATTGGAACCACTATTATTTGTGCTGATTGCACTAAAATCTTCAGAAATTTCCACTGCTGCTTCCGAAAATTCAGGGACTGCACCTGGAATATCCTGTGGAGGTGCAACAACAGGAACAATTTGCAACATATGATCATTAGTATGCACACCCCTATTATGTGAATCCAATGTGTCCATGGAAGAAGGAAGAAGAAGAATTTCTTCACGGAGGCGACGCCCAGCATTAGGATTAAGGGATGCAAACGGAAAGATGTTTTCATCAAAAACAACATCACGAGAGATATAAACAGGTCCTGTAGACACATCAAGACATTTTACACCTTTATGAAGAGGACTATAACCAAGAAAAACACATTGTTTGGATCGGAACGAAAGTTTGTGTTTATTGTAAGGACGTAAATTTGGCCAACATGCACAACCAAAAACACGAAGAGAATCATAGTTTGGTGTAATACTAAGGAGTTTTTCTGTGGGAGTAGCAAATTGCAAAACCTTTGAAGGTAACAAATTTATGAGGAAGGTGGCAGTAAGGAAAGTATCATCCCAATATTTCAATGGCATAGAGGAATTTGCAAGCAAGGAAAGACCAACTTCCACAATATGACGATGTTTCCGTTCAGCAGAGCCATTTTGTTGGTGAGCATGGGGACATGAGACATGATGTGTAATGCCTACTTTCTGAAAGAATGCATTTAATTTTGCATATTCACCACCCCAATCAGTCTGCATAGTGATGATTTTTCTCTCAAATTTGCGTTCAACAAATTGTTGGAAATTAAGAAACACTTGATAGACATCAGAACGTTTCTTAAGTAAATAAATCCATGTGAACTTGCTATAGTCATCAATGAAACTTACATAATAAGCATGTTTACCAAGAGACAAGGGAGCAGGACCCCATACATCAGAAAAAATCTGTTCCAAAGGGAAAGTAGACACACTAGTGGAAACAGGATAAGGAAGCTGATGACTCTTGGCTTGTTGGCAAGCATCACATATATAAGGATTTATTTCTGGCACATAAGGGAGTTTATTTTTCCTAAGAATTTGTTGAACAATAAAAGAAGAAGGATGTCCTAGACGACGATGCCATGTGGATGATCAAGGCTTGATGGTGACCAAAGCATGCTTGGAATTTCCCGTTGAGACAGGAACTAGAGGATAGAGACCACCATGACATGGACCTTTAAACATGATTTCCTCCGTGTCCTGATCCTTAATTAAGAAAAAGAAAGGATGAATCTCAATAAAGGCATTATTGTCTAGAGCGAGTTTGTGAGCAGAAACTAAGTTCATGGAGGAGCTAGGAACATGCAAGATATTATTGAGATGAAGGGAGCTATGCGGGGTGTGCAAAACTGAATGACCAATGTTAGCAATAGGCATACCTTGTCCACTAGCATTGTGGACTTGATCACGTCCATGATAAGCATCATGAGTTGTAAGTTTGTTCAATTGTCCTGTGAGATGATTTGTAGCACCAGTATCCATATACCAATTTGTGTCAACACCATAAGCACCCTCGGAAGAGGGAGGAGTGGTGTCCTCATCATCAGACTCATCATCACCATAACGCCACCAACAATTATCAGCCGAGTGACCCTCCTTTTTGCAGATCTGACACGTGACACCTTCCTGCCATGGGGTAGCTTGACGTTCTGGTTTTCCACGACCCTTGCCACGACCTTTAGGACGGCGTTGTTGATCATTGCGTTGTTCAGGTCGCTGCCCCCCTTTGTTGTCATTGCGGCGCTGTCCACCCCTCTGATCGGGACGAGAGGGCTGCTGGTTAGGGGGGCGGAAGGGCTGGTTTTGAGCACCATAGGGCTGACCACGGCCGTAGCCTCCATAGCCGGGTGGGGGACCATATCCCGAAGGCATGCCATAGCCAGGATTTGAACCATATGTGTGTCCACTTCCATAGCCAAAGTTAGGGCCACCATAGCTAGAGTGAGGGCGCCAGGGAGCAGCATTGACGGAAGAAGTGAAAGTCCCGGAGGACTGACCCGAGGATGCCAACATGTTCTCTCGATATTCATAAGAGAGGAGTTGGGAACACATATCATTGAGGGTTGTGGAGGGTACTGCATTGAGAGAAGCAACCAAGGGATTGAAGGTGCCATCTAAACCATTGAGGATATAATCCTTAAGTTCATCGTCGTCAATTTTCTTTCCAGCAGCCGCAAGCTCGGACGCAAAACCCTTCATCTTGGTGATGTAGAGGGTGGCAGACATGTCTAACTTCTTTGTATTTGTGAGGGCACTACGAAGAGAAGACACCCGGGCTTTGGACTGCGTAGAATAGAGCTCATTGATTGCTTGCCAAACCTCAGAAGAGTGCTCAAGGCCAAAAACATGAGCCAAAACATCATCAGACAGAGAATTGACCAGGTAGGTCATAACATGTTGGTCCCGGGTGATCCAAGTATCAAAAGCCGGGTTTGTAGTCATTGTTTTCTTGCCATCTTGTTCCACTTCGATGAACTCAGCTGGCATGGGTTCTTTGCCTTCCAGGAGATTCAGAACACGTGCACCACGGAGAGCAGGTAACACCTGAGCCTTCCAATAGAGAAAATTTTCGCGGGAGAGCTTGGTGGCCGGTGGTGCAGCAAGGGATCCCGGAGCAGACATGGAGGACGCCATAGAGAGATCGGGCGGGAGGGCTGGGTTGAAGTCGTTGGAGTCGTGCGTGCTGGATCAGAGAGATCGAGCAATATATCCTCGAGGTTGTGAGCCGCCGGATCTGAGAAATCAAGCAGCGAATCCTTGTACTCGTGAGCCGCGGCGTAGGAGCAGCAGCAGGTCTTGATCTTGATGTCGTGGTCGTGAGCTTGATCGAAGCCAAGCGGATCGTCTCGTCGGGCGTGCGGCGGCGGCGGCAGCTAGATAGGAAGAGGCGCTCTGATTACCATGTAAGATATGAGAGAAACACCGATGCCTAACGAGGCCATCGTGTATGCATTATAAAGATACGGGAGACAACCCCATATCGGTATCGAACAAGAGTCCAGGTCGGTGTACAACACCGATCCTGATTACAACATCCAACAACTAGTTCTGTAGCTTCGTCCCCGATTATAGCATTTAAACATGCTCGTAGAGTATGCAGCGTTCCGGACATAATCAGGAGCCAGCTAACCTGCAATTTATATCCAGAAGACTAGCCATAGTGGCATACGTAGTATCATACAACTTGGTCCCACAAAAAAACTGAGATGTCATGCAATTAAGGAAGAGAGAGAAGATTAGAGTACTAACATAGGTAGATACCGTATCATAACACGCAAAACTAAGAAAATTAATGTCAAACAAATTTTGTATACATATTTACATTGAGATTCTACAAAATAATAAATAGAAGATGATTATGATACTCCTATATGATATTATGCATTAGAGGTGTAGTATCATATATTGGTATCATATGCATGATACTTTTGTATGATACTCCCCACTATGGCTAGTCGAACAGAGGGCCAATCTGAAGCAATCCATGGAATCAGTTTGAGAATATTATTGCAGTTGCACCCTCTGACTTTTGAGTTTTGAGTAGTATATTTTGCATGATGCAGAACGAGCAGGAGTATATGCCTATTGACATTCCAGAAACTAAAACTGTTAGTGCAAAGCCTAGGTGAAGTCAACTAGTATAGCTGTGTAAACAACTCCTGCTTGCCAAGTTAACAATGCTCCTTGATTATACTATGGTCACTCTGCTCAGCTGACTTGGGAACTGCCAGAGAACTGTAATGCAACTGAATCAGCTTCAGGGTGTAAGCTTTCCGTTGGACCTTACCATATACAACACCGTTATTCAGAATCGATCGATCCACCATCCGGTGCCTGTGTGAAGTCAGCACTAATTTTTAAGGATAGTAGGCAAAGTCAATAGATTGATAATTCAAACACAACCAGAATCTCTTAGATTCGGCTGTCCTTTGTTGGTCATTTTAACTTTTTTACTTCCAGGTTTATACCTGGGCTCTGTTTTAACAACGACATCATTACCGTCAAACAATAAGATATCTTCGGGTGTGTTTTCTCAAAAATAGAAAACATCAATACCGATATAAAGGGTAAATTCCACTTTGCATCCTAATATCATGTTTGTGACAATAAGGATCCCGTTTTTAACACTTTTGTCATCTATGTACCGCAAAAGATTTTGTGAGTTTCGGTTCACTTTGTTGAATATACTAGAAGGATACCCCGCGCGTTGCCGCGGGGATCGCTTTATAATCTGCATTATATTGTAAAAGAAAATTATAACAGATATGATATGTTGTGTTTTGTAAGTGAATATACAAAGTTTAATTGATTACATCATATATATTTTAAATTATTAATGTGGATAATTAGATGGTTTAATAAATGGATAATGTGTAGTTTGCATGGAGTGATTAATAAATATAAGTGGAGATGACATGGACAATTGATTGGTTAGGGGTGTGTTCGGTTTTGGGACAAGGTGGAATGGAATGGAACCGTTCCATTCTTGTGTTCGGTTTGGACAAAAAACTGTCATGGAACCGTTCCATTCCTGTGTTCGGTTTTGGAATGAGACGAGGATGGAATGAAATGGGTTGAAAATGGAATTATTTCTAGACTTGATTAATTATTCTTAAACTCGATTAATTATTCATAAACTCGATTAATTATTTCTAAACTTGATTAATTATTCCAAATCTTGATTAATTATTCCTAAACTTAATTAATTATTCCTAATCTTGATTAATTATGCTTAAACTTGATTAATTATTGCTTAACTTGATTAAATTAGAGAGAGGCACACAGCCGTTCCACTTGGTCCGGCCGATTTGGCCGGACGTGTCCATTCCGTATATAGAGGGAATATTCCCTTCCTGGGAACCACCTCGTTCCATTCCATTTCTGAACCGAACGCGAGAATGGAGTGTGGGTGCGGAACGGTTCCATTCCATTCCACTTGGTTCTGGAACCGAACACACCCTAGAAGAATGGATGATGTGGATAGTTTGCATGTTAAGATAGAAAAATCATTAATGCATGTTAGTGGGGTTTTGCTTTATACTCCCTCTGTCCGGGATTAAAGGTCCCCTAGTGAAAAATTATTTGTCCAGAAACTAACTTCCCACAAGGCACGTAAGCTTTAATTAGCCTAAACTACCGTGGCGTAATTATTGCAAAATCCCTCCTAGCCGCATGTTCCTCTCTCTCTGAGGTTTTGTTGTGTGAAAAAGCTTCCATGCATGTGGTGTGAACGTACACTGCATGGCGAAAGTTAATTCGGCAATTATTGTGAAATAGGGAAACTCTCACGTAATTGGTGGAAAGATAAGCCAGTAGAAATCTGCCTTGGTCATGATGCAATTCGCTATGGGTCTTGTAATCCCGGACGGAGAGAGTAAGAAGTATAGATTAGCAATTTAGCATAATATTTAATCCGTAATAGCATCAAGTATATCATGACAGTAACAATTGAACTAAGCATGCAAACATATAGAGCAGTAGACGAACAGATCCAATCTACAGCAAAAACTAGATATAGAAATTGCAGTAGAATCTCGTACAGAAAGAGGACAGATACGTACGGTACAGCGGCAGTGGCACCGGCTGCGGTGTTTTCCAAGTTGTCGTGCCATGTCGTCGATGAAGAGGTTGTCGAGGTCGGGAAAGAAATCGTCGTTGGGGAAGTAGTCGTCATCATCAGTCGCGCGAGTGCGCTCCCCAAAAATCTGATCACCCCTCTCCCGTACAGGATCACAAGAGGCGGGGTTCTGGAGTCCTGTTGTCCCTTCTCGCGGTGCATGCCGAAAGAAGGAATGGAGAAGGTTTGATTGGCGGCGCAGTGCGAAACCATATGATGAAGTGGCGGCTAGGGTTTACCGTATACGTGTATTTATAATGCGGGCTGCGAGAGATGTGGGCGCAACTCCACGTCCGAATCGGGTTAGGTAATTACCAAATTAATGACTCATTAAGTTTTCCCAACCGACAAAATAAACGCTCTCGACTCGGTTCATTCCCGCGGTCCGCGTCGCGTCGTGACAAGGCGAGGCGAGGCGTGTGTGTGGCACACTTCTCCTCTTGTCTCACCAACTCATATATGAGCTAGAATGGTTCACCTTATAATGTGGTGCCATCCTCTCCAAACTAGCAATGTGGGACTAAATTAGTCACACTCTCTCCACTTGTATTTTCATGAATGAGGCTTGACAATTTCAGAATTTAGTTGGGCTTAGTTGGGCTTTGAGGCTGATCCCAATGTAGAGAATTTGGGGCTGGGCCCAATATAATTCCAATAATCCCCACAAAGTGTTATGGCATATCTCATGATCTCTGTTCCAAAACATTGTTTATATACCGATGCTTAGTGGAGACTGTTAAGTTGAACGTTCACTTAGAACATTATGTTAAACTAGTTCACAACTTGAATAGTGGACTACGTCTTGAACTACAAGTTTTCTGTAATACCAGTTTTACACAACGTCTGAACCGATACTAGGCTGCTGCAAGGCTTCCCCGCGGGTGGAGCGTATACGTCATACTCTGAAGTACTTTCATGAGTTTATTAGAGAGCACCCAATTCTCATAGACTGCAACGTTTAACAGACTCATATAGGTGAGTTCCTGAGAAGATGTTCTGCAGGACACATCTCTACTTATATAAATAAGCCACTTGGAAACATTAAGACAAATGTCAACCTACCATAAAGATTATGAGAGTATTGCATCTTCACGGAGTGGAATAAAATATAAGGATACTCTCCTTTCAGCTGACCAACAAGTTGTCTCCCACTTCTAATTCACGGGATCTCCGATTATATAGAATGGGTTACCACTGTGGGCAAATCATACTGTGGGTTGTCAAACCCATCTCCCTTGATGCATTATCTATCACATTACGTGATAAACCCTTTGTGAAGGGATATGCCAAGTTTATAGATCTTTGGATATAATCCAACGCAATAACTCCAAAGTTCTTCAATTTCCTGACAGATTTGAATCTCCTCTTCACATGTCTTGATGACTTCGCATTATCCTTAGAACTGTTCACTTTGATGATCACAGTTTGATTATAACGGTTCATTAGGATTGCGGGTATTGGTTTTTCAACCACATGCAAGTCTATCAAGAGCTCACGAAGCCACTCTGGTTCAACAGTGCGAGTTCTGCTTCCATAGTTGACCTTGTTAAGATGGTCTGCTTGCAAGACTTCCAGGAAATAGCGCCACCACCAAGTGTAAAAATATAACCACTAGTGGTCTTAAGCTCATCAGCATCAGATATCCAATTAGAATCACTATATCCTTCCAGAACCCCCGGGTTTCCGGTATAGTGAATTCCATAGCTCGCATGCCTTTTAAATAGCGCATAAATCTCTCAAGCGCACGCCAATGATCATCTCCCGGATTGGAAACAAACCGGCTCAATTTTCTCACAACAAAAGAGATGTCAGGCCTCATGGCTCTCGCCAAAATACATAAGCGAGCCTATATTCTGAGAATACTTCAGTTGATCTCTAGCAATCCGTCGATTCTTTCAAAGCAACACACTAGCATCATATGGAGTTGAAGAAGGCTTGCAGTCACTATACCCGAAGCGACTCAAGACCTTTTCCACATAGTGAGACTGAACCAGTGTGATCCCACCATTATCATCTCTCAACAGCCTGATGTTCAAGATAACATCAGCTACTCCTAGATCCTTCATCTCAAAACAGCGAGACAAGAAATCCTTAACTTCCTTGATTAAATCAAGATTGGTCCCAAAGATCAATATTGTCATCGACATACATACATAGAATAACTCCCTCGCCCCCACCATGGCGATAGTACACACTTGTCAGCTTCGTTTATAACAAAGCCTTCAGCAGTCAAAGTCCTTTCGAACTTTTCATGCCATTGCTTAGGTGCTTGCTTGAGGCCGTATAATGACTTCAATAACTTGCACACCTTGCCTTCCTGACCGGGTACTACGAAACCATCTGGATGCTCCATGTAAATTTCCTCGTCCAACTCTCCATCGAGGAAAGTTGTCTTAACGTCCATTTGATGAACGAGAAGACCATCCGAGGCAGCCAGTGAAAGTAGCACACGGATAGTGGTCAGTCTAGCCACAGGTGAGTAAGTATCAAAGAAGTCTTCACCTTGTTTTTGGGTATAACCCTTGGCAAGAAGCCTTGCCTTGTAGTTCTCAATTGTACCATCAGGCCTAAGCTTTTTCTTGAACACCCACTTACATCCTACAGGATTGCACACATAAGGACGATCAGTGATTTCCCAGGTTCCCTTAGCCAAGATGGAATCCATCTCGCAACAGACAGCCTCCTTCCAGTAGCCAGCATAAAGAGATGCATATGCCTCTGAAATGGTCATGGGTGTGTCATCCACGAGGTACACAATAAATTCATTACCAAAGGACTTTGCAATCCTCTGTCTCTTGCTCCTTACAGGAACTTATTGTCATCCTCCTCGGGATTCTTAACGTGTTCTATCAGAATGGTGGGTTCAGGAAATTCAGCTAATTCCTGACTAGATGAAACATATTTCTCTTGATTTGATGAGCTAGGCATATCCTTCATAGGAAATATGTTCTCAAAGAAAGTCGCATCATTTGACTCCATAATCGTACCAACATGCATGTCGGATACCTCAGATTTTACTATAAAAAATCTATAACCAATGTTATTAAAAGCATAGCCCAGAAGAACACAATTTACGGTTTTTGGTCCAAGCTTGTGCTTCTTGGGAATTGTTATATTGACTTTTGCCAAACAACCCCAAGTACGTAGGTAGGAGAGTTTCAACCATTTCCTTTACGATTCCTCAAATGGAGTAATGGTTTTATTCTTTGTGGCAACTCTATTTAGGACATGACATGCAGTCATTAGCGCCTTCCCCCACCATGCCTTGGAGAGACCCAAAGTATCTACCATGGCGTTAACCAAATCAGACAGCGTTCGGTTCTTTATTTCAGCCACCCCATTTGACTAAGGTGGGTAGGGAGGCGTCCTCTCGTGAATAATACCGTGTTCAGCACAAAAAGAGTTAAACTTGTTGGAAAATACTCTCCACCACGATCAGACCTAAGCCGTTTAATTTTAGGATCAAGTTGGTTCTCAGCTTCGGCCTTATAGTTTTTTAAATAAGTTAAAACTTTGTCTTTAAATTTCAGAAGATACACATAACAATATCTAGTGAAGTCATCAATAAGTGTCATGAAATATTTCTTTCCACCTTTTGTCAATACGCCATTCATCTCACAAAGATCAGAATGTATAAGCTCTAGTGGTGCCAAGTTTCTCACCTCCGCAGTTTTATGGTACTTGCGAGGTTGCTTAGCCTGAACACACACTTGACATTTGGAACCTTTAATAGTACTAAATTTCGGAATTAAAATCATATTTGCTAATCGCGTCATGCAGCCAAAATTAATATGACAAAGTCATGAATTCCAAACATTAGAATCATTATCGTGGCTAACATGATTAATAAGTTTGGTGCAAATATCTGACAAGGATAAGCAGAACAAGTCTCCGCACTCATAGACTTTACCAATAAATTATCCATACATGGAAATTACAACTTTATTAGACTCGAAAACGAACTTAAAACCATCTTGACACAGATGTGAACCGCTGACGAGATTTTTATTGATGGAGGGCACATGATGAACATTCTTCAGTCGCACGATATTCCCGAAGTAAACATCAGACCGACTGTACCAACACCACGAACAGTAGCATGTGACCCGTTCCCCATCGGCACGGGGGAAGTCCCTGTGACCTGGTAAGAAGAGAACATGGAAGCATCAGCACAAACATGTACATTGGCACATGTGTCAACTAACCATTCAGGTGAATGACAAACTGAAAAAATAGTAGGAACTATACCGTACCCAGTATCGTTCATCTCAGTGTCAGCCATGACAACATTGGCGGTCTTGCCTCTATTCTCGTGCTGCTGCAACTAATATCGTTTAGGGCACCTTGGAGCCCAATGAGCCAGTTCACCGCAAACGTGACATGACCCCTTCCTCTTCTTGAAGTTGGTAGAGTGCGATGGCTTCAACATGCCATAGGGTTTGCCTTTACCCTCGGATTTCTTCTTGTTATATTTAGTCTTATTGGGCAGGTAGTGTTTCTTCTGTACCACATGGGATACAGAACCTACCTCAGCAACCCGAGCACGTGTATCATTTTTTCTCGCTTTTTCTTCCACATCAAGAGACCCGATGAGGTCCGAAACGGAAAAATCCTGTCTCTTGTGTTTCAGAGAAGTAGCAAAGGTTCTCCATGAAGATGGAAGCTTGGCAATACTGCCTCTGGCCACAAATTTGTCCGGTAACATACACTTAAAGTGCTCAAGTTCTTTAGCGAGTGACTGTATCTCATGAGCCTGTTGAACAACAGAGCGTTCATCAGTCATCATGTAGTCATAGAATTGCTCCATAACGTACATCTCGCTGCCAGCATTCGAGGCCCCAATTTTGGCCTCGAGTGCAGCCCACATGTTTTTGCCGTTATCAAACGACATATAGGGATCCACAATGGAATCATCAATAATACTGAGGAGGACACTTTTAAATATAGTGTCCATATTCTCAAAAGCATCCAGTTGTGCAGAATTGAGATCGCCCTCAGGCTTGCCCTTGGTGGCCGCATAGCAGTGCAAGGTTTTAAACCATAGCACTGCTCTCGTGCGCCACCTCTTATAGTCCACACCTTGAACGGGTTTGGCCTTGTTGACGCAATAAAAGCAGGTGCAGGAAATTGCCTACAATCAGGTTTTTGGATTGTTGAATATATTAGCAATTTAGCATAAGATTTAATCCGAAATAGCATCAAGTATATCATGATAGTAGCAAGTGAACTAAGCATGTAAACATATAGATCAGTAGATGAACAGATCTAATCTACGGTAAAAACTAGATATAGAAATTGCAGTAGAATCTCGTACTGAAAGAGGAGAGATACGTACGCTGTAGCCGCAGCGGCACCAGCCGCGGTGTTGTCTAGGTTGTCGCCCATGCCGTCGATGAAGAGGTTGCCGAGGTCGGGGAAGAAATCATCGTTGGGGAAGTAGTCGCCGTCAGCAGTCGCGCAAGTGCGCTCCCCAAAAATCTGATCGCCCCTCTCCCTACAGGATCACAAGAGGCGGGGTTCCGGAGGCCTGCTGTCCCTTCTCGCGGTGCACTCCGGAAGGAGGGATGGACAAAGCTTGATTGTAGGAGTAGTGCTTTGGGACGGTGCGAAACCATAAGACAAAGTGGCTGCTAGGGTTTACCGTATACGCGTATTTATACTGCGGGCTGGGAGAGAAGCGGGCATAACTCCACGTCCGAGTTGGTTCGGTTCCACGATAGAAAAGGAAACGGAAACGGTTTACGAATTAACGCGTCCGTTAATTACCAAGTAATGACTCATTAAGTATTCCCAACCGACAAAATAAACGCTCTCGGCTCGGCTCATTCCCGCGGCGCGGCGCAGCGTGACGTGACGTGTCGTGACGAGGCGAGGCGTAGCGATACGGGCGGCGGAGGAGGAGCGCGCGTGTGGTACACTTCTCCTCTTGTATCACCACCTCATACATGAGCTAGAATGGCTCACCTTATAAGGTGTGCCATCCTCTCCAAACTAGCAATGTGGGACTAAACTAGTCCCACTCTCTCCACTTGTATTTATTTATGAATGGGCCTTGACAATTTCACATCTAGTTGGGCTTAGTTGGGCTTTGAGGATGAGCCCAATATAAAGAATTTGAGGTTGGGCCCAATATAATTCCAACACGCTCCCTCCTTTTTTAAGAGTAACCACATATTTCATTAATACAAAATCAAGTTGCAATAAGCAACACATATGGAAACTAAAAGACAAACTGGGATAAAATGATTATCCTGAATTTGAAATAAAACCCTAAGAGATCGAGAAATACATAATCACCCCTAGGGTTTACTGCAACCACCATAGCGATCGGCCGCCGTTCTACTCCAGCGTCGTCGAGACGAACGCCGGAAGAAACGCCGAGCCTCCACCATTGCAAGATCCGAGAAAGCACCATCGCCAACAAGGCTTTGTGAGTCGATGAACGGGACTTCTGCACGCAGAAAGACACATGTCGATGTGGCACATCGACCAGGGGACGTCCCCGTGTTGTCTTGGACTAAGATATGTCGCCTCCCATCGAAGAAGTCGAAGAGGAACAACGGATCCACCACCTCCGGACCAGCATACTCACTCCAGAAGAACCACCTCGCATCGGCCGCCAGCACCGTCGCGAATAACCACGAATGCCAGCAACACACTGAGAAACCGATCTCGCCAGATCTGAAGAACGGCGAGAAGACCAAGCTGTTGATCCGAAGGACCAAGCAGGACACTTTGCCATCAACTCCGAGAAGCCGCCATGAAGGTCGTCGCCGGTATGGGAGTGGAGTTGAGGCGGATTTATTTGCCGGGGTGCCGCTCCCACTACCACAACGGCGCCCCAACAAAACAGTAGGAAAACCCTAACTATAGGCCGGCGCCACGTGTCGACGCGTTTGTCGTGCTAGCCTAGAGCAGGAGGCATTTGTGTATTGTAGATGGTTATGGTACAGGTATGAGGTAAAGGTATTGTAGATTCGTGTATTTGTGTCATGCCAGTTTGAAGAAAAACAAATAGCTGAGAAGTGGAGCCCATCTTTCCGAAAAATACGATCAAGTCATTTAGTTTATATTGTTATATCTTCCATTCAAAGTAATCTTATTCATTAGACCATGAGATCATGTCAATCACTAATACCGAAAGAATACTTTGATGTCATCAAACGTCACGCCGTAACAGGGTGACTATAAAGATGTCGTTGGGTATTCGGAAAGTCTTAGTTGAGGCTCATGGATCAAGAGTGGGATTTGTCCATCCAAAATGACGGAGAGATGTACTCTAGGCTCTCTCGGTGATATCACATCGACACCGCTTGCAAGCACGTGACTAGGTCACAACGAGGTCATATCACGGAATGAGTAAAAGAGTACTTGTCGGTAACAAGATGGAACTAGGTATGGTTGATACCAATGATCGGATCTCGGACAAGTAAAATATCGCGAGATAAAGGGAATTAGTTACGACGTTGATGGTTCACACGATCACGAGATTCATCGTTGAATATATAGGAGTCATCACAGATCACCAGATCCCGCTGTTGATTATTGATCGGAGAGGTGTCTCGATCATGTCTGTATTATTCGTGAACCGTATGGTGACACACTTAATATTCGATGACGCATTTGAGAGGATACGGAATATCGGAGAATAGTTTGGACAGCACCGGAATTGTTGCGGGTAAATTTGAAATAGTTCAAGGGGTTTTCCATCGAACGACTGTTAATAGAATTAACAAATGATTCGAGGTGCTATATGCAAATGTTGGTTAATAGAATAAAAAAATTATGAAATAAAGAATTAAAAATGTTTTATTTATTTGTTGAAGAAAACCCCTTGGATTTTCTAAGTGGAAAATTATGGGAGAATGAGTGGGTGTGAGTGGAGTGTCGACTCACATGAAGAGGGAAGAGGTGGAGGCACCACCATGGGCTGGCCGCACCACCCTTGGGCTGCCCCCCTCCCCTATAAAAGGAGGGTGAGAGCTATCCCTCCTCCACACGCTTGTCCCACCTATTTTCTCTCCACCCGCTGCTCCATTCCATGGTCATCCGCTTGGCGAAGCCCTGACCGTGGGATTCTTCATCACACCACGTTGTCGTGCGGCTAGAGTTTCGAGGGATCCTCTACTTCTGCTCCCCCGCTGGATCGAGGGAACGAAGGTCATCATCAAACTGTACGTGTGACCGATCATAGAGGCACCGCTGGATTGCGGTGCACATATTCTCGGTCTTGAGATCGGTGTGAGTACAACTACACCAACAACGAGATTCGATCTCATAACGCTTGGTGTCTTCGAGGGTATGTTCTCCTTAAGACTCTCTTTCTCCCCGTTGGTTTCATCTCCTAGATTAGATCTTGGCCCTTCGGGTATCTCTCGCGTAGGAAATTTTTTGTTTTGTATGCAACGTACCCTTCAGTATTTGGCAAGAAATTAACCATAAAATGTGGGTAGGTTCTACATAAATAATGATCATCGGCTTATTTTTAAATTTTATTTAGGCATCTAAAAACCATTGTATCGACTAAAGGAAATTTGAAAAGATAAAACTAAAGGCTAGGTGGTTCCCACCTACCAAGGGACTTCTCCATATTTTCAAATTGTTTGAATGTTTTCCAATTTGTTTGATCTCATATAGGTCCATAAAAACAACTGCATGAAAGAGCCCACGTTTTGGAAATGTGTGTGTGTGTGGAAGGGGGAGGGGTTCGCCTGTGTGAATCGAGACGAGATTAATTTCCATATACCATGTAGGAATGAAAAGAGGGCACTTGATGAACCGGCGGCCCCTATTGCTCTCGGGCTTCTTGACGACCCATATCTAGATATGTGGCTGATGACACTTTAAGCATGTGATGAGAGACCATGGTGTGGGGTTGGGTTCTTGGGAAGATCGAGGACGTGGCTGTGGACATTGTTCTTCTCAAGTTCTTCTGCCCCTAGCTCGGATGTGGCTGGTACTCCCTCCAATCCAAAATATAAGCGTATTTCGTTTCCTTTGACTGAATATTTGACAAAACAAATACACATTTAACATGTTACTTATATGATATAAGTCATGATTAAAATAGTTTCGAACATGAATACAATTATATCAATTTATGTCACCTAAATTACATAGTAATGGACTAATTGTTGGCCAAAGCAAACAAAAGAGACGTATGTTATGTTTTGGATTGGAGGTAGTAATTACAAGTGTGACATGTTGGCTTGTTGGTGGTTGGTGATTAGGGACTGAGGTGGGGCAAGGCTTCGTTCGGTTCATAGGGAGCCAATCCCCACAGGGAATCAGCCCCCGCATGATTTGGGTGATCCCCTAATGTCACCCAATCCCCCGTTAATACCTTACCCACTAATCGCTACCATGTGACTCTGTTCGGTTACTCCCCAGGGAATCAGCGCGGTAATAACCAACACATCCACACATACAGCTTATCTTCTGGTATAGTTACAACCAAACAAGAACTATGCCATGCTCTCAATAGTAATTTTTGTACATCTAGAAGAAAATAAATCTATCCAATTTTTGCATGGCCTTAACCTTCAATTTTTCATAGTTACACAAAATAATAAACTAGATTGTCACAGCAAAACAATAGTTGCGCTCTAAGCCGAGAACTGGGAGTGGAAAGAAAGACAATATCCGCACATAACAATGACATCTTGACATGATAGAAATCAACAATTTCTTCTAGGCTTCAAAGATTGTTTTTCGCAGGATCGTGGATAAAAAGCAACAAAATGAAGGATCCCTTGCTTCATGCTGCAATGAGGAACAAGAACAAAATTAACAAGCAACAGATAGTGAAGGCAAGTTGATGTTGCATAAGAACTCTATATGGAGATTTCCATAACCAGAATATACATGGTTCATCACTCGAGCGAGATGGTAGGATCTTTAAGGGTACATCTATACAGCAAACACATATACAATGTAGGAGTTCATAAATTGACAATTACCTATTTGATTTGGAAGTTTAAAACAGTTTGATTTGCGAGATTTGTATGTTAGAAGTAACAATGCAACAATAGCTCTCAAGATTGCATCGACATGTTCAACTGTAGATGTAAAAGTTAAACATGGTATTAGAGCCCAATATCCAAGAACAATAGAGCTCTATATGGAACTCAGAAACCCTTTCTTGTGCAGCACTAAGGATAAACCCGGAACTAGGGGGAACGATGGGAGGCGACGCAGGCGGCGACTCAGGAGGCGATCCCATTGGCGATTCTAGGCGAGCCTTGCCGGGTGGCGGTGATCTGAACGCCGCTGATCGTAGTCTACCAGCCTCGCGCACGGGAGGTAGGTTCTGGGTGCTTTCCACCAGTGATGATGAAGACGGGAGCGACAAGGAGAGTCCTGATGCGGCGGAAGGATTGGCGGTATGGTATGTTGACTCGTTTGATGAGATCTGTAGGACACCATCGCCGGAACGGTCTCGCTCGTTGAGTTTTTCTTCATCGCATGTGGCGAAGAGGATGCAACGCCGTAGGGCTCAAAGGGTCGCGTCAATGGAGTTGTGTTCATTCTCGGTGGAAAAATCTAGCAGGGTCCGCTCAAACTCATCGGAGGTGGGTGTTGCGCGGAGAGCTGTGAAGCTCCCGGTATTCGAGCCGACCATGTTCATCGAGGACGAAGGCATCTCATCGCCATGGACGGTGGTGAGGCGCCGGCGCAGGTCGCCGTCGGGTTGGGTTCTCGGTGCCGGAGATTGTGGATGGAAGGAAATTTTGAATTTCCATGATCAAAGGGTGATGGACCCACCAACGTCAGGCGTGATTGACGTTTATTCTGCGGGCGTGATCGACGTAAGCCCTGTGGGCCCAACATCGACTAAACATGGTCCGGGTCGGCCTCGGAGATGCGTGATTGAGGCAAAGTGGCCAAAAGGTCTAGGACCGAGGCGTCTGCTAGGGTTTTCTCGTAACCACGGGTCAGTCTATCTTGATTCGGCCGCCGCCATGGCTCAGCGCGGAGGAGGTAATGGAGGCACAGATCAGCGTGGACAGGGACATGGGCAAGGGCATGGTGGAAAACAGGCGCAAGGGTTTGGCAGAAACTTTGCGCAGGGTGGACCTAGTGGTACTGCTGGGCAGCCGGAGGGCCATGGAAACGGTGATGCGCCGTCACTTCCGTTTCATGCCGGTGCGGGCTTCAATGCTCAAGGTGGTAGCCGAAACTTTCATGGTGGATATCGTGGTCGGCAGCGATACGGTCAAGGGAGAAGTGGCGTTGGCAGGGGTGGTCGTGGTGGGCGTGTGAACTACGTCTATCACCCTCATGGCTAATGGCCGGGGAAGGTTTTTACATGCGGTTGTTCAGCCGGTTCCGCAGCATGGCAAGCAAACGGAGGCGCAAGTAGTGGCTCCTCCGACGCAGGTGCCTGGTCATGCAGCTGTAACAGTAGCGCCGCAGGTGCAGGTGGTTCAGTCTCAGATCGCACAGCCGAGTGCAATGGAGGCTGCTCCGATGGTTCAGCAGGGTCAGAAACGTGTGTCGGCGGAGCAACTTGCTATTGATGTAGCTGGTCCAGTACAAAAAAGAGTAAAAAGTCTGAGAAGAACAGCTGCTTTCATTGTGGGGCTGTTGGACACTTCCTGGCTGATTGCCCAGCCCCAGTGTGCGAGTTTTGTCAAGGTTCCATCCTTAAAAACGGTACTTGTCCGTTGCTTGCAGCACCCAAACCTCACCTAGTCATGTATGGATATGCCTATGAGGAGCTCATGATTTTTGGGATAGCACTCACGGAGAGTTATAGACCGAAAGTGGTGAATGCTCTTTGGGCCTATGTGGTGGTTAGCAAGGGGGAGATGTCGATACCTCGGGTTATTGGACAGCTCCAATGTCTGGTTCCGACTGAGGGGTACATTTGGAACGTTAGTCAAGTGGGACACAATGTTTTCAAGGCCCTTTTTCCATCAAAAATTGAGCTTGATCGTCTAAAAGTGTTTGGACCTTGTAGAGTTCCTAATTCTCGATGTGAGATTACGGTGGATAGATGGGGTTAGAGGATTGAGAGACTGGATACGTTGCCAAATTTTTGGGTGCGTGTGTCTGGAATACCGGAGGAGCACACTGGTGATTTCCTCGCGATGTGGGATGTTGGGTACATGATTGGTGTAACTCGTCAGCATGGTGTTTTACGGATCCTGGTGAGGTGTCTTGATTACACTAAGGTACCACAAACTATTCCTATGCTTATCAAGGATGAGTTTTACGCCGTGTCTTTTTTTGTGGAGGGGGAGGATAAACCTGAGAATGTCGATGACATGGTAGTGGACAAGGAAAACGAGGAGGATGAGGGGGATGATAGTGAGATGGGGTCTAATTTTCGTGATGCACTTGCAAAAACATCTCTGGAGGATACCGCGGGAAATGGAGAGACTGGACAGAATTTGGGTGGCGCAACCGAAAACAATTTCCAGGGAGGTTCATCTTCGCATGGTAATGATGGTATGGAATTTAAAAAGGCCGGGGTGGTTTTTTCGCCCATGTTAAAGGAACAATTTCGCAAGCTGGACGTGTTGGTGAGGGGTGATGTTGGAAGCACGGCGGGGCAGGAGACTGGTGTGATTCCGCTGTCGGGCAGCGCTGCTGCGACAAAATCTGCTTGTTATGATGGCGTGACTGCTGCCGGGCAGCAAAACGGCGTGTTTTCAACTCAGGGCAGCGTTGCTGGTCCAAATAATGCCGGCTCCTCTGCCGTGACTCCTGTCGGGCAGCAAAACTGTATGATTTCGCTCTAGGGCAGCGATTCTGCGGATCTTTCGGTGCAAACCGCTGCCATAGTTGCTGCTGGGTGTGGTTCTGGCCTTGGGCCACTGCGAGGCGCCGATTATGATATCAACTAGGGAGTAGCTGCTTCGTTGGTCGCTACTGTACTTGGTCGACACAGAACGGCAGTGGAGGAGGGAACGATACAACTGCCGGCCGTGATTACGTGTGTTGCGCCTGGTAGTGTTGCGCTCGGCGTTGCACGCGGCATCGCATCAACGTGTTCTACACCGCTTCCGGGGGTGCAGGACGCACTCACCACTCAGCCAGGAGGGCTAGAGTTGGAGGTCCCAGTGACACCGCCATGGGTAGTGGCCACTCAGTCAGGTGGAATGGGTGATTATGCTGTCACGCCGGATCATCGCGCTAGGGGAGCTCCATCACAGGATGAGGTGGCTGCATACGGAGGCATTTCAGACCCAGCGACGGGGGGCGTCGTTCGAGTGCACAGCTTCGGGCGCAACCTGATGCGGATGTACCGGTGGCTGAGAAGGCATCTCGTCTTAGTGCGCGTCGCGATGACAAGGCTGCAGGTAAAACTTTAATGGAGAAGTTTTCAGTTTCAGCTTTTCGAGTAATGAAATCGTTTCGCGTGCATCTCGTTTGGGAGTTTCTTTAGGCACCTCTCTAGAAGTGGTAGAGTGTTTTGTTAGTTTTCTTAAGGATTTATAAGCATTGCGACAATTTACTTTTTTGAGCAATAATTTGGGAGGAGGGGAGAATGTTGAGTCTAGTCTTATGGTTCCTCAGGCATCCTCCTTCTGTGAGGATTATGTTGACGAGATTGAGGAGGTTTTGGGGGATTGCAGAGATCCTATGGCCCAAGGGGTGAAAGTATCACGAGTTCGTAGAGGTACGAAAAGTGGGGTTGTTCATCCAAAAAGGAGAAGTGTGAGACTGGAATCTTCACATATTAAGTCATGATGAGAGGGGTTTTTTGGAATAGTAACGGGTTTGGGGATACGGCTAAAAAATTATCTGTTAATGAGATGGTTATAGAAATTTGATTGGATTTTGTTGCTATCTTAGAGACAGGGAGATCAAGTTTTGCCAGACATCTGTTAAATCATTTGGCAGGAGGGTATGATTTTACTTGCTATTGTCTTCCTCCGCATGGCCGGTCTGGTGGGATTTTAGTGGGATTTAATACTGGTTGGGGGTGATTTCTTGGTGAAATTTCATTTACGCACAAAGGATGGTGGTTTCCTTTGGGTGATGGTGGTTGTATATGGGGCTGCCCAGGATGACAAGAAACCAGAGTTCTGGTCTGAGTTAGTTCGGATATGTGATGGGGAATCTCTGCCCATGGTGGTTGGTGGTCATTTCAACATTATGCGTCGTCCGAAAGATAAGAATAAGAGTAATTTCAACCCTATACGGCCATTCATTTTCAATTCTATTATAGAGAGTCTTGATTTGAAGGAACTTGAGATGTCGGGTAGACAATACACGTGGATGAGTATAGGGGTTGATGCGACCTACGAGAAACTTGATCGTGTTCTTGCTAGTGTGGTATGTGAATAGAAGTATCCTTTAGTTATGGTGCAGGGCCTGATCCGTACGGGGTCTGATTATGTACCATTACTATTGGATTCTGGGTCCCCTTCTCATAGAGGGAATAAGTTGTTGTTCTCTTTTGAGCTATCATGGTTGCGTCCAGAGAGTTTTTATGAGATGGTGAAAGCAGAGTGGCTATCCATTACTATTGGTAACTCTCCAGTTGAAAGATGCCAGAATAAGATTGAGAGAATTCCTTATTTGGCCCTTACTTAAAATCTTGTTCCCTATTTGGCCCTAAAAAAAAATATTCTTCCCTATTTGACATCTTAACTTCATTTTCTTCCTAACATGGCCCTATAGTGCATTCTAAACACAAAAGAGGATGCAAAAAGACTCTTTTGCCCCTGATGATTTTTATACCAAAATTCACAATAGAAGTTGAAAATAAACAACAAAATATATACGTTGGTAACCCTTGCGACTTGTTTCCGTAAGGGTTGGTTGCACGTACGCGTGGATCAGATCGGATCGGAGCTCCATATTAATTTAATTTCAAATAATTTTACGAGGCATAGAGAAAAAAGAAGAGAGAGATACGGACCGGTTGTAATTAAAATGGTTTGACACTTAGGCGAGGGAGAGAAAATGGAAACACATACATATTATTTGTATGCACGCGCAGCGGAGCTAGCTATTTGGCAAGGTTTGGCAGCCGCCATACCTAAAATTAAACGCTAATACTAGTACTATACTAGGTATATCACGTGTGTCTTCTGCTACCAACGATGGCCAATTAGGCACCGGTGCAGCTCAAGGAGTACAAAACGATTGTGCAGAGCGGAGGCCGCACCGCAGCCGGGCGCAGCAAGCAGAGAACCGTGGCCGACGAGACGACACCACGGCCGGCAAGGCCGCAACCCGCAAGGACAAGCAAGGATTTGGCGCTGAAGAAGATATCTGATTTCAGTTTTCAGAACTGAAATTGCACTAACGTACTCTGAAACGAATCTTGTTGTTGGCGGAAATAAGCTCCAGTAGGATGTCTACTAAAGTGATCTACACCTCTACCACTCTTCTTGTAGAAATTAAGAAAGAATTTCAGTCAAAAGGCAAAAGAATGATATTGGCAACATGCAAGTAAAATCGCATTATGGCTATGAATTTTATCTTCACCGCATCCGCATAGCATGCCACTGTCCTAATACGACAATACTAGAGTAGCTACCAATTCTTGCATTGTCTAGTGTTTCTCTGTTTTGCAGCTTAATTGTTTGTTCAACTATTTATAAAATTGGTCATTTTTTTATTTTTCTCGAACAAACGGAAGTAGTAGTTACGCGGAAGGTAGTAGCGCTCGCGCTCGGGAGGGGAGGTGTTGCATGCACGCCCACATACACATAAAGATATAAACGGGGACTTTTGTTGCTTATTTTCAACTTCTACTATTAATTTTGGTACAAAAATTCATCAGGGGCAAAAGAGTATTTTTACATCCCCATTTGGGTTTACAATGCACTATAGGGCCATGTTAGGAAGAAAATGAAGTTAAGGTGTCAAATAGGGAAGAATTTTTTTTTTAGGGCCAAATAAGGAACAAAATTTTAAGTAAGGGCCAAATAAGGAATTCTCTCAATAAGATTAGGCATCTTCGTAGTTTCTTGAGGGGATGGGCACAAAATATGAGTGGGGAATATAAGAATTTGAAGCAAAAGTTGCTTCTACTTATAAATGAGCTGGATGTGAAAGAGGAAATTGTTCCACTTTCTGAGAGTGAGCGACAGGCTAAGCAGAATGCGGATGTGTATCTTGCTAAGCTAAGGCGCGATGAAGAGTCTAAGTGGGATCAAAGGGCCAAGGTCCGTTATGTCCAAGAAGGAGGAAATAATACTAGGTATTTCCACCTAATAGGAAACGGTAGGCATCGCAAGAAAAGGATTTTTCAGCTCGAACAGGAGGAGGGTACGATTGTTGGCCAATCAAACCTTCAACTGTTTATTTCAGAATACTATAAAAATCTGTTTGGAGCGCCGGCTTCCAATTCCTTTTCACTTGATGAATCTCATATTGAGGATATGCCTCAAGTCTCCCAGGAGGAGAATAGTATTCTAAGCGAGACTTTTTCTGAAGAGGAAGTGTTCAATGCTATTGATCAAATGGAGCTTAACAAAGTGCCGGGACCGGATGGGTTCCCTGCTGAGTTTTATAAGAGGTTTTGGAATGTCATTAAGGTACATCTCATGTCCTTATTTGCCCAGTTGCATACAGGGGAGTTACAATTGTTCAAGTTGAACTTTGGTGTAATAACCCTACTTCCTAAGAAGGAAGATGCATGTAGGATTGAGCAGTATAGGCCTATTTGACTGCTTAATGTCAGTTTCAATAATTTTACTAAGGTGGGCACGAATAGAGTAACTTCTATTGCGCAGCGTGTGATTAGACCCACCCAATCGGCTTTTCTCCCAGGGAGAAATATTTTAGAGGGGGTGGTTGTGTTGCATAAAACTATCCACGAATTAAAGCAAAAAAAAGTTAGATGGGGTTTTGCTTAAGATAGATTTTGAGAAAGCATATGATAAAGTTAATTGGTCCTTTCTACAACAGACACTTCGTATGAAAGGTTTCACGCCACAGTGGTGTGAATGGGTTGCGAGGTTTTTTCAAGGGGGGAGTGCGGGGATCAAAGTTAATGATGATATTGGTCATTATTTTCAAACTTTCAAAGGATTAAGACAGGGTGATCCGTTACCACCTATTCTTTTCAACCTGGTGGTTGATATGTTGGTAGTCCTAATTGCTAGAGCAAAACAGGATGGACAGGTTGGTGGTCTAGTTCCTCATCTGGTTGAAGGAGGGGTCTCTATCCTTCAGTATGCTGATGATACGATTCTTTTTCTTGAACATGATACTGAGAAAGCAGTTAATATGAAACTGTTGTTATCATTGTTCGAGCAGCTGTCTGGGCTAAAGATTAATTTTCACAAAAGCGAGATCTTTTGCTTTGGGGAAGCAGTCAATCATGAACAGGAGTATAGACACATATTTGGTTGTGAGGTTGGTCAACTCCCGTTTAAGTATCTTGGCATCCCTATACATTGCCGTAAGTTACTGAATAAAGAATGCCCCATAGAGGATAAGTTTGAGCAAAAACTTAGTTCTTGGATTGGGAAGATGCTCTCATATGGAGATCGTCTAGTTATAATTAATTCAGTGTTATCGAGCTTACCTATGTTTTTATTTTCTTTCTTCGAGGTGCCTGTTGGGGTACGTAAAAGACTGGATTTTTTAGATCTCGTTTCTTTTGGCAGATTGATCAGCAGAAAAAAAGTATCGTCTGACTAAGTGGAATATTGTGTGTCGTCCTAAAGAATAAGGAGGTCTGGGGATTGAAGTGTTGGATGTTAAGAACAGGTGTTTACTCAGCAAATGGTTGTTTAAAATCTTAACTGAAGAGGGGGTCTGGCATGAGATGCTTCATAATAAACATATTAAGGGATTTCCGCTGGCTCAAGTGGAGTCAAAACCGACAGATTCTCATTTTTGGAAGGGAGTCATTAAGATGAAACTAGATTTCTTTTCTAACATCTCTTGTTTGGTGGGTGATGGCCTTAGTATACGGTTTTGGGAGGATACTTGGTTTGGTAGTAAGTCGATATCGGTTCAATATTCATCCTTGTATAATGTGGTTGCACATAAAAATGTCACGGTGGCTCATGTGCTAATGGGTGATCATCCTAATATTACCTTTAGAAGACCGCTATTAGGTGATAAGTGGGAGCAATGGTTAAACCTAGTAGAAAAATTGATGGATGTATCTATTGATGATACGCCAGATAGGTTTGATTAGAAGTTAACACAGCCATGAGTGGTTTCGGTTAAATCTTACTATGAGCACCAAATGAATGGAAATGCACGTTTTTTACACAAATATCTTTGGAGGTTAAAGGTCCCCCTTAAGATTAAAATTTTCATGTGGTTTCTTTACCTAAAGGAACTCCTGACTAAATATAATCTAGTTAAAAGAAGTTGGACGGGGTGTACGAAATGTGTGTTTTGTGCGGAGGAGGAGACTGCTGATCATTTATTTATTTCCTGTGATTTTGCTCGTAAAATTTGGAAATTGGTTCATTTTACTTTCTCCATCACACCACCTTTATCCGCTTCCAATTTGTTTGAAACTTGGTTAAATGGGGTGGATAAGTGTACGAAAGCAAGTATACGCATATGCGTATATGCTTTTATTTGGGCAATTTGGAATTGCAGAAACGATGTTATTTTTAACAATTTGAACTCTGGTAATTTTCTGCAGGTTGTTTACAGAGCTATGTTTGGGATCCAAGAATGGCTGCTCCTGTTTCCAGAAGACCAGCGAGCGTTTGGACTCTGGATGCACCTGGCTCGTGGCGGTTGTCCGGGCTATCTTAAACCAGGGTGGCTGGTTGCACACTAGGAGATTACAGCATGTGTAATTTACATGTGTGGAGACTTTTTTGTTGGCTTGTGTATTCAGCCACGCTTCATTATCGTTGATTTGTAATCTGAGATTTTTTGCTATGCTGAATATTAGCGCGTTAATATAATAAACCGTGTGCGTCGACTAGATGCAGAGGCTAGGTTTTCCGTTTAAAAAAATGAAGATTAGGCTAATCATGCAGATCGTAACTTCTACAAACAAGAAAAGGCTAGCTTTGGTGTAATAAAATTGCAAATTCATACAGGCAGTACACCCTTTTTGTGCATGGCCAAATTAACTAAAATTGCAAACTCATACAAGCATTACACCCTTTTTGTGCATGGCCAAATTAACTGAATCATGACTAAGAAAATCATGAGGATGTTCATCATGAAAAGATTCCCCACAAGTTCCATGAGCACAAAAATGGCATAATGAATGCTAACAGAAAAATGACATAGTATACCTCACAAGGAAGGTGGAACCGGTTAGAATTAAGTAAGAAATTATTAGCTGCCACTAGATCACTTACTTATAGTAGCGACAAACTACTTAATTGATGTAGTGAAAAACTTACTTAATTACTTACAAAAAATGATGGAATTGTCTCATCTCTTGGATCTTAGCTCACCCGCAGTACAGAAAAATAGAAGTGATCACATAGAAAAATTTAATGTAGCAAAAAATCTACCCTTTGTTTACTAAAATCAGTAAACACATGCAGTGGAGGGGATTCAAAGAAAATATTGGGCGGGCCAATCTAAAGCAGAGCACAAAAATATTGCGGATTCTAAACCATATATGTGTAAACAAAAACAATTGAAAATTATTCACCGATTGGCCTTGCCCCATGGTATCTAAATTGCAATTTGTAAACAAAAACAACTGGAAATTATTTGCTATAGCATATAGGGACTTCGGAATTTGGAGAGAATTAAGATGCACTGATTTTGCAGCGGAATGACTTGGATAAACTGAATTACATGTACGTTGTGACCCTGTTGTGCAATCTTCTTGGGAAAAATTGGATCAGATACAGTCTTGAAATAGAAAAATTTAAGAACACAGAGAAGCTGTTTGCAGATGAGATTAGGGATCTTGTTGACTGGGTTGGCGTGTGGGCATCCGGCCTCATGCGCCTGCAGCCTGGAGCTTGGAGTTGGGGCCTGGGCATGGGCGCCCTCGCCGGCTCACCGCCGTTAGCCGTCGCTACGTTGGATCTCTTTTAGACGGTCGCCGCTCGTAGGATCGAATATGTCTGGCAGTGCGGCAGCTGCTACCCTAACCCAACGCCATGGATCAGGGGTGGACGAGTGATGGTGCAGGTCTTGCCCTCGTTGGGAAACCCCAAAAAAAGGTATGAAGAGCACAACAACAAATTTCTCTCAGAAAGAAACCAAGGTTGAATCGACTAGTAGTAGAAAGAAATCACTTCCGAAGGTTGATGCAGCTGATATGGCAGGACGCACTACTGGTACAGAAGCAACATAGAACCTACACAACACAATCAAATCACTTTTCCCCAACGAAGCAGCGAGGTTGTCAATCTCACCGGTTTTGCTGAAAACAAAGAGGCTAAACGTATGGTGTGGAAAAAAGTAGTTATTTGCAGTAGAAGAAAAGGGAACAGTGATGGCAGTAGAAAAACAGTAGTAACATTATGAAAACAGTAATTGCAGTGGTTGTATTATCAGTATATAGGAAATGGACCGGGGTCCACAGTCTAATAGTGGTGTCTCTCCATAAAAGATAGATAGCATGTTGGGTAAACAAATTACAGCTGGACAATTGACAGATATAAAGGCTGCACCGTAGTGCATATGCATCATATGATGATTACTATGTGATTCATCCGGGCATTACAACAAGATACGTAGACCGTTATCCAACTGTATCTATGACTAATAATCCACCCTCAATGTGTCATCCGAGCAAACCTTGGGTATTAAGTTGCAAGCAACATATAATTGCATTAAGCAAAGTGTGTAATCTAAACAATAAAATCATCCTTAGACAAAGCATTGTTGTTTTCTCCCTAATGGCAACAGAACATCCCCCACCCATTTATGTTCCTGTCACTCGAGCATGAGTGAAAGGGAGGCATGAACTCGTTATCGAGCATAAATACTCCCTCTTGGAGTTACAATCATCTACTTGGCCAAAGTATCTACTAGCAAAGGAGAGCATGCAAGATCGTAAATAACATACACATGAAAAGAACATGATAGATTGATAATCATTGCACATAGCATTCAATATTCATCAGATCCCAGCAAAAAAACATGTAGCATTACAATAAGATTATCTTGATCATGTTAGGTGATGACCCACAAGTATAGGGGATCGCAACAGTCTTTGAGAGAAGTAAAACCCAAATTTATTGATTCGACACAAGGGGAGCCAAAGAATATTTGTGAGCCTTAACAAGTAAATTCACCTGCACCAGAAAGTACTTTTGTTCGCAGTGGTTTATCAGTAGTAACAGTTTTATAGTAGCAGCAGTAGTGAAATAATAGCAGCAGTGGAATGAAAACAGCAGCAACAGTAGTGTTTGAAGTAAACAGCAGGATTAAATACTGTAGGCATAGGGATGGATGAACGGGCATTGCATGGCTAAGATAGTTCAAATAATGGTCAAGTCATGGGCATTGCAGATAAATATGATAAAGCATCCAAGCACTAAGTAACCATAGGCATGTGTTCTGTAAATAGTCATACGTGCTCGCAATGAGAACTTGCACAACATATGTTGTCCTACCAGCCCGTTTTCAGCGGGGCCTCAAGGGAACTACTGGTAATTAAGGTGTTCCTTTTAATAAAACACCGGAGCAAAGCATTAACACTCTGTGAAAACATGTGATCCTCACATCACAGCCATCCCTTCCGGTTGTCCCAATTTCTGTCACTTCGGGGCCTCGGGTTCCGAACAACAATGTGTGTAAACAACTTGCAGGTATGATCAAGAAACAATAATTATCATCGTGATTCAATTACTTGTTCAGATCTGAGATCATGGCACTCAGGCCCAAAGTGGAAAGCATTAAGCATAACAAGTATCTAAAATGTCAATAGCACTAATAGAGGATACTAGACACTATGCCCTAACAATCACGACATTATTACATGAACGATCTCATCCAATCCCTACCATCCCCTTCATCCTACAGAGGGGAATTACTCACACATGGATGGGAGAAACATGGATGTTCTATGGAGAGGCGTTGGTGATGATGATAGTGTTGATCTCCTCCAATTCCCCGTCCCGGCAAGGTGCCAGAACGGAGTTTCTGATCCCTGAATCGAGGTTCGGGATGGCGGCGACGCTCTGTTGTGTTTCTGTGGAATATGACGAGCCCCCCTCGGGTTTTAGGGTTGGAGGCTACTTGTAGTCGAAAGAGGAGTCTGAGGAGGGCTCTGGGGGGCCCACACCCTATGCTGGCACGGCCAAGGGGGGCGCGCCAGGGGGGTGTGGGCACCCTGTGGCTCCTCTCCTGGCCCCCTTCTGGCTCCCAGGGTCTTCCGGGGTGAAAACACCAATGGGATCTTTTCTGGGCAATTTAGCGAAAGTTGATTTTTCTCCATAAAAACAAGACACCAAGGTAATTCTTCTGAAAACAGCGTTAGTCCATGTTATTTGTATTCAAAACACACAAGTTTAGAGGAAAACAATAAGAAAATTGTTCAGAAAAGGAGATACGTTTTCGACGTATCATTAGGCAGCTCACGAGATCTAAACATGAGGCATAAAGAGGAGAGAACAACAATATATCTTCTACTATGGACCTGTAGTCCAAAGATGAACTACTCACGCATCATTCCGAGGCGGGCATGGTGGTGTAGAGCCTTCTGGTGATGATTCCCCCTCCCGGCAGGGTGCCGGGGAGAGCTCCAAAACCCTCCCAAACTAGGGTTGATGATGACGACGGTTGCGAATGTTTTTGGTGGAAAAGGATCAGGTAGGTTAACCCAAGGAGGAGAATATATAGGCGCAAGGGCAACGTCGGTGGGCGGCCAGGGGGCCCACACCACCCCCAGGCGCGGCCAGAGGGGGGTGCGCCGCCTCATGCTGTGGGGCCCATGTGCCCCCCCTCTGGGTCCCCTCCGGACTCCGCGTGCGTGACAGATTTCTAGGACTTCTAGGCTTCGAATCGTCCAATTCCGAGAATATTTCCAGAACAACTTTTCTGAAACTAAAAACAGCAGAAAAGGAACTCGCTATGTGGCATCTTGTCAATAGGTTAGTCCCAGAAAATCGATAAAAATGGCATAAAGTGTATAAGAAACATGTAGCATATGGCATGAAAACAACATGGAACATCAGAAATTATGGATACATTTATGACGTATCAACATCCCGAAGCTTAGTTTCTACTCGTCCTCGAGTAGGTAAACGATAAAAACAAATAATTTCTGAGGTGACATGTTACCAACACAAACTTGATCATCATAAAGTAAAAGCATATGTACGCTGAGATCATAGTACTTTAAACATAGCATGATAGATACAATTATAACAATGAAACCTAGCAATCACCTTGCATCATGAAAAGTAACACAAATAAAAGATCATGAATAATAATGCACTTGAAAGGTATATGTTTGTTTCGAGCATAAAGAAAACATAGCAAAGTGATATTCCGCTTGTCCTTAAGAGTGGGGCTAACATAAATGCCAGGACACCTTCAAAGTTCAAGTGGGTGACTAGAACAAATAATTTGAGAGCAAGTAATAACACATCATTAATCAATCAATAATAGTTTCTTGGACCAATGCACATTAAACTTAGAATGGCAACTACGTTTTCTCAACTGTGCATAAAGTTAGAAGATGGATACTCAACATAAAAGTAAAAGAAAGGCCCTTCGCAGAGGGAAGAAGGTATTAAAGCTTTTTATTTTATTCAATAGAGGTACTGAAAACATTTTTTAGAGAGATGTATGCTTATGTCAACGAATGGTAAACAGAAAATACAGTACGTCACAAGCCAACTAGACTTCACAAGAGCGGCTCCCATTGAAGTACGCATCTGGTATAGAAGGTCATCCCTCTTTCTCTTTTGTTTACACAATTATGCTTTGACTGATTAATCAATCAGGGGCAAAAATAGTGAAGAGAATTTTATAATAACCAATTTTGGTGCTGGGCACCCTGCTGCCAGCTCTTCTATCATTTGGATAAGCGGATTAACCCACTAGTCCAAGTGTGTCAAGTCCAATCAACAAGTGAGATAAAGATTCTCTATTTACGTCCTCATGAGATAAAACAGGGGCGCGACATAGGATTAATTTTGAAAGTTTTAAAGGTAGCACATGAGAAATATACTTGGAGTGGCGGTTAAATACCACATGTAGGTAGTCATGGTGGACACATTTGGCAAACTTTGTTTTTTGGGAGTTCGATGCACGAGTAGAGCTCATACTCAGTACATGCGGAGGCTAGCAAAAGACTGGGAGCGACAAATCAAGAGAGCAACAATGGCCATAATAATGCATAGCGACAAAAACATTATTAATCAAAGAATAAAGGGTATTACAAGTAAAAAACTATATGATCATAGAGGCTATTAGTGACTGGTTTGTAGTCATTAACATGGTGCGATCATGCGCCAACTCAACCAAATAAAGCATTCGAAGGAGAACACCACAAATTCATGCTTCAATATGACAAAAAAAACTCATGATTTTTTCAGTGGCACATTAAACACTCTCAGATATTTGAGAGAAATCATGCTACAAAAATAACTACTAGGCTTTAGGATTAAAATAATATCTAGCATGACATGAAAAGGTCTAGCCACAGTATATTCAAGCTTCTAATTGCACCGTTATAAGCACGAAAACTGTACTACTGCTTTCCAACACCAAGCAATTGATAATAAACAAAAACTCTCCAATCTATGAAGTAATGAAATAGGAGAGTACTAACACAACTCTACTAAAACTAACAGCTCTAATAAGATATGCAGGAAAAACATGAGCAAAATAGGAATTTTGCAGCAGCTAAAAGAAAAACTAAGAATACGAGCATAACGAGTATTCAGAAAAAAAGCAGAGCATGTCTCTCTCCCACACAAAGAATGCTAGGTTCAAACTATATTATTTCAGGAAGGAAAACAAAAGAAAACAGAAGAAAAACTAAGAGACGCTCCAAGTAAATTTCATATGATGTGACCGAATAAAAATATCGTTTCACTAGAAGTGACCTGATAAATTATTGATGAAGAAGGGGATGCCATGGGCATCCCCAAGCTTAGACGCTTGAGTCTTCTTAGAATTTTCTAGGATGAAACATGGGAGCATCCCCAAGCTTTGGATTTGCACTCTTCTTGATCACATTATATCACCCTCTTTCTTGACCCTTGAAAACTTGCTTCACACCACACTCAAAGTAATTCGCATTAGAGGGTTAGTGCACAATAAAAAAATTACATGTTCTGCATGGGCACAAGCGTTATTAATACTTTTAAACATTAGCTACAGATACTGATGCTTCGTCAAACAAAGAAATCCACTCGACATAGTAAAAGAGAGAATGCAAGTAAAAAAAGACAAAATCTGTCAAAACCTGAACAGTCTGTAAAGACGAATTTTTTCGGGGCACTTACATTGCTCAAATCATAAAACGTAAAGAAAAAAAAAGTTTTGGAATTATCTGAGGAATAAGCACAAAAATGTTCAGTTCATTTTGATCTTTATGTGAATTATACGATTTTATACGGTGGAGAGCAGAAATCTGTTTCCTGCGCAGAAATCCAAACTAACACCAACTTTCGCTAGAAACTTTACTTGTCACAGCTAATACATGAAAATAAAGATACAAAAGAGTTTCTACAGAACTATAAAACATCTTTACTCAAAGAAAACATATAAAAATAAAACAAAAATAAAACCATGGGTTATCTTCCAAGAAGTGATTTTCTTTAACGCCTTTCAGCTAGGCATAGAAAGAGAAAATCAAGTGTTTTCAAGTGAAGAAGCATCCAAATTGTAACTTGTTTGAATAATAAAATCAAAAGGAAACTTCGTTCTCTTCCTAGGAAAGTGTTCCATGCCTTTCTTGAGTGGGAATTGATATTTAATATTCCCCTCTTTCATATCAATAATAGCACCAAAAGTTCTAAGATAAGATCTTCCCAAAACAATAGGACAAGAAGCATTGCATTCAATATTCATAAAAACAAAATCAACGGGGATAATGTTATTACTAACCATAATAAGAACATCATAAACTCTCCCCAAAGGTTTCTTTCTAATAAGACGAATATCCAAATAACAGTGTTCCAAAGGAGGCAAATCAAGCATATCATAAAGTTTCTTAGGCATAACAGAGATACTAGCACCAAGATCACATAAAGCATTACAATCAAGATCATTCACATTAATTTTAATGATGGGTTCCTAACCATCATCTAACTTCCTAGGGATATAGGCTTCACATCTTAATTCATTTTCTCTAATTTGTATAAGAGCCTTTGTAATATGTTTTGTGAAAGCCACATTCATAGCACTAGCATTAGGACAACTAGCAAGCTTTTGTATGAACATAATTACTTTAGATATATTGCAATGATCAAAGTCAAGTTCATTTTTATCAAAGGTAATGGGACCATTGTCTCCCATATTTCGAAAAAATTCACCACTTTTATTAGGAACAGTTTTATTAGTTTCAGGCAGCTTTAAACATTTAACAACAAAAGTGGGAGTATTAAAAACACCAATTACTTTACCATTAATAGTAGAAGGTTTACTAGGATTAGAAGCTTCAGTTTTACTAGTGGTGGTAATGGTGCAAACATTAGCTATATTATTCTTTCTAGCTATTTCATCTTCTCTTTCCCATCTAGCATGCAATTCAGCTAGCATCCTAACATTGTCATCAATTCTAACTTGAATGGTATTAGTAGAAGCAAAAGGATTTTCATCTATAGTTTCAGTTTTAGCAGCCATTCTATTCATTAAAGAAGATTGTGCTTCGGACATGGATGAAATAGAAGTTTCAGCACGAGCAATTTTAACTTGCAAACCAGAAATTTCCCTATTTAAATTCTCAAGTTGATAACTGATATTTTTTAACATAACAGATTGTTCCTCCATGGTCTTAGTAAATAATTTAGTTTGCTCATATTGCTTTTCAATAAAGTCTTTAGTGGCTCTTTCAACTTCTGAAATTCTTTCATTAGACATTCTAGTTCTATCATGAGAATAATTATTACCACTATTAACAGGATATGGCCTATGGTTGTTACTGCCAAAATTATTCATATAAGCATTGTTCTTAAAATTATTATTTTAATGAAGTTCACATCAGCATGCTCTTCTTGAGCTACCAAAGAGGCTAAAGAAACATTGTTTGGATCAATAGGAGCATGGCCATTCACAAGCATAAACATAATAGCATCAAGCCTATCACTCAAGGAAGAGGTTTCTTCATCAGAATTTACTTTCTTACCTGGTGGAACTCTCTCAGTGTGCCATTCCGAATAATTTACCATCATATCATCAAGAAGCTTTGTTGCTTCCCCCAAAGTCATGGACATAAAGGTTCCTCTAGAAGTTGAATCTGGAAGGTTTCTTGAACAAAAATTCAGACCTGCATAAAAGGTTTGGATGATCATCAAAGTAGTCAGTCCATGAGTGGGACAATTCTTTACTAAAGATTTCATTCTTTCCCAAGCTTTAGCAACATACTCACTATCAAGTTTCTTAAAATTCATAATGCTACTTCTTAAAGATATAATCTTAGTAGGAGGATAATATTTTCTAATGAAAGCATCTTTACATTTAGTCCAAGAATCAATACTATTTCTAGGCAAAAATAGCAACCTTTCTTTAGATCTTCCTCTCAAAGAGAAAGGAAACAATTTCGGTTTAATAATATCTCCATCTACATCTTTATATTTTTGCATTTCACACAGTTCAACAAAATTATTAAGATGGGCAGCATTATCATTAGTACTAACACTAGAAAATTGATCTCCCATAACAAGATTTAATAGTGCAGGCCTAATCTCATAAAAATCAGAAGTAGGAGCAGGTGGAGAAATAGGTGTGCTAATAAAATCATTCTTGTTTGTTCTAGTGAAGTCACACAACTTAGTGTTCTCAGGAGTATTCATTTTAGCAAGATTAAAAACATGGTAAAAATAACAACTAGAATAAGAAATAGGTTTTTTGTGTTTTTGATAAAGAGAAGTAAACAACACAAAATAAATAAACTAAGCAAAACTAAAAAAAAGTAAAGAGATTGGAAGTGAGAGACTCCCCCTTGCAGAAATCCTCTTTCTCCCCGGCAATGACGCCAGAAAAATAGCTTGATCGTGCAGGTCTTGCACTCGTTGGGAAACCCCAAGAGGAAGGTATGAAGAGCACAACAGATACTTTCCTCAGAAAGATACCAAGTTTGAATCGACTAGTAGGAGAAACAAATCACTTCCGGAGGTTGATGCAGCTGATATGGCAGGGCACACTGCCGATTCAGAACCAACGTGGAACCTACACAACACAATCAAATCACTTTGCCCCAACAAAGCAGTGAGGTTATCAATCTCACCAGTTTTGCTGAAAACAAAGAGGTTAAACGTATGGCATGGAAAACAGTTCCTATTTGCAGTCGATGAAATGAGAACAGTGATGGCGGTAGGAAATTAGTAGTAACAGTATGAAAACAGTGATTGTAGTGGTTGTATATCAGTATAGAGGAAATGGACCGGGGTCCATAGTTCACTAGTGGTGTCTCTCCATAAAAGATAGATAGCATGTTGGTTAAACAAATTACAGCTGGGCAATTGACAGATATAAAGGCTGCACCGTAGTGCATATGCATGACTTGATGATTACAATGTGATTCATGCGGGCATTACAACAATATACATAGACCGTTATCCAACTGTATCTATGTCTAATAATCCACCCTCAGAGTGTCATCTGAGCAAACCTTGGGTATTAAGTTGCAAGCAACAGATAAATGCATTAAGCAAAGTGTGTAATGTAAACAATAAAATCATCCTTAGACGGAGCATTGTTGTTTTCTCCCTAATGGCAACAGCACCCCCCCACCCGTTTACGTTTCTGTCACTCGAGTGTGAGTGAAAAGGGAGGCATGAACCCATTATCGAGCATAAATACTCTCTCTTGGAGTTACAAGCATCTACTTGGGCAGAGAATCTACTAGCAACGGAGAGCATGCAAGATCATAAATAACATACACATGAAAAGAACATGATATGATGATAATCGTTGGACATAATATTCATCAGATCCCAGCAAACACAACATGTAGCATTACAATAAGATGATCTTGATCATGTTAGGCAGCTCACAAGATCTAAACATGAGGCATAAAGAGGAGAGAACAGCCATCCAGCTACTACTATGGACCCGTAGTCCAAGGATGAACTACTCACGCACCATTCTAGAGGCGGGCATGGTGATGTAGAGCCCTCCGGTGATGATTCTCTCTCCCGGCAGGGTGCCGGGGAGAGCTCCAGAACCCTCCCGAACTAGCGTTGACGTTGATGGCGGCTTCATATGTTTTTGGTGGAAAACGCTCGGGTATTTAGGGTTAACCCGAGGAGGATGTAACATCCCAAGTATGAAAACTCCCCTTTTTGCTTTGTGTTGTTGTGATTTTCTAGTTAAGGCATCATGTCATCATAAGGCATTCATGTGTGGAATTTCAAATTTCAAATAAATTCAAATCAACATGTTTCACACTTGGTCTGTTACAACTTTTCAAATAAAACATCCAAATCAAATATTTCAATTGTTTTCCAAAATTGTGAGTTCAAATGAATTTTGCAAATGGTTCTAATAATTTTTCTATTATCAATCCCAAAATGCCATTTCAATTTTTAAAGTCAAATAATTTGAAATCCCAAAAATTTCAGAACAAAAACTTGTGAATCTGAACATTTTGGAAAAGGGCAATTCATAAAAATTATTGTTATAATTCTTCATGCCCCATTTTCCTTTCTTTCTCCTCTTTCCTTTTCTACGAAAAAAGGGGAATAAAAAGAAAAGAAAAAGGGGGAGGCAGCCAGGCCAGCCAACAGACCGGCCCAGGCCACCTACAACCCCCAAACCAGGCCCAAGCCCCCCCTATCGTCTTCTTCCTCGTACGGAGACAGAGAAGGGGAGGTCCTCCCCCACCTGCAGCTCCCCACCTGCTCCCTCCTCCTATAAAGCCACCCCCGAGGGCAACCCTAACCCTAGTCTCCACCCACCTGCTCCTCGCGCCGCCGTCTCCTCCTCCTTTTCCCTCACGCTGCCCGGTTTCTTTTTCTCTGAACCCTGCCACCACCGAGACCGACAGAGGAAAACAACCGGGAATCGTTGTCGCGCCGTCGTCTCCGTCACCGGCACGCCCAGCCAGCGCCTCCGCCAGCACCCCGGTGAGCGTGCCATTTGATTCCCGCTCTTTCCCGTCTCGTTTGTTTCCCGTGGATGCCGCGGCCATCCGCCCTTTTCTCTGCCTGCCATGGACGTCGACAGGGCAAGCTCGTACGTACGTGAGCTAGCTGCTGCTGTGGTTGCCTGTGCCCACACATGGAAGCCGCACCTTGCACACACGCACATCACGGGTACACAATACGGATCACTGCTGCATCTCACGCACACAGCAACGCCTCCCGTTTGGGTTCTCGTCGTCGCTCCTTTGCTCGTCACACCTTCGTTCTGTCCGTCGACCAAAGTTCAGTAACTGAACTTTGTTCAGTTTCAGTAATTCCGCCCGAGATATCCTCAAAAGGTATTCGCGTCCTAGATCTAACACAAACCGAGCTCCAGTACAGTGGCGCAAGCCCACGCGCGCACACCTGCGGTCGCGGGTTCGAGTCCCCCCGCGCGCATTTCTTTTCGGATTTTCTCCGCGGTGGCCGGTCCCACCCGTCGGTGGCAGCGGAAGCCACCGTGGCTCAGCCGTGCCCAGTTGGCGCCACGTGGCCTCAGGCCCGCGCGACAGTCACAGTAGCTAGGTTCGGGCCCGGTGCGAAAAGCCCCAGGGACTTCTCCGTAATTGTTTTCTCTCACGTTATGGTCCCTGGAAATTGCAGAACCACCCCTGTTTTTCAAATGCAAATAGTTCAATTAATTTAAATCCAAATTTGACATGTAAAATATGATTTCCATGCAGAATTTAATGATCCTTCCAAATATAAAATTTGTTTCCTGTTTTGAATAATTCAAATTGATTTAAAATTCCAAACTTGTATAATTCATTCAAATTTAGTTAATTCATAACTTTTTCCTTTCAATTCCAAATTCAAATTGTAAAACATGTTCACAAACCAGAAAAATATAGTCATTTCAAATATGAATTTTATTTAATGTTTTGGGCAAATAAAATTCAAACATTTTAAGTACTTGCAATTAAATCATTTAAACTTGTTTAATTCATAACTTATTCATATTAAATCCAAATTCAAAAAGTAATACATGTTTTCCAATCAGAATTAAATGCTCCATCCAAATATGCAATAAAATAAATGTTTTGAGAAACTAAACTTTGCACTAATTTCAGTACTGAATTTTGTTCAATTAAAATGCCAAAAGCCATAACTAAATATTTACAACCCCAAATTTGGCAAGTAAAATACCTAAGTGAAGCTAAGATCATTTCCTTGCTATTTCTAAAATCTCTCATGCATTTAATCCACTTCAACAAAATGCTTAGTTGTAATTCATTAAACCCTCAATTTATGCTATGGACTTTTACCAAATGCAATTCAATTGCATATGGGTCCATTTAATATTGGTTATAATGTCTACTAGTTTACTTTGATGCACCTATTAAAATGTCATGCATCATCCCATGTTTGTGCATTATGCCATGTTATTGATTGTTCGTCCCTCTTCGTTGTTTGTTTGCTTCTTCTCGAATAGACGACGACGTTGAGACAGGCGAGGTTTATGATACTACTTCAGAGGAGTTAGCCCAGTACCAGGCTACTGAGTTTGCAGGCAAGTATTCACTCACATGAACCATTGTGTCCGTTCCACACTTGATACCGATACTTTCCGTTGTCTAATCTGCTAGCCTTATGATTCGTTGCTTGTGTTCCGAGCCAATCACATGTTATCCTGTAACCTTGATATAGCCTCACCTCCACACCTATAACCCTGTTGCCTGTTGCCTGTGTCTTACTAGCATGCTTAGGGTTGTTTGTGCTCGAGACTGATGTCCGTTATTTCTTTTACCATATTTATTATGTTCTGGGGGCTCGATATTTAAACAACAACCTGTTAATGTTTGAGGTAATAATAATTTGATGATAAGGCACCGGCAGGAGGCCGGGTATGGTTTTGAGGCCTGCTAGTGTCGAACTCAGGAAAAGTTCTTGTCCTCTAGATCCATGATGAGCGCGCTAACCGCATGTGGGAAGCGTGTATGGGCGCCCCCCACAACTTTGATTCGATTCGCATCTCGTCCAAATCGCCTCATTTAGTTCGGGTTTTCCATTTGCCGCATGCATATGCAGGTGCGAACCCTTGGCGCCAGGGTGGTAACTTTTGTAGTCGGCATTTAGGGAGACACGTTCTTAGAGTGCTATGAGGGTCCCCTTTTCTTCGTGGGGCTTGATTAGCCGTGCGCTCAATTGCACGGGGTTCTTTGGGCTTGATGCGAAGAAGAGTTGGGTTGTGTTGAGTGGCCTGCTTGGTGGGTTTGATCCCCGACTGGCGGGTTATTTTTACGTGTACGGCCAAATTGGTGCATCCCTGCAGGGTTAAATCTTCTCGAGAAGCCGTGTTGTCCGCGGTTATGGATGACTTGGTGATAGGGCTGGCTAACAAGGATTAGACAACTTACACCTAATTAATAATAATTTGACTAGTAATAGGCATATTGTCACAATAACCTGAACCTTCATTAATCCAACTGTGTGGGTTATCCTCGGATTGCTTCTTTGGATAAGGGGCGAGATCCAGGATAGGTTTGTTTGAGGTTAGTGGTAGTTGGCTCCGATGCGCTATCTTATCCCTTTCTTTTAGCCGGATGTTGTAGTGTGTCTCTGTAGTTGGTTAGTGCAGCCCGCTGCCGTACCTTTGTATCACCTATCTTCCGTTGAACCCACAGCATTTGTACTGGGTGTTGTCGGTTACACGTTGGTATCTTGTGCGTCTTGCTTACCAGTACTCGTCCGCACTGACCCCTTTGGGGCTGCTGGTTCTGCAGACTACGTTTCCGAGGATCCCCATGGTGGCTACTACGTGGAGTATGACGAGGCTGCTGACTTGTAGATAGCGGACCCGGGCAGGATCCGTGTAACATCCCAGTGTTTGGGAAGTTATAAGGATCTAAATTTAATATGTGCATTTGCAAAGCATGCATCTAAAAGTACGGGAAATTTTGGCGCGAAAGTTTAAACAAACCAAAGTGACCAATGTTTCACTTGACATGATGAAATAGGACTAGATCATCTGGTCAAGAGTACAATTGGAGTGATCTTTATAAGAAGTATCTTTAGACATCAAATCATCTGGTTACGTAAACCATAATTGGTTGTGGCCAAAACTAACTCCCAACAAGTCTAACCTCAAGCCTGTAAGTGATTTGAGAGAAATCAACTAGGTATCTGGAACTCGAAGAGGGGTGAGTATCCAAATCACACAGTTGATGATCTTACTTCTGCAAGTTAGTCATGTATAGCTGGAGGATCTTATCAATCCTGAAGGAGGAACCTGAACGAGGAAATAAACCTTCTTCAAACCAATAATAAACCCTGATCACTGTCTGTGATCTTTCCAAACCCTTGTCTACATTCCTGTATGACCATGGCTACAAGAGAAGCAGCCCAGGAGGGAGCCAAGATAGAAGATATCAATCGAGGGGGTGAAAACCTGGTGTTTGGTGTCATACAAGAATAATTTGAATACAGGACCTGATCAATCTTGTAAGCAGATTATTTCTGAGGGCATTAAACACTTGAGTTTCATTAGGGTAGATTAAACAGGAACAAGCTGGTAATTGACTTTAAGATATCATCAGACGAGAAGCGGCAATTAGGGACTTATTCGCAAATGCTATACCCTGGAGTGATCGAGAGTTCATCGATGTTTTAGCAAAGAGAGAGAGACTGAGATTAGAAGAAAGTTAATTTCGACATGACTTATCGATTAAACTTGAAATGGAGTTCAAATTTGAATGAGTTGAGAATTTTGAGTTGTTGAATTGAATTTGAATCCCATTTGATTAAACAAGAAAATACAATTAACATAATCAAATTTAAACAAATAATAAAATAATAAATATTGGATATTCCAATCCCATTGTGAATAAGTAAAAGAAAATAATAAACTTTATTGATATAAAATATTAATACAAAGTTATTACATCATTCAACAAATGGAAAAAATTACGTGTTCTATTACAAGTTGACAATTACAGAAAGAAATTCCTAATCTAATTCCTGTAAACCTTCAAGTCTTCAATTGATATCCTTTGGATCCTGCAAAAATAAACAAGAAAAGCAAAGAATAGTAAAAAGATTAGTGGGGGGGGTTAGTACTCTCAGCTAGGCAGTGAGATGCACTGCTAATCGCATCATCGAGTTTAGGCTTCGACAAGTTAAGCATCTGTTCAAATCAGTAATATATCTCAGTGTAACCTCATGGGCAAGTAACAGGTAATACAAGTGTCAGGCAAAAATAAACATAGCACCAGGATAAGATCAAGGGCACACCGAGCCTATCTCCAGGAAATATCTCCTCAGCTAGTACACTAGCACACAGCACACTCACCAGCACACTTTGGTGCTGTCAAGATCTAGATTGTGGTATAAATACCACATCAGCCGCAAGAGAGGGGAGATCAAGCTCACTTTCCCCTGTTCACTGCTCGAGCTACACAGCTCCAGCAACACAGATAGAAACCCCAAACCAGACCATCCAAATTCCTGTTGTGAAGATAAACAGGTAATACATCCAGCAAGATCACAGCAAGGCCAAGCTTGGAGCTGGAGAAGTAGGCCTGGATCACAACAGCAACAAGATCACAAGCTGAGCAAGGGAAATAGCTCCAGGAGAAGTGGAACAAGAAGTCAAGATCCATGAGTAAATCACAGCCACAACAGTAACACCAAAAGGTGATATCTACACACACCCTAACAAGTGATCCTGCTAAGATATGCACAGATAGTGGGCTGGGAATTGTTTCCCTCAGTCTAGCATAGAATTGCTATGCTAATATCATCACAGGGATTTAAACACAAGTATAATACATGTTCTTATCTTAAGATAATTGCCTCAGAACAACATCATGGGCTTAAGGGCAATTTCACAAGCATTACTCTGTTCTTATCAAAAACAAGTGCCTCAGCCTTTGCATCATAGGCTGGGCCAAGAAAACAAGCAAGGATCTGTTCTTACCAGCTTATACATCCAAATATGTCTAGAAAATAAAAGCAAACACCCCAAACACAAGATGCCAGGAGTGCACACCCTAGACACAAGATCTGGCAAAACAAACCTAGCATCTTTGTTTAGAGTGTATTTTGCTCTCAGATTTGATATCAAGTTCATCATTGAACTTTGGATACAATTGGTATTTAACTGTTTTAGCAAATCATTTAAAAGCCTCAAGAAAACTTCCTATCATGGGCTATACCAAGAAAGCAAGTAGTAATCTGTTCTTATCAGATACATATGTAATAGTAGATCTGTCCAGAAGTGGACAGAGTCATGTTCCACCACACAAGCACAAACACATGATCAGGTGCACGCTAGCAGCAACCAGGATTTAGGAAGTTATCCAAACAGGGACATCCAACAGGATTGCTGGGCACTAGGTCCTACTGGACAGAGCACCTCAAGCACAATCCTACACTAGATGGCCTTGTCAAGAAAATCTTAGAGTAATAAGAATCAGAGGGCTATGGAATTTTTCTGTAAGCACCACCATTTAGTGACCAGCTAGAGCATCCCAGACCAAATGGTCAGAGTAACAATAATATGTAGAACATAGAGGGTCAACTGATGTAGCTGTCAATAAATTGACAGAGACAAACAGGGCAAACCCCTGGATCATGATTCTTAACAACAAAGAAGCATAGGAGCTTAAATCACATCCAGTGCACTCTAATAGCAGCCAATAATGAGAAAATTATCCAAAAAGGAGCAGTCCTACGCATATATGAGCAAGTAATCATAGCATCGGCATTCATACACATCAGTTCATCCTTGTGACGAACTGGAGCAGCACAACACACAACACCAATCACAGGCTCGATGGCCTGGTCTCAGAGCATAAAGGGATGGAGAGCAGGGAGCAGGGAGAGTAGGAGGAAGGGAAGGGAGGTAACGAGTACTTACAGGTGGTCACCATCGTGGTGACCACATCCGGATGGGGAGAGGAGCACGGCGGAGGCCACGGTTGCCGGAAGGCCGTCCCGGCGGCGGCGCATCGACACCACAATCATCCGCAACCATAGCCGCCGAGGAGAAGCAACAGCAGCAGCAGCTCGGTCTCCAAGAGCATCCAGGAACCTCGTCGTGGAGCCACGGCCACCGGAGATGTGGTGGCGCACCGGGTACCCGAACCCTAGGGTTAGGGCAGGGGTTGTCCACGGGAGCCTCAAAGGGAGAAATCCAGATCGAAGAGGAGGGGGTAGTAGAGAGGGAGGAGGAGCGTTGATGGAGCTGGGTAAGGGCGGCGGGGTTGGCCGGAGAGGGGCGGGGTAAATCGCCGGAGGGGAGGAGGCGATGGAATCGCCTCGGTGTCGCCTGCGAGGGAGGAAGAGGAGGCAGAGAGAAGGGGAAGCGGACGGGTGTGGGGGTTGGACCCAAGTGGGTTTGACCCAACCCACTGGTGGGTTGGCCCACCAGTCAGTCTTAGGGTTGGAGGGTTTTTTTACCATTCTTTTTCTTTAAAGGAAAATGATAGCAATAAAATCATATCAATAAAATCCTCAAAAACTTGAGAAATTAAAATGAAATAAGATCCTAAATAAATTCACCATTTTAAACCTCTAATACTCTAATAGTTTAAATCAAATGATATAATACCTATTTTACCTTAAACTTATGAATTTAAAATAAATTATGATAAAATAAATAACACTACTAAATGATTGAAGCATAATGTTAATCTTAAAATCCTTGTTATAAACACCAATTTATAAAACTTTAATGCCTTATCCTTTTATAAATTTGTTAAGTTGCTTTCTCCTGATTTACCCTAGAAAAATAATAAAATCAACATAAAACAAGTTAGTAAAGGAATGGAAAATAATATATTCTTAAGCCTTTAAATCTAAAATTATTCAAATCAATTTAGTACTTAATAATTAAATCCTAATCATTTAAAGTGCCCTCATTTTAAACATTTTTTGCACATCATTTAATTATACTTTTTCAATGTTTAAAACCTTATCTAGAGAAATGAATATAACTCATTTTATTATTTGAAGATTGCAATTAATATCTTCAAAAGGATTTAGTTCATAAATGCAATTTTACTTAATAAAAGATAATCACTGGAGAAACTTAAAACCTTAGCATATGATTTAATTGGGTATTGCAAGAACTTCCATCTTATTTAAGTAATACTTCCAGAGGAACAATTTTCCAAATCATAACAAATTATGTTTGTTTTCCTTAAAACATTATCCTTATTATTTTATCATCTTATTACCTGCATAAAAGTGAACATTACTCAATTCCTGAGTGCATAACATTTTGCAATGTTTCCAACTAAAAATATAAGTTAGAACCCTGAACAACTAATGAATTAACTAAACTCATTGGCATTAGCTCTACACTTCCAAGCATATAATAAAACGTGTCTGTGAACTATTCGATGATTATTTTCCATGTGTTGTTATTGTGTTACTTAACTAAGTAATAACCACTTCTCTTTAAAAATGATAACAAGTGTTTGTTCAATAAAAGTGAAACGCACTTAAGCCTAAACGAAATAACAACATCACCACAAGTAATGAAACAACCCTAAGTCACCTAACAATTGGGTGAATACGTTATCATTTCAAACGTGGCTTACACTTGTAAGCTGGGGTATTTTTCAGGGGATTTCACGATGCATCTCATTACTATACATATATCATCTTGCCAGTGTTTTCTGTAGTCCTTACCAGAACTACTTTGCCATCTTTCAGATGTTTGGATTTCTCTACGCGACCCTCGAACCCCAAAGACCTGGATTATTATTGTCATTATTTCAATCTCAGGCAAGTTCATCACTTGCTCATATCCTTTGCAGTACTTCATGACAAACTAATTGCAAAAACCCTATCGTCTTATCACCTACTCTCAAAAGAATGCATGATCCTATTTTTATAATAATATGACTAATTGAATGACTACCCGAGTGGTAGTGTTCTGTTTGGTGGGCGGATGGAACCATGGTAAGATGAATAGGTCAAAGGAAGGTTCCATCTGCATGGGAACGTATTACCTAGGAAATAACAACAAATGCCGTCAGGATTCTTGCGCCGTAAATTCGCGTTGACCATGGATCTTCTATGGGGGGAGTAAGTCAGCCGTGATACTTTTCTCGTTCGCATGTCAACGGGCTGCCAGAGACGTACGCTGTACTCTCGCGTAGGTAGTGCGGGACTACATGCACATGGGTGGGATCCCTTAATTCCCACGGACTCTGCGGGTCTATGATGGTCTGCCAGGGGCGCGTAGATATCCATCGGGAGGGGTGGAATCAGGCGTTCAACCTGCTGGCAGAGATGGGTGGGCATGCGTTGTGCGGAGAAGCACGGTTTGGCTTGGACCAACAACCGGGCCCCACACCTGAGTGGGCGTGGACAGGAACGATCGCCTGGTTGTGCAACATGGTCTTGGTCGTCCATGGGTAAAGTAACGCACCTCTGCAGAGTGTAAAAGGATGTGGCATGTTACCCCTTGTTCCGGGAAGGAGCTGCGAACGCCGCAGGAAAGGCAACTCCATGAAAGTTCTAATCCTGTGAAGAATGGCGGGCATAGTTTTCAGAATTAAAAGCAACCTCTTGAAGAAAGTTTTATAAAACCTTGCATTACTTTATGACTCTTTCGAGTCTGAAGCTGTAGTTAGTGCATCAACCACCCACTATATATCATGAACTTGCTGAGTAACGCTCGTTACTCATTCTATCCCGTTTGACCCCTGCTTAGAGTTGAAGCCTATGGAAGTCGTCATCGTGAAGCCATCTTTACCTCATGAAGCTAGGTGGAGTCTTATACTACTTAGTCGATAAAGTATCGTCATCAACAACGCTGGTGGAGGAGAAGCTATCAAGGTGTAGGTAGAGACCATTCTTGGACTTAGCATTTACTAGCCTTAGATTAGGGCTGACATCAGCCGTAGTGGATTAGTTCTGAGCTAGAGTTCTTCTCCGGCTCGGAGCTTCGAATTTGTTCTTCTGATGTTTCTTTTGCAGGAGATCTTCTTGATTCATTAAGGAGATTCTCAAGATTTTGTAATGAGGTTTGTATCCTATAGTTTTGCCTGGTCCCGCTGTGTTTCTGTTGTACTACTCTGAGGGATGTAATATTCACGGATAAGTCCTTCTGTGAGTATTATGTCATCGACTTGCGCACTACACATGCAGTGGTGTGCTGGGTCACCACAGGTGGTATCAGAGCGAAGCGACCTTAGGTTTAAAACCTTTTAGGAGATCTGTAGGTTGGTAACTACTATAGGAAGCCATCTTATCTAAACCACATTTCCTACAACTATGATGATCATTCACTTGAGAATGATATAATCATACTTGTATACAATTATTCTTACTCAACCTGAGTAAATCTACTTATCTATTATCTTTATACCTAGGTATGGATAGTTAGAAGTTTATCATGTAGAAGTGTTATTGTGAGAAACAGAAATCTGACATAGTCAGCGATGATTAAGTCAAAATGATGATTACCCATTCTATGAATATATAGAATGGAGTAGAACACTGCATAGGTTAAGTATAGGAGTCATTAATAAGGTATGTTTGTGAATAATGAAGAGTCATTAGACCATGGTAACTATAGGGTATATACCATATCCTTAGTTATCAGGTACAGGAGTGAATCACAACAGTATAGAACAGAGTTAGGAGAAGGCATAAGCATTGCTGGAAGCTACATTACTACTCCTATGATGTGATCACCACCATGAAGGATCAACAGATGCCATGAGAAGTTATCAAAACCAAAAGGAAGTAATTGAATTACACAATACTTAGTCCTATATGGAACCAAGCTAGACAACAACTACTATAGGAATCATTTTGTCTTGATTTATTCCATTGCAGTAAGGCATGCAATTAGAGTAATTTCCGAGGCAAAGAGTGGTTGTGTAGACTAGGATTACAAGGTAATGTTTACCTACTTGTAGTGTATAGCATTTAAGAGCCTTGGTACTTGAGATGTTCTACTCAAAGTACAATTAGTTCACAGGCTTTTGATGCATGAGTGATAACTGCATTTGGGATTTATTGGATCTTATTTGGATCTTTGATTGACTAGATCTGTACATGAAGTTGGAACTTGATGTGCAAATGCATGTGCAGACATTGAGTTCTATCTTGATGTTACTGGTCTAGAGGGTAAAGGATTAGAATGAGAGCGATCTGAGTAATTAGCAGATGGACACAATCACAACAGCTCTGGAAGACCAGGACGGCAAGAAGGCAGAAAACAATAAAGCCACTGATGGGAATGGACCACATTCACATCTTGTTTGGAGTTGGTGAGTTACTACATCAACACATGGTGAGCTACCACAAATCGTGCCAGGAAAATAACATGGGTAGTTATATCTTAGAAGGAAACATGTGGAAGTTGATAAATAAACTTATAGAATTGTCCCATAGAAGTCAAAACCCCAAAGATGTAGAAGGACTATAGGAAGTAACCAGTGGAATAGGTTATAGTCACCTATAGGAAAAAGTTAAAACTCGAGGAAACTCGAAGATATTTCCACTAATAATTGAGTCTAAGTCAGTGTACACTACTCCGTACAAGTTTCTTTAAAAATCCTTATCTTCAGACCATTAGATTGAACCAAATGGAGACCAAACCATAGACAATATCCAGTGTATCGGAAGAATCTTATTGGTTCTTCATCACCTGGTGGATGTACCAATTGTTCTTCAGAAAGTTGTGAGAGTTAGGAAACCATACCTATTCACCGGAGAATGAAATCTGGTATCCACTATATGGTGGAAGTACCACGTGTTCTCCGTGAGACCATTAGGAAAGTCTAGTAACAAGACAGAGTTGTCCTAACAACTGGCATACTACTAGTTTATCATACAAGACAGTGGAAGGTGAACAGTCAAGACAAGAGGATCCACATGCCAAGGTCAACACAAGGAAACAATTGTGAAGATTCAACGCTCTACAAAAGTTTTCTCTACCTATCTTTACGTGAGAGAGGTTGAACTTCGGGACGAAGTTCTTGTTAAGGGGGAGATACTGTAACATCCCAGTGTTTGGGAAGTTATAAGGATCTAAATTTAATATGTGCATTTGCAAAGCATGCATCTAAAAGTACGGGAAATTTTGGCGCGAAAGTTTAAACAAACCAAAGTGACCAATGTTTCACTTGACATGATGAAATAGGACTAGATCATCTGGTCAAGAGTACAATTGGAGTGATCTTTATAAGAAGTATCTTTAGACATCAAATCATCTGGTTACGTAAACCATAATTGGTTGTGGCCAAAACTAACTCCCAACAAGTCTAACCTCAAGCCTGTAAGTGATTTGAGAGAAATCAACTAGGTATCTGGAACTCGAAGAGGGGTGAGTATCCAAATCACACAGTTGATGATCTTACTTCTGCAAGTTAGTCATGTATAGCTGGAGGATCTTATCAATCCTGAAGGAGGAACCTGAACGAGGAAATAAACCTTCTTCAAACCAATAATAAACCCTGATCACTGTCTGTGATCTTTCCAAACCCTTGTCTACATTCCTGTATGACCATGGCTACAAGAGAAGCAGCCCAGGAGGGAGCCAAGATAGAAGATATCAATCGAGGGGGTGAAAACCTGGTGTTTGGTGTCATACAAGAATAATTTGAATACAGGACCTGATCAATCTTGTAAGCAGATTATTTCTGAGGGCATTAAACACTTGAGTTTCATTAGGGTAGATTAAACAGGAACAAGCTGGTAATTGACTTTAAGATATCATCAGACGAGAAGCGGCAATTAGGGACTTATTCGCAAATGCTATACCCTGGAGTGATCGAGAGTTCATCGATGTTTTAGCAAAGAGAGAGAGACTGAGATTAGAAGAAAGTTAATTTCGACATGACTTATCGATTAAACTTGAAATGGAGTTCAAATTTGAATGAGTTGAGAATTGTGAGTTGTTGAATTGAATTTGAATCCCATTTGATTAAACAAGAAAATACAATTAACATAATCAAATTTAAACAAATAATAAAATAATAAATATTGGATATTCCAAACCCATTGTGAATAAGTAAAAGAAAATAATAAACTTTATTGATATAAAATATTAATACAAAGTTATTACATCATTCAACAAATGGAAAAAAATTACGTGTTCTATTACAAGTTGACAATTACAGAAAGAAATTCCTAATCTAATTCCTGTAAACCTTCAAGTCTTCAATTGATATCCTTTGGATCCTGCAAAAATAAACAAGAAAAGCAAAGAATAGTAAAAAGATTAGTGGGGGGGGGGGTTAGTACTCTCAGCTAGGCAGTGAGATGCACTGCTAATCGCATCATCGAGTTTAGGCTTCGACAAGTTAAGCATCTGTTCAAATCAGTAAAATATCTCAGTGTAACCTCATGGGCAAGTAACAGGTAATACAAGTGTCAGGCAAAAATAAACATAGCACCAGGATAAGACCAAGGGCAAACCGAGCCTATCTCCAGGAAATATCTCCTCAGCTAGTACACTAGCACACAGCACACTCACCAGCACACTTTGGTGCTGTCAAGATCTAGATTGTGGTATAAATACCACATCAGCCGCAAGAGAGGGGAGATCAAGCTCACTTTCCCCTGTTCACTGCTCGAGCTACACAGCTCCAGCAACACAGATAGAAACCCCAAACCAGACCATCCAAATTCCTGTTGTGAAGATAAACAGGTAATACATCCAGCAAGATCACAGCAAGGCCAAGCTTGGAGCTGGAGAAGTAGGCCTGGATCACAACAGCAACAAGATCACAAGCTGAGCAAGGGAAATAGCTCCAGGAGAAGTGGAACAAGAAGTCAAGATCCATGAGTAAATCACAGCCACAACAGTAGCACCAAAAGGTGATATCTACACACACCCTAACAAGTGATCCTGCTAAGATATGCACAGATAGTGGGCTGGGAATTGTTTCCCTCAGTCTAGCATAGAATTGCTATGCTAATATCATCACAGGGATTTAAACACAAGTATAATACATGTTCTTATCTTAAGATAATTGCCTCAGAACAACATCATGGGCTTAAGGGCAATTTCACAAGCATTACTCTGTTCTTATCAAAAACAAGTGCCTCAGCCTTTGCATCATAGGCTGGGCCAAGAAAACAAGCAAGGATCTGTTCTTACCAGCTTATACATCCAAATATGTCTAGAAAATAAAAGCAAACACCCCAAACACAAGATGCCAGGAGTGCACACCCTAGACACAAGATCTGGCAAAACAAACCTAGCATCTTTGTTTAGAGTGTATTTTGCTCTCAGATTTGATATCAAGTTCATCATTGAACTTTGGATACAATTGGTATTTAACTGTTTTAGCAAATCATTTAAAAGCCTCAAGAAAACTTCCTATCATGGGCTATACCAAGAAAGCAAGTAGTAATCTGTTCTTATCAGATACATATGTAATAGTAGATCTGTCCAGAAGTGGACAGAGTCATGTTCCACCACACAAGCACAAACACATGATCAGGTGCACGCTAGCAGCAACCAGGATTTAGGAAATTATCCAAACAGGGACATCCAACAGGATTGCTGGGCACTAGGTCCTACTGGACAGAGCACCTCAAGCACAATCCTACACTAGATGGCCTTGTCAAGAAAATCTTAGAGTAATAAGAATCAAAGGGCTATGGAATTTTTCTGTAAGCACCACCATTTAGTGACCAGCTAGAGCATCCCAGACCAAATGGTCAGAGTAACAATAATATGTAGAACATAGAGGGTCAACTGATGTAGCTGTCAATAAATTGACAGAGACAAACAGGGCAAACCCCTGGATCATGATTCTTAACAACAAAGAAGCATAGGAGCTTAAATCACATCCAGTGCACTCTAATAGCAGCCAATAATGAGAAAATTATCCAAAAAGGAGCAGTCCTACGCATATATGAGCAAGTAATCATAGCATCGGCATTCATACACATCAGTTCATCCTTGTGACGAACTGGAGCAGCACAACACACAACACCAATCACAGGCTCGATGGCCTGGTCTCAGAGCATAAAGGGATGGAGAGCAGGGAGCAGGGAGAGTAGGAGGAAGGGAAGGGAGGTAACGAGTACTTACAGGTGGTCACCATCGTGGTGACCACATCCGGATTGGGAGAGGAGCACGGCGGAGGCCACGGTTGCCGGAAGGCCGTCCCGGCGGCGGCGCATCGACACCACAATCATCCGCAACCATAGCCGCCGAGGAGAAGCAACAGCAGCAGCAGCTCGGTCTCCAAGAGCATCCAGGAACCTCGTCGTGGAGCCACGGCCACCGGAGATGTGGTGGCGCACCGGGTACCCGAACCCTAGGGTTAGGGCAGGGGTTGTCCACGGGAGCCTCAAAGGGAGAAATCCAGATCGAAGAGGAGGGGGTAGTAGAGAGGGAGGAGGAGCGTTGATGGAGCTGGGTAAGGGCGGCGGGGTTGGCCGGAGAGGGGCGGGGTAAATCGCCGGAGGGGAGGAGGCGATGGAATCGCCTCGGTGTCGCCTGCGAGGGAGGAAGAGGAGGCAGAGAGAAGGGGAAGCGGATGGGTGTGGGGGTTGGACCCAAGTGGGTTTGACCCAACCCACTGGTGGGTTGGCCCACCAGTCAGTCTTAGGGTTGGAGGGTTTTTTGACCATTCTTTTTCTTTAAAGGAAAATGATAGCAATAAAATCATATCAATAAAATCCTCAAAAACTTGAGAAATTAAAATGAAATAAGATCCTAAATAAATTCACCATTTTAAACCTCTAATACTCTAATAGTTTAAATCAAATGATATAATACCTATTTTACCTTAAACTTATGAATTTAAAATAAATTATGATAAAATAAATAACACTACTAAATGATTGAAGCATAATGTTAATCTTAAAATCCTTGTTATAAACACCAATTTATAAAACTTTAATGCCTTATCCTTTTATAAATTTGTTAAGTTGCTTTCTCCTGATTTACCCTAGAAAAATAATAAAATCAACATAAAACAAGTTAGTAAAGGAATGGAAAATAATATATTCTTTAAGCCTTTAAATCTAAAATTATTCAAATCAATTTAGTACTTAATAATTAAATCCTAATCATTTAAAGTGCCCTCATTTTAAACATTTTTTGCACATCATTTAATTATACTTTTTCAATGTTTAAAACCTTATCTAGAGAAATGAATATAACTCCATTTTATTATTTGAAGATTGCAATTAATATCTTCAAAAGGATTTAGTTCATAAATGCAATTTTACTTAATAAAAGATAATCACTGGAGAAACTTAAAACCTTAGCATATGATTTAATTGGGTATTGCAAGAACTTCCATCTTATTTAAGTAATACTTCCAGAGGAACAATTTTCCAAATCATAACAAATTATGTTTGTTTTCCTTAAAACATTATCCTTATTATTTTATCATCTTATTACCTGCATAAAAGTGAACATTACTCAATTCCTGAGTGCATAACATTTTGCAATGTTTCCAACTAAAAATATAAGTTAGAACCCTGAACAACTAATGAATTAACTAAACTCATTGGCATTAGCTCTACACTTCCAAGCATATAATAAAATGTGTCTGTGAACTATTCGATGATTATTTTCCATGTGTTGTTATTGTGTTACTTAACTAAGTAATAACCACTTCTCTTTAAAAATGATAACAAGTGTTTGTTCAATAAAAGTGAAACGCACTTAAGCCTAAACGAAATAACAACATCACCACAAGTAATGAAACAACCCTAAGTCACCTAACAATTGGGTGAATACATTATCATTTCAAACGTGGCTTACACTTGTAAGCTGGGGTATTTTTCAGGGGATTTCACGATGCATCTCATTACTATACATATATCATCTTGCCAGTGTTTTCTGTAGTCCTTACCAGGACTACTTTGCCATCTTTCAGATGTTTGGATTTCTCTACGCGATCCTCGAACCCCAAAGACCTGGATTATTATTGTCATTATTTCAATCTCAGGCAAGTTCATCACTTGTTCATATCCTTTGCAGTATCTCATAACAACTTAATTGCAAAACCCCTATCATATTATCACCTGTTCTCAAATGAATGCATGATCCTATTTTTATGATAATATGACTAATTGAATGACTACCCGAGTGGTAGTGTTCTGTTTGGTGGGCGGATGGAACCATGGTAAGATGAATAGGTCAAAGGAAGGTTCCATCTGCACGGGAACGTATTACCTAGGAATTAACAACAACTGCCGTCAGGATTCTTGCGCCGTAAATTCGCGTTGACCATGGATCTTCTATGGGGGGAGTAAGTCAACCGTGATACTTTTCTCGTTCGCATGTCAACGGATGCGCCAGAGACGTACGCTGTAGGTCTTGCGGGACTACATGCACATGGGTGGGAGCCCTTACGTCCCACGGACTCTGGGTTCTATGAGTGTCTGCCAGGGGCGCGTAGATCTCCATCGTGAGGGGTGGAATCAGGCGTTCAACCTGCTGGCAGAAATGGGTGGGCATGCGTTGTGCGGAGAAGCACGGTTTGGCTTGGACCAACTACCGGGCCCCACACCTGAGTGGGCGTGGACAGGAACGATCGCCTGGTTGTGCAACATGGTCTTGGTCGTCCATGGGTAAAGTAACGCACCTCTGCAGAGTGTAAAAGGATGTGGCATGTTACCCCTTGTTCCGGGAAGGAGCTGCGAACGCCGCAGGAAAGGCAACTCCATGAAAGTTCTAATCCTGTGAAGAATGGCGGGCATAGTTTTCAGAATTAAAAGCAACCTCTTGAAGAAAGTTTTACAAAACCTTGCATTACTTTATGACTCTTTCGAGTCTAAAGCTGTAGTTAGTGCATCAACCAACCACGATATATCATGAACTTGCTGGGTAACGCTCGTTACTCATTCTATCCCGTTTGACCCCCTGCTTAGAGTTGAAGCCTATGGAAGTCGTCATCGTGAAGCCATCTTTACCTCATGAAGCTAGGTGGAGTCTTATACTACTTAGTCGATAAAGTATCGTCATCAACAACGCTGGTGGAGGAGAAGCTATCAAGGTGTAGGTAGAGACCATTCTTGGACTTAGCATTTACTAGCCTTAGATTAGGGCTGACATCAGCCGTAGTGGATTAGTTCTGAGCTAGAGTTCTTCTCCGGCTCGGAGCTTCGAATTGATTCTTCTGATGTTTCTTTTGCAGGAGATCTTCTTGATTCATTAAGGAGATTCTCAAGATTTTGTAATGAGGTTTGTATCCTATAGTTTTGCCTGGTCCCGCTGTGTTTCTGTTGTACTACTCTGAGGGATGTAATATTCACGGATAAGTCCTTCTGTGAGTATTATGTCATCGACTTGCGCACTACACATGCAGTGGTGTGCTGGGTCACCACAATCCGATACTTCGTGGATGGGCTCCGTTCTTTTCGTTTCCGACCTCTTAGGCCTATTTGGATCTTGTCTGTACTCAGACACTTTGGATGCTTTCGCTGTGATATAATGATGACTTGTTGGTACATGTGTCCTCTGCATGATTGTATTTGCTATCTCTGCTCTAGTGAGAGCTTTTTCCAGTTATTTCTATTTCTTTGTGTCTTAGAGATTTGTTGTGGTATCACTTGTTCAAATGCCATTGACGTACCATGTGTGTATGTTATGAAGTACGTCAATGGAAGTATTCGGATTCCTATTGGATGGTTTCACAGACGATGAATAGTAGAGGATGGTTGTCACACGTTTACGTGTTGGCCTACTCATATTGAGATGCGGGTGCAGGTAGGCCCCGTAAGCCAATTATCTACTATTTAGCGGGCTGTGTGTATCCTCTAGAAGTCCGGGTGCGACAAATGGTATCAGAGCCTGTCTGCCTGTAGGATCCCTTTTACTGGTCGCAGTTGAGTCTAGAAACTATTTTGTAGCTATATAGGAAAAATGAAACGTGAGAGTAGGAATTCTGTTCTTTTATTTCTTTCCCCACCCACCCTCCCTTTTCTGGTAAGGAAGTGCAAAGTTGTTTTCTCTTCTCATCTAAACTTTCAAGTTAGGATTTCACGTACTCTGGTTTCTCTAGGATGGTTATATCTACTAGACCATAGGAATGGAGGTGGTTGTGACATGATTTTCATGTTGCCTACTCACGATTGAGAACGGAGGCACATAAGCCCCGGAAGTAGATCATCTATTCCTTAAGCAGTAGATATTGATCCTCTAGAAGCCCGGATGGGTTTTTCCGTAGTACCTCAGGAGTGTTTGGTCTCGTGTTAACCAAATGTTGCTTCGATATCCTGTTCTTCTCAACATCCTTTTTGTCCGTTGGAACCTTGTTGTTGCTTGCCACTTCAGTTCTTCTACCGGCGTCTAGTCAAAGCTTCCCCGATCATCTGCAGATGGATCTCAGGTTCTACCCGCAGGTGGTTCGTATGACTCGTTGTGAGAGCACCACCGGTTATCCGGAGATGCTGAGAGACATGGTCACTTTTCTGGGTTTCCGTTGGGCACCAGAGTACCAGGTCTACGAGCAGCAGCGAGAGTTTGAGCAGACCTACTACCAGGCTATCGTCTACATTCTGTCAGATGATGGCATGAGCGTAGTCCACCGCTACGAGGCAGTGGGTTCCACAGTGGATATGGCTGTGCAGCAGGCAGCTTATGTGAGCCTCACCGTCCTTCGTGCTGACTACTGGGAATTTGACGATTCTATTTATCACCACATTCCCCGTGGTTACATCACTTCGGAGGGAGCTCACTTCACTCTCTACGACAACTTGGATGTTTACGGGCATGATAGCTCCAGGCTGCACATCACCGCTCAGTTTGTGAGACACAGTGACGCAGTGGCCCGCACACTATCCCAGGAGTTGGCTTCAGTCAGAGAGCAGCTTTACCTTGCTTTGACTCGTCTGGCGACTTACACCATAGACTTTGTTGGAGACGAGCGCTTTGCACGTTTCGATCAGCCAGTTGGGCGTCGTCTGCCAGATGCTGGAGGTTACGAGCCGATCAGAGGTCCACTCCTTAACCTTGGTGCTGGTTACACTGGGATTCCCCGCTTTGGAGCACAGGGAGTCGACGCTATGTACTTCACCACGCCTAGAGTCGGTCTAAGAGCACGTCAGATCTACGTGGATCGTCGTTCCACCTACTTTCGTGGGCGTACTCCTCACCGTACCTCTCGCCATACTCCTCGCCGTCGTCCTGCGTGATGAGCATGGGAGTACCGATGTATCCATTCTAAGCTATGTTTAGTTATCCTTTGGTATTCGAACCATTTATGGTGTGTTGGATATTCTGATGTACTTGAACATGTGATGGTGTACCTTTTGGTTATCTATTCTTGCGTCAGAGTAATCTCTCTTTCGGTTGCCAAGTCTATCCTTTTCTATTGTTGTGCTAAAATGCATTTCCATTCAGGATGCCGCCAACAAGGAACACCACGCTTGAACCACCGCCGATCACGGAGTTGTTGACTCAGATGACCCAAGTCATGACGCAGATGGCTCAGTTTCAGACTAATCAGCAAATCAACCAGACAGCTCCACGAGTGAGCATCAAGGAGTTTCTGAGTCTGGGTCCAAGAGCTTTCGTGGCCACACGCGAGCCTCTAGACGCTGATGACTGGATCCGTGAGATAGCCAAGGCTCTGGATATTGCACACGTAGCTGAAGAAGACAAGGTCAAGTTTGCCTCCTATCTGCTGAAGAGTCAGGCAGCTTCTTGGTGGGAAAACTTCCAGGCCATGAGAACTGGCATGCCAGTCACGTGGGATCGTTTCAAGGACCTTCCTGAAACACCACATTCCAGATGGTCTCATGGAAAGAATGCGTGAAGAGTTTTGCTCTCTCAAGCAGGGCAAGTTGGACGTCATCGGGTATCAGAGTGAGTTCAATCGCCTCGCTCGATACGCTGGAGATGAGGAGTCCACTGAAGCTAAGAAGATGGCAAGGTTCCGCAGAGGCTTTAACCCGGAACTCAAGTATGCCCCCACCAATGTCAAGGCTGATAGCTTCGAGGATCTCGTTAACACCGCGCTCAATGAAGAAAATGGGCGCAAGGCGTTCGAGGAGTCTCGCAAGCACTCGCGTGAGGGTGGTTCCTCCTCCAACATGACCACCCCTCCGCAGAAGCGCCGCATCTGGGTACCAAATGGTGCTGTCACTCGGGCTCCATATGCCCAAACTTCTCCAGGCTTCGCTCCCCGCCCACCCAACCCTGCTCAGGTGCATGATCAAAGGGCTTCGATGGGGCAGCCAAGGCCAGGGCCTCCTCGTGTCGTCACATGCTACAAGTGCAAGCAGACGGGACACTACGCTGACAAGTGCACGCAGAGGCAGCTACCTCCACCACCACCTCGTCCTAACACAAACCAGGCAATGGTGCGCGCTCCCCCGCCTAAGGCATTCAACTCCAACAACAGGCCTGTCGGGAGGACCGCAAGGGTGAATCATGTCAAGATCGACAAAGCTGAGGAAGCTCCTGACGTCGTTCTCGGTACATTTCCCGTAAACTCTATTCCAGCTAAAGTGTTGTTTGATACCGGAGCATCACATTCTTTTGTGTCAAAGACCTTTGCCACAACAAACAACCTAATTGTGGTTCCACTAAGCAATCAGATCACTGTTCACTCCCCGGGATCTCAAATGTTGACTTCCAAGATAAGTAAGGACAATCAAATCTTAATTGGAGGTCATCTATTCCTTGCTTCTCTCGTGTTTCTTGGAATTTCTGACATTGATGTCATTCTTGGTATGGATTGGCTGAAGGCCAATAAAGCAAGAATTGACTGTGCTCAAAAGTCAATAACTCTGTTCCACCCTTCTGGCCAGATAATCTATTCTCCACATGAATCAAGTTCCAGTCAGCTATACACCCTCAATGCAAATCCTCTACCTTCACTTGAAAATGTTCCGGTGGTTTGCGACTTCCCTGACGTCTTTCCAGAAGAGTTGCCAGGAATGCCTCCGGACAGAGCTGTTGAGTTCGTGATCAAACTTGAACCAGGTACTGCTCCAATCTCTAAGCATCCCTACAAGATAGGTGTCGTGGGATAATCACGGCAGACGTTACCGGGGGTAACTTGTCTTGGGGCGAATCGACTCGAGTGTTTGGGAGAGGGTTTAGCTCAAAGGAGACCATGGTGATATGCGAACTGGTAGCCGGCAATCAAGTCGCCGAGTCTACGATCCAATATATTAGCTCGATACTGGTGTTACAATGGATACTCGAAATCTCTCGATCTGGCGATCAGACTCTTGCTCGCGTAAAAGCTTGTCTTCCCTAACCTAGGGACCGGCTTATATAACATCCGGACCCCTTGTCTTACCCTCCAAGGCGCACTCTGAATCCTACCTGGACACTGCTTACAAACCCTAAACTTCCTTACCGGAACCCACAATCCGGGTTACGAGGCCTTCGTTCCTGGGCCTTCTAGAAGCTTCTTTACCCTAAGCCGGGTCTTGCGCAGCGTCCTTTGGGCCGAGTTACTCCTTGGCGTTAGCCTACCGGGTTATCATCCCTCCATCAGTAGTCCCCAGAATAGCTTGGGCTTCACGGGATCCTCCTTGAAGCGTACGCTATTCCCTGCAAAAATAATAAACATACAAACTTATATAGGCCGGGTTAGGTTGCTTTAATAAACAGCTAGGCCTAACTCCAATGGTGGTCCATATAATAACCCGGCTTTCTCTAAATCCATCTTTAACTTTCTGGGTCAATGCTCCAAGGAGGATGCAGAAGACCCGGCTCACTTTGCTCATTAATTGATCCGAATATCACGGAAGAGATTCCCTTCTTATCTTGTCCGGATATTGCTCTCGGGCACTTAACGCATATCCCCAAAATCTCGGACGGGTATCCCTTATCCCAAAAATTTAGGTTCCCGCCCGTTGGCCTAGGTTTCCCCACCCGTACCTATATATAGGCACCTAGGGGGTGACCTAACCCCAACGGTCCATTGCTTCCATTTCCTTCCTCCTCACTAGCGCATCCCCGTTCGAGCACACCGAGCGCCACCACGGAGATCTCGCGCGCGTCGCCGGAACAAAGCCGCCGCCGTCCGCGTTCATCCGCAACTCACCCCGCGCCGCCGCCAAACTCCGCCGCCGCGCCTCCAAGCTGCCTGCCGGGAATCGCACAAGGGCACCACGACTGCGCCATCTGCCGCCGTCGCGTCCTTCTCCAATCCACGCCGGTAAGTTTCTTGCTCCCACTAATTTAGCTTTTGTTTGCACTATTTGACCTAGATTGGATCTTGGTCCGCCGCGAGCCGTTTCTTGTTCCGCACTGGATTAGGTCGCATAGCCCCACGCTAGCTCGTCCAATAGCTTAATAGATGGTCACACATAACTCCCCTATCACTTTTAATCATCAATTTCTCCGCAAAATCGTCCACAAATTTTCCAATCTAGATTCATTTTGCTCAAATTTTCCGCGGCTGTCATCGATACCTGGAAAATCCAGTTCTTCCGGTTCTTTTACCTGCACTAGATACATGGGCAATCAACCTTCTTCCACAAATGCTTGCCAATACGTAAATACCCCATAGTTTCTGTACTGATACTCGATACCCGGATAGTTCATAATTCTCATACTGTTTATCAATACTCGGAGAATCCATGATTTCCGAGTCTCATGCTTTGTGTCCCTTTGTCCTGTGCTTTTGTAGACTGAACCGATGGCTCCCAAGACAAAAGGGAAGCAGTCGGCTAAGCCAAGGATGACCCAGTCAATATCCGCCAACTGGGCGTGATCCACGGTAAACAAGGCCAAGCTGGAGGAGCTGGCCGAGTTGGGCGTTCTCCCCCCACAGGAAGAGATCCACTGGAGGGTGCCGGGTGATGAGACCCGGCCTTCCCCTAACCCGGACGAGGTAATTTGCTTTGTCGAGCACGTGATCCGGGGGTTTCGCCCCCCGGGTCACTCTTTCTTTCGTGAAGTCCTCCGCCACTATGGCCTCCGGGTGTTCGACATAGGGCCTAACTCTATGTTGAACATTACCCATTTCATTGTCCTATGTGAGTCTTATTTGTGCATTCCGCCAAATTTGGCTCTTTTCATAGAACTCTTCCAATGCAAACCGTGCCGCGAAAGCGGTGACGGGGCGCTCTTAGCTTGCGGCGGGGTTTCTATCCAGCGCCGCAAGAACTCTCCCATGCCGACTCTCACTCTCAATTCCCATGTCAAGCATTGGCAACTTTCTTTTTTCTACTGCCGAGACACCTCCCCACCCGGCAAGAGGAAACTGCTGGGTTACTCGGAGGGTCTCTTAGATCTCTCCGACACCTTCAACGCTTTCCCCCCTGAGTCGGATAGGGAAGTAATCCAGCCCCTCCTCTCAAAAATAGCCGTCCTCTCTGCCCAAGGTCTCCTTGGGCTCAATTTGGTTAAGACATGGGTGGACTTCCGGATCCAGCCCAACTCCCTTCGCACCAAGCTGATGTGCGACTACTCGGGGCACGTCACGGACGTGCTCCGATATTCTTCTAAGAATTATCCAGCTGGCGACACCAACAAGACCATCAAGAGTTTCTTGACGGAAAAGTTGGAGGTGATCAAAAACATCGCCGGGTTAGCGCCATTTACCCGGGATAACCCGGCTCCAGCGGTAAAACCCGATACTTGTACACTTATCCTCACACTTTGACTTGATACAACCACTAACTCTCATTTTTATACTTTTATCTCAGGCCGACAACGTCTTTTGGAATGTTGAGACCTCCCCTTCCCCCGGAGACCCGGAAGAAGATGAAGAGCCGGCTGATAATGATGAAGGTATTATCCGGGTATTCGATCGACTCCACTTATACCATTCCTTTTTTCACATACCTCACTTTTTTCCGACTGTACATTCCCGGCTTTCAGGGTTGGAGGGTAAGCATGATAAAGACGAGGAGGACCCGGAGGCCACCGAGTCCGATCAAAGCGAAGCTGAACAAGAAGTAACAGTTGGGGCCAAGAGGAAAACCAGAGGGGTAGTATCCAAGGTTCCCTTCTCCTTCATGTCCTCCGAACCTTATTCTTTTGCTAACATGCGTAAACTTAACCAACGACTATCCAACTCATCACACTTGAAGGACCCTCTTCCGGCCAAGCGCAGGGTGACCCGGAGTTCCCCGGGTGACAATCCCCTCAATCCGGGCATCTCCAGATCACCAGTTCGCCGTGTCGGTTCTCCTCCACCTCAGGCTTCCAACTCGCCTCAACGTCACCCCTCCCCCAACCATCCGTTAGCCGGACAGCTCCGGGTCCCTCTATCGGGTCCTGTGACGGCTTTGTCCACGTCCAGCAGCTCGCTTCCGGCAGATTTCGTGGTGAACGCCGGGTAAGTCATATTCTTGGCTAAGCAATACTCTAGTCCTTTTGATAATCTTTAATTTTCGTTGTTGATCTCTTTTCTTTCCTCAGGGCCCAGGTCACGCTCAGTGACCCGGATATCATGGATACGGACAACCGGAAGACGGAGGAGCCGACTGACGATATGGACGCCGCGACTAGCGGTGGTGCTGAAAACAACCAGGGGCAAGACCCCTTGGCCGACCCGGCTCGGCAGGAAACCGGGTCTCCCAAGCCCTCTGAAGAGGCTGAGGATGACGAGGTCGAGGTCCTGGACACGAAGATGGGCTCTCCTAATCCGGACACCCAGACGGTCCGGGTCTCGACCCCAAAGGCGGAGAAGGTTCGCCCGCCGAGTGATCAAGCTGCCGGCTCTTCCGGAGTCAGGCCCTAAGACATGACTTTCTCCCAGATGCTTGAGGCCCTGCACACCTTGAGGGCCGATGAAGAAAATATCCTGGAGGCTTTGATAGCCAAACATGAGGTAAATCCGAGTAACATTATCTGTATCTTTGTCCAGTCCCCAAGTTCCGAGTGAACTTATTGATAATTTGCTTGGAACTTCTGAGTATATCCGACTAATCCTTCCTTTTGTCTCCACGCAGGCCTTCGTGACCCAGTCTGAGAAAGCATTGGCGAAGGCCACCAAGCTAGCTGAGAAGGAGGCGGCTCTGCGTGAGTCAGCTGAAGCTGAAGCTAGGAGGAGCGGGAAGATCACAAGGAAATATAGGAGGAGGGCTCATGCAGCAGAAGATGAACTGACCAAGTTGTCCGTCCAAATCGCCGACACATATCGTGCTTTGACAGGTACGATTCCTAACTTTATAATTATAACCCGGATTCTCATTCTGATAAATAGTCGGATTTCCTTACCCGCTGCTTTTTCCTATTCTCTGCAGGTCCGGATGAGGTAATCCCGGATGAAGATGATATCACCAAGATGAAAACCATCAAGAGCACTATCCGGCAGCTGTGCGCCGGAACCAAATGGATCCTTCAGGAGCTGAGGTGGCCGGGTTCCGGGCACGGCAACCTGAAGATGCTGCTGGACGCTTGCTCCACCGTCCCCGAATGGATTGGGCACTCGAAACGATCGTCCTGCCGGGTTGGGGTAACCCGGGGTTTTGCGCTGGCTAAGGCGTATTTTCCCAAACTCGAGCCGGCCAAGCTTATAGGCGGGTTTCCTGAGTTTAACCACGACGGGTCCAAGTTCTCCGTGAAGAATTTCAAGGCCATCCAGAAGGAAGTCCGTCACCCGGCCAGCATAATTGCCGATGGTTTGGACCTTAGTGTCATTATTCCAGCATATGATTCTGATGACAAGGCTATCAAGTCGGATCTTCCCAAGCCATACGATATGCTGGCCCGATGGAAGGCGGAGGCTGCCCAGTTGAGAGAGGAGGCCGCGAAGAAGAAGGCTGAGGCCGATTCTGCGCCTGCTACCTCCACGCCAATCGTCCCTCCTCCCGCACGGGCCGGCACTACTGCTGATCCGGGTGTTGCTGCTACCAAGAGTACTGAAGAGCAAGTCAAGGGACTGGACCCGGCTGGCAAGGGCAAGGAGAAGATGGATTCCTCAGCCCAAGATGCCGAGTGATATTTGCTATCCACTGTCATCAAATACGTCATTCGGCCAATGGGCCTTTTAAACAATTATTTTTGATGGTGCGCCTGTGCACCTTTGATACTACTATCATGGTTTGTAATACATTTTGAAACTTAATAGCTTTCGTGGCCCTTCTGGCCCTTGGATGAATTTGATATCTATATGCTTTTGAATTTATTTATCCTTGATATTCCGACTTGCTTTATGGTTCCTTTTGTGAGACTCGGTTTCCGGGTTTCGCGGGTTTTGACAGGTGGACTTTTCTCTAAGTCCCCAAGTCCCCAAGACTCAGATTTTTGGGCTTTTGAGCTTAATAGCTAGATGATTTGTTTCTTGTTTCAAATTCCCCAGTCCCCAAGGCCCGAACTTCCGAGTCTAGGGTGTTAGGTTTTTTCAAGGAGAACAAATCATTTCTGCTAAGCCCGAAACCTAGAGCCGTTTCACATAGGCTTTGAAGTTATGCTTAATAAACTGTGAGTTTCCGGTTATTAACCCTGTACTCTGCATAACTTGTGGTTTAGATGACCCTTTTGGCTCTCTTGTACTATAAGCCGGCTTTCGCGTGGATAATCATGTTGCTACATCTATACGAAGACAGGGTCAGGCAAGTCCCATTGGGCATCATGACTGATTGTGATCATATGCGAGCAAATCATGCCACTTTAGTGCGAGTCACATCGAGCTTAAGTAAGAAAAGTCAAGAAAGTTTGGCTCCTTCGTCCGGTTATAAGCTTGCAGCCGTACTCGTTTGCGAGTAATCGGCCCTTATAACTCATAGGCATCGTGGCCGGGTCTTTGAGTTTGTAACTGTGCTATTCAAGCAATCAGCCCCCAAGACCTAAATATATGGAAACTGCTAAAGAAACTAACGTACTAAAAACAGTAAACAATACTTACCTGGAAGAAAGATAAAAAGCATAACATAATTAAAAAGTGATAAAGACACATGAAAAGGAAATAATATATTGTTTAACCATCTCTTTATTGATATGAGAAAAGTTAGGTCAGCAAGCCGCCTCATTAAAAACCCTCCAGTCCCCTTAGGTACCCTGGATAGGAAAAGAGTGCGTCTGAAACCTGCTGCCTGTTACATCGTGTAATTCCACTTTATGAATCTAGGCTATACTAAGTATAGTAGGGACGCAGCTGAGCCACGTTCCATGGTCTTTCTTTCTCTTGCATAAATGAAGTGGTATGAGCGGTGTCATTAACCGTAGCCGACTCTTCCCGTGCATCTATCAAGTAATATGATCCATTGTGCAGATTCCGGCTTATGATGAACAATCCTTCCCATGGCGGTGATAACTTGTGTTTTCCTTCCTTTGATTGTACCAGGCGCAGAACCAGGTCTCCTTCCTGGAAGACCCGGGTTTTTACGCGCCGGCTATGATATCTCCGCAAATCCTGCTGATATATGGCTAATCTCTCCAAATCTTGTTCCCTTCTAGCATATCCACGGCGTCTTGCCGAGTCTTCTCGTTCTCAACCTCGATGTAAGCCGATACTCGAGGCGAGTCATGGATAATATCACTCGGCAATACTGCTTCTGCGCCATAGACAATAAAAAACGGTGTCATCTGGGTAGATCTGTTAGGTGTGGTGTTGATACCCCAAACTACTGAAGGTAACTCGTCAACCCATGCACCAGCAGCTCTGATACACGGGACTCGTAGCCGTGGCTTTAATCCACGAAGCAATTCCTGATTTGCTCTTTCCACTTGTCCATTAGCCTGTGGGTGGGCCACTGAGGCTATGTCCAAACGGATGCCATTGTTTCCACAAAACTTCTCCATCTCGCCAAGGGACATGTTGGTTCCATTGTCGGTAATTATGCTGTGGGGATATCCGAAGCGATAGATAATCCTTTTCAGGAACTTGACTGCTGTAATTGCTTCACAATTGGTAACTGGCATTACCTCGACCCACTTGGTAAATTTATCAACTGCCACTAAGAGATGTGTCTTTTTGCAAGGTGACATGTGGAAGGGGCCAACCATATACATACCCCAAACAGCGAACGGCCAGGTTAACGGGATAGTCCGCAGTTCCATAGCCGGCACATGGGTTTGGCGAGCGTACCTTTGACATCCGTCACACCTTGCCACCAAGCGCTCCGCGTCTGCTAGGGTCGTGAGCCAGAAGAAACCGTGTCGATAAGCTTTGGCCACGAGGGATCTCGTGGATGCATGATGCCCACAATCACCTTCATGGATCTCCTTGAGGATCTGTCGGCCTTCTTCTGGTGCTACACAGTGCAAAAAGACTCCTGCTGCACTTCTTTTGTACAACTCCCCATTGATGATAGAATATCCTTTTGCTCGCCTCAGAATTTGTCTTGCTAATACCTCCTGCTGTGGTAACTCGCCCCGTGATAGGTAGGCCAGGAACGGCTCTGTCCACTCGGGAACAGCACGTACTGTGGCCACGAGCTCCAAATCCGGGTCTTGATTTGCCAGTTCTTCCTCGGACTCGGTTTTAACTGATGGTCGCCATAGCTCATCCAGGAAAACATTGGGTGGAACCGGCTCTCTGCGCGAGCCGAGTCTGGCGAGTGCGTCTGCTGCCTCGTTTTTTCTTCTGTCTATGTGCTCCACCTCATACCCGGAAAAACATCCGGCAACCCTGTCCACCTCTCTGCGGTATGCTGCCATAGTTGCATCTTTTGCATCCCAAGTTCCTGAGACCTGCTGTACCACAAGGTCCGAATCTCCAAAGCATCGTATCCTCTTAATGTTCATCTCCTTGGCTACCTTTAAGCCATGCAATAGGGCCTCATACTCGGCCACGTTATTGGAACAATCAAAATGAATCTGCAACACGTAACTTAACTTGTCTCCTTTGGGTGATGTTAGCACCACTCCAGCCCCTGATCCCTCGTACTGCTTGGAACCATCAAAGTGCAGTATCCAAGACTCGGAAATTGGAGCCATGGTGGGCATGCCTGTGTGAGTCCAATCGTTAATGAAATCGACTAGAGCTTGAGATTTGATTGCTGACCTGGGCTCGTAGTTGATGTGATAATCTCCCATCTCGATCGCCCACTTGGCTATTCTGCCTGTTGCGTCCGAGTTTCTGATGATATCCGACATTGGTATAGAACTAACCACTGTTATGGGGTGTTCCTGAAAATACGGCTTCAGTTTCCGGCTGGCCATGAAGACCCCGAAAACCAGCTTTTGCCAATGTGGGTAGCGTTGTTTTGCCTCTCATAGTACCTCGCTGACGTAATAAACCAGCCTCTGGACCGGGTAATCTTTCCCATCCTCCTTACGCTCGACGGCAACCACTGCGCTAACCGCCCGGGGCCCGGCTGCAACGTATAATAGCATGGGCTCTTTAGGACCCGGGGCTGCTAGGACTGGTGCCTTAGATAACTGCTTTTTTAGTGCTTCGAACGCCTCGTCCGCCTCTTGATCCCATACGAATTTATCAGATTTCATCAAGAGCCGGTACAAGGGTATTGCCTTTTCTCCGAGTCTGGATATAAACCGGCTGAGCGTTGCTACACACCCTGTGAGCTTCTGAACATGCTTCAAATTTTCCGGCTTTTTCAGACTTTGGATAGCTTTGATTTTATCCGGATTTGCCTCAATTCCTCTCTCAGAAACGATAAAGCCGAGTAATTTCCCGGCTGGGACTCCAAAGACACACTTTGTTAGGTTCTTGAACGTTTCCTTTAGATCATCAATAAATGTCTCCGCTTTCCAGGTCTTGATCACCACATCGTCCACGTATGCATGAACATTGCGTCCAATTTGGTCCTCAAAGCACTTCTGAATACACCGTTGATAGGTTGCGCCAGCGTTCTTCAATCCAAACGTCATGGTCTTGTAACAGAAGGCCCCGAAGGGGGTTATGAACGATGTTTTCTCCCAATCTTCCTTCTTGAGCTTGATCTGATGATACCCGGAATATGCGTCCAGGAAACATAATAGGTCACTTCCAGCTACTGCGTCTATGATCTGATCTATCCTTGGTAGTGCAAACGGATCCTTTGGGCAATGCTTGTTGAGACTTGTATAATCGATGCACATTCTCCACTCGTTGGTCTTTTTCATCACGAGAACCGGGTTTTCTAACCAGTCCGGGTGAAATACTTCCATGATAAAGCCGGCTGTGAGCAGCCGTGCGATTTCTTCTCCTATAGCCTTCCTTCTTTCTTCATTCATTTTTTTCAGGCCTTGCTTCACAGGCCTGGACTTGGGATCAACGTGCAAACTGTGCTCTGCCAGTTCTGTAGGGATACCCGGCATGTCGCTGGGCGTCCAGGTGAACACATCCTGATTCGAACGAATGAACTCCACAAGTGCTTTCTCCTGCTCGTTGTCCAAGTTAGATCCTATAGCAAATTGCTTGGAGGGATCACCCTCGACAAAAGCTACCATCTTGGTGTCCTGCGCTGCCTTGAACTTCGCCCTCTCATCTTCAGTATTCGGTCTTTTTAACGTTGTTCTGTCATCCGGGTCTACTTGAGACCGGTAATACTTGAGTTCCTCTTTTCTGCAGGCTTGTTCTGTCATTGCCGCATCTCCTTCATCGCACTCAGCCGCTATATCCCGGTTCCCATGTATGGTGATGGTCTGCTTTGGACCCGGGATTTTTAGCTGTAGATACACATAACATGGCCTGGCCATGAACTTAGCGTATGCCGGCCTTCCGAATAGCGCGTGATAAGGGCTGCGCAACTTGACCACCTCGAAAGTGAGCCACTCAACCCGGAAATTGTCCTTCGATTCTCCGAAAGCTACCTCCAGTGTGATTTTTCCCTCGGGGCACGCTGATTGACCCGGTACTATCCCGTGAAAAACTGTCGAACTCTTCTGTAGCTGGGACTCCTTGAGACCCATGCGTACAAAGGTTTCCCAATATAAGATATTGATGCTACTACCTCCATCCATTAAGACCTTTTTCAACTCGTAGTCATTAACCTGCGGCGCAACCACCAATGCTAAGACTCCCGGGTGTTCTATCCTTTCCGGGTGATCCCTTCTGCTCCATGTTACGTCCTGCTCTGACCATCTCAGGTATCTCGGAACGGCCGAGGCAACTGAGTTTACCGCCTTTTTCAGTATCTTTTTATCCTTGTTGGAAATTCCTGTAGTATGTACGTCGTATTGTCCCAACTGCTTGGGGTTGGCCTGGAAACCTCCAGCTCCCCCCTGGTTATTACCCGGATTTCCGCCTGCCGGGTTGCCGGCTGGGGGTGGGCCATGGCCCGGGTTTCCACCCGGACCCGGTCCTCCTCCCCGACCTGCACCTCGCATAGCCTTGTTTATTTCCTCGTTCTTCCATCTCTGTAGGTCCGCACATTGCTCCAATGAATGGTTAGCCGGCCTACCGTTCCTGCTGTGCTTTGGGCACGCCATCCTGAAGATATCCCAATTGTTACCCGGCCTTGGCGGTCCTTGATAGTTTCCTCCGTTCTGGTTTCCTCCATTGAAGTTTCCTTCCGCCCTAGGTCTCGAAGACCCGGCCTCTGTGCTAGCGAGAAACTCGGAGCTTCCCTCAAACGGGCGCTTATTCTGGTTGTTCCCATTGTTACCTCCATTGTTACCCGGCGTTGATCCATTGCCGGTTCTTCCATTGTTGCTTGTGTTTGCTTTTACTTTCTTGTCATCGACATCCTCTTCTGTAGTATCTGTTGCAGCGTGCTTGTTGCATGCATCCATTAGCTCTCCCATCGTAACCTCTGAAGCATTTCGACTAGATTTCATGCGAGTTAACTTTTGCACTAAAGGTATGTACTTGCACGTCTTTGCCATTGCTTGTAACGCATCCTTGGGCTGAATATCCGTAGATGAGTGAAGTATCTCCATGACTCGGCGCACCCAACTGCGCGCCGATTCTCCCTTCTTCTGGACACACCGCTCTAGGTCATCAATAGTAAATAGCTTTCTGCACGTCCCATGAAAGTGCTTGATAAACGCAGTTTTCAACTCCTCCCATGACTTGATGGATCCCTCCGGTAGATTATTGAACCATAACTTTGCTGCTCCTTCTGACATCATTAAGTACATGAACTTGGCTTGAAGATTTTCAGTTGCGTTGCGAATTGACATTGCCATCTCATAGCTGCTCAACCATGTTTCCGGATCCATAGTCGGCTCATAATTCACTACTTTACCCGGCTCCTTGAATTTATCCGGGTAAGGCTCAGCCCTGATGTTATCCGACAGACACTTAGGCCCAGCGAGATTAGTCGGAACCGGCCTCACTCGGGAAACGTGTGATCCTGCGGGAGGCGCGGCTGGACGCGGCACTGCTGCTGGTCCATGCACCGCAGACCCGGCCGCGGCTCTCCTCACTCTGGAACTATCCACAATAGCTTGCGCCGCTGATGCTGCTGGTACTGCTTGAACGCGGGGAGGAGGCGGCATTTGCTGCTGCTCTGCCCTCCGTCGCGCTGAGCTTGTCTGAATATTGCCGGTATTGGCTTGCTGCTGGCTGATATACGGTGTCCCATGCATTCCACTTCTGTTGTCCGGGTAATTAACTTGCTGTGCCACTGCCGTATGCAATAAATCGATCGCCCGTCGGGTCTGCTCCGCATGGGGTGACTCTCTTATGGGGATCTGGTTCAATGCTAACGTTGCAACATACACATTATCCATGGGGTTGTTGTAATGACCTGCTGGCGTGCGAAACCGCGATGGTGGTGGCGGTGGTAATGTATTGCCGGTAGTAACTCCAGTCTATAATATGGGTAACCCGGCCTGCATGTTTACCGGTTGTGCTCCTCCAGTTGCGGGTTGATGTACAGTTCCTTGGTTTGTCGCTGGAATCGGCTGATCCTGAGGTGTGATGAATAGTGTGGCCGGGTTTATAACTCCACCCGTTGCTGGTAATATGGTCTGGTGCCTTTGACGCACCCTGGTTGTCTCTTCTCGGAGCCGGTTCTCCAATGCATCTAGATCGCGCTGGCGCGCAGCTACCCCTTGTTTTTCTGCTTCCACTTGCCTTCTCTGTTGTTCCAATGCACGACGGGCTACATCCAGATCCCTAACACGTTCCGCCGCGTTTTCCGGGGTTATGACTGTGGCTAGAACGGTGGGATCCAGGATCAGGTTGTTGTTGAACAGGGCCTGGTGTTGCGGATTTGAAGGACCCGCCCCTGGTGTCCGGTTTGCCAGATATCCGAACATGTTTGCCTGCAACTCGCTATCCGCCGCATGGCTCGTAACTGATGCCGATTCTCCGTCGACCCGGGTTAATACCGGGTTTCCGTCAACCGGATTTTGCTGCTGGTCCAATGCTTGTGCTGTTCCGACAGAGGCCGCGGTCACGTTCCCCTGATTAAGATTGGTTGCGGGGGCCGTGTAAACCGCGACCTGGCGCACAATGCTTGGCGCAGATTCGTATTCTTCCTCATCATCGTTGTCTTCCTCGTACCGGTCCTCCAGCAGGTGCAGGATGGACTCGGTGTCATCTTCTCTCATAACCCGGCCACGCGGGGTCCATGCTGGCTCCTCCGGCTGTTCCCTCTTCGTGGTGGGCTCTTCTGCCGGATCTATCGTCCCGACCGATTCCTCCCCATCGAACTGAACGCAGGTGGCCTCGCCTGACACAGAATCAAATCCAAAATTGTCCGGGATTGAACCGGACGTACGTACCATGCCAATGAAGACGTTGATCCGGCCGATTGTCACGATAGATCCGGATTCGAGCAGATCCGACTCTGCCCCCCAGCCAAAATCGTCCACCATCTTCTCTCCTTCGGGGTTGGTGTAGATCTCGCCGACGACGAGGTTCTTCATGTTCACCCGAGTTTCTCCCGTGATGTAAACACCCTTGGACGTAGGCCCCACGGTGGGCGCCAACTGTCGTGGGATAATCACGGCAGACGTTACCGGGGGTAACTTGTCTTGGGGCGAATCGACTCGAGTGTTTGGGAGAGGGTTTAGCTCAAAGGAGACCATGGTGATATGCGAACTGGTAGCCGGAAATCAAGTCGCCGAGTCTACGATCCAATATATTAGCTCGATACTGGTGTTACAATGGATACTCGAAATCTCTCGATCTGGCGATCAGACTCTTGCTCACGTAAAAGCTTGTCTTCCCTAACCTAGGGACCGGCTTATATAACATCCGGACCCCTTGGCTTACCCTCCAAGGCGCACTCTGAATCCTACCCGGACACTGCTTACAAACCCTAAACTTCCTTACCGGAACCCACAATCTGGGTTACGAGGCCTTCATTCCTGGGCCTTCTAGAAGCTTCTTTACCCTAAGCCGGGTCTTGCGCAGCGTCCTTTGGGCCGAGTTACTCCTTGGCGTTAGCCTACCGGGTTATCATCCCTCCATCAATAGGAACTCCCGAGCTGAAGTTGTTGAAGGAACAAATTGATATGTACATGGAAAAAGGTTACATTCAACCTAGTTCCTCGGCTTGGGGATGCCCAACTCTGTTCATTGCGAAGAAGGATCAAACAAAGAGGCTCGTTGTTGACTATCGTCCTCTTAACGAGAAGACTATTAAAAACAAGTATCCAATTCCTCGCATCGATGATCTTTTTGATCAACTTGCTGGAGCCTCTATATTCTCCAAGTTGGACTTGAGAATGGGTTACCATCAAATAAAGATCAGAAAAGAGGATATTCCAAAGACAGCCTTCACCACTCGCTACGGTCTATATGAATTCACCGTCATGTCCTTTGGTCTCACCATTGCACCGGCGACCTTCTCTCGACTCATGAATTCTGTCTTCCATGAATACCTAGACAAGTTCGTTGTGGTATATCTTGATGACATTCTTGTCTACTCAAAATCCGAGGAAGAGCATGAAAAACATCTTCGTCTCACTCTCATGAAGCTTCGCGAGCATCGTCTCTATGCCAAGTTCTCCAAATGTGAGTTTTGGATTTCCGAAGTCGTTTATCTTGGTCATGTCATCTCTGCCAAGGGCATAGCCATTGATCCAGAAAAGGTTAAAGCAATTGTTGATTGGAAACCTCCAAAGACGGTGAAGCAAGTAAGAAGTTTTCTTGGCTTGACTAGCTATTGCCGTCGCTTCGTCCCAAACTTCTCCAAGATTGCCAAACCTCTCACTGACCTCACAAAGAAGGACAAGAAGTTCGGCTGGTCTCCACAATGTGATGAAAGCTTCAATCTCCTGAAGACTAAACTCACTTCTACACCAGTTCTGGTTGGCCCAGATCCTTCCAAACCTTTCCAAATATTCTGTGATGCTTCTCTCCAAGGTCTAGGTGCAGTTCTCATGCAAGAACGTCAAGTTGTGGCTTATGCTTCACGTCAGTTGAACACACATGAGCTCAATTATCCCACTCATGACCTTGAACTCGCAGCAGTTGTGTTTGCCCTCAAGAAATGGAGACAATACTTGTTGGGTAATCGCACTGAAATCTTTTTCGATCATAAGAGTCTGAAGTACATCTTCACTCAACCAGATCTAAACCTCAGACAAAGGAGATGGATTGAAAAGATCAAAGACTTTGATCTTACCATTTCTTACACTCCAGGCAAGGCTAATGTTATGGCCGATGCTCTCAGTCGCAAGTCGTATTGCAATAATCTCATGATCATGGAAAGCCAACCTCCTCTTCATGAAGAATTCCAGAAGCTGAACCTTGGTCTTGTTCCTCAAGGCTATCTTGCAAACTTGACAGCCAGTCCAACTCTCGAGGACAAGATTCGTTCTGAACAACTTCGTGATGCTGAAATCAAGAAGATTGTAGAGCACATCAAAGCAGGCAATGAGAAATTTGAGTCCTTCTCAATTGATGACAAGGGAACTGTGTTCTTCGAAGGACGCATTGCAGTTCCTCAAATTCAAAGTCTCAAAAATTTCATTCTCAAGGAGGCTCATGAAACTCCTCTTTCCATACACCCTGGAAGTACAAAGATGTACCAGGATCTCAAGACACTGTATTGGTGGCCTAGCATGAAACGTGAAATTTCTCAATACGTTTGTGAATGCGACGTCTGTCAACGTGTCAAGGCAGTTCATCAGAAAACAGCCGGTCTTCTCCAACCTCTGAAAATCCCTGAATGGAAGTAGGACATGATTGAAATGGACTTCGTCACTGGTTTTCCAAAGTCCAAGAGGGGCAACGATGCAATCTTCGTTGTCATTGATCGACTCACTAAAGTCGCTCACTTCTTTCCTGTCAAAGAGACAATCTCAGCTAGTCAGTTAGCAGAGATCTATACAACAAAGATTGTTCCTCTTCATGGTGTTCCGCTAGAAATAAGCTTAGACCGTGGAAGCATCTTCACTTCTCATTTTTGGAAAAGCTTTCAAGAAGCCTTGGGAACCAAGCTTCTGTTCAGCACAGCCTATCATCCTCAGTCTCAAGGGCAAGTCGAAAGAGTCAATCAGATTCTCGAGGATATGCTCAGAGCATGTGGTCTCTCTTTTGGCATGAAATGGGAGGAATGTCTTCCATATGCTGAATTCTCCTACAACAACAGCTTCCAGACAAGTTTAGGCATGGCACCATTTGAGGCTCTCTATGGTCGCAGATGCACGAGTCCAATCAATTGGTATGGAGCTGGTGAACGTTCACTCTTAGGCCCTGACATTGTTAAGGAGGCCGAAGAGAAAGTTCGCATCATTCGTGACAATCTGAAGATTGCTCAGTCTCGTCAGAAAAGCTACTATGACAGCAAACACAGGGACATGGTCTATGCAGCTGGAGACAAAGCATATCTCCGTGTTACTCCCCTTAGAGGCACTCATCGTTTTGGTGTCAAAGGAAAGCTTGCACCAAGATATATTGGTCCCTTCAACATTCTCTCAAGGCGTGCAGAAAATGCCTATTGTCTTGAACTTCCAGAAAAGCTATCCAAGGTGCACGATGTCTTTCACGTGTCACAGCTCAAGAAGTGCTTCAAAGATCCAGGTCGTGCAGTTGATCATGATTCCATTGAACTGCAAGAAGACCTCTCTTATGAAGAGCACCCTATTCGCATTCTCGATGAGACCGAGCGCAAAACTCGCAACAAGAGCACTAAGTTCTTCAAGGTGCAGTGGTCTCATCATTCCGATAAAGAGGCAACGTGGGAGACCGAAGAGGATCTTCGCAAGAAGTATCCGGACCTTTTCTCTTCTCAGTAGGAATCTCGGGGCGCGATTCCTTCAAGGGGGGGTGTTTTGTAACATCCCAAGTATGAAAACTCCCCTTTTTGCTTTGTGTTGTTGTGATTTTCTAGTTAAGGCATCATGTCATCATAAGGCATTCATGTGTGGAATTTCAAATTTCAAATAAATTCAAATCAACATGTTTCACACTTGGTCTGTTACAACTTTTCAAATAAAACATCCAAATCAAATATTTCAATTGTTTTCCAAAATTGTGAGTTGAAATGAATTTTACAAATGGTTCTAATAATTTTTCTATTATCAATCCCAAAATGCCATTTCAATTTTTAAAGTCAAATAATTTGAAATCCCAAAAATTTCAGAACAAAAACTTGTGAATCTGAACATTTTGGAAAAGGGCAATTCATAAAAATTATTGTTATAATTCTTCATGCCCCATTTTCCTTTCTTTCTCCTCTTTTCTTTTCTACAAAAAAAAAGGGGAATAAAAAGAAAAGAAAAAGGGGGAGGCAGCCAGGCCAGCCAACAGGCCGGCCCAGGCCAAACCAGGCCCAAGCCCCCCTATCGTCTTCTTCCTCGTACGGAGACAGAGAAGGGGAGGTCCTCCCCCACCTGCAGCTCCCCACCTGCTCCCTCCTCCTATAAAGCCACCCCCGAGGGCAACCCTAACCCTAGTCTCCACCCACCTGCTCCTCGCGCCGCCGTCTCCTCCTCCTTTTCCCTCATGCTGCCCGGTTTCTTTTTCTCCGAACCCTGCCACCACCGAGACCGACAGAGGAGAACAGCCGGGAATCGTCGTCGCGCCGTCGTCTCCGTCACCGGCACGCCCAGCCAGCGCCTCCGCCAGCACCCCGGTGAGCGTGCCATCCGATTCCCGCTCTTTCCCGTCTCGTTTGTTTCCCGTGGATGCCGCGGCCATCCGCCCTTTTCTCTGCCTGCCATGGACGTCGATAGGGCAAGCTCGTACGTACGTGAGCTAGCTGCTGCTGTGGTTGCCCGTGTCCACACATGGAAGCCGCACCTTGCACACACACACATCACGGGTACACAATACGGATCACTGCTGCATCTCACGCACACAGCGGCGCCTCCCGTTTGGGTTCTCGTCGTCGTTCCTTTGCTCGTCACACCGTCGTTCTGTCCGTCGACCAAAGTTCAGTAACTGAACTTTGTTCAGTTTCAGTAATTCCGCCCGAGATATCCTCAAAAGGTATTCGCGTCCTAGATCTAACACAAACAGAGCTCCAGCCCAGTGGCGCAAGCCCACGCGCGCACACCTGCGGTTGCGGGTTCGAGTCCCCCCGCGCGCATTTCTTTTCGGATTTTCTCCGCGGTGGCCGGTCCCACCCGTCGGTGGCAGCGGAAGCCACCGTGGCTCAGCCGTGCCCAGTTGGCGCCACGTGGCCTCGGGCCCGCGCGACAGTCACAGTAGCTAGGTTCGGGGCCCGGTGCGAAAAGCCCCATGGACTTCTCCGTAATTGTTTTCTCTCACGTTATGGTCCCTGGAAATTGCAGAACCACCCCTGTTTTTCAAATGCAAATAGTTCAATCAATTTAAATCCAAATTTGACATGTAAAATATGATTTCCATGCAGAATTTAATGATCCTTCCAAATATAAATTTTTTTTCCTGTTTTGAATAATTCAAATTGATTTAAAATTTCAAACTTGTATAATTCATTCAAATTTAGTTAATTCATAACTTTGTCCTTTTAATTCCAAATTCAAATTGTAAAACATGTTCACAAACCAGAAAAATATAATCATTTCAAATATAAATTTTATTTAATGTTTTGGGCAAATAAAATTCAAACATTTTAAGTACTTGCAATTAAATCATTTAAACTTGTTTAATTCATAACTTATTCATATTAATTCCAATTCAAAAAGTAATACATATTTTCCAATCAGAATTAAATGCTCCATCCAAATATGCAATAAAATAAATGTTTTGAGAAACTAAACTTTGCACTAATTTCAGTACTGAATTTTGTTCAATTAAAATGCCAAAAGCCATAATTAAATATTTACAACCCCAAATTTGGCAAGTAAAATACCTAAGTGAAGCTAAGATCATTTCCTTGCTATTTCTAACATCTCTCATGCATTTAATCCACTTCAACAAAATTCTTAGTTGTAATTCATTAAACCCTCAATTTATGCTATGGACTTTTACCAAATGCAATTCAATTGCATATGGGTCCATTTAATATTGGTTATAATGTCTACTAGTTTACTTTGATGCACCTATTAAAATGTCATGCATCATCCCATGTTTGTGCATTATGCCATGTTATTGATTGTTCGTCTCTCTTCGTTGTTTGTTTGCTTCTTCTCGAATATACGACGACGTTGAGACAGACGAGTTTTACGATACTACTTCAGAGGAGTTAGCCCAGTACCAGGCTACTGAGTTTGCAGTCAAGTATTCACTCACATGAACCATTGTGTCCATTCCACACTTGATACCGATACTTTCCGTTGTCTAATCTGCTAGCCTTATGATTCGTTGCTTGTGTTCCGAGCCTATCACATGTTATCCTGTAACCTTGATATAGCCCCAGCTCCACACCTATAACCCTGTTGCTTGTTGCCTGTGTCTTACTAGCATGCTTAGGGTTGTTTGTGCTCGAGACTGATGTCCGTTATTTCTTTTACCATATTTATTATGTTCTGGGGGCTCGATATTTAAAGAACAACCTGTTAATGTTTGAGGTAATAATAATTTGATGATAAGGCACCGGCAGGAGGCCGGGTATGGTTTTGAGGCCTGCTAGTGTCGAACTCAGGAAAAGTTCTTGTCCTCTAGATCCATGATGAGCGCGCTAACCGCATGTGGGAAGCGTGTATGGGCGCCCCCCGCAACTTTGATTCGATTCGCATCTCGTCCAAATCGCCTCATTTAGTTCGGGTTTTCCATTTGCCGCATGCATATGCAGGTGCAAACCCTTGGCGCCAGGGTGGTAACTTTTGTAGTCGGCATTTAGGGAGACACGTTCTTAGAGTGCTATGAGGGTCCCCTTTTCTTCGTGGGGCTTGATTAGCCGTGCGCTCAATTGCACGGGGTTCTTTGGGCTTGATGCGAAGAAGAGTTGGGTTGTGTTGAGTGGCCTGCTTGGTGGGTTTGATCCCCGCCTGGCGGGTTATTCTTACGTGTACGGCCAAATTGGTGCATCCCTGCAGGGTTAAATCTTCTCGAGAAGCCGTTGTCCGCGGTTATGGATGACTTGGTGATAGGGCTGGCTAACAAGGATTAGACAACTTACACCTAATTAATGATAATTTGACTAGTAATAGGCATATTGTCACAATAACCTGAACCTTCATTAATCCAACTATGTGGGTTATCCTCGGGTTGCTTCTTTGGATAAGGGGCGAGATCTAGGATGGGTTTGTTTGAGGTTAGTGGTAGTTGGCTCCGATGCGCTATCTTATCCCTTTCTTTTAGCCAGATGCTGTAGCGTGTCTCTGTAGTTGGTTAGTGCAGCCCGCTGCCGTACCTTTGTATCACCTATCTTCCGTTGAACCCACAGCATCTGTACTGGGTGTTGTCGGTTACACGTTGGTATCTTGTGCGTCTTGCTTGCCAGTACTCGTCCGTACTGACCCCTTTCGGGCTGCTGGTTCTGCAGACTACGTTTCCGAGGATCCCCATGGTGGCTACTACGTGGAGTATGACGAGGCTGCTGACGAGTAGATAGCGGACCCGGGCAGGATCCGAGACTTCGTGGATGGGCTCCGTTCTTTTCGTTTCCGGCCTCTTAGGCCTATTTGGATCTTGTCTGTACTCAGACACTTTGGATGCTTCCGCTGTGATGTAATGATGACTTGTTGGGACATGTGTCCTCTGCATGACTGTATTTGCTATCTCTGCTCTAGTGAGAGCTTTTGCCACTTATTTCTATTTCTTTGTGTCTTAGAGATTTGTTGTGGTATCACTTGTTCAAATGTCGTTGACGTACCATGTGTGTATGTTATGAAGTAGGTCAATGGAAGTAATCGGATTCCTATTGGATGGTTTCACAGACGATGAATAGTAGAGGATGGTTGTCACACGTTTACGTGTTGTCCTACTCATATTGAGATGCGGGTGCAGGTAGGCCCCGTAAGCCAATTATCTACTATTTAGCGGGTTGTGTGTATCATCTAGAAGTCCGGGTGCGACAGAGGAGAATATATAGGAGCGAGGGAAACGTCGGTGGGCGGCCAGGGGGCTCACACCACCCCCAGGCGCGGCCAGCGGGGGGTGCCGCCTCATGGCGTGGGGGCCCTGTGGCCCCCCTCCGGGTCCCCTCCAGACTCCGTGTGCGCGACAGATTTCTAAGACTTCCGGGCTTCGAATCGTCCAATTCCGAGAATATTTCCAGAACAACTTTTCTGAAACTAAAAACAGCAGAAAACAGGAACTGGCTCCATGGCATCTTGTCAATAGGTTAGTCCTAGAAAATCAATAAAAATGGCATAAAGTGTATAAGAAACATGTAGCATATGACATGAAAACAACATGGAACATCAGAAATTATGGATATATTTATGACGTATCAACGAGCTACACGAGCCGGGTACGATGCACTACATAATTATTACTACTTGTATCGACTATTTGACTGGGCTGGTGCCTTGGTGGTCTTTACACGTAGAAGTATAGGTATAAAGGATAAATTCGCACAAGGGCTGGGCGGCCCGTGGCCCAGTCCTGCCCTAACGAAGCTCTTCCCGTGAACATTTGATACTACAAGATGAGAATCCTATGTAATTTTATCACGAAACATTTAATTTTATCATGTCTCAAATGACTTGAAGTTGCACGATCACCAATACCAATAGGTCACTTGTCATCAACCGACCACATTAAATTTTGTTCCTGGATGTCTTGTATCACGAATACCAATAAGTCACTTGTCATTATCCATCCAAGCAGAGACATGATTTGATCAAGATAAAGTTTGTCAAGAATCCATACATGTGCCAGCAGTAATCTAATTGACCGATGAACTACAGCTACATGAACAAAGTAAAGCAAGGTAGGAGTAATGTAATTGACAAATCAAAATTATTTCTGGGAAGCTATCTAGCTATAGGTTGTCGAATGTACTATTAAGGAAAGCATTGTTTTAGCCCAAAGAGCTGCTCTCTGGCGCTCTACCAATCAGGTTAGAAACCACAAGTAGCTACCTGACTATAACCATGGTTAAATAATTCTAAAAAATCTATCCCACTCATTAACTAACAATAACTAAACACGTTTTTTTTCGCTTCTCTTTTCTTGAGAAAAGAAGGGAGAAGAACAGAGAAACATGTTCAACAACAATCAATGTCTCTGATGTAGGTAAAAAAAATATCTCAGTCATATATAATAAGGACATACCAAAGTGGAAGGAGCCATTTCCAATTAGATCAGCAAAGGTACCTCACAAATAAACCAAGAAAAGACAATCAACCAATCGGTACAGCAAGAACCTATCACTACCGAACATGCCAAACCTATGGGAAGAGGAGGAGGAGTAGGCGGCGAGCCAGCGAGGGCCTGATCTGGGCCTAGCGGGCTGTAGCTGCCTCGTCTGTGAGCGTTCCCTGGCCGTGTGTGGCTGGGGCGACATATTAGGGCCAGACGGGACCAGATCTGGAGGCCTCTTGGCAGTCCCATCCAAGGGCTGCGGGGATCGACTGGCGGGTGGCACGGAGGTGCCGTTGCTGCTACGCTTGTCGTCCTTCTGCCTCCGGGTGCTGGCTATCTCGTATCAACCCGCACTGTTTGTTGCGTATGGCCATGTCCTAGTGGTGAAGACCACTCCCCGGGTGCGTGATGGGGATGCCAGGGCGGCGGCTCTGGAAGGTGGTGTCGCACCCTGGCTTCTAAGGGATACTCATCGTACGAACTGGATAGCCGGTGCTTGGATTATGGGGCATAACTGCTCCCACGTCCCAGCTTCCTGGTAGGCCTGCGCTTATGCGCGACAACACAAGCCCTGCTATTCCACCGTCGATGTAAACTATCCACTAGAAGTCATAGGCACTACTGTCGACGTACTTCATATCAATCACGCACTGTACGTCAACAGCTTTGAACGAATGATGATCACAACTTATCTCTAAGACACAAAAGATTGAAATAAGGTAGCAAATGGCCTTCACTAAGGCAGAGATAGCAAATACAATCATCCAGAGGACACATGTCCCAACATAGCATTCATTACATCAGCGGAAGCAATCAAAGGTGTCTGGGTACAGACAAATCCAACAGGCTTAAGAAGCCGGAGAAAATAAAGAAGACGAAGCCCAGCCACGTAGGTCCTGGATCCAGCCCTGGTCCAGCTAACTACTCGTCTGCAGTCTCGTCAAACTCCACGAAGTAGCCATCCTGGTGGTCATCGTAGCCGTAGCCGTAGTCTGCGTAAACCACATCCCCAACGGGGTCAGTACATCCAAGTACTGGCAAGCAAGACTCACAGTTCACCAAAGTATAGCCCGTCAACACAAGCACAGATGACTTGGGGTCAACGGAAGAAAGGGGATATACAAGATGCTGCAACTGGCTGCGCTAACCAACTACAGAGATTCTAACATTTCCAACTATTAGAAAGGGGATAAGATCGAGGGTTGTAACCAACTGGAAGATAACTTCAAACAAACCCATCCTGGATCTCGCCCCTTAACCAAAGAAGCAATCCGAGGATAACTCACACAGTTGGATTAATATGAATCAAGTTATTGTGACAATAATCCTATTACTAGTCAAATTGATAATCATAGGGTGTGAAATTATGAATCATTAGGTTTAAGTTGTCCTGAGTACTTGTTAGCCAGTACTTTCACCAAGTAATCCATAACCGCGGAAAACACGGCTTCTCGAGAAGATTATCCCTGCAGGGTTGCACCAATTTGGCCGTACACGTATGAATAACCCGCCAGATGGGATGCCTCCCACCAAGCGGGGCACTCAACACAACTCAACTCTTCTCCGCATCAAGCCCAAAGCACCTTGGGCGCACGGCTAATCGAGCCCAGAAGAAAATGGACCCTCATAGCACTCTAAGAACGTGTCCCCCTATATGCCGACTACAAAAGTTCCACCCTGCGCTGGGCTCGCAAAAACATGCATGCGGCAAATAGAAAGCACGAACTAAATGAGATGATTTGGACGAGATGCGAATCGAATCAAATTGAGGGGGGCGCCCATACTCGCTTCCCACATGCGGTTAGTGCGCTCATCATGGATCAGTAGACAAGACCCTTTTCCTATTAGGGTCGACACTAGCAGGCCTCAAAACCACACAGGGCCTCCTGCCGGTGCCTTATCATCAAATTATTATTAACAGTAATAACATTAGCATGATTGATTGATTAAACATCGAGCCCCCAGAACATAATAAAGATATAGTAACTGAAAAGTAACGGGTAACAGACTCGAGCAAAACAACCTAAGCATGCTAGTAAGACACTGGCTCAATCAATAGGGTTGTAGGAGGGGTGGTGAGGCAATATCAGGTTTAAAGGATTCATGTGATAGGTTCGTAACAGAAACAACTACCACTAAGGCTAGCAAGATATAGACAACGGAAAGTATCGGTAACCAGGGTTGAAAGGAACACAATGGTTCATGTGAGTGATAACTTGCCTGCAAACTCAACAGCCGGGTACTGAGCTAGATCCTCAGAAGGGGTGCTGTAAAGGTCGTCTGTCTCAACGTCGTCGTCTATTCGAGAAGAAGCAAACAAACAAAACAGGAATGTAAACAATCATTGCCATGGCATTGTGCACAATCAATATGATGCATGACAAATTAATAGTGCAGCAAAATAAACTGACTAACATGATAGCACAAATTAAATGGACCCATATGCAAGGGTTGCATATGGAAAAGGACCCATTGAAATAAGTGGAACAAATGAATTACAATTATTTATTATGTGATAGTTGTTATCATGATGCATGCATGATGATGATGACAAGATAACAACAGATAACAATAAATAACAATGATAGATGCAAAGGAAAAGGAATAAAACAAGTTTAGAACTTATTTATTAAGTTTGGAAAATTTTGGTTACTTAAACATGTCACACAACCCATTATTGTTTTCATCAATTCAAAGTGTGCAAAACAAGTAATAAAATTTATATTTGAAAAGAACATCAAATTTTAGTTGGATTACATGTTTCACATTTTGAAATTTGAATTAGGATGAATTTATTATGAATTAAACAATATTAAACAAGTTTTAATTGAATTTAAAACAAGTTTGAATATTATTTGAATTTTATTTGTTCAAATCAGAAATTCAAATTCACATTTGAAAAGTTCACACTTTGGTGGTTTGAAAACATAATTTGCATGTTCAAAATTATTTTATATTAAGCAAGTTATGATTTTACCAATTTAATTGAATTAAACAAGTATTAAATTATTTAGGCAATTTAAATTATTCAAACAATGAAACAAATTTTATATTTGAATAGAATGTTCAAAATGGTTTGAAAAACATATTTTATTTGCCTTATTTGGAATTAGTATGAATTATTTATGAATTATTGCAAATTACATTTGAATTATTCAAATTTGAATTTTAAATGTATTTTGAAAACTCAAAACAGAACACAAATGGAATAATTGGAAAGATTATTAAATTTTGAACAGAAAACATATATAACTTTTATTTATTAGAATTATGGATTAAAAGTTATTGATTTTTAAAGTTTATTGTTTATTCTGCTATTTAAAAGAAACAGAAAACATAACAGAAATGTTTTAATTCTTTTGTTACCGTGCAGTGGGTCTACCCACACGCTGCCAGGGGGGCCCCGTGGCCAGCGTGGCGAGTGCGAGCTTGCGTGGCAGTGGAGCTCAATGACAAGCGGGCCACGGGTGTCAGAGGGAGAGCGAAAAAAGTGTGTTTATTCCGCGCGCCCGCGGCTCGAACCCGCGACCACGAGGAGGTTCAGATTGTGCGCAACCACTGCGCTGCGATCGCTTGCTTGACAGTATAGGCGATTCAGATAGGTTAAGGTTCAGTCACAGCGCGTATCTGACGAAACTGACGAGCACATCCTTGCTCGACTGACGGAAAGCTTCGCCGGCGGCGATCTGCGCGGCCGTGCTTGCGATTGGAGGCGTGGGTGTGTGCAGGACGTGCACGTGCGCGGATGCGACACAACAGAGAGAGAGAAGGGTGAGTGGGACGGTGGCTCATCGGGATTTGGTCGACGGTGACGTCCTGCTGACGGAGGCGACGTCGGAGGGGAAGAGGACCGCGGCGCGGCTGCAGTGCTTCTCCTCGCGCGCTCTGGTGTCCAACGAGTAGAAGGGAGAGCGGCGGTGCGGTTCCAGTGCTCAAACGACGTCGAGAGGCCCTTCAACGGAGACGAGCTCCTCGGGTTCAGTCAAGGGCGCACAGTGGCCGGAGAAAAGGGAGAGGACCGCGGCGTCGAACGGAGGCTCACCGGGGTGGTTTCTGGTGTCCAAGGGGGAGAGGAAGCAGTGGCGAAACGATGGCAGGTGGTGGGTGGCTAAGTGGGGCTGATACGCGGCGGCGCCATCGGGATCTTCAGAGGTTCTGTCGCCGGTGAGGTGGAGCAGAGGAGAACTCCGGCGAAGGAGAAGGAATTGGCGGCGCTGGCGAGGTGGGATAGGAACCCTAGGCACTAGGGCACGACGCCAGGTGCCTGGGTGGTACTTATAGGGCTCTGGGCGATGGGATGGCCGCCGGCGTCGCGCGCGGTCGCGGTGGCGCTCGGGATGGCCTGCCGTACTTCAAAAAGAAGACAGGCACGAATCTCGAAGCGGTACGCGGCGCTTAGGAGGGCTGGGCTTGCGCGCGCGTAGGCTAGGTTGGGCTGGGCTGCGTTATCTGCCGCGCGCGCGCGCTGGTTTTGCTCCTTTTTTATTTTTCTGTTTTTTTTTTTTGCTGAAACAGATTTGGGAAGAAATTGTTAAGGTTTTGCTTGAGAAAAATTCCAGAAAAATTTAGTTAAGCTATTTAGGTAATTAGAAACCATATTCCAAGATTGGATTTCAAAAATTTGATATTTAAAATAAGGTTTGTATTTGAATCCCAATTTGAAAGAATTTTCAATATTAAATAAACCTTTATTTAAAACAACACTTTTAATAGGGTCACCCCTAAGTTTTAAAGTGATTTAAAGAATACAAAGGTGTGGTGCACTTCATGGATTCAAAATAGTGATGATTTTGAGAATTGGTTTGAATTTGAAATGATTTAGAAATTATTGATTGAATTAATGGTTTGATTAAACCAACAATTTAATGGGTGATTAACAAGGAATAAAATGGTTGTTTTTATTTGTTATTTTTATTCCAAATGTTGTAACAGATCAAGTATGAAAATAACCATTTGAAATAGTTTGAGTTTGATTAAGAAAACAGGATAAAACAGATGCAAAACAAATATTAACAATGCAAACAATAAAACAAATGCAATGAGATGATGACATGATGCATTGCTTGAAATAAAACAATAAATCAAACATTCTAAGGGATGTTTCATACTTGGGATGTTACAAAACACCCCCCCTTGAAGGAATCGCGCCCCGAGATTCCTTACTGAGATGTGAAAAGGTCCGGATACTTCTTGCGAAGATCCTCTTCGGTCTCCCACGTTGCCTCTTTATCGGAATGATGCGACCATTGGACTTTCAAGAACTTGGTGCTCTTGTTGCGAGTCTTACGCTCGGTCTCATCGAGAATACGAATAGGGTGCTCCTCATAAGATAGATCATCTTGCAGTTCAATGGAATCATGATCAACTGCCCGATCTGGATCTTTGAAACACTTCTTGAGCTGTGACACGTGGAACACATCGTGCACTTTGGATAGTTTTTCTGGAAGCTCAAGACGATAAGCATTTTCTGCCCGTCTTGAAAGAATGTTGAAAGGCCCAATGTATCTTGGTGCAAGCTTTCCTTTCACACCAAAACGATGAGTGCCTCTGAGGGGAGTTACACGGAGATATGCCTTATCACCAGGTGCATAGGTCATATCCCTGTGTTTGCTATCATAATAGCTCTTCTGACGAGATTGAGCAATCCTGAGATTGTCACGAATGATACGAACTTTCTCCTCGGCTTCCTTAACAATGTCAGGGCCCAAGAGTGAACGTTCACCAACTCCAGACCAATTGATTGGACTCCTGCATCTACGACCATACAGTGCCTCAAATGGTGCCATGCCTAGGCTTGCCTGGTAGCTGTTGTTGTAGGAGAATTCCGCATATGGAAGGCAATCCTCCCATTTCATGCCAAAGGAGAGACCACATGCTCTGAGCATATCCTCGAGAATCTGATTGACTCTTTCGACTTGCCCCTGAGACTGAGGGTGATAAGCTGTGCTGAACAGAAGTTTGGTGCCCAATGCTTCTTGAAAGCTTTTCCAGAAATGAGAAGTGAAGATACTTCCACGGTCTGAGCTTATTTCCAATGGAACACCATGAAGGGGAACAACCTTTGCTGTGTAGAGCTCTGCTAACTGGCTAGCTGAGATAGTCTCCTTGACAGCAAAGAAGTGAGCAACCTTAGTGAGATGATCAATAACAACGAAGATTGCATCGTTGCCCTTCTTGGACTTTGGAAACCCAGTAACGAAGTCCATTTCAATCATGTCCCACTTCCACTCAGGAATTTTCAGAGGTTGGAGTAGACCGGCTGTTTACTGATGGACTGCTTTAACACGTTGACAAACGTCGCATTCAGAAACGTATTGAGCAATTTCACGTTTCATGCCAGACCACCAATACAGAGTCTTGAGATCCTGGTACATCTTTGTACTTCCAGGGTGAATGGATAGAGGAGTTTCATGAGCCTCCTTGAGAATGATATCCTTGAGACTTTGAATCTGAGGAACTGCAATGCGTCCTTCGAAGAACACAGTTCCCTTGTCATCAATTGAGAAGGACTTGAATTTATCACTTCCCTCCTTGATGTGCTCTACAATCTTCTTGATTTCAGTATCACGAAGTTGTTCAGAATGAATCTTGTCCTCGAGAGTTGGACTGGCTGTCAAGCTAGCAAGGTATCCTTCAGGGACAAGACCAAGGTTCAGCTTCTGGAATTCTTCATGAAGTGGAGGTTGGCTTTCCATGATCATGAGATTATTGCAATAGGATTTGCAACTGAGAGCGTTGGCCATAACATTAGCCTTGCCTAGAGTGTAAGAAATGGTGAGATCAAAGTCTTTAATCTTTTCAATCCATCTCCTTTGCCTGAGATTCAGATCTGGCTGAGTGAAGATGTATTTCAGACTCTTATGATCGGAAAAGATTTCAGTTTTGTTACCCAACAAGTATTGTCTCCATTTCTTGAGGGCAAACACAACTGCTGCAAGTTCAAGATCATGAGTGGGATAGTTTTGCTCATGTGGGTTCAACTGACGTGAAGCATAAGCCACAACTTGACGTTCTTGCATAAGAACTGCTCCTAGGCCTTGGAGAGACGCATCACAGAATATCTGGAAAGGTTTGGTAGTATCGGGGCCAACCAGAACTGGGGTGGAAGTGAGTTTAGTTTTCAGGAGGTTGAAACTTTCATCACACTGCGGAGTCCAAACGAACTTTTTGTCCTTCTTTGTGAGATCAGTGAGAGGTTTAGCAATCTTAGAGAAGTTTTGGACGAAACGACGGCAATAGCTAGCCAAGCCAAGAAAACTTCTGACTTGCTTCACCGTCTTAGGGGGTTTCCAGTCAACAATTGCCTTAACCTTTTCCGGGTCAATGGCTATGCCCTTGGCAGAGATGATATGACCAAGATATGCAACTTCTGGAATCCAGAACTCACATTTGGAAAACTTGGCATACAGACGATGCTCGCGAAGTTTCATGAGAGTGAGACGAAGGTGTTCTCCATGCTCTTCCTCGGATTTTGAATAGACTAGAATGTCATCAAGATATACCACAACGAACTTGTCGAGGTATTCATGGAAGACAGAATTCATGAGTCTTGAGAATGTTGCCGGTGCATTGGTGAGACCAAAGGACATGACGGTGTATTCATATAGACCGTAACGAGTGGTGAAAGCTGTCTTAGGAATATCTTCCTTTCTGATCTTTATCTGATGGTACCCCATCCTCAAGTCCAACTTTGAGAATATTGAGGCTCCAGCAAGTTGATCAAAAAGATCATCGATACGAGGAATTGGATACTTGTTCTTGATAGTTTTCTCGTTGAGAGGACGATAGTCAACCACGAGTCTTTTTGTTTGATCCTTCTTGGCAACAAACAGAGTTGGGCAACCCCAAGCGGAGGAACTAGGCTGAATGTAACCTTTCTCCATGTACATATCGATTTGCTCCTTCAACAATTTCAGTTCAGGAGGAGCTATCTTGTATGGATGCTTAGAGATTGGAGCAGTACCTGGCTCAAGCTCGATCACGAACTCAACTGCTCTGTCCGGGGGCATCCCTGGCAATTCTTCTGGAAAGACGTCAGGGAATTCACAAACCACCGGAACATTTTCAATTGCAGGAAGGGGTTTGGCATCTAGGTTGAACAGCTGAACAGAACTTGATCCATATGGAGAATAGACTATCTGGCCTGAAGTGTGGGAGAGAGTTATTGACTTTTGAGCACAGTCAATTTTTGCTTTGTGGGTCTTCAACCAATCCATACCCAGAATGACATCAATGTCAGAATTTCCCAGCAACATGAGTGAAGCAAGGAATATGCGACCTCCAATTAGGATCTCATTGTCCATGCTTATCTTGGATGTCAACATTTGCGGTCCCGGAGAGTGAACAGTCATTTGATTGCTTAGCGGAACCAGAACTAGGTTGTATGCTTTTGCAAAAATCTTTGACACAAAGGAATGCGATGCTCCAGTATCAAACAACACTTTAGCTGGAATAGAGTTTACGGGTAATATACCGAGAACGACGTCAGCAGCTTCCTCAGCTTTGTCGGCCTTGATATGGTTCACCCTCGCGGTCCTCCCGACAGGCCTGTTGTTGGAGTTGCCGGGGGAGCACGAACCATTGCCTGGTTGGTGTTGGGGCGAGGAGGTAGGGGTAGCTGCTTCTGAGTGCACTTATCAGCATAGTGCCCAGTATCCTTGCACTTGTAGCAAGTGACGACACGAGAAGGACCTGGCCTTGGCTGTCCCATTGGAATCCTCTGACCCTGCATCTGAGATGGGTTGGGTGGGCGGGGACCAAAGCCTGGAGAAGCTTGGGCATTTGGAGCCCGAGTGACAGCACCATTTGGCACCCAGATGCGGCGCTTCTGCGGAGGGGTGGTCATGCTGGAGGAGGAACCACCCTCACGCGAGTGCTTACGGGACTCTTCGAACGCCTTGCGCCCATTCTCCTCATTGAGCGCGGTGTTCACGAGCTCCACGAAGTCCTTGCACTTGATGTTGGTGAGAGCGTACTTCAGTTCCGGGTTAAAACCTCGGCGGAACCTTGCCATCTTCTTGGCTTCAGTGGACACTTCGTCACCAGCGTACCGAGCGAGACGATTGAACTCGTTCTGGTAGCCAAGTACGTCCAGCTTGCCCTGTCTGAGAGAGCAGAATTCCTCACGCATCCTTTCCATGAGACCATCCGGGATGTGGTGCTTCAGGAAGGCATCCTTGAAACATCCCCAGGTGATAGGATAGCCAGCTCTCATGGGCTGGTAGTTCTCCCACCAAGTAGCTGCCTGACCCTTCAGTAGGTAGGTGGCATACTTGACCTTATCTTCCTCAGCAACATGAGCTATCTCCAGAGCCCTGTTGATCTCCCTGATCCAGTCATCAGCATCCAGAGGCTCACGTGTTGCCACGAAAGCTCTCGGCCCCACGCTCAGAAACTCCTTAATGCTGACTCGCGGAGCATTCTGGTTGTGGTGCTGGTTAGCCTGGATCTGGGCCATCTGTGTCACCACTTGGGTCATCTGAGCTAACAGTTCCCCCATTGGTGGTGGCGGAGGCGGGTTGTTCCTGGTTGGAGGCATCCTGAACAGAAATTCATTTTAGCACAACAACAGAAAAGGATAGACTTGGTAACCGAAAGATAGATTATTCCGACGCATGAATAGATAACCAACAGGTACATCATCACATGTTCAAATACATCAGAATATCTAACAGACCAATACATGGTTCGAATGCCAAAGGATAACTAAACATAGCTAGGAATGGATACATCGGTACTCCCATGCTCATCACGCAGGACGGCGGTGAGTAGTACGACGAGAGATACGGTGCGGAGGAATCCCCCGGAAGTAGGTATGACGACGATCCACGTAGAGCGGGACTGCCCTGAGAGCAACCCTCGGTGTGGTGAAGTAGAAAGCGTCGTCTCCCTGTGCTCCATAGCGTGGAATCCCAGTGTAACTAGCTCCGAGGTCGAGAAGTGGGCCTCTGATCGGCTCGTAACCTCCAGCATCTGGCAGCGGTAACCCAGCTGTCTGAATGATACGTGCAAAGCGCTCGTCTCCAACAAAGTCTGTGGTGTACGTCGCCAGACGGGTGAGAGCAAGGTGGAGCTGCTCCCTGACTGAGGCTAACTCCTGAGAAAGTGTGGAAGCAACTGCGTCACTGTGCCTCACGAACTGAGCAGTGGTGTGCAGTCTGGAGCTATCAGACTCGTAGGTATCCAGGTTGCTGTGGAGAGTGAAGTGAACTCCCGCTGCCGTGATGTAACCACGGGGGATGTGACGATAGATGGAATCATCAAACCCCCAGTAGTCAGCACGGAGAACGGTGAGACTCACGTACGCTGCCTGCTGCACGGCCATATCCACTGTGGAACCTACTGCCTCGTAGCGGTGGACAATGCTCCTGCCATCATCCGACAGAATGTAGACGATAGCCCGGTAGCAGGTCTGGTCAAACTCTCGCTGCTGCTCGTAGACCTGGTACTCTGGTGCCCAATGGAACCCCAGATAGGTAACCATGTCCCTCAGCATCTCCGGATAACCGGCGGTGCTCTCACAGCGAGTCATCCGAACCACCTGCGGGTAGAACCTGAGATCCATCTGCAGATGATCGGGGAAGTTTTGATTAGACTCCGGTAGAAGGAAAAAGGATGTGGAAAACAACAACAAGATTTCAACGGACGAAAGGTTCTTTAAAAGAACAGGATATCGAAGCAACATCGGGAAAACGAGACCAAAAGCCTTGAGGTACTAAGGAGAACCCAAAACACGTGAAATCCTAACTTGAAAGTTTAGGTGAGAACAGAAAACAACGTTGCACTTCCTTACCAGAAAAGGGTGGGTGGGTGGGGAAAGAAGAAAAATGGCAGAATTCCTACTCTCACGTTTCATTTTTCCTATATAGCTACAAAATAGTTTCTAGACTCAACTGCGACCAGTAAAAAGGGATCCTACAGGCAGACAGGCTCTGATACCATTTGTCGCACCCTGGCTTCTAAGGGATACTCATCGTACGAACTGGATAGCCGGTGCTTGGATTATGGGGCATAACTGCTCCCACGTCCCAGCTTCCTGGTAGGCCTGCGCTTATGCGCGACAACACAAGCCCTGCTATTCCACCGTCGATGTAAACTATCCACTAGAAGTCATAGGCACTACTGTCGACGTACTTCATATCAATCACGCACTGTACGTCAACAGCTTTGAACGAATGATGATCACAACTTATCTCTAAGACACAAAAGATTGAAATAAGGTAGCAAATGGCCTTCACTAAGGCAGAGATAGCAAATACAATCATCCAGAGGACACATGTCCCAACATAGCATTCATTACATCAGCGGAAGCAATCAAAGGTGTCTGGGTACAGACAAATCCAACAGGCTTAAGAAGCCGGAGAAAATAAAGAAGACGAAGCCCAGCCACGTAGGTCCTGGATCCAGCCCTGGTCCAGCTAACTACTCGTCTGCAGTCTCGTCAAACTCCACGAAGTAGCCATCCTGGTGGTCATCGTAGCCGTAGCCGTAGTCTGCGTAAACCACAGCCCCAACGGGGTCAGTACATCCAAGTACTGGCAAGCAAGACTCACAGTTCACCAAAGTATAGCCCGTCAACACAAGCACAGATGACTTGGGGTCAACGGAAGAAAGGGGATATACAAGATGCTGCAACTGGCTGCGCTAACCAACTACAGAGATTCTAACATTTCCAACTATTAGAAAGGGGATAAGATCGAGGGTTGTAACCAACTGGAAGATAACTTCAAACAAACCCATCCTGGATCTCGCCCCTTAACCAAAGAAGCAATCCGAGGATAACTCACACAGTTGGATTAATATGTATCAAGTTATTGTGACAATAATCCTATTACTAGTCAAATTGATAATCATGGGGTGTGAAATTATGAATCATTAGGTTTAAGTTGTCCTGAGTACTTGTTAGCCAGTACTTTCACCAAGTAATCCATAACCGCGGAAAACACGGCTTCTCGAGAAGATTATCCCTGCAGGGTTGCACCAATTTGGCCGTACACGTATGAATAACCCGCCAGATGGGATGCCTCCCACCAAGCGGGGCACTCAACACAACTCAACTCTTCTCCGCATCAAGCCCAAAGCACCTTGGGCGCACGGCTAATCGAGCCCAGAAGAAAATGGACCCTCATAGCACTCTAAGAACGTGTCCCCCTATATGCCGACTACAAAAGTTCCACCCTGCGCTGGGCTCGCAAAAACATGCATGCGGCAAATAGAAAGCACGAACTAAATGAGATGATTTGGACGAGATGCGAATCGAATCAAATTGAGGGGGGCGCCCATACTCGCTTCCCACATGCGGTTAGTGCGCTCATCATGGATCAGTAGACAAGACCCTTTTCCTATTAGGGTCGACACTAGCAGGCCTCAAAACCACACAGGGCCTCCTGCCGGTGCCTTATCATCAAATTATTATTAACAGTAATAACATTAGCATGATTGATTGATTGATTGATTAAACATCGAGCCCCCAGAACATAATAAAGATATAGTAACTGAAAAGTAACGGGTAACAGACTCGAGCAAAACAACCTAAGCATGCTAGTAAGACACTGGCTCAATCAATAGGGTTGTAGGAGGGGTGGTGAGGCAATATCAGGTTTAAAGGATTCATGTGATAGGTTCGTAACAGAAACAACTACCACTAAGGCTAGCAAGATATAGACAACGGAAAGTATCGGTAACCAGGGTTGAAAGGAACACAATGGTTCATGTGAGTGATAACTTGCCTGCAAACTCAACAGCCGGGTACTGAGCTAGATCCTCAGAAGGGGTGCTGTAAAGGTCGTCTGTCTCAACGTCGTCGTCTATTCGAGAAGAAGCAAACAAACAAAACAGGAATGTAAACAATCATTGCCATGGCATTGTGCACAATCAATATGATGCATGACAAATTAATAGTGCAGCAAAATAAACTGACTAACATGATAGCACAAATTAAATGGACCCATATGCAAGGGTTGCATATGGAAAAGGACCCATTGAAATAAGTGGAACAAATGAATTACAATTATTTATTATGTGATAGTTGTTATCATGATGCATGCATGATGATGATGACAAGATAACAACAGATAACAATAAATAACAATGATAGATGCAAAGGAAAAGGAATAAAACAAGTTTAGAACTTATTTATTAAGTTTGGAAAATTTTGGTTACTTAAACATGTCACACAACCCATTATTGTTTTCATCAATTCAAAGTGTGCAAAACAAGTAATAAAATTTATATTTGAAAAGAACATCAAATTTTAGTTGGATTACATGTTTCACATTTTGAAATTTGAATTAGGATGAATTTATTATGAATTAAACAATATTAAACAAGTTTTAATTGAATTTAAAACAAGTTTGAATATTATTTGAATTTTATTTGTTCAAATCAGAAATTCAAATTCACATTTGAAAAGTTCACACTTTGGTGGTTTGAAAACATAATTTGCATGTTCAAAATTATTTTATATTAAGCAAGTTATGATTTTATCCAATTTAATTGAATTAAACAAGTATTAAATTATTTAGGCAATTTAAATTATTCAAACAATGAAACAAATTTTATATTTGAATAGAATGTTCAAAATGGTTTGAAAAACATATTTTATTTGCCTTATTTGGAATTAGTATGAATTATTTATGAATTATTGCAAATTACATTTGAATTATTCAAATTTGAATTTTAAATGTATTTTGAAAACTCAAAACAGAACACAAATGGAATAATTGGAAAGATTATTAAATTTTGAACAGAAAACATATATAACTTTTATTTATTAGAATTATGGATTAAAAGTTATTGATTTTTAAAGTTTATTGTTTATTCTGCTATTTAAAAGAAACAGAAAACATAACAGAAATGTTTTAATTCTTTTGTTACCGTGCAGTGGGTCTACCCACACGCTGCCAGGGGGGCCCCGTGGCCAGCGTGGCGAGTGCGAGCTTGCGTGGCAGTGGAGCTCAATGACAAGCGGGCCACGGGTGTCAGAGGGAGAGCGAAAAAAGTGTGTTTATTCCGCGCGCCCGCGGCTCGAACCCGCGACCACGAGGAGGTTCAGATTGTGCGCAACCACTGCGCTGCGATCGCTTGCTTGACAGTATAGGCGATTCAGATAGGTTAAGGTTCAGTCACAGCGCGTATCTGACGAAACTGACGAGCACATCCTTGCTCGACTGACGGAAAGCTTCGCCGGCGGCGATCTGCGCGGCCGTGCTTGCGATTGGAGGCGTGGGTGTGTGCAGGACGTGCACGTGCGCGGATGCGACACAACAGAGAGAGAGAAGGGTGAGTGGGACGGTGGCTCACCGGGATTTGGTCGACGGTGACGTCCTGCTGACGGAGGTGACGTCGGAGGGGAAGAGGACCGCGGCGCGGCTGCAGTGCTTCTCCTCGCGCGCTCTGGTGTCCAACGAGTAGAAGGGAGAGCGGCGGTGCGGTTCCAGTGCTCAAACGACGTCGAGAGGCCCTGCAACGGAGACGAGCTCCTCGGGTTCAGTCAAGGGCGCACGGTGGCCGGAGAAAAGGGAGAGGACCGCGGCGTCGAACGGAGGCTCACCGGGGTGGTTTCTGGTGTCCAAGGGGGAGAGGAAGCAGTGGCGAAACGATGGCAGGTGGTGGGTGGCTAAGTGGGGCTGATACGCGGCGGCGCCATCGGGATCTTCAGAGGTTCTGTCGCCGGTGAGGTGGAGCAGAGGAGAACTCCGGCGAAGGAGAAGGAATTGGCGGCGCTGGCGAGGTGGGATAGGAACCCTAGGCACTAGGGCACGACGCCAGGTGCCTGGGTGGTACTTATAGGGCTCTGGGCGATGGGATGGCCGCCGGCGTCGCGCGCGGTCGCGGTGGCGCTCGGGATGGCCTGCCGTACTTCAAAAAGAAGACAGGCACGAATCTCGAAGCGGTACGCGGCGCTTAGGAGGGCTGGGCTTGCGCGCGCGTAGGCTAGGTTGGGCTGGGCTGCGTTATCTGCCGCACGAGCGCGCTGGTTTTGCTCCTTTTTTTTCTGTTTTTTTTTTTTGCTGAAACAGATTTGGGAAGAAATTGTTAAGGTTTTGCTTGAGAAAAATTCCAGAAAAATTTAGTTAAGCTATTTAGGTAATTAGAAACCATATTCCAAGATTGGATTTCAAAAATTTGATATTTAAAATAAGGTTTGTATTTGAATCCCAATTTGAAAGAATTTTCAATATTAAATAAACCTTTATTTAAAACAACACTTTTAATAGGGTCACCCCTAAGTTTTAAAGTGATTTAAAGAATACAAAGGTGTGGTGCACTTCATGGATTCAAAATAGTGATGATTTTGAGAATTGGTTTGAATTTGAAATGATTTAGAAATTATTGATTGAATTAATGGTTTGATTAAACCAACAATTTAATGGGTGATTAACAAGGAATAAAATGGTTGTTTTTATTTGTTATTTTTATTCCAAATGTTGTAACAGATCAAGTATGAAAATAACCATTTGAAATAGTTTGAGTTTGATTAAGAAAACAGGATAAAACAGATGCAAAACAAATATTAACAATGCAAACAATAAAACAAATGTAATGAGATGATGACATGATGCATTGCTTGAAATAAAACAATAAATCAAACATTCTAAGGGATGTTTCATACTTGGGATGTTACAGGTGGACTGCGCGGGCGACTCTACGGCGAGCGACATGGCGGTGGTGATGGTCTTTCTCCCTGGCCATGAGGGTGGCAAGGAGGGAGCATCGGGAGATCCTGGTGTTGACGGTGCTTCGGCGATGGCGGCTCCCAGATCGCGTTCCGGAGGTCTCATTTGGTGACAATGGGTGGTCCGAGATATCGGCACGTGCTTGTGAGGGTTCTTCCGGGCGAAAGCTCAGTGCTTCGGCACCAGCGGCGGCGATACCTGCAGGTATCATGTCCCTCCTGGGGGCGTCGTTGTGGTTACCCTCCCCGCTCTTGGCCTCCGGGTGAAAACCCTTGGCCATCTCGGTCTCGGTGACGGCGACGCGCTGCGTCGTCACCCTCTTGGGGGTGTCGCCGTGGAGCCCCGGTACTCCTCGGTCTCAGTCTGTTAGCATCGGTAGACAAGTTTGGATCCTGCTTCGAGGCCCTTTCGACACTGGCTTGGAGCGATATCGGCGGCCTTATATCTTTTACCCGTGCCTCGGTTTCACCAATCTCCATCCTCGTTGTCAGCTGGCAGGATCGGCGCTCCACGGCCCGGAGCGAGAAGGCAGGCGGCCATCTCCGGCGACAACTTGGTGGGTGCGGTGTAGCGTAGTTCGGTAGTTTCACAAGGAGGCGTGGTGCTGTCTCTAGTTAGTTGTTTAGGGTGTCTTTGCGGGGTGTGACTACTCCTGTTTTTTTGTGTTTATCTTTGATATGCTTTGTAAGAGGGTTTCCTCATCACTTTGTATCGGTTTGGCCGTGAGGCTTTATTTATAAAGCGGGGCGAAAGCCTGTTTCATGATGGAGTAGGCGGCGGAGATGGAGAGGGTGATAGAGGTGACGTCTCACAGGAACCGTCGAGCTCAGATGGAGGTGGAGTTTCTGGGTAGATCTTGCGCCTATTGGTTGATCGCTCAGCCGCCCATTGTAAAGGGTGGGAGAGAGGGAGCGCCCACGTTTAACATGTTGGATTTGTTGCGCCACCCTCGTTGCACCGCCGCCGGTTACCCCTTCGATTCACACGAGAGATTTTGAGGGAGAGATAGCGGCGTGGATTCATTCCACAAGAGAAGGTTCGAGGTTTAATTCTCCTACAAAATTACCGGATTAATTGTGATTGTCGAGACATCGCAGTAGAGTTCATATACGGGGGTTCCATGAGCCTACTGGTAGAACCGCGGGGGGGACATGATAATACGACAAACGAGACCACCGAGTTTACCTAGGTTCGGTACGACGCAACTAGGCGGCGTTCCTACTCATGCAATCTCACTAAATCAGGGCTGAAGCCTGAAGTATACAAAGTACAAAGTGAGTATGGTTTAGCTAACTCGGCGAGGATCAACTTCTCAGCGAGTTGGTTTCTACCTAATTGTTGTTTTTTTGTTCGTTGCTCCTGTCTGGCTTTATATAGATAGCCAGATTATAGCTTACAGAAAGGAAACTGATACGTCAATAACATATCTATAATTTTTATTGTTTCATGCTAATATTACGTTTTTGACACTTGTTTTATATAAAGTTTATTTGGACTAACCTATTAATAGTTGCAAGAGTGCACAATGTTCTTGTTTTACTGTTTGATGTGTAGAAATTAACAAGAAAACACAAAAGGAGACTTGTTGGAAAAGGAATCTGATTTTCCTGAAATCTCCACCAACAGTTTTACACCCAAATTCTCTCTTTGTTCATTCTCTGAACGTGGGCCCAGATTGTCAGACATTGGGACAAATGAGCAGAGCTAGCTATTAACTTTTGTTCGGATCGGTTGTACAATGGTGGGCATAGAGAGCTATTTAAACAGGTGCAAATGTTTGCCGGCTGCCGATGTGGGACTATTTTCCTTTCACATGCACTGCGCGGCAGTAGGTACGTATATTTTTTATTTGACTAGTCGCGTGCACTCGGAACTCTCCTCTATGCGGCTCTTCACGACTATGGTCAAAAGCTGGTCGTACATGCAATGGACCCACACGATGCACACCATCTAGCTAGGCAGTTCGCGGCCGCATTAAATGCTTGAGCATGTGAGATGTGACCGCAACCCAACGTGTAATTTTAAGGCAAAATATCTGAACACAAATATTTGGAAACAAAATACCCTCTAAATGAATATTTTTTTTAAATGAAAGAACAAAGAGTGCATCTTAAAATATATTTGTTGAACTCATTTTTTAAAGTACGTGAACAAATATTTTCGAACGGATGAAAAATCATTCACGGGAACCGAAAAGGAGAACATGAGAGTATGAAAAGAAAAAATTGTGGACATCAAGATTAAGCCAACATGTTTTTTTTTTGAATGACCACGCAAAATATTATACACTAGGAACAAAAAACATCCATGAACAAAAAAATTGTGGAACATCACATTTTTTTTAATGAATGCATAAATTATTTTGGACCGAGCCGAACAAAGATTTAACACGCGAGGAACAAATTGAAAAACCAAGGAAACACAATTTTTCTCCGTGGAACAAAAATAAATACAAGGAGAAACACCATTTTACGCTGAGCGGAACAAAGTTTTAACGACGCGAGGAACAAGAAAGATCGCAAGAGGTAAAAGAATACATTTTTTTTGCATCGGGAGCAAAAATGATAGTATCGAGGGAACAAAACACATACAGAAATACGGGGAACAAAAATACGGGGAACAAAAATTCTTCCCCGTGTAACTATTCACTAAAACCTATAGAAAACAAGAACTCGACACTACATGTAGAACAAAATTTTAATTTCCAGAGAGACAAACCTTGTCTATATGAGAAACAAATATATATACCGGATGGAACAAAATCATGATTATAGTTAGGATAAAAATTAAAAAAACTAAAATCACTTGTACGAGGAACACATTTTCAGCTCCCGAGATAAAACGCTTGCCAACACGAGGAACACGAATTCTAATACTTTGTTATCTTGAAATCAAGTACTTTAGTCTATAGGAACAAATGAAATATTCTAAAAGAAAAGGAACATAAATCTCCACAGAGGTAGAATAGAAAAAGCTTGGAATAAAATTTCCATATCGATAGGAACAAAAAAGTAAGAACAAACCTTGGAAGAAAGCTTGGAAAAAAAGCTCCTCAGATATAGGAACAAAAACTATTGAGAGATAGAAACAAAGTTTCATGGACATAGTAACAAAATCTCATAACAAAGGGTAGGAATTAAGAAAAACCTGGGAAGAAAGCTTGGAACAAAAGCTCCTCGAATATAGGAGCACAAGCTCATCAGAGATAGGAACAAAGTTCCATGGACATAGAAACAAACTCTCAAAACAAGGGTAGGAACATTGTTCCATGGATATAGGAACAAAATCTCATAACATGGGTAGGAACAAATTAAGTTCCATGGACATAGGAACAAAATCTCAGAAAAGGTTAGGAACAAAGTTCCATGGACATAGGAACAATATCTCAGAACAAGGTAGGAACAAAGTTCCATGGACATAGGAACAAGATCTCAGAACTATGGTAGGAACACAGTTCCATGGACATAGGAACAAAATGTGAGAACAAGGGTAGGAACAAAGTTCAATGGACATAGAAACAAAATCTCAGAACAAGGGTAGGAACAAAGTTCCATGAACATAGGAACAAGATCTCAGAACAAAGATAGGAACAAAGTTTCATGGACATAGGAACAAAATCTCATAACAAAGGTAGGAACAAAGATCCATGGACATAGGAACAAAATCTCGGAACAAGGGTAGGAACAAAGTTCGATAGAAATAGGAACAAAATCTCGGAACAAGGGTAGTAACAAAGTTCCATGGACATAGTAACAAAATCTTGGAACACGAGTAGGAACAAAGTTTCATGGATGTGGGAACAAAATCTCATAATAAGTGTCGGAACAAAGTTCCATGGACATATGAACAAAATATCAGAACAAAGGTAGGAACAAAGTTTTATGGACATAGGAACAAAATCTCAGAACAAAGGGTAGGAACAAAGCGATATGGACATAAGAACAAAAATCTCAGAATAAGGATAGGAACAAAAAAGCTATATAAAGATAGGAGGAAAAAACTTTATAAAAGAGAGGAAAAATTTTCTATGGGCATTGGAACAAAAACTAGGAACACAAATCTCCGGGACAAAAAAATTAAGGAATAAAAGTTCCACATAGATAAAAAAAAAATCACTATATAGCAACAAAGTTCTATGAATATAAGAACCAAAAGTTAGGAACAATGTTAGCATCAAAATATCGGTCGAGAGAGAGAGAGAGAGAGAGAGAGGAACAAAAGCTCCATGGACATAGGAAAAAAAAGCTTCATGATAATAAGAACCAAAAAATCTATAGACAAATAAAGTTTCATAGAGCTAGAAATAAAAAGTTAGGAACAAATATATGAACAAGGACTCGAAGAGATAGGAAAAAAAGTCCATAGCCAGAGAAACAAAGTTTCATCAGCAAAAACTGGTAGGATAGTTATACACAGGTAAATAAAAATAGAGTTGATTTTGTAGAATAAAAATAACACATGTTTTATACTACCTTCGATACAAAAAATGTGTCGAAAGAAGACAACGTATGACACACAATTAGGTAGCTAAACTGGCGACACGTTTTTTGGACCGGAGGGAGTAACTAAAATGAATAAATAGTTATATATCAAGGGAAAAATTACATCACTAAAAAGAAAAAGAAAAATAAAAAAATAATATTTTAAAGTTGAAAAGAACGTAAAAGAGAAAAGAATGAAAAAGTGAAAGAAATATAGAAAAAAATAAACATGCGTGAAAAAAAGAAAAAGCAAAAAGGAAACCCAAAAGCATACCCGAGGACCTTATCGTGAGAGAAGAGTACACGTGAGGACTTTACTTTGCACACGTTAAACGATGCATGGTGGAGTAGGAGATACTCCCTCGATTTCTTTTTAGTCTGCGTATTAGGTTTTCCAAAAGTCAAACTTCCTAAATTTTGACTAACTTTATAGAAAAAACTATTAACATTAACAATACCGAGTCAATATCACAGAATTCATCATGGAATATATTTTCATGTTATACCATTTCATATTTCAAAAATTAATATTTTGTTCTATAAACTTGGTCAAACTTTACAGCGTTTGACTTTAGACAATCCTAATACATGGAGTAAAAATAAACGGAGGGATTATTTAACTCTCTCCATCCACCGTGGCATGTGCTGCTCTGCTCGCTCCATAGACGTACGCTAGCTAGACTTTTCTCTGTTCTGAACAAGAAGGCAGAAAGTGGGCGACCGAGCGATCCAGCAGTCGTAGGGCTGGTAGCCTGGTACACTTGAAGGAATTCATGAAGCGGGCGAGAGAGCGGATTAGTAAATGGGCCGAGCCCACAATATTGATCCTTTAGCGAAATGAGAACCTCGCAACGCCCGAGCGTTGGCGAGGGATTTTCCAAAGACAACGTCAACTAAAGATCAAATTTCCTACAAAGTTGTTGGCCATTTTCATACCTTTCATTTAAGCCTAAGAACAGCCCAATCCGAGTTTGTATACGACATATGGACCCATTTTACTGGAGGATATATATCTGATTACGGGATTACGGGAATCAGTGACGGGATTGAGTCCAACTCTTACCATATTTGATGGATTCGGCCAAGACACGACTTTGGGGCGTAGGAGGAACACCTCCATCATTATCTCCTCCTTGTATTCAGTGGTTCATCCTCCCACAAACTTCTGTACCGTCCTATGTAAACATGGTATTTGATGCTATAATATTTATCCTATGATTATGTCATGTTTGTGTAGTTTATTTGTCTTTTGATTTCTTAGTTGAATGTCTTTGGTTCATTAGAGTTGTATGTTGATATGGTCTGTACTTTGGTGTCCATTATATTTGTGCGCGCTTGGATCAACACCATAGGGTTAGTAGTATGTGCAAAGGAAGGGGCGTTGTTCTGCCGGACTGACGGAAACCTAAGGACTCAAACCGGTTAGTTGTATGTATGGGAGTAAGAGGACCATTAACTTAAGGCTATGGTTTGGTATTTTTACCTTAATGTATCTTCTAGTAGTTACTTATGTTTGCTAGAGTTCCAATCATAAGTACTTGCAATCATTGGATAGTGAGAGCTTGTTATCTTTGCCTCTCCCACATAGAAAACTGCATCGAAGACAATGAACCCGATATCTTCACTAATTAATCTTGGACAAAGCCACCACAATTTCGACCACTTTTCCACACTCATGGTACTGTAAGTTTATGGTTACTTAGTATATTTTATTGCTGTAGCACTAACATTTACTTTCTTATATTTATTATCTTGCAAAGTATCTCTCATACCTGTATTATTGCTCTAGTTTTATTTCCTAGATAATGCAAACGTTTAGTGTGTGTAGAGTTGTATCAGTGGTTGATTGAACTTGAGAGAATATTTATCCTACCTTTAGTTCCTCGTTGGGTTAGACACTCTTACTTATTGAAAAGGCTACACGCGTCCCCTATACTTGTGGGATATCTAGATCTTTTCTGGTGCCGTTGCCGGGGAGCAATAGCGTGGGGTGAATATTCTTGTGTGCACTTATTTGCTTTGTCTCTAAGTAATTTTGCTTTCAGTTATAAGTAGTTTTATTTTTTTAAATTAAGTTGTTTACTATCTTTAGTTATGGATAGGGAACACGAATTACAAAAGAAATTAGTTGTACTTCGTATCTAAAAATGTTTCCAAAAAGGAAAGTGATTGGAAAGATGAGTAATAGTTAAGTGAGGGTCGACCTTAAACTCTTGTGTTCATGCCTATGAAACCAAAACAATTCTTTACATGGAAGCTTTTAAGTTAAAAACTTGTATATATTGTGTATATATTGTACATATTCCTTTGTACCATAAAAATAAAATGTATAGATAACTTCTAGTTTGTTTACGATGCAAGTTTGCCACTTCGCTGCGTAGAAACAGATTTATGGGCTCCACCGTAGAAAATTTTAAAAATCACTAGAAAGTGATATTGATTTGAAATTTCTTGAGTGCAAAGTAATGATTATTATCTTTCTTTTATTAGAATTACTTTTTCATATTGAGCTACGTAGATATCTCGTTAACTGTCATCTTTACAGACTTTTCAGTTTTGGCAGATTGTCATGCTTATTTTGTATTGTGCTTATACTCAATGTTTATAATCTTTATTTGATCGATAAATGTTATAAATTGGTTAGTATAAATTAGGTAATATTAATTTAAAATTGTAAAAACTTGAACATGAGTGGATTTTATTTAATGAGTACTAACTCTACTAATGAGTTTTTGTCAAGTTTTATGTGAATGTTGTATTTAAAATCCAATAAAGATGGTGATACGAGATAAATGAGAAGAGAAAAAGATCAATCTTGGGAACTCCCGAGTGTACCTTAAATATTCAATAATATTCAATCATCAAAGCTTGGGGATGCCCAAGGCATCCCTCCTTTTTTCATGCCTAGCTAAAAGACGTTAAGGAAAAACACTTCTTGGGAAATAACACATGTTTTATTTCGTTTTCGTGTTGTTTTCTTTCAGTTTATTTTGTTTTATTTGAGTCTTGGAAGTTGTTAACTCTGTAGGAAACTCTTCTTATCATTTTTATTTTGTTTTTGTGCCAAGAATAGACTCTAATAGGGAGGAAGTAAGATTTGGAGAAGTTGCTGTCGTAAAACAGATTATGTGCTGCCACCAAAAATATTATTTCTCTCAGCCAGAACATCGAATTGAGCTGAAGATTTTTGTGCATATGACCCAGGTTGTTATACAACTGTCATTACTTTTGCACTTTTTTATGTGATGAACATAAGATTTTCTAAAAAACTGATCTTTACCTGCTGTTCTGTTTTGACAGATTTCTGCCAGTATTTGCATTTGCCTCTTAATATTTTTATTTTGGTGTTCTTTTGAGGGGAAGAGGTTTAAAAAAAGTTGTGACAGTAGCTAATGTTTTAATGGGTGTTAGAATCGTGTTGAAACTGAACCAAAGTGGATTAACTATTTTGGTTACACAAACGTTGCTAGTGAGCATTGTGTGAAGTTTTGTATGGAGTGAGTTTTCAAGTGTAGGGAGAGAAGAATGATACGAGAAGATGAAGAATGGACAAAAGCTCAAGCTTGGGGATGCCCATGTCACACCAAGATATATCCAAGAAGTACAAGCGTCAAATCTTGGGGATGCCTAAGGTATCCCCTTCTTCATCAACAAAAATATCAGGTCCTCTTTCAAGATACTATATTTTTATTGCTTCATATATTATGTGTTATTCTTGGAGCGTCATTTATTTTTTCTTTTAGTTTTGTTTTGTTTAACTTGATGTATATAGAATGTTTAGATCTTGTTTAGCCTCTGATCTCTTAGTTTATCAAAAATAAAGTACCAAGTTTTACCCATTTGGCTTAGTCGATATATATGTAAAAAGATGGTTTTTCTGTTTTCAGCATCTACTGCCCACTGCGCGATTTTTCATATTTTACTGGAAACTCAAAAAGTCACGAAAGTTTTACAGATTATGTATCACCTAATCCTATGCATGCCCAAAAATTGGCGAAACATTCTGACATTTTGAAGTGCACCTAAAAATTACGTTTTCCAGCTATTGTTTTTCTGAACAAATTCTGACTTTTGTTGCAAGAGTGGGCTCTTTTACGTTTTCATTTGAGTCCTTTTGGGTCTTACCTTTTATTTAAAAGCTGGCCACTTAAGCAACCTTTCTGTAACTCTAAAAAAAATTGATTTTTTTTAATAGCAGCACTTTGGAAATATTATCGATTGCACTAATGTCTAACCGCAGAAAAGAAGGGGAAAGTTTTTGTGTTGAAGTTTTTTCCAGAGAGAATGAAGGAACACCAAACAGAGAAATATTGAAGAATGGACAAAGTCATAAGCTTGGGGATGTATCCGCATCCCTCTTCATCAACAACCCCTCGGTTTGCAAACCTTTAAACTTTGTTTTTCGAGCAACATAGAAACTTGAATAAACTTGGAGCGTCTGTATCTTACTATTTATTTGTCTTAGCATCAAACACCAACTATATTAATAAATTGATCGTCAAATCTTTTTATTTATATCCTGTTTAGATAGGTGGTTCAAAGTGTATTAAACTTAAAAATGATGTGCAAATGATATTGTTTAGTAGTTTATGTTTTCTTATGGTTAGTTTCAACTTGCTAATAGTGTATATTATGTCATTTTGATCTTAACATGCATTGTCCTATTCATAGTAGGGTATGGCATTGTGGTATCCTCCTCTGTTTGTTTCATTTGAATCGACTTGGCACATGCTCACGCATGCTAAGACTGAAAACAAAAAGTCAATAAGCCTCGATGATTTATTTTGCCTCAGAGTTCTAGTATCAATTTTATGCATCAGTTAATTTTACTTTGTTGCAAACATGATTATGGTAATTATTTCTCTCTTGATTGTCGCTTCCCAGTCTATTGATAACCTTCACGTGCACTGAGTATGAGCTCTACTCGTGCCTCCAAATCCCTGGAAACCAAGTTATTCCATAGAGTCCACTATAAACTCCCATGTGGTATTTAAGTGCCACTCCAAAGTAAATTGCTCATGTGCTACCTTTAAAACTTTCAAAATTACTCCTGCTTTGTGTTCTTGTTTTTGCTCATGAGGACGTAAATAGAGAACCTTTATCTCACTTGTTGATTAGATTTCACAACCTGGACTAGTGGTTTCATCCGCTTATCCAATTGATAGAAGAGCTGGTAGCGGGGTGCCCAGCCCTAAATTAATGCAAACAATTTTTTTTCACTATTTTTGCCCCAGATTTATCAGTCAAAGCATAATTGTGTAAACAAAAGAGAAAGAGGGATGACCTTCTACCCATATGCGTTCTTCATACGGGAGCCGCTCTTGTGAAATCTAGTTGGCTTGTGACGTACTGTATTTTCTGTTTACCATTCGTTGACACTAGCATACACCTCTCTTAAAATATAGACACTCCTCCATGGTATGTGATTGTTGGCAGGCACCCCGAGGATTTGGTTAGCCATGGTTTGTGTAAGATGGATGGGAGGAGTGTCAAACTTTTAATACCTCTGTTTAATAAAATAAAAGCTCTAGCACATGAGTGATCCCTGCTTCCCTCCGCTAAGGTCCTTTATTTTACTTTTATGTTGAGTCTCCACCATATTCTTTGAGCACCTTCTTGAGAGCATAATTGTCATTCTTAGTGTGATGTGTTTGTCCCAAAGCACGGTTGATTGTGGTATAACTTTGATGCTTGTATCTTTGATATCTTTACTTCTAGTCTTCTCTTGAACTTCAGAGGTGCCCTGGCATTTATGTTTTGCTCCAAAATTAAGGGCAAGCGGGATACCACTCTACCATGATTTATTATAATCATTACAATCTTGTTGATGTTTATAAATTTCATGTTATGATCTCTTAGTTCATTGATACTTTCCATTAGGTAACATGATTGCTAAGTTTTACTATCCATACATCATGCAATTGTTAAGGACCTGATCGTAGCATTTACAATCAAAAATAACTTTATTATCATTTACCTACTGGAGGACGAGCATGAATTGAGCTTGGGGATGTTGATACGTCCATAACGTATCTATAATTTTTGATTGTTTCATGCTAATATTATGCTTTTGACACTTGTTTTTATATAAAGTTTATGATTTATTTGGACTAACCTATTAATAGTTGCAAGAGTGCACAATGTTCTTGTTTTACTCTTTGATGTGTAGGAATTAACAAGAAAACACAAAAGGAGACTTGTTGGAAAAGGACTCTGACTTTCCTGAAATCTGTCCACCATAAGTTTTTAGAGATCATCAGTGTTACCCCAAAGACAACGTCAAATGAAGATCAAATTGCCTACAATTTTTTGGCCATTTCCATAACTTTATTTAAGCCCAAGAACAGCCCAATTCGAGTTTGTATGCGATCTGTGGAGCCATTTTACTGGAGAATATATATCTGATTACGGGATTACAGAAATCGGTGACGGGATTGGGTCCAACTCTTACCATATTTGATGGATTCGTCCAATACACTAATTTGGGGCTTAGAGGGGTCACTAGGAAGTTTCTATAGGTTTCCAAGAGCCTTTGGATCAAGGGGCCATCCATCGTAGGGTCGGGGAGCATTGTCCCATCACATATAATGAGAGGAAAACCCTAATTCTAGGCAGCCACCAAAAGCCACGAATTTTTCCTCCCCCATGGTCTCATCTCCATGGGGGAGGGCTCATCTAAAGCACCAAGAAGCCATGGAGGAAGGGGGCTAAGGGGCGGCGCTCCCCCATGATGGCCGGCCGGTGCAGGCGGAGCCCCCTGCGCCGCCGCCGGCCGCCGGCGCCGCCCTGTACCTCACGTGCTGCCCCTTCTCCACCCTCTCCGCCATGATGCCGCCTTCACCAAAACATCCAGCATCATATCCTCCTTGTATTTAGTGGTTCATCCTCCCACAAACATATGTACCGTCCTATGTAAACATGGTGTTTGATGCTATAATATTTATCCTGTGATCTATGTCATGTTTGTGTAGTTTATTTGTCTTTTGATTGCTTGGTAGAATGTCTTTGGTTCATTAGAGTTGTATGTTGATATGGTATTGTCCTTTGGTGTACATTATATTTGTGCGTGCTTGGATCAACACCATAGGCTTAGTAGTATGTGCAAAGGAAGGGGCGTAGTTCTGCCGGAGTGACAGAAACCTAAGGAATCAAACCGGTTAGTTGCACGTGTGGGAGTAAGATGACCATTAACTTAAGGCTATGGTTGGGTATTTTTACCTCAATGTATCTTCTAGTAGTTAGGGATTTTTGCTAGAGTTCCAATCATAAGTACTTGCAATCATTGGATAGTGAGAGCTTGTTAGCTTTGCCTCTCCCACATAGAAAACTGCATCGAAGACAATGAACCCGATATCTTCACTAATTAATCTTGGATAAAGCAACCAAAATTACGACCAATTTTCCATACTCATGGTACCGTTATTTTATGTTTACTTAGTATATTTTATTGCTGCAGCACTAACATTTACTTTCTTGTATTTATTATCTTGCAAAGCTATCTCTCATACCCGTATTATTGCTCTAGTTTTAATTCCTAGATAATGCAAACGTTTAGTGTGTGTAGAGTTGTATGAGTGGTTGATTGAACTTTAGAGAATATTTATCCTACCTTTAGCTCCTCGTTGGGTTCGACACTCTTACTTATTGAAAATGATACACATGATCCCCTATACTTGTGGGATATCAGAAACCTAGAAGACTACGGAAAGTATCTAACTTGTAAAGTAAGGAATCCGTCTTCTTCTCCAAGCCGCACCACTTTGGGCCGTGGTCCGGGTTCTTCTATAATCCGGCTTCCTGCGCATCAGCTTACTGCGCTGCCCAATAGACTATGATCCATTACCAACGGGCCACCCTGGTAATCCGGCTCTTAGGCCAATTCCGGACATACCCTTAATCGGTATATATCTGACAGTAGCCCCCAAGAAGGATTAAGACTTCATTCTGCCGCTCTTCATCTATTAACATTCTTTCTGAGAAATGTCGGTGTTTTATCTTGATTCTTCTTTTACCAAAGATCTCTTAACTCAAAACTCGGATTTTACCAAAGTCCGGCTTTTCTTCCACGAGCCTTCGCGGAGAAGGAACTTCATGACATCAGCGATGAAATCCTGCTGATGTCACGGACGTTTGGGTTCAGTCAAAACCCTGAAATGTATCCTCTGACATATTCTCTCGCGGGAAACGAGGAGATAGCAATAATCAGCCCGTCCCCTCATTTCCCGGAAATTTCGGGCGTTACATGCGTCGCGCATCAAACGGCTAAAATAGCCGTTGGGCTAATCTTCACGTGTCTCGGTTATAAATAGCCGTCTCGGTGCCTCCGCATCTTCTTTCGCTTCTTCTTCCTCCTCGAGCGCACAGAGCCCCAGTCCTCAGCAACCAGAGCCCGAGCTCGAGAGAACATAAAGAATCAGCCCCCGAGCCCTCCCCCGGAAATACCATCGGAGGTGCTAGCTCACGACCGCGCCGCCGGAAAATGGTCACCGGAGATCCTCCCCGCGCCTCTGACTCAGCGAGCACCGCCGTGGATATTGAGGACATCATCAACGATTTGGACCCCCTCCTCGACTTCCCGCCTCGCACCGCTACGAACACGTCGGAGGGGGCCGCCGGCGAGCCTGCTAGCGGAGATCTTCCTCCTGTGGCCGGAAACATGCCGCCGCCATTGGACACTGCTCCCCCTCCTCCTCCCTTCTCTGAGCCTGCATAGGAGGATACTACTAGCGGCGATGATGCCTTCATTGCTTCCGCCACCGCCGGAGGCGAGGACAAAGGAGAAGAGAATGCCAGGAATTGGAGCCACTTCAATGTGGTTCCTTCTCTTCTCCCAGCATTGGAGAAGGAAGGATTCGTGGTTAAAGAAAAATGGCGGGTGAACAAGGACGACTCCGAGCCGTTTCCGCGACCCGGCGAGCGGGTTCTCCTGGCTTCCCATATCAACCGACGTATGGGATTCCCACCTTCCGCCTTATTCTGCCAGGTTCTAGACCACTATAGGATCCAGCCACATAATCTGCCAACCAACTCTATTCTCTTTTTAGCTGGGTTCCAGGCCCTTTTTGAGGGTTATCTAGGGATAGAAGCCCGTCTAGATTTCTGGCAGTATTGCTTTGGCATTAAATTCAACCCCTCTGAGGGCGCCCTTCCGACTTGCGGGACCATCTCCTTTACCCTCTGTAAGTTTAGGGAGGATTGGTTTCCCAAGATCAAGACATCCGAGTCCATCAAAGTTTGGACGGGATCGTTCTTTTATCATGTGGATGTTCCGTTTCCTGGAAAGGAAATGGGAATTCCGCCTTTTGTTAATTCCGTGGCCACGCCCCAAGACAATTGGGTGTTGGACGCGGTCCAGGTTCTGCCTCCAGACCTGATGAGGATCAAGAGACGAATCGCCAAACTCGTCTCCGCCACTCCTCCGCTAACCGGCATGGATACAATCCTTTGCTGGTTCGGAAGGCGGATCCAACCCCTTGCATATCGCGGAACCCGGCTTATGTGTGAATACACGGGTCCAGACGACACGATGAGGGCGACAAAGAGCGCCTTGTCAAAAAGAGACTTCAAGAAGCGTGTGAACTAGCTGGTTTCTACTCGTGACCAATACAAGGCGAGCCGACCAATGTACCACGTCAAAAACCCTGCTCCAAAGGTTTACTTCTCTCCTTTGGGAAATTTCTTGAATGCTTTTCTCGGATGCTTTTCGATACTAACCCGGACTTTGCTTATTTTGTCAGATTCTTGATCTTCCTGAAGCAGAACTTGCTACCAATGAGGAGTTGGATGCACTTCATGCCAAATTCCAATCTGGAGGGCGGAAACGCAAGAAGCCAACCGCTGCTCAAGAGGTCATCGATCTTGACGGCGTGGCCATCGTTACTTCCAGGTGAAAACCCAGGTTTTCCATTTGTATGTTTTTTGTTGCGCGTTTTTTGTTTCTCGGAATCTCACTTCTCGGATTTTTCTTCTCTTTTCTTTTCTAGCCTTGCCCCTACCACCTTGAAGGGGAAAGGCCGGAAGAAACATAAGGTTGCTGCGCAAAGAGGAGTAAAGCTATCTCCTACCGCTGCGCCTCACACTCCAACAACAGCTGGGGAGGAGAACTCGGCTGCCCGGGAAGGAGAATACCCTCTGCAGTCCAGCCAGCCCATTCCATCCGACTCAGATGCGAGGGAAAGGGCGATGCCGGAAGAGGCTGGACCTTCAAATATTTCCAAAGAAGAGACCATCCTGAATTTTGACAGCGAGTTTAAGGTAAAGCAAGAAGAATGTTTTGACGAACACGGATATTTTCATCCGTGGGCAAAAAAACATTTTGCTCGTGCTCCCTTAATCCGTCCTTGTCCACAAGGCGGACTTATTGTTAGGAATAATTATGTATTCTCACCTCGCCAGGTCATACAAGAAGTCCTCCATCATGTGGGAATTACCTTTGCAGAATATGCTAAGGAATTTTCCGACAACATTGCAAGCTTGCAAAGGATGAGCCAGGTAAATACCTCTAGCCCTCAAGCGTTAAATCAAAAGTATTCTTTCCGTTTTTGGCTTAATGCTTTTATCTTTTGCCTGCTTATTTTTTGACTAAGCAACTTTTCCTTTATTTATGTCTCAGCAAACTGCCGAGACCATAAACAGGGAAGTTTTCAACAAGCTTACCATTAAGAACAAGGAGGTTAAATCTCTCCTTGGCATACTTAATGACAAAGACTAGGAGTTGGCCTCCGTTCAGCAACAGCTGAAGGACTCAGCAGATAAATGTCTTTTCCATTCGCACTGCTGTTTTATGAAATTTTTCTAAGTCATTTTCCGAGTTTCCAACTCTTCAGTTTCGACTCTTTTCAGCTTCTTTGGCCAAAGTCAAACAAATTGTTGAAGGCAATGATGAAATCCTCCGCAAGGAAAATTCGGAGCTTTATAAGATGACGGTAAAGCTTTATAAAGACCCGGAGGCTATCCAGATGGCTATTGGAATTGCCGAGTCCCGAGCTTCCTCCCAAGCTGAGAAGGATAAGGCTACCATCCGGGATTTGGAGAATGCCCTCAACCAACGCCTTGAGGAAGGTGTTGAGATGGATAAAATCCTAGGTAAGTTTTTTGCTCTTTTACCAAGGTTTTTCTTGTACTTTTACAACACGTCTTAATTTTCCTCCTTCTGTGATTTTCTAACTTTTCCTTGTTATTTTGAACAGAAGGGAACCCCTTGCTTACTGGGATTGATAGAATCTGGGCTTTCGGGAAGATCTTCGCCGACCTCAAGACTGCGGAGATGCTACTTGTGAACAAGTACATTCCTTACAAAGCTGAAGATTTCTCGGAAGTAAGCAAACTTCCGGAGGCGATAGAAGAGGTGGCGAACCAGAGGGAGTCCTGGTTTCGCTCTGCTGCTCGCAGTGGTGCACGCATGGCCCTTGGGCTGATGCGTATGCATTATACCACCACGAAGTCCTAGCGTATCAGTACCGGTATCCCTCAAGGATCCGATATCTTTGAGTCTGTCAAGGGGCATGCACCAAGATAGCTCAAATGGTGTCGATCTCGATGTTCTACCCGAAGGAAGAAATTCCGAAAACTCCGAAGAACCCCAGTGACAGCGACGAGGGGGACTCAGAGTCTGAGGATGCCGCCTAATTCCTACGTAACTGGCCGAGAAAAAATAGAAGCATTACTATTCTTTTAATGCAATATGAATCGTAATGTTATCTATCCTTTGTATAAACAAGTATTCATCCCCTTTGCAGTAAATTTTGAACCTTTGCAAGTTTTTCCGAGTTTTAATTCCTTCACCTGCTAAGTTCTCTGGTTTATATGCTTTAATTTTCCTTAGTGTTGAAATGGCTCAATAGTACTTAATCTTCATACCAAGTGACTGGGTTCAAACCTATCAGTCGAAAATCGGAATCATGGATTGTACTTAGGCATTTTTACTTACTAATTCCAGTAACCCAACACACAAACACTCAGATAATACTTAGGAAAAAGTAAGGAATTTTGAAAAAAGTATGAAACTCAGGCACGTAGGCACAATCTGGGTTTCCTTAAGCCTCCTTAGGCTATAAAAGCATTCAGTTTTATAACTCCGAGCACGCATGCAAAATTCGGGTTAACATTGAAGCAATTTGAAAGATCATTGGGAAATAGATAAGGCGGTCTTATGCTTTGAACAATAATAACAAGACAGACAAAAATGCATGAATTCCGGCAACTTTATTTCATGATCTCAAAGATGTTTACATAGAATTTGAACTAAGTGTATAAGGGACGTAACTGCTGGATGCTCCAGGGTCTCTTTGTCTCTCCCAATTCTACATCTATCTTTCTCTTGCGATTCGGATTTTTAGGATCATCTTTCGTATCTCGAATATCTACAAGGTAATATGATCCATTTTTCATAGCCTTCCTGATGACAAATGGTCTCTCCCAAACTGGGGCTAATTTGTGCTTCCTTTCCTGTACCAATCTTAGCACCAAATCACCTTCTTTGAAAAAACGGTGTTTTGTTTTACGACTATGATAACGTCGTAATGCTTGCTGATAATGGGCGATCTTTGTAGCACAAGCTCTCTTTTTTCTTCTAAAAGATCTAGGGCATCCTGTCATGCGTTTTCGGCATCCGAGTCATGATACGCCAGCACTCTTGGACTGTCATGGATCATGTCCGTGGGAAGCACTTCTTCTTCACCATAAACCAAGAAAAACATCGTTTTCCCTGTTGATCTATTTGGTGTCGTTCGAATACTCCAAATCACAAAAGGTAATTCTTCTACCCATGCTCCAGCTGCTCTATGAAGAGGAGATTCGAGTTTTTGGCGTATTCCCTGCAGGATTGAACTATTCATCCGTTCAACCTGTCCATTGGATTGTGGGTGTGCCACAGATGCAAGATCTAGGTGAATTCCCGTTTGTCGGTAATATTTTGCCAACTCTCCAATAGAGAAGTTTGTCCCGTTATCCGTGATTATGCTGTGTGGAACGCCGTATCTCATGACTATGTCAATGACGAAATTTCTGGCAGTCACACCGTCAAGTTTTTTGATGGGTTTCGCCTCCACACACTTGGTATACTTATCTACTGCAACAAGTAGATCTGTGAGTATGCCTCTTGCAGTTTTGAATGGTCCCATCATATCTAGCCCCCAGACCGCAAATGACCATGTTATGGCGATAGTTTTGAGTGCTTGAGCTGGCATATTCATCTGCTTGGCGTAGTACTGGCATCTGGCACATGTATTTACTACGTGCTCCGTGTCTGCCTTGGCTTTAAGCCAGAAAAACCCTGCACGGAATTCTTTTTAACTATGCTTTTTGACTGAGCATGATGTATGCAATCTCCTGCATGGATTTCCTGCAGAATTTCTCGTCCTTCTTCTGGCGAAATACGCTGACAAATTCCGATAGTACTGCGTTTATACAGGCAACCGTTGATTACCGTGTATCCTTTGCATCAGCGTTGTATCTGCCTTTGCAAGACTCGTCTGCTCCATCCGGGAACTTCTGATCGACTAAGAAGTTTAAGTATGGAAGTGTCCAATCCGGGTTAACAAGCAGAACTTTGATTGACTCGGAAACGAGAGGGTAATAAACATCTCCGCCTTTTATTGATGGTTAATACAAATGTTGGACAAACACACCAGGTGGTAGGGTTTTCACTCTTTCTGAGCCCATGCGGGCTAAGGCATCCGCGTTCCAATTATCTTCCCTTTTGATATGAAGTACTTCAAATCCTAGGAAGCAAATGGAAAACTCGTCCACCATTCTCTGATATTCAGCCATAATGGGGCTTTTGGCATCTAATGTTTGGTTTAGCTGATGCTGCACCAAATCCGAGTCACCATAACAAAGTATATGCTTGACACCTATTTCCTTTGCAATATGCAAGCCATGAAGCAAAGCTTCATATTCTGACACATTGTTGCTGGCGTTGAAGTGTATTTGTAATACATATCCATTATGTCGCCCTTTGGAGATTTAAGCACTACACCAGCTCCAGCACCTTCTTTCATTTTGGATCCTTCAAAATGCATGATTCAATATTCCGACTCTGGCATTGGTGTTTTTTCCATTTCTTCTGTCCAATCAGCGACAAAACCTGCCAACACCTGGGATTTGATTGTCGTCCGAGGTAGGTACTTAATGTCGAACACAGCAAGCTCAATGCCCCATTTGGCGACTCGGCCTGTTGCGTCCGCATTGTTGATGATATCCCCTAGTGGTGCTTTGCTGACCACTGTTATGGAATGTCCTTGGAAATAATGAGGGAGTTTTCGAGATGCAAAAAACACGCCATATGCCAGTTTTTGATAATGTGGATACCTTTGTTTTGACTCGTAGAATACCTCACTGACGTAATACACCGGATGTTGATCTGGTATATTTTGTTCATCTTTCCGTCTTTCCACGATTATCACTGCACTAATAACCCTGTTAGTTACCGTAAGATACAGTAACATGGGTTCTTCGTATTTTGGGGATGTCAAAATCGGAGCTTTCATCAAGGTTTCTTTTAGCTGGGTTAATGCTTTGTCCGCTTATTCTGTCCATTCAAACTTTTCGGATTTCTTCAACAATTTTTATAATGGCAGAACTTTGTCACCTAGCCGGCTTATAAACCTGCTAACAGCGGCTGCTTTCCTTGATCTTTTCCGGGTTTACTTCTATTCCTCAGTGGGAAACGATAAAACCCAGAATCTTTCCTAAGGGAACCCCGAATACACACTTTAATGGATTCAACTTCACTTTGTAAGTGCGAATTTTTTTGAAGGTTTTTCGTAGATCTTCAAGGAGTGTATCCTTTTCCTTGGAAACTACGACAATATCATCCACGTAAACATGGACGTTTTTGCCGATTTGACTATGCAAGCATGTTTGCATGCAACGCTGGTATGTTGCACCGGAGTTCTTCAAGCCAAAAGGCATGGTTATGTAATAGTATGTTCCATATTGGGTTATGAAGGATGTTTTTATTTGGTCCTCCTCCTTCATACGTATTTGATGGTACCCGGAATAAGCATCCAAAAAGCATAAGAGCTCAGAGCCAGCAGTGGCATCTATTATCTGATCGATTCGCGGTAACGCGAACCTATCCTTTAGACACAATTTGTTCAAGCCGGTGTAATCTATACACATCCTAAGAACAATTTTATATTTCTTCTGGACTAATACTGGGTTCGCAGACGGGTGGGCTTCCCAAATTGCGAATGGTGGACACAGTTTTCCGACTTTATCTTTTCCCATTCTTCTTTGGAATAGGAGATTGGCTATGTGCTTCTCCCTTTCCATTTGCTGCCATTATCCTTCCTAAAGGTTAAGTTTACTTCTTTGGGTTTTGGCTGTGCTTCTGGAGTAGCCTTCTTTTCAGAGCGAGACGCCTTTTTGGCCTGAACCAAAGTATCAACATTTCCACCTCTCGCTCTGATATCATGTTCAGCTGCTGCGTGCTCATTGGCGGTGGTAAGCATAGATCCAAGATCTTTGTGCTCTTTCGAACCAACCATGAACGGTACAAGGCCGGGTTTCAGGCCGTTGATGAAAGCGTGCATTGCTTGTACATCACTTACTCCAGAGCAACTATTCTTCATTGCGGTCCATCTTGAGATAAAGTCGACATACGACTCATCCTCATATTGCACGCAACGGTTCAGCTGGTTTATACCCTTAGGCCGTTTGTACGTGCCCCGAAAGTGCTGAGCAAATACTTTCGCGATGTCTTCCCAGGTGTCCACTGTCCTTGACGGTAACCCATTGATCCGATCTCTGGCCCCGTCCAATAACATCTGGGGAAGAAACTTCACAACCTCCAAATCTGTCCCTTTGTTAATCTGGACGACAGTATAGTAATCTAAAAGCCACGTATCCGGTATAGTACTTCCGGTATACTTTTGATAAGTTGGACCAGCTTTGGCGAAGCCTGAATGTAGACTGATTCTTCGGATCCTGTCAGTAAAGCACTTAGGTCCAAAGTATAGATCGTCTCTTTCCGCCTTATCGACGTGAGCGGAATGTCTGCCGGCTGAATGGACAGAAGGGGATCTACTCCTTTCTGGCACATTGTTGCGCGAGTGCGCTCTTCCGGGATTATCCATGTTTATTCCGTTGTCGTGTCCTTTGGAATAAGGTGGAGTTCTGCTCCTTGGCCTTTCTTTGTTCCTAGGAGGAGTACGGGATCTCTCACGCCTGTGAGGATTGTCATATCTTCCGGCTTTATCAGCTGGGCGTCTCGGAGGCGGCATTACTTTTCCGTCTTTCCGGTTTTGTTCCTCCCGTTGCTTGTGATCACGGGGATTATTTCCACCTTTCGGCAGATGGGTCTTGTTCTAGACGCTGCATCCTTATTGTCCGTGATTTTCTTGTCCTTCTTAGGATCTCCCTTTTTTTCCTTAGAATCGCTTGAATCTCCAGGTTCACCAAGTTCAGGTGCTCCAGCGGCGCATGTGGAATTTTTGCATAGGGCCGAGTCATCGTGTAACTTCCCTGATCGTGCCTGTCCTCGTTGTTGCTGCTGTAATGCCTTTCCTAAGAAAGCGTACCCTACCTGAAGGTTTTCTTCGTTGGAGTACAGATCATCATTAAGGATGGCGAACGCGGCCTCCGCTTTTTCAGCTGCGGTTTTGTATATGCGTTCTCCCTTGGCATTGGTGCCATTAACCTGCCTTTGCCAAGAAGGGTTTTCAAACCTCTTTCTTGCTGGCAGTTCATTCGGTTTTGCAATTCCGGGAAACCGCGTAGGTTTAATGCTAGATCTATTCCTTATTTTGTATTCCTCTATCTCTTCTCGCTGCAATTTAATGTCAGCCTGGGTTTTCATGAGGTTTTCCCGAGTACAGAATAGATGTTGCTGCTCCCGCTGTAGAGCTTGTCTCCTGGCTTCCAGCACTTCCGGGGGTTCGTCGCGTCCCACTGGGGTTTGAATTAGATCAATTTCATCTTGTTCCAACATTTGTGGAACGGGGATTTCTCTCTTTTTCTTCTCCGCGGGTTTGACTCCGCTGCTTCCTCCTACTTCCAGGTTTTGGTTGGCAATATCTGCATACTTTTTTTCTAGAGTTTATACTGGAGTTTTTTGGCAGTCTTCTTTTTCTTTTTGGAAGAAGGAGGTTTCTTGCTAGGTTCTTCCTCTGTCAATTCTTTGACATCGGGGGTAAGTTGTACTAGCTTCACCTTCCTCTCTTTCCTCATCTGGCGGAGGTGTTTTGGGATCTTCATCATCTTCGGCATCCGGGTTTTCAGTCGGCTTTTCCATAACGACTTCATGGAAGCTCCCCTGCATAGATTTAACGTTTCTCTCGAAAGCGTCTTCATCTTCATCTTCGGAATCTATGTCTTCAGATCCGGGTTCTGACTCCAATCTTGCTTCTATGGCAGCTAGTAAAGAGTCGGCTTCCAAGTTCGTCGTTTACCTGACGGGTGTCGTATCTTCCACTTGTTCTGTGGGATGTTGTTTTTCCGCTTCTTCCACGGGATCAGTTTCTTTTGTGTTATCCGCGACCTCAGACTGCACCATGCCAATAAAATGAGACCTGATTGCAGGCATCTCCGAAGAGGTGGCAAATTCGGCACTGTTTTGGCGATTTGAGCAGAATCCAGTATCATAGTTTTCCTCAATTGGGTATAGGGCGGGTGGGATAAATTTACTTCCACCAAAGAATCCCATTGCCTCTACTGTTAATCTGATAAAAATATTTGTAGATCCAATCGGTAAAACGCGGGCACTTACCAGGAGATTCCGTGCTGGCATGTACGATCCGTTGTCGAGGAAGCGCCCGACATCGCCATCGAAATTCAGGCTTCCGACAGTTATGGTACTGCCGATTCCGCCGAGTATTCCCGATCGAAACGTAACTCCTGACGCTGCTGGCCCCACTGTGGGTGTCAACTGTCGAGACATCGTAGTAGAGTTCTAGACGGGGGTGTCATGAGCCTACTGGTAGAACCGCGGGGGGACGTGATAATACGACAAACGAGAACACCGAGTTTACCCAGGTTCGGTACGACGCAACTAGGCGGCGTTCTTACTCCTGCAATCTTACTAAATCAGGGCTGAAGCCTGAAGTATACAAAGTATAAGGTGAGTATGGTTTCGCTAACTCGGCCAAAATCAACTTCTCGGCGAGTTGGCTTCTAGCTAATTGTTGTCTCTCTGTTCATTGCTCCTGTCTGACTTTATATAGATAGCCAGATTAGGACTTATAGAAATGAAACCTAGAACACTAGGAAATTGTCTAATTTGGAAAGTAAGGAATCCGTGTTCTCCTCCAAGCCGCACCACTTTGGGTCGTGGTCCGGGTTCTTCTAGATTCCGGCTTCCTGTGTATCAGCTTACTGGGCCGCCCAATGGACTATGATTCATTACCAACGGGCCACCCTGATAATCCGGCTCTTAGGCCAATGCCGGACATACCCCTAATCGGTATATATCCGACAGTGATGCTATATGTTATTAGTTCCTACTATTACAACCATTGTTTACTTTGTCAAACTCCCAAAAATTTAATACCAACAATTAATTGTGTAAGACACAAGGTACCTATGGAGACAAAAATGCAAAGAATCAAAAAGAGGCAAGTAGTATGAAGCAACCATATCATGGAAACAAGCACGCGGTTTATTGGGACATGTGTAGACCTTCTTTAGTAAAAAATTGCAAATCCATGAAAATATCTAAAAAATTGCAAATCCATTAAAATATCTGGTCGCCCCCACCGTTCTTTCCGCCCTCACCGCATCACCCCCACCGCCGTTCTTTTCTCCCTTGCCGCATCCCCCCCCGCCGCTGCCACGACCGCCGTCGCCTCTAAATCACGAGAGAAGATTCTGCTAGTGTGTTTCGTCTCTTCTTGGTACCAGTTCGGGAACGGTTCCACGGGTAGCCGCACGATTGTTTTTACCCCGTGGTTAGACGGGGTTTGGGAGAGGATGGGCCGAGATCCAACCTCAACCAGGTATAACCGAATGCATGTTGAAGGGTGGGCGGGATATAATCCTGGCTGGGCCAAACGACGGGGATTAGGCTTCGAGGCCTTGTTCGTTTTGTGGGGATCGTATCTAGATGTGGATTTGGATTGGGTTGATCCCATCCCATCAGACAATCCGTGCTAACCCCCATTTAATCCTTGCAAATAATCCCTTGTTTTATTTCAGCCGTTTGGTTTGGTTAATCCAAGTCATGCTCCGTGTGACTGCGGCACCCCCATTTAGAAGGAAAACGGAAATAAAAAAAAGGAATATTTGTTTTTTATTTCCGTTTTCCTTCTTTAATTTTGTTTTATTATTTGTTTTTAGTTTTATTTTCCTTTTATTCGAAAATATTCGTTTTGAAATATGTTCTAATTCGAAAATTGTTCAGATAAAAAATGTTCAAATGAAAAAAGTTTAGTTTTGAAATTTGTTCATTTAAAAAATGAAGTTTGTTCATATTTGAATTTTTATTTTAAAAATTTGTTTATTTTTAAAAATTGTTTAGATTTAAAATCGTTCATATTTGAAAATTGTTCATTTTAAAATTTTGTTTATTTTTGGACTTACCTGTTGATGGGCTGACCAAAGCCGGCCCAAAATTGGACCGTCGCGGGCAAGCCGAGCGCTCCTACTCGCTGCAAGCGAAGCATAGGTGAACCCATTTCCTCTCCACCAGCCTTTCGTCCGGCTAAACTTACTGCGTCCGGGTCCGGCGCCCCCAGCAAGAAGCCCATACTCCCACTCCCCAACACTCCATCGCGGAGTTCTCTCAAAATTTCAAATTTCTCGGCTCTTCCCCTCTCGCCCTTCTCCCAAATCGCCGAGCCAAATCCTGCAGAAACCACGCGACCCCCCCTCAAATCCGAGCACACGGTAGTTCTAGGTGGCGTCGACGGCATGGCGCATACTCCGAATCCCAGCCGGAGGTCGTGGGTGGGCCCGCCGACCCCCTTCCTCACGCCCCGGCCCGAGCGCCGGGAGCTACGCTGGGAGGAAGCGGGCTCGCACAGCAAAGTGCGCCGAAGCGGCGTAGGAGCTAGCAGCATCGGCGGCGGAAATGACAGAGACCGCGAGGAGAACGTGCAGGTCGTGCTCCGGTGCAGGTGAGGTGCTCTCGCTTTGGCTCCAATGACCAAAACTGTCTGTCTGTAAGCCACGAGGTGATTCACCAAGTAGGAGTGTACGACTAAGCTAAATCGTGGCTTAATCCGTGGAAACGCTAGTACTCCCTCCGATCCTAATTAACTGTCGCAACTTATACCATGAATTTGCACTCCGTTAGTTCTCTTCGCGTGGCATTTAAAAGGGATCAGAGGGAGTAGTAACTTTTATCTGGGACTGCCAACTCTGTATTTATTTACTAGTAGTACTACGGAACTTCTGAGCAAATTCCTGCTGGTGCTAGTTCATGTTTCCAAACACTACAAGACATGCTTCATGGTGTTCGCTGATGCGTTTTTGTGACTGGTGCACGGTTTAGGCCGCTAGGCGAGGAGGAGCAGAAAGCGAATGTACAAAGCGCCGTCTCTTGCAACGACATGAAGAGGGAGGTCACAGTTCTGAACAGCCTATTCAAGCAACCAGATAAAACGTTCACCTTTGATAAGGTAAAGCCACTAGCGATCTCGTGCTTGTTGCTTATGATGTACTAATTTTTGCATGCCTGTATCGTTAAACAGCTGCCGTCATTCGGTTATGGCTAATTCTAAATGATGAAAGGATCAGAATCTTATGCATAAAAAACATCTATAATATGATCATTACATAAATGCTGAATACATGATTAATCTCGACTCACATGAATTTTCTTTAATTTATGGTTCATATCAGGTCTTTGGACCAAATTCTCAGCAGAGGGCGATATATGACCATGCTGTTGCACCAATCGTCAACGATGTCCTTGAAGGCTATAATTGTACTGTCTTTGCCTTTGGGCAAACTGGGACTGGAAAAACTTACACCATGGAGGGGGAGATAATGCAGCAGGTACTATAATGAAAATTGCTTGAGAAGTTACATGCAGCAACTGAATAATTTGCCTCATCTGCTTTTTAGATGGGTGAACTGCCAGCTACTGCTGGTGTCATGCCAAGAGCAGTGCGCCATATCTTCGATATATTGGAAGCACAAAAGTCCGAGTATACCATGAAGGTAACTTTCTTGGAGCTCTATAATGAAGAACTAACAGATCTGTTGGCTTCAGAGGACCAAAGCAGATTCCCTGAAGATAGGCAGAAAAGGTCTACTATATCTCTTATGGAAGATGGCAAGGGCGGGGCGGTCATAAGGGGACTTGAAGAGATTGTTGTCTATAGTCCTGGTGAGATATATAGAATTTTAGAACAAGGATCAGCTAGGAGACGCACTGCCGACACTGCGCTGAATATGCAAAGCAGGTCAATGACCGTTTCAACTCTTTTTATGGGTGCCAAAAGAGACGTGTTTGGATACTGAGAATTGTGCATTCTGTACTTGCAGTCGATCACATTCTGTCTTTTCAATATACATCCATGTCAAAGCAACAACAATAGGGAATCGTGAACTCATGAAGTATGGGCGGTTGAACCTTGTAGACTTGGCAGGATCCGAGAGTATAGCTCGATCTGGTGCAAAAGAGGTACCTGGTCCTGTACTCCTGTAGAAAGCTAATAAGTGATTGCATTACCTGTTCCTGATACTCTATTGATCAGCTTGGGTTTAGTCGAACTGTGTGTATTTCAAATTGGTTGAACTGGTAAAGTACATGCTGAAAGATGACAAAATTATGTATCCTTCTATCACATTTAAATAATTAAATCGAAAAACTCTGTGCAGTTTAGGAATGTAGCAGGTCCTATGGATAATCATCCTGTGTTCTAAAATATTATCTTCTCAGCCAAAAGAAGGCATTTGTTCTTGGAAAGTTACAACGGAAGTTTTAATTTGTTGTATGTTGACATAACTGATTGTTATTAGGTAGTACATTTAATCTTATGATGCTTCTACCTTATAATGTCAATTCGTTTTACATGCCAATACATTTCGAAGTCATGATTTGTAGCATGCTGATAGGTTAGAGCAAGAGAAGCTGGAGAGCTGAATAAGAGCCTATTAACATTGGGTCGTGTCATCACTGCACTTGTGGAACATTCAGCTCGTGTGCCATACAGGTAGCAGCTTTCTCATAATAAACCAGAAGGCTGACACATACTTTATTCATTGTTATTTATTTTGAACTTTACCAGGGATAGTAAACTCACGAGACTGCTAAGGGAATCCTTGGGCGGAAATGCCAAAACTTGCATCATAGCAACAGTAACTCCAGCTGTCCACTGCCTAGAAGAAACTCTGGTTACACTTGATTATGCTTGTCGTGCTAAAAGCATAAGAAACAAACCAGAGGTGCGAATTTCCTACTTCTATTCATTCATAGTGTTCCAATTTAGTTGACATCCTTGTCACAAACTTAACTAACGCTGTAGGTAAACCAGAAAATTTGCAAATCTGTTATGCTCAAGGATCTTTATCAAGAAATGGAAAAAATGAAGCAAGGTTATCTTCGATCCTCTATTTCCATTACTGAAATTGTTATAGTGTCTCACAAGTATATTCTCAGATATAGCTGCAAGGGAACAGAATGGAATTTATATCTCTCGTGAAAGTTTGTTCTAGAGGAGGCAGAGAAAAAGGTATATACTGTTTCTTAAATAGCTCAATGAACATCTCTATTGCGGGAGAGATATGCACTAGGTTACAAGGGCTTTGCTTTGTTATGGGCTAAACTCTACATATACGAGCATACATATGACTATTATATTCTTAACATATACAAGACTTCAGACTATATTAAATATATTTTTATTAGAACCTTTATGCAAGATATAGAGTGTTATCTTAGTCTTTCTGACTATATGTTGCAGACAATGAGAGAAAAAGTGGACTGTTTGGAGCTTAGTCTGGAGAAGCAGAGCAAAGTATAGTTTAAACTGATTCAAGTTTTGATGTATTAATTGGTTTACTACTTCATGGTTGAACTGAGTTGCACCTTTGGTGGTCTGGCAGGAGTTCGAAAAATATAAAAGTTTGTACCAAGCAGAACAGGAGAACAGGATGAATTTGGAAAGTCAGAATGCAGAATTAAAGGTACTGCAGTTTGGATAACATTGTTTTCAGTACACAAAAACCTCTTTCAGTTTGTTTGGCGTTTACACATTCACATTTTCTACATCTGCCTATTTAGATGAAGATTGAAAGTTACACGGGGAAATTTCTAGATCTTCAGGATGCTCATACAAGAGCGCAACACCAAGTTTTGGAGTCTATGACTGAACAAATGAATTCATATTTTTCAGCTAAATCTGAGTCACTATTAGTAAAATATTTATTTTATTTACAATTCAAGATTACCATAGACTAATTGTCTGCATTATGTAACTGCTTCCAGTCAGCGAACCACTTGGAGAAAAGAATTGCAAAAGCCAAAGATATGTATACTTCTGGTGTGCAACGCATTTACGAGTGTATCAATACTCTGGGGCAGCGATCCATCACAGACGCTGAGCAGATGCAACTGAATGCATCTTCCCATGCAATAGCTGTTGGCAATGTATACAGTAACAGAACTTTCAGTTTTGCTGCTATCTGGTTCAGATTAATGAGCCACTCTACGAAATCTAATTAATCCCTATTTTATTAACAGTTTCTAGCAGTGATGGTTTCAGAGGCTGAACAAGTACTGACTGAAGTTTTGAGTTCTGCTTCTGAACTCAAGGAACTATTAGCCTTTTCTGCAGAACATCAAGAAGTGGTATGTCTCATCGACCCTCATTTTTGTTAACATCTGCCTCTATTGCATATATTATGCCAGATGCTGCAACCCATTCTTAAAATTTTCTGGTAGGGATTGCAAAAGAGTCTTGAATCAGCACAAGCCATGTCGAAGACATCAATTGATTTCTTTAACGATATCAGCACACATGCGTCTAGGATCCTTAATCTTATGGAGCAAAGTCAAGTAGGAGGCTCCTCTCGGCTTCTTGAATTTGAGAAGGGCTTTAAGGTTGGTTGGTTTTGGTACATACAAAGTTCATGTATCGACAAACTCCTTGAAAACATCCTTCCTTTCAATAGGAACTTGCAATTCGAGAAGAGCAAGCTGCTCTTAACAAGATTGCTGGAATTTTAGCTGGTTTGACTGCAAGAAAAACGACAATGGTACTTTATCTATTATTTAATTGAAAAAATAAGCCTCCCTGTATGTCTTAGACAATAATTGGTCTTCCTTTTGGCAGGTTTCAGAATATGTCGGGCAATTGAATGAGAAATATAGTGAAGAGCAGAAACACATGATATTGGAAGTGTCCAACCTACAAGAAGTTACAGGTAATGGAAAAAAGGAGACTGCAACCTGTGTTGGAAAGATAGAGAGCCAATTCCAAGAGGTTAAGTCATCACATGCTAAGACTAAATATCAAATGAGAGACATCTTGCAGCAATGGTATTAACCTCACTTGCCTACCTAAACTTATGTGCAATTTGAATTACTTATTTTCCCTTGGAGTCTTTTTGATTCCATGATTTACTTATGCTGAACAAATGTTGTTGATTGCAGCTTGGAGAGAAGTGACCATTCTGTTTCTTACTGGTCACATACACAGTCATGTTTAGAACATCTAAATAAGAGCTCAGTTGTGGAAGCTGATCGTTTTTTAGAGTAAGTTGTAACCATTTTCACAAAAGCGACCATTCTAGGCGATACTGTTGTGAACCATGCAGTGTAGGTCCTTTACATCTTTTCTTACGATTTTCTTGGATGCAGAGAGAGAAGAAACGAAAATGACAGTATTATCCAGGACATACAGCTTCTTTCTTCACAGAATGATGCAGAGTTTCATGGCATCACATCTGATATCTTGGACGCTTCAGAGAGTAACATATCTACTACTTGGATAATAATGATATATTTTAATCTGTCCAAAGATGGTGTTTCCCTTACATTGTCCATTTTCAATTCCAGAATCTTCGTTGTTGGGTCATGAAACTAGAAAGAGAATGGAAACTGTGTCCACCACTTTCTCGAATCATTTGGGATCGCTGAATGAAGAACATGCTCAAGGCACAGAATCTATACGTACCATTACAAATAACTGCATTGAAAAGGATTACTCGGTAAGATAGTTATATTTTCTATCCAAACTGCGCTAATTTAAACTAGAACTGAGAAACAAGTTATCTTTGAACACACTAAATGTTTATTTATTTATTTTGTCAAGATTAGCTGAATAGTTGAACTTTGTTGAATTACTTGCAGTAGATTGTTAATGAGACCACCATTAATGATGCAACTTTGAACTGAACCATGTAAAACTATGTACCGTATGGACATGCGTAACACTTTGAATGCATGTTTGGAATTGATTATTTTTCCTGGATGGCAAATGCAGTTACTCAATACAGTACCAAACTCCTCCCTATCATTCTTACAAACCATGTGACATGCCATCGTCAATGCTCTCTTGATAACAGGTTAACAGTCCAGTTCGGCATCGTCCACTGACCGTGACTGGCACGTGCAGCTTAGAATATATCGAGGAACCGAGAGCCTCGGTGCCCGATCTTGTAGCGAAATTCAGAGCAGATAACAAGGTAGGCAAAGCTGAGAAAGGGAAGCGTTACTCGGATCAGAGGGCACGTGCTCCGAGAAGTCCTCTCATGCCAGTCAATCGCTAGAATCAGTGAAAATTTGTTGCTGTAGAGATGGCAAGATTTCTTGCCGATTTATCGCCTTGTCAGATTAATGTGCACCAGCGACAAGATGTTGCGCCTGTGTACGAATGTTTCTGATCTTATTATGGTAGCGAAGACCAGAAATGTGGAGGACGGTCGTTTTGTAATAAATACTCCAAGATTGTTTAGTAGTATTAGAGGACGGATGTAGTCTTTGTAGAGATCACTCGATCTTTGCCAAGCTTTCTACTCCTAAGCAGTGTTTTTCCTAAGCTATTTATATGGTACGTACTATAAAAAGCTGTCATATCTCCTATACTCCTCTGGTCCCAAATCTGCATTTTCCCAGGGACAGTGCACAGAAGGCACCGCCGACCAGTGCCGCCCGTGGAAATCCTGCTGGATTTGATCTCCCCGCCACCCCTGGCATGCATTCCTGCTAAGAGTATCTCCAGCCGTTCTTGGCCACAGGCCGTTATTTTTTGGAGAGGGGAGGGGGGCAACCGTTTCCGGTCGCGACCCTAACCGATCAAGGCGAAAAACGCGAAAATTTGCAAAAACTACGAAAATGACGAACTTTTGACCAAAATTTAGACGATTTCATTACAAGTGGCCAAATATAGGCGATTGTTACATAGTAGGTGCGATTTAAAAAAAAGGCTAATTCATGCTGAGTGTCTTGAACATCTTAGTGTAGTCGCCGATGTCGTCGTCGTAGTCGCTCGGCGGCTCAGCCTTCGGGGCGCGACAGGGTAGGGAAGGCGTCATCGTCGCCGTCGCTGTCGGAGAGGACGCCGGCATCGCCGGCCTGAGGAGCACACCGTTCGTTGATGACGATGCTGCTGCTTCGAGTCCTGCGACGCGGTGGCGCTTCCTCTGGCTCGGCCTTGACTACGGCAAGAGGAACGGAGCAGCCGTCGGCGAGCGGCGCTTCCTCCCTTCGCTCATCTGCCACTCGATGTGAGTGAGGACACATGCGAGGGTGCGTCCGGGTTTGCTCCACCAGATGTGGTGGCTCTGGGGCGCTGTTGCGCTCAAAACCACACCGCCGGCGGGGACCTTGGCCAACTCCGCCTCGAAGCGCTCCTGGAAGTACGCCGTCCACGAGGCGTGGTTGGCTATGCTGTTGCGGCGGGCGTCGCTCCTCCTTCAGCAAGCCCTCCCGGATGTCCTCGACCTCGGCGGCGTGGTCGGGGCCGGTGGGCGGCGGAGGCACAGGGACGCCGCCTGTGCTGAGCCGCCATGTCCTCGACGCGCTCATGGCGCCGGGGGGGGCGTGGAAGTTCGCCTTGTGCAGCAGCCAGGCTTCCCAGAGGTGCAGGGTGTTGTAGCCGAAGCCATTGGCGGCCGCGCCACCAAGGGGGCATACGTGAACCATGGCGAATCTGGACGAGAATGGAAGAGAATAGAGCAAGACAGAGAGAATGGGGAGAAGTGTGTCTCGGGGGCCGGGTTGGTGGCATTATGTACGGGCTAGCTGAAAGTGCACTATGGTCAACTAGAGAGGGGGGTGAATAGGTTGACTACCAATTTTTCTTATTTTCCTTTTAATCAGGCTAAACAAGATAAGGTAAGATTCTCTAGATGTGCAACTAGGTGAGCAATCTAAGTGATACAAGATAAGATACGCAACATAAGTAAAACGAAAGGTAACAAGATAAACCACAAGTGTAAACAAGGAGACAAGGATATGTTTCCCGTAGTTCCTTCTCAAGAGAAGTACGTCTACGTTGGAGAGGTGGGGAGCCACCTAGGCGCTCCTCAATACCACGGTTGTGCACATCTTATTCTCCTTGAGATTCTTCAGTGAGGGAGATTCTCGTTTCCACTATGAGGTCGACTTGAAGGCGTTGACCAAACCTTTACACGAGGTTGAGGACACTCCACAAGATGTATGGAGACTCTCAACGAATCCGAAGCTTCTTGCAACAAGGTGGAAGCTACAAGCACAAGATCTACTAAGGTTTCTAGACCTCAAGTAGGATTCTAGATCTACTAGGATGTGGTGGATGGATTTGAAATTCCTTTGGTGGAATCACGGATCTAGGTCTCCTCTAACTCTCCACAAAGTGTAGGAGTGTTTGGGTGGTTGGAGAGGGAGATCTAGGAGGTTGAAGCTTTCATTAATGTCTAGGAGAGAGAGAGTGGGAAAAGCTTAGCATTTATGAGGTAGAAGAAGGGCTTTAAAGACCCCTTCCCCAATCCAACCGTTGAACATCTCACGCAGCACCGGAGGCTCCGGTGGTCTACACTTGTGCGCACCAGCGCGGCTCGTTTGGTCTTTTCTGGAATCTTCATCGGCGGAGGCTCCGGTGGTGTTGGCGGAGGTTCCGCCCACCGGAGGCTCCGCTCCAGCCTCCGGTCATATGCACCCGAAGGCACTTTGAGAGGAGGTAGCACCGGAGGTGCCACCGGAGGCCAGCCCCATAGTGGGGCAGTGGAACCAACGGAGGCTCCGGTGGTTTTGGCGGAGGCTCTGCCCACCGGAGGTTCACCAGAGGCTCCGCTGCAGCCTCCGCTCTTATGCACCCGAAAGTGTTTTTAGCGGAGGTGGCACCGGAGGATGGCGCCTGGAAGTAGCTGGGAAATGAACGGGACAGAAGTTCCGGTGGTTTCACCGGAGCCTCCGCTGCTTGCAAAAACAACATTCTAGGATTGTTTCTTCGAGCCCTTTCCTTTAGAATAATTCCTGTAACCCATTGAGAATATGTACTTGAAGAACCTGGGCATTTTCATATGTATCAAATGAAACCTGCAAGTGCTCTAAATATAAATTAGTCTGATAGTTATGTTGTCATTAATTATCAAAACGGAAGATGATCTTTCATTCTCCCCCTTTTTGGTAATATATGACAACATAATCATTTGCATAGCTAGAGCACGCACAACATGGACGGAGCTCCCCCTAGAGATATGCTCCCTTCATGTTGAGAGAATTTAAACATGGAAGATAACTAATCACCCATAATAGGGAGCACATAACATGTGATAGAATTAAAGTACTAGGTTCACAAGCCCACATAATGCATAACGAGGTTCACATCGAACAATAATTAAACAAACGAAGTTTTCAAATAACCAACTCTCTCAAGCAACACGAAAGATGAAAATCAAAAACACGTCTTGAGAGAGAACCCATGCAAATTCCCCAACGCTCCTAAGTAGATATCTCTCCCCCTTTGGCATCAAGATACCAAAATAGGAAAGAGACTGATGCTAGCGTCCCAATGATCACTCGGAGGAGTTGTCCATGCTAGGAGGACGGGCGTGACGGTGAGAGCTGGTGACCTCTTCTCCAGGTTCCTCATTAGACCACTCAATGATCTTTCCCTTGGAGTCCTTGGCTTGCCACTTCTCCTAGTCGGTGATGCTAGCTTGCTTTGGAGACTCCACAGTTTCCCCACCATCATGATGAAGCTGACGCTCTGCCTGTGCTGCCTTGCGGTGCTTAAGTTCCTTGTCATAGTGAAGTTCCCATTGATGCTGCTCGATCTTCTTGTTCACTTGGAACACTTTCTTGAGATCCCGAGCCATCCACTTGAAGGCATTGTCAGAAGGAGGAGGACGAGAGGGACCAACTTCTTCTTCGTCGTCTTCCTCATCAACAATGACCCGTGGCTTGGCCTTGCCTTTGCGAGCAGCAGGAGTAGGATGGACAACAGGCTCAACATGGTCCTTGATGAGAAGTAGTTTCCTTATGTATGGGATCCAATGAGTGTCATCAAGAGGATCTTCCAGGAACTTGTTCTCCCACACGTGTAAGATGATCTTCATTATGAAAGGCCCAAAGCAAGCATTATTCCTTTGCACAATGACATGCCACAGTTCATTCCAAAGATAGTCAAGCACATCAAGCTTCTGAGTCAGAACGGAGAGCCGCTTCTCATGAGTAAGAAGCATGAGGTTCTTGAGGAAGCCTTGTATCTCATCAATGTTCCCCGCCTTGGGGTTGATAGTCTCTCGATATATGTGAAACATAATATCATAGGTGGGGTATAGGCCTTTGACAAACCCAACAACAAACTTCTTTCATTCATAGAGAGGTGACAGTTGATCCTTGGAGATGGAGGAGGCATTGGGTGCGTGCACACGGAACCACTCACGGTCAAAATCCGGGCCACTAGCAAACGGTCCATGATCCAGGTAGCCGCCAAGAAGAACTCCAACCTCAGACCACTTGATAGTGATCTTATGTCCCTTGGTCATGCAGATGAGATGACGCTCAGTTTAATTGGCAAGATGTACTGTGGCCAAGAACTCGCAAACCAATCCCTCATCATAATCTTGTTGCACTTGCATAATGGGAGCAAGGCCGAATGCATCAACAATTCCTAGGGCTTCTCCAAAGTAATCAGGCTTTCTCTCCATATGACTAAAGTTTATAGCATGTTGAGGGGCAACATCTTACTTGGTCTTCCTCATAAGGATATCATGATAAATTTGAGATTGAAACACGAAGTGGAATCGTGGGTCCTTTCCCCGGAACTGTGGCATCAAGCGGTTTCGGTCAACAATATATGGGTTCTCACGACGAGTCTCCAAGAAGACACCCTCGGACACTTGAGAGGCTCCTTGCGAGGCAAAGTCTTCTCGGGGGCCGGGAATCTTGTCTTGCGCTTGGGATGAGATGGATCCAACGTCTCCTCAATTTCATCAACTCTTGGAGCCTTGCGACTGCCCATGTGCTTGGTGTGAGGGCCCTTGCCCTTGGAACCGGAGGCATCTATGAAAGAAATATAGCGAGAAAAGCATGAAGAAGAGATAATGCTCAAGTTTATATGACACACAAATCCGAGAAACAAAGATATGCGGAGTATTAGGGATGAATAACAACGAGGTATGGCATATGAACCAAATCCACCCTAAGAACCAAGGTAATTCATGCCTAATACTCACAATCTAGGTTTCTAGGGTTGGTACTCGTGATTTCCTACTCCAAAACCTAAATCCATTCATCTAGATGTGAAGAACATGTGGATCCTAGTGCTTCCCCATCCGGTAACGAGATGGGAGAGAGAGAGAGAGAGAGAGAGAGAGAGAGAGAGAGAGCTACATACCCGCATCCATGGAGGTAGGTGAAGGAGGAAGAAGATCCAGGAGCAATCCAAGGCAAGGAGGAGGTCCTCCCGGAGGTGGGGTGCTCTCCCCGGCGGAGGAGACGAAGGAGGCGGCAGCGGTTTGGAGGAGAAAGAGTGGGGGCGAGTGAGGAAAATGAGATCTTAGATCTTGTTGACCCGCTCTCCCTACTCTTATCCCAGCAAAACCGCATCGGGCGGAGGCTCCGGTGCATTCACCGGAGGTTCCGCCTAATGTCCACGCGGTGCGGTTCGATACGGATCCGTTGGGTGAGATTTGCACCAGCGGAGGTACCGGTGGGCTCCGGTGGACAGGCGCAGCGGAGCCTCCGGTGGTTTCACCGGAGGTTCCGCCAGACCCAGTCACAGCACACCAAGATTGAAAAAACGAGAGCATTTATATAGAAATGGTCTTTTGGGCAAAGGGAGCTTGGGTTGGATAGTTTGTAACTGTCATACGAGAGACATTACTTGATATGGGTTCGCAAGATGCAAAGGAATAAAAGCCAAACCCGCACAAATTGTCAAGGGGGATAGTATGTGCGTGAAAGAGCCAAAATAAAAACAACTCCGTATGAGGTCGGTGGCCGTGTCCACCATGTTTGAGTGTGTACTTTGGCACCGCGAAGATGTATCTTGGGTCCAAGAGTACTACTCAAAATTAAGCACAATGAGTCACAAAATGACTAGATTTGCAATGACGAATTGATTTTCGCATAATAAGAGGAGTGTATACTCATGAGTTGAGTGACGCTCCCCCTATGTCCATGCCTACATCCAAACCTAATAACACATATAATGAATGTACATATGCAAGGTTTCAAGTTAAGTTGGATGAATCAATGACAGTTAGTTCATTCCTCAAATCTCGAAATCTTGGTTCATCAAGGGCCTTCGTGAAGATATCGGCAAGTTGATCCTTAGTTGACACATATGAGAGATCAATATCACCCTTCTCAACATGATACCGAATAAAATGATGACGGATATAAATGTGCTTGGAGTGAAGAACGGGGTTGTAGGCGATCTTGATAGCACTCTCATTGTCACAAAGAAGAGGTACCTTGTCAAAATGAATACCATAATTGTTGGGGGAAAGATAACCTGGTACCCCTAAGGACAAAGAAAGTATGACCGGCCAGGAGGCGAGACCCGGCCAGGAAGGAGACCCGGCCAGGAGGCGTGACCCGGCCAAGAATCGAGACCCGGCCAGGAAGGAGACCCGGCCAGAGGAGTCAGGAGATGACTCAGAATATTACCCGGCCAGAGGAGTCAGGGGATAACTCAGCTTCGGAAGATGCCATAGAAGGAAGATCCTGGAAGACCAAGAAACCTTGTACAAGTTGGAAACTCAAGACTTGGAGGTCACGAAGGAGACCTAGATTAGGACCCTTAATATGATATGACCCAGTTTTTACCTTGTACGACGAGGAGACCAGCCGCCCATATAAGCAGGCTCCTAGGTCATAGAGATCAAGAGATTTTGAGTAGAAACCCTAGATTCAAGGTACACGAGAGCTGGTATTTGTAACCCTAGATTTGGGGTCTCGGCGACATTGCAGTCCGAGCCTAGATTTGGGGTCTCGGCGATATTTGTAACGCTAGATTTGGGTTCTCGGTGACATTGCAGTCCGAGCCTCTAGATCGATAGCTAATAAGATCCTAGCTGGAAGTAAGCTATTATCTCCAATGGAGAGGCTGAACCAGGATATTCCTTGTGTCCAATTCGAGCTAAATCCTCTCCCAAACACCAGAGTCGATTTACCACATACTAAGTTACCCCTGGTAACGTCTGCCGTGATTATCAAACGACAGTTGGCGCCCACCGTGGGGCCTACGTCCAAAGGTGTTTACATCACGGGAGAAGCTCGGGAAAGCATGAAGAACCTCGTAATCGGAGAGATCATCACCAACCCCGAAGGAGAGAAGATCGTCGACGATTTTGGCTGGGGGCCAGAGTCGGATCGGCTGGAATTGGACCTGTCGTCACGATCGACCGGGTTAACGTCTTCGTGGGCATGGTACGTACATCCGGTTTAATTTTGGTCGAAGATATAGAAGCCCCGCCATGTTGTTTCATACATGTCAATGAGCTGGAAAATAAGAAAAGAGTCTCACCATTGCATTTTATTGATCACGATGAGCCGGAAACTCCTGGAAGAGGAGACCCGCCTTCGTCCTATGTATCTCAATGTGTTGGAGACTTATGAAAAAAGAGACCCACCATTGCTCAGTGGTCTTAGGGGCTGCTTTGCTCTATGGAAGCAACAGCTTCAAACCTAATGACCCGGCCATGATGCCACTTTTGGTTATGGGGCTCGTCATCGCATAGATGCAGCTGCAATCCTGTAACTCGGCTATGTCATAGCCATTATATACTTGCCTATCTTGCTTAAGCTCGATGTGACTCGCACTTATATGGCATGTTTGTTCTCCTGTAATCTCAATCAGTTATGATGCCCATGGGGACTTAGCTGACCCTGTTTTACAGAGTGAGTACAGTAGTGATAATCCATGCGAAAGCCGGCTTACAGTTAAATGTTTGCAAAAGGGTCATCTAAACCATCGACATATTGAGAGGACCTATCTCGGTAACCTGGAGGCATATGAACCCAGGAAGAAACATGATTTATGGGATGTTATTGAGATAAACCTGGAGGCGTATGAACCCAGGAAGAAAAATATGGTGATAAAAAGGACCGCCAAAATGAGTTGGTCTAACAAGTATAACCGGGTTTTATCCTTTTATATAGTTATTTGTCTTATTTCAAGAGTTTAACCTGGATGATCGAGCTCACTGCTTCACCTGAAACATGATGCCTAAAATCAAGATTATGAAGGAGAACAAGACAAGCTCGAATCCAGCTTAAACTTGGGGGCTACTGTTGGGGGAAAGATAACCTGGTACCCCTAAGGACAAAGAAAGTATGACCGGCCAGGAGGCGAGACCAGGCCAGGAAGGAGACCCGGCCAGGAGGCGAGACCCGGCGAGGAAGGAGACCCAGCCAGAGGAGTCAGGAGATGACTCAGAATATTACCCGGCCAGAGGAGTCAGGGGATAACTCAGCTTCGGAAGATGCCATAGAAGGAAGATTCTGGAAGACCCAGAAACCTTGTACAAGTTGGAGACTCAAGACTTGGAGGTCACGAAGGAGACCTAGATTAGGACTCTTAATATGATATGACCCCGTTTTTACCTTGTAACTCTAGGAGACCAGCCGCCCATATAAGCAGGCTCCTAGGTCATAGAGATCAAGAGATTTCGAGTAGAAACCCTAGATTCAAGGTACACGAGAGCTGGTATTTGTAACCCTAGATTTGGGGGTCTCGGCGACATTGCAGTCCGAGCCTAGATTTGGGGTATCAGCGATATATGTAACCCTAGATTTGGGGTCTCGGCGACATTGCAGTCCGAGCCTAGATTTGGGGTCTCGGCGATATTTGTAACGCTAGATTTGGGGTCTCGGCGACATTGCAGTCCGAGCCTCTAGATCGATAGCTAATAAGATCCTAGCTGAAAGTAAGCTATTATCTCCAATGGAGAGGCTGAACCAGGATAATCCTTGTGTCCAATCCGAGATAAACCCTCTCCCAAACACCAGAGTCGATTTACCCCATACTAAGTTACCCCTGGTAACGTCTGCCGTGATTATCCCACGACAATAATCCTTCAAGGTTTGCCTCATCCAAAGCAATTGGGCACAACAACTTGCCACGGAGATATACTCGGCCTTTGTGGTGGAGAGAGCAATGCAATTTTGCTTCTTTGAAGATCAACACACTAAGGAGCGGCCAACGAATTGGCAACCCCCGGATGTGGACTTCCTATCCATCTTCTCTCCCGCATAATCCGCATCCAAATACCCGATGAGCTGAAAACTTGAACCCTTGGGATACCAAAGACCAAAATTTGGGGTATGAACTAAATATCGAAAGATTCGTTTAACCGCTTCCAAATGACTTTGCCTCGGAGAGGCTTGAAACCTTAAACATTTACCTACACTATACATGATATCTGGTCTAGATGCACAAAGGTAAAGCAAATAGCCAATCATGGATCGGTATACCTTTTGATCTACCTCTTTACCGTTGGGGTCGGGTTTCAAGTCAAGGGTTGTGGACATGGGAGTCTCCATAGGCTTGGCATCATGCTTATTGAATCTCTTGAGCATGTCTTGAGTGTATTTGGCTTGTTTAATGAAAGTTCTTTCATGATATTGATTCACTTCAAAGCCAAGGAAAAACTCCAATTCTCACATCATAGACATCTCAAACCTATCGGTCATAAGCTTGCATAACTCTTCATTGAACAAAGTGTTAGTAGACCCAAAAATGATGTCATCCACATAGAGTTGGCATATGAACAAGTCACCTCCAACCGTCTTGGTAAAGAGGGTGGGATCGATTAAACCAACATTAAACCCACGATCTACCAGAAACTCTTTAAGGTGCTCGTACTACGCACGTGGAGCTTGTTTAAGTCCATAGAGTGCCTTATCGAGTTTATAGACATAATCAAGGTGGATGGGATCCTCGAAACCCGGAGGTTGCTTGACATACACTAACTCACTAAATGGACCATTTAGGAAAGCACTCTTAACATCCATTTGTTGTAACTTCAAATTATGATGAGATGCATAAGCAAGTAAGATGCGAATGGATTCAAGACGAGCTATGAGAGCAAAGGTTTCACCGAAATCAACACCTTCGACTTGAGAAAACCCTTGAGCCATCAATCTTGCCTTGTTGCGAATGACGATACCATCTTTGTCTTGCTTGTTCTTGAACACCCATTTGGTGCCAATAACATTCTTGCAATCCTTGGATCTTGGCACTAACTTCCACACTTTGTTGCGCTCGAAGTTATTGAGTTCATCATGCATGGCTTCAAGCCAATCTTGATCTTCGAGAGCTTCATAAACCTTCTTGGGTTCAATGAAAGAGACAAAAGCACGAGCCTTGCTGAAATCCGCCAAATTCTTCCTACTGACAACCCTTCCACGAACTTGTCCAAGTATCTTGTCCTCCGTGTGACCCGCTTTTTCAAGATTCTCTAGCCTTCTCTTTGCTCTACGAGCTAGTATCTCCTCCAAAGATTCTTTGGATATTTCTCGAGAATCACCTTCTTCATCGGAGACATGTCCATCTTCATCTTGGCCTTGATCATTTGTGGGTGAAGGATCACCACTAGGTTGAGCTCTCTCAACAATGATGGGATTTTGATCATGAAATTGATGAGAAGTTTGGCCTTGATCATTATCTTGGACTTGATCACTTGCTTGACCTTGCTTATTAGCTTGACGGCTTGGTGCATCTTGTTGGGTAGCTTGTGTATCAATGGGTGTAGTCAATGGCTCCACTTGAGTGGGGCATAGTCCTTCTCCCTCCGTCATCCGGTAACCCTCAACGGGAATTATTTCACCAATCCCCATTCTTCTTATGGCGATGGGAGGAATTGCATATCCTACAACACCATGATCTACAGCCCCCTTGGGAGCCGTTATCCTCATCAAACACCACGTCTATAACTTCTTCAACTTGTCCGATGGACTTGTTGTAGACTCTATAGGCGTGAGCTTTTGTGGCATAGCCAACAAAAATACCCTCATAAGATTTGTTCTCAAATTTTGACAAACGTTTAACTTTATTTTGAATGAAGCACTTGCAACCAAAGACCTTGAAGTAAGATATGTCCGGTTTCTTGCCCGTGAGAATCTCATAGGGAGTCTTGTTCAATATCTTACGTAGATATAACTGTTTGGTAGCATGACAAGCGGTGGAGACGGCTTCAGCCCAAAAGTTATAAGGAGAAGAGAACTCCACAATCATTGTCCTAGCCGCATCCATCAAAGTCCAGTTCTTTGTTTCTGCAACACCATTTTGTTGAGGGGTATAGGGAGTGGAGAATTGATGAGCAGTGCCCTCTTCACTAAGAAAACCCTCAACGGTATAGTTGTTGAACTCTGAGACATTATCACTCCGGATGGCCAATATGAAAGCATTGTGTTGGTGCTCCACTAGAGTGATAAACTCGATGACTCTCTTTTGAGTCTCACTCTTCCTCTTGAATAAATACACCCAGCAATATCTTGAATAATCATCCACAATCACCAAGCAATACTTATTTCCTCCGAGACTATCATAAGATAGTGGACCAAATAGATCTAAGTGAATGAGTTCGAGAATTCTTGTGGTGGAGATATTAGTCTTGGTTGGGTGAAGTTCTCTATGTTGCTTTCCAAAGGCGCACGAACTACACACACGGTCTTTAGCAAACTTAGCTTTGGTTAGTCCTAGAACATGATTGCCACTTTGAAGTTCATGAAACATTCTCATATTGGTGCGGGCTAACCGGCAATGCCAAAGCCACCCCGCATCAACTTTAGCCATTAGGCATGTCGCGGCACACATGTCTCCTTTAGAGAAGTCCACTACATACATGCCGTTCTCGACAAACCCAACGAAGGCTACTTTAAGAGTTGTTTCCCAAGTGACAATCACATTCTCTTTATTAAAGAAAGAGGTAAAACCACAATTTGCAAGTTGAAGAACGGACATCAAGTTATAACCAAGGGACTCAACAAGAAGAACATTCTCAATTGATAAATCATTTGAGATAGCCACCTTGCCTCGTCCCAATACCTTAAGTTCAGAATTGTCACCAATAGTGACGCAATTGAGATGAGGTAATGGAGGTTCAATATTACTCAGTGCGTCATTGCTTCCGGTCATATTTTGGTATGCACCACTATCCATCGTTCATCTACCCGACCCAGAAGCATTTCCGTACAAGAGATCAATTTCTTGATTTAGGTACCCATCCTTCAATGGGTCCTCTTTTGTCAGTAACAAGGGTCTTAGGAACCCAAATATTTCAATGACAATCATCACCTAAACATGACCATCTCTAGATTTCATGAGAACATAAGAGGGGTTATATTTTCCGGCAAAGTAGTTGTGAGTGATGACCCCACTAGAGGTATCACCACCCACAACAGCGTTGGTATCCTTCTCCTTGGTCACCTCTCCCTCTTTCACAAAGACAACATTCTGAGAGGAAGAGGTGAAATTCTTGGTTTTCTTCTTTGACTTGGCAACAAAGCCAAGCCCTTCCTTCTCTTTCTTAGCTCCTTGAGAGCTTATGGTGTCATTGAGAATTTTCTCTCTTCCTACAACATTAGTAGTAGTACAAGAGTAGGCATGATAACAATGCTATTAGAGGAAGATGGCACTTGCTTATTAGATTGTTGAGCTAGAAGCTTATTTCCGGACATGGTGAGTTTGTCATGGATTTCTTTAAGAGACGTGTACTCCTTTTCTAGTTTTCCATGAAGCTCAACAAGTTCCTCATGAGCTATTCCTAGCTTCAAATCTTCTTCTTCAAAGATTTTAAGTAAATTAAGAGATTTTTCATTATCCTTACTAAGTTTGGAAACACTAATATCATAAGTCTCTTCTAGACTACATAGTCTCTATTCAAGAGAGGCTCTCAAGGATCTATCTTTCTCAAGAGCTTCCACAAGCTCATTGTCATGGTTCTCATGGACACCACCATATCTTTCCAAGGTCATGATGATCTCTTCCTTCTCATCTATGACAGAGTTAGCATCATCAAGTTGCCTCAAGAGGCCTTTACCTTTTCTTTGGTATCACCTTCAAGACTACATAACCAAGAGCCAATATTCTTGGCCTCCTCATCATCCACAATGTTTTCAACACAATCCAATAATGAGGTAGAACTAGTAGCAATAGACTTGGAGGTGGAAGATATTACCACGATGGCTTTTTCCATGAGACATGTAGGTCGGATCAATGCCTTCTCATCGGGGGATTCAAATAGAGAGACCGATGAAGAGGAAGTCGTAGCTATGGAGACATGGGACACACCTACGACTTCATCTTCTCCATCATCTCCGGAGTAGTATGTTTCCAATGTGGGCCCTTCTTGAACATATATGTCGCACCCGGACTTCTAGGGGATACTCACCGTACGAACTGAACAGTATTTTGATTGGATTACGGGGCTTACCGGCACCCGCATCTCTTACGAGTAGGCCAACACTTATGTGTGACAACCAATCTTTACTATTCACCGTCGATGTAAACTATCCCGTAGAAATCAGGACACTACCATTGACGTACTTCATACCATACACACATGGTACGTCAACGGCTTTGAACAAGATGATAACATAACATATCTCTAAGACACAAAAGATTGAAATAAATTGCAACTGGCCCTCACTAGGGCAGAGAATAGCAAATACAATCATCCAGAGGACACATGTCCCAACATAGCATCATTACAACTCAGCGGAAGCATTCAAAGGGTCTGAGTACAGACAAATCCAAATAGGCTTAAGAAGCCGGGAATGAAAAGTAAATGGAGCCCATCCACGATGTCTCGGATCCTGCCCGGGGTCCGCTAACTACTCGTCAGCAGCCTCGTCAAACTCCACGTAGTAGCCGTCACCTGGATCCTCGTAAGCGTAGTCTGCGGAAACCACAGCCCCAAAGGGGTCAGTACATAAACGTACTGGCAAGCAAGACTCACAGTTCACCAAAATGTAGCCCGTCAACACCAAGCACAGATGCCTTGGGTTCAACGGAAAGAAAGGGTATAAAAGGTGCTGCAACTGGCTGCACTAACCAACTACAGAACATACTACAACTTCCGGGTATCAGAAAGGGGATAAGATAGCGTATCGTAACCAACTATAGCTAACCACCAAACAAACCCATCCTGGACCTCGCCCCTTATCCAAAGAAGCAATCCGAGGATAACTCACACAGTTGGATTAGTGATGGATCAAATTGTTGTGTCAATAAGCCTATTACTAGTCAAGTTGTCATTAGTTAGGTGTAAGTTGTTCTGAGTACTTGTTAGCCAGTACTTTCACCAAGTCAACCATAACCGCGGAAAACACGGCTTCCCGAGAAGATTTATCCCTGCAGGGGTGCACCAATTTGGCCGTACACGTAAGAATAACCCGCCAGATGGGAAGGCCTTTCCCACCAAGCGGGGCACTCAACACAACTCAACTCTTCTTCGCATCAAGCCCAAAGCACCACGTGCTGTGCGTGCGCGGCTAATTGAGCCCCACGAAGAAAAGGGGACCCTCATAGCACTGGAAGACCACGCCGCCCTAAATGCCGACTACAAAAGTTCCACCCTGGCCTCGGGTTCGTACCTGCATATGTGTGCATCAAATGGAAAGCCCGAACTAAGTGTGGTGATTTGGACGAGATGCGAATCGAATCAAATTGAGGGGGGCGCCCATACACGCTTCCCACGTGCGGATAGTGCGCTCATCATGGATCAGTAGACAAGACCCTTTTCCTATTAGGGTCGACACTAGCAGGCCTCAAAACCACGCCGGGCCTCCTGCCGGTGCCTTATCAGCAAATTATTATTACCTCAAATTAATAGGTTGTTGTTTAACATCGAGCCCCAGAGTATAAGCAGATATGATAACAGAAAGTACGGATAACAGACTCGAGCAAAACAACCCTAAGCATGCTAGTAAGACACGGGCCCAAGCAACGGGGTTTTAGTACTGGAGGTGTGGCAATATCAGGGTTTAGGGTATCATGTGATAGGTTCGTAACAGAAGCAACGATACATAGGGCTAGCAAATATAGACAACGGAAAGTATCGGTAACCAATATTTAAAGGAACACAATGGTTCATGTGAGTGATAACTTGCCTGCAAACCCGGTAGCCGGGTACTGAGCTAGATCCTCAGAAGGGGCGTCGTAAAGATCGTCGGTATCAACGTCGTCGTCTATCCGAGAAGAAGCAAACAAACAATACAGGAAAAATAAACAATCAATATCATGGCATAGTGCACAATCATAGGATGATGCATGTCAAGTTAATGGATGCATCAAAATAACCTAATTGACATGGTAACACCATTTAAATGGACACATATGCAATTTTGAGTTGCATATGAAAAGCCCATGGATTTTTGGTTAGATTATTTGTTTTCCAAATAATCAACAGGTTCTAGTGGTTTGGTATGATGCATGCATGAGGAAAACAGCAAAATAACAACATTAGAACCAATTTAAAATAGGGTTTACCAATTAAGAATTTTATTTATTACTTTAGGGAATTATTGGTGCCTTAAAGGTGACACACAAGTATTTGTTGTTTTCAACCATTTAAATTGTTCAAAACAAATAACTAAATTCATATTTGAAAAGGTCATGAAATTTTGGGTGGATTACATGTTTCAAATATTGAAAAAGGCATTAGGATGAATTTATTATGATTTAAGCAAAATTAAACAAGTTTTAAATGAATTTAAAACAAGCATGAATTTTTATTTGAATTTTATTTGCTCAAAACATAATTTCAAACTCCTATTTGAAAAGTTCACACTTTTATGGTTTGAAAACATATTTTGCATGTTCAAAAATAATTTAAATTGAGCAAGTTAGGATTTTATCAAATTTAAATGAATTAAACAAGGATTAAATTATTTAAGCAATTTAAATTATTCAAACCATGAAACAAAATTTATATTTGAATAGGTTATTTAAAATAGCATTGAAAACATATTTTATTTGCATGATTTGGATTTATTATGAATTAGTTATGAATTTTAGCAAAATACAATTGAATTATTTGAATTCAAATTTGAATTGCATTTTGAAATTTCAAAACAGTACACAAATGGCATAGTTGGATAGACAATTAAATTTAGAACAATAAACATATTTAACTTTTATTATTTAGAGTTATAGATTAAAAGTTATTAACCAATTAAAATTGAGGACTAATCTGTAATTAAAAGGTTCTATTTTTGAAAACAGAAAAACGCAGAAACTTTTGTTACGCACGGTTAGCCAGCCCAAGCCAATGCAGCGTGGGCCTGGGGGGCCAGCGTGGCGTGTGCGCGATGGCGTGGCAGCCAGGGTCACTGCCTGGTGGACCCTGCCTGTCAGCCAGAGGTGGAAAAAGTGTGGATTATTCCGCGAAACCGCGGCTCGAACCCGCGACCGCGCGCGAGATTCAGAGAGTGGCTACCACTGCGGCTTGGCTTCAGTTCTGACAGTAACGAGGGCGCAAGGAGGTTAAGGTTCAGATCCAGTTTAACTGAATCCAACACACGCGCCACTCTGAACTTTGCTGACGGAAACAGATCGCCGACGGGGATCCACGGGCCCGTGCTCGAACTGGAAGCGATGGTTGCCTGCAGGGTGATGGATGCGTGCGTGCAGATGCAGAGGAAGAGAGGGAGGAGACCACGCTGCTCACCACCGTCTGTAGAGGAAGCAGTGGGTTGATGACGACGGCTGACGACGGCAGCAGCGGCGGTGTCGTGGACGGCGGCGACGTCCTGATGGCTCCCCGTGGATGCTCCGGTGTCCAAAAGGAAGAGGCAGATGCGGGCTTTCGTTTCCAGTGGCTAGGTAGGTGGGTGGATCTCCATGGCGACGGCGGCGTGGACGGGTTCAGTCGACGATCTCCGGTGAGGTAGCAGTGGAGGGGAACGTCGACGAGAGAGAAGCAATTGGCGGCGGCTCGAGGAGGAACAGGGATACCTAGGGCTAGGGTAGGTGGAGCGGAGCCCTAGGGGGTTCTTATAGGGGAGCTCGCGCGTCGATGGCCGTCCACGGTGGTCTGCCGCCGACGTGGAGGCACGGATTCGCCGCCGTACAGAAGAGTGACGAAGGAACAGAAGCGAGAGAAAAAAAACGAATCGTTTTTCTGCGGGATAACGGGCTGGGCTGCGCTACGGAAGAAAAACGAGGAGGAGGGAAGGAGAAGTGGGCTGGGCGCAGCCCACTCTCTGCTGGCGCCAAAAACGTTTTGAATTTTTATTTCTCCTTTTTTTTTTGCTGAAATAGTATTTGGAAGAATTTGATAGGTTTAACTTAGTGAAAAATTTGGAAAAAATTTGGGTAAACTTTTTAGGTCATTTGCAAACAGGTTTTAACTTTTATTTTCAGAAAGTTTGAAATTTGTTTGCTGTTTGAATTTAAATCAAATTTGGATGAATTTCTTTATTAAGTGATCATTAATAAAAACAAAATTTAAAATAGGGTAACCCCTATGTTAAATTATAAACCATTGTTCAAAATTGTTTTATAATTTGCATGAATTCAATTGGTTGCTGTTTGATGCTTGAATTTGGAATTTTAAATATGATTGGAAATTAAATGATTTATTAGAACCATCATTTTAACAAGTGATCACTATGGAATAAAAAGAAACCAATTGGTTGTTATTATTTGTGATTTTTATTTAAAATGTTGTAACAGAGCAAGTATGAAACAATTCTTTGCATAATGTTTGAATTTGAATTGTGAAAACAGTGGAAAACAAATGCAACAATTAAGAAACAAATGTAAACAACATGGAAACAATATAATGACATGATGCAATACTTTAATAAACATGAAACAAACATTCTAAGGGGATGGTTTTTCATACTTGGGATGTTACAATATAGAGCCCTTGGGACTCTTCTAGCGAGGTTCTTGTTTTGTGGAGCTTTGTTCTTGTCCTTGCGAACAAGCTTCCCTTCATTATCTTCTCTTGGCTCAAAAGGACACTCCTTGACAAAGTGATTTGCACTTCCACAATTGTAGCATGTCCTTGGCCGCTCCCCCTTCTTCTTGTAGATCTTGTTTCTTGAAGGTCTAGGAGCACCGGCCTTGTGAGCCTCCCGTCTCTTCCAATAACCATGCATGGCAAGAGCGATGCACTTATGAGCCCCTTTGTATGTGTCTTCATAATACTCATCATACTCATCATCCTCATCCACTTCTTGTATCCGAGCAACCGCCTTAGACTTCAAGGCGATGTTGGGAGACCTTCCAGCTCCTCTTTAGCGAGCGAGAGCATCATCCATGCTCTTGTGACATAGGGATATGGCTATGAACTCACTAAGAACACCAATGGAGTTGAGGGAGTTGTAGTCCGATCTTGTTCAAATTCTAGTGGAGAGGTTCTTCTTGAAAGTAGTTATGGCCTTGACAAACTTCCTCTTGATCCACTCACGGAGATTTCCTCTTTTCCAAAATCCGTCTATTGGTTGCCAAGGGTGACAACTCTTCTATATAGCTCCTCGGGACTCTCATCTTCAAGCATAACAAAGTTCTTGGACTTGTCAAGAGCTACGTCATACTTGGAGGATTGGATGCTAGCATTGCCTTGAAACAAGGTGTCAAGTTTATTCCAAGCCTCCTTGGCGGTCTTGATACCGCGAATGTGTTCAAGATGTTCTCTTGGGAGAGCCTTCTGGGTAGTGACAAGATCGGTCTTGTTGAGTTGAAATTCAACATCTTCTCTTGGAGTCAAGTAGTTTGCATCGTGAGTATGAAATCCATGAAGAACACTTCTCCACAAGGCGGTGCATGACCCTGAAATATGAGACTTCATATCAAACTTCCAAGAAGAGAATTCGTTAGTGTTAAGCATGGGAGGGAGTCCAACATTTAGAATGTGTGGCATTGTAGCAATAGGATGGATAGTGTCGTAATTGGGAGGTTGTGGAACTTTTGAGTTAGACCCCGAACCGTTAGCCGATTGAGACTTGGAGCCTTCGGAGCTCCCACCGCTCTTAGCCTTTTTATCGGCTTTTGCCTTGGCTAAAGCAATGTTAGCTTCCATTTTGGCGATGTCCTGAATGGACTCATCATCCGATCTAACATCTTCGACGGTGAGAGGTGGTTCCTCGGACTCCTTGGTATTCCCCATCATGGCCTCCAACATCTTCTTTATGCTAGAAACCTCCGAACCAACAATAGAGCTAACCTTGGACAATTCGGTTTGGATGGTTCCAACCGTTTCTTGTAGGTTAGTTATAGTGTCAGCCATTTTGGCGATTTCCGCACTAGAACCGTCGGGCTCATTTTCATTGACCATTATACTCTTAGGTGATTAAACCCTTAACAAGAGCCAAGGCTCTGATACCAATTGAAAGTGCACTATGGTCAAGGTGAATAGGTTGACTACCAATTTTTTTCCCTTTTAATTAGGCTAAACAATATAAGATAAGGTTCTCTAGATGTGAAACTAGGTGAGCAACCTAAGTGATACAAGATAAGATACGCAACAAAAGTAAAACAAAAGGTAACAAGATAAACCACAAGTGTAAACAAGGAGACAATGATATGTTTCCCGTAGTTCCTTCTCAAGAGAAGTACGTATATGTTGGAGAGGTGGGGAGACACCTAGGCGCTCCTCAATAACACGGTTGTGCACACCTTATTCTCCTTGAGCTTCTCCGGTGAGGGAGATTCTCGTTTCGACTATGAGGTCGACTTGACGGCGTTGACCAAACCTTTACACGAGGTTGATGACACTCCACAACATGGATGGAGGCTCTCAACGAATCTGAAGCTTCTTGCAACAAGGTGGAAGCTACAAGCACAAGATCTACTAAAGTTTCTAGGCCTCAAGTAGGATTCTAGATCTACTAGGATGTGGTGGATGGATTTGAAATTCCTTTGGTGGAATCACGGATCTAGGTCTCCTCTAGCTCTCCACAAAGTTTCGAAGTGTTTGGGTGGTTGGAGAGGGAGATCTAGGAGGTTGAAGCTTTCATTAATGTCTAGGAGGGAGAGTGGGAAAAGCTTAGCATTTATGAGGTAGGGGAAGGGCTTTAAATACCCCTTCCCCAATCCAACCGTTGAACAGCCCACGCCTCACCGGAGGCTCCGGTGTTTCCACCGGAGGCTCTGGTGGTCTTCACTAGTGCGCACCAGCGCGGCTCATTTGTTCTTTTCTGGAATCGTCAGCGGCGTGGGCTCCGTGGTGTTGGCGGAGGTTCCGCCCACCGGAGGTCCACCGGAGTCTTGATACGTCTCCAACGTATCTATAATTTCTGATGCTCCATGATCATATTTTGTTAATTGCTACTTGTTTTCTCCCTTATTTATAGCATTCTTATACGTTTTTCGGGACTAACCTATTAACAAGATGCCAAGTGTCAGTTCCCTGTTTTCTGCTATTTTTTGTTTCAGAAAAGTTGTTCTGCAAACATTCTCGGAATTGGACCCCACAAAGCCCGAAGTTCCTATTTTCTCCGGAAGCATCCAGAACACCGAAGAGGAGTCGAAGACGGGCAACATGGGGGCACACCATAGGGTGTCGCAGGTCCCCCTGGCCGCGCCACCTATAGGTGTGGGGCCTCTGGAGCTCCACCGCCTTTGCCCTTTCTCCTATTTAAGCCCCCCGGATGGAAAATGCTAAGTACCTGATCAAAATCCCCGAAAAGTTCCGCAGTCGCCGTCACCGTCAACCCTAGATCAGGGGGGGGTTCTGAAACTGTTTCCGGCACCCTGCCGGAGAGGAGATCATCACCGGAGTCTTCTACATCATGATGCCTGCCTCCAGAGTGATGTGTGAGTAGTTCATCCTTGGACTACGAGTTCGTAGCTATAGCTAGATGGTTGTATTCTCCTCATATGCCTCCATGTTTAGATCTCGTGATCTGCCTATCATGATCGAGATTGATCTTATGTAATTCTATATGCTATGTTTGCTGGGATCCGATGAATATTGACCTTATGCCAAGTTGATTATAGTCTTTATTTGCATATGCTATTTGTGATCTTGCATGCTTTCCGGTTCTAGTGGTTGCTCTGGCCAAATAGTGCGAGTAACTCCAAGAGGGAGTATTTATGCTCGATAGTGGGTTCATGCCTCCTCACCACCTTGCTCGAGTGAATAAAACGTGAAGGGGGGATGTGCTGTTGCCATTAGGGAGAAAACAACCGTGAGAGTGCCAGCGTGCATAATCATTGCTTACATTACACACTTTGTTTAATGCAATTATCTGTTGCTTGCAAATAAATACCTAAGAGGGTTCGGATGATAACCTGAGGGTGGATTATTAGTCATAGATGCATATGGATGTCGGTCTATGTATCTTGTTGTAATGCCCGCACTAAATATCATAGTAATCTTCATGTCATATTGTGCACTACGGTGAAACCTCTATTTGTCAATTGCCCAGCTGTAATTTGTTCACCCAGCATGCTATCTTTTATGGAGAGAAACCACTAGTGAAACTATGAACCCTGGTCCATTTTCCACACTGTTAAACAAACCACAACAATTTCCTGCTTTCTTTACTTACTGCAAGCATCCACACTGTACGTCTAATCTTTGTTTTCAGCAAGACCGGTGAGATTTACAACCTCACTGTACCGTTGGGGAAAGTATTTTGGTTGTGTTGTGTGCAGGTTCCATGTTGTTGCTGACACCGGTGAAGCGCCAGCACCACCGTCACTGGCATCAACCTTCCGAAGGTCCTCTTTCTCCTACTGGATTGATAACCCTGGTTCTTAACTAAGGGGAAAACTCCTACCACTGTGCTCATCACACCCTCCTCTTGGGGTTCCCAACAAAGCGCACCAAGGATTTTTTTATGGCGCCGTTGCCGGGGAAGAAGAAGTCTTCTGTCAAGGGGAGTCTCTCACTCTCAACCTCTTTATTTTGTTTATTGTCTTGTTTTGCTTCTCTTTATCAAAAACACAAAAAATTTAGTTTACTTCATAGCTGTTATGTATTTGCTTGCTTTTATTATTCTAAAATGAGTTCCTCTAATAATACTAAGTTGTGTGACTTCACTAGCACAAACAACAATGATTTTATTTGTACACCTATTGCTCCACCTGCTCCTACTGCTGCTTTCTATGAGATTAAACCTTCTTTATTAAATCTTGTTATGAAAGAGAAATTTTCTGGTATTAGTATTGATGATGCTGCTGCCCACCTTAATAATTTTGTTGAACTATGTGAGATGCAAAAATATAAAGATGTGGATGGAGATATTATTAAACTTAAATTATTTCATTTCTCTTTGAGATGAAGAGCTAAAGAATGGTTGCTATCTTTGCCTATAAATAGTATTGATTCATGGACTAAGTGTAAAGATGCTTTCATTGGAAAATATTATCCTCCTGCTAAGATTATATCCCTGATAAGTGACATAATGAATTTTAAACAATTTGATAATGAACATGTTGCTAAATCTTGGGAAAGAATGAATACTATGGTGAAGAATTGTCCCACTCATGGACTGACTACTTGGATGATTATACAAACCTTTTATGCAGGACTGAATTTCTCCTCAAGGAACCTATTGGATTTAGCTGCTGGAGGTACCTTTATGTCCATCACTTTGGGCAATGCGACAAAGCTTCTTTATGATATGATGATAAATTATTCAGAGTGGCACACTAAGAGAGCTCCACAAGGTAAGAAGGTAAATTCCGTTGAGGAAACCTCCTCTTTGAGTGAAAGGCTTGATGCTATTATGTCTATTATTGTTAATGGTAAAGCTCAGGTTGATCCTAATAATGTTCTTTTAGCCTCTTTGGTTGCTCAAGAAGAGCATGTTGATGTAAACGTTATTAGAAATAATAATGTTAACAACAATGCTTATAGAAATAATTTTGGTGGAAACAATTATAAGACTTATCCTCCTAATAATGGTTATGGTAATTCTTATGGAAACTCCTACAATAGAAATAAAATCTCTACCTCTGATCTTTAAAACATTCTTAGAGAATTTATTAGCACACAAACTGCTTTTAATAAATCTGTTGAGGAAAAGTTTGGTAAAATAGATGTTCTTGCCTCTAAAGTAGATAGCCTTGCTATTGATGTTGATTTTCTAAAACTAAAGGTTTTTCCACAAGATGTTAAACAAAGTAAAACTTTGAATTCCATTCAAGTTTGAATTGATGATAATGTTAGGTTGATGGCTGAATTACGTGCTAGATGGGAAAGAGAAGATGAATTGGCTAAAAAGAATAATATTGCTAGAGTTTGCACTATCACAACCACTAGTAAAACTGAAGCACCTAGTTCTAGTAAACCTCCTACTATCAATGGTAAAGTATTTGGTGTTAACAAAGTCCCTACTCCTTTGGTGAAACGTGCTAAATTGCCTCAAACTGCTGAAATTGCTTCTGATAAAAGTGCTGAAATTTTTAGAGATGTGGGAGATAATGGTTCCATTACTTTTGACGATAATAATTTTGATTTTGATGATTTCAATATCTATGAAGTTATTATGTTTCTACAAAAGCTTGCTAGAAGTCCCAATGCTAGTGCCATGAATATGGCCTTTACTAAATATATTACCAATGCTCTCATGAAAGTCAGGGAAGAAAAGTTGAAACTTGAGACATATATCCCTAGAAAATTAGATGATGGTTGGGAGCCTATCATTAAGATAAAAGTAAAATATTTTTATTGCAATACTTTGTGTGATCTTGGTGCTAGTATCTCAGTTATGCCTCAAAAGCTTTATAATATGCTTGATTTACCACTGTTGGAACACTTTTATTTGGATGTTCATCTTGCTGATAATGCTAAGAAGAAACCTCTTGGTAGAATTGTGATGTTCTTATTATGGTTAATAATAATCTTTCCCCTGTTGATTTTGTTGTTATGAACATTGAATGCAATGCTTCTTGTCCTATTGTGCTGGGAAGACCTTTTCTTAGAACGGTTGGTGCTATTATAGACATGAAAGAGGGGAGTATTAAATATCAACTTCCCCTCAAGAAAGGTTTGGAAAACTTTCCGAGAAATAAGATGAAGCTACCCTTTGACTCTATTATTAGAGAAAAATATGATGTTGATGCTTCTTCACTTGAAAATACTTGAGTTTCCCTTTTATACCTAGCTGAAAGGCGTTAAAGAAAAACTCTACCGGGAGAAAAAACGTTTTATTTAGCTGTTTTCAACCCGTTTTATTTCGTTTTCTTTGGTGCGATTTGCACCTGGGTGTTGTCTATTTTCTTAGCAACCCCTCTGTATCTTTTCTTTTGAGTTTTTGTTGAGCCAAGTAAAGTGTCACATCCCAATTTTGGAATACCTGATAACACAGTTGTTTTGCTAATTGCTTGACAAATAAACTTTGGTTATGTTTGTTTGAGTGCAACTAAACAAACTAATTATATAATCTTACATGGCTAAGAAATTGAAAACAAACTTAATAAGATAGCAAAGCAGTAAACTAAAAATATTCAACATATTGTTCCAATGACCTTGGCAATATTTTCTAAAGTAAATATTGATCAAAGATCTTTCCAAAACTATCTTATGAATCCCATACTTGTTGAATATAATTCCAAAGGCCTAAATTAAGAAAGAGGAAACACTTAATAAATTTCCCTAAAAGATTATCAGAAAAAGAGGCATTCTTAGATGCTTCACCAAAATCTTGTCAAATGTTTTTCCAACCTTGCAAGCTTAAAAACAAAGTATTGGAGAGCATTGACTTGCTATACCTAGTCACATAAATATTTTGGCAAAGCATTGTTAAAGAAAAGCCAAGTGCCTTATTAAATTGAATTTCCAATATTTCTAGAAACATAAAACTAAAACAAGTTACTATTGGAAACTTTCTTCAAATGATCTGAAATTGATACCATTGATTCCTTATATCAAATAAGGAACACACACAAGAGGAGACCAAAAATTGAATCCATTAAAGTCCTGAAAACATGATTTTTCTCCACAGCAACATTTGGAATTTTGAACAAGTTTGTTCTACAAACTTTTTAAAAATGCCATGAAATAAATACCAAATGCTCTATATAATAAATAAGGATGAAAACCAAAAGGGCACAAGTTTTTGAATTATTTAAGTTGCCCAAAACCCATGTTTTCTAGACAACACCTTTTAGAAATTTGAACAAGTTTGTTCTATGAAGTAACTCTAAATGACTTGAATTTTCTACCACACAAGGAACACACCAAATAAGGAATGTGTGACAAAAATTATCATTTTTGGAAGCTCCTAAGTAGCCTAATAAATTCAATGTCCATTTATGTAAGAATTGAAATTTGAACAACTTTGAATTATGAAGTTTCTCCATTTGAGCCAATTTTCACATATGTTGTACATCTATACTAATAAGAATTTTGGGCAAAAGGATTTTAATTTATAACTTTGTTTGACTAGTGAAAACAACCTTTTTCAGAGAAGACATGGACTTCTTTGTAAATTGGCCAGGGACCTAAATGTAAGCTGAGTCATCTTCTTCCTCTAGCTCATCTGTAGATACAGAGACCCTACCCCCATTGCTTCGATTAGAAGGAATCGAGGAGGATAAGGACCCCCATGTGCACCTCTGTACCTCCCACAGGCCCCCTCTATCTCTCCCCCCTCGAGCTCTCTCTCTCTGCTCAAAGAAAGCCCAAACCGAAACCTTAGGGAAAATGCTCGCCGTCGATTAGGCCATTACCGTGCTCGCCGCCGGTCGCCGTGTAGTCTATCGCCTCCACCTCGTCGAGTAGGCCCTCGCTGCAGAAGTAATCGAGCCGAAGCGCATCGAGGAGGCCGCACCGTCCACTTTCTTCCCCGAGCCTGACGGCACTCCGGCGAGGCATTGCCGCCGCCTCGCGCCTTCTCCGACCTCCCCGAGCCTCCCATCGTGTTGAGGGTAAGCAGGCGCTCCCCGCCGACCGTTTTCCCCTCTCCCTCTCGCTCTAAATCGTTGCCGCGCCGTGGACGCTCTCCGGCCGCCGCGTGTTGCCGTCGCCGCCGATCTCCGGTTGTTTCCCTGGAAACGAGGCAGTGCCTAGGTGGTTCCCCGCAACGAGTACATCGCGTAGATGTTTAGATATCGAAAAATGATGAACGGTAGCAACGGATTCGAGCTCGCCGGAGACGTCTCCCGCCGGCGAGTGATGCAGGATGACGTCGCGCTGACGCCATCAGCCCTTGACCCCGCGCGTGCAAGTCAAACCTGCGGGTGGGGCCGCACATCTGCCTGCGTGGCAGCCCCGTGGCGCCTGGCCCGCGGGTCAGCGACCAGCGGCTAGATCGCGCCGCGGTAACAGCAGATCTGGCCGGCCCAGTTGCTAGATCTGGTCCATCTGTGATGTTTTTCCATTTTATTTTTCACAGATTGATACATGTTTACTTTTTGGCATAAAACCTATCAAAAGGATGAATTTGACCAAACCAAAAATCAAAGTGGTAGATAAACAAAATCTAAACCACCTCCAACTTGTAGATCTACATTTGGATGAATATTTTTGAAATGAAAAGTGATTTGGCAACAGGTACCAGAAACACCAAAATGAGCACCATTTTTATTTCACAACTCAGAATAAAGTGAGGCCAATTGCATTGGAAAGCCCTTGAAATTTCCTAACAGGAGAAATTAACATTTATTACAAATTCATTGTATTTTTGAAATGGCATGCAATTTGGTAAAACACCAGAGAGCACTTTGGTGATTTTTATAACATTATTAAAAATGCATTTTGATGCAAACTCAACTGGATGGTCTTATATATGTTTAGGGCTATCCAAACCTAGCTTGGTTTAATTTTTAGAGCATCATATAAAATTTGGTGGACAGATCTTTGTTTTGCATGTTTCTGCCATTTTGGCATTTTAGGAAATTAATTTGTGTGATGATATCTTTGTGTTGCAAATATTGTTTTCTAGCATGTATAAGTTGTGTGCACTTGTTTTCTAAGTGTTACTTAGCTATTTTAGCATGTTAGATTGTGTGTACTTGAGTTGAGAAGAAATAGGATTTTTGTTAATAGCATATTACTTATCTCTAGTTTATACTTGCATAGGATTTTTGAGTGATGAATTTATGTGCAAGCACTTGGATTTTTGATTGGATCCAGTACCATGTTGGTACTTATATTGTGTTTTTATCACCTCTGCTAGCTTTCATTTGAGTTGGTATAGAAGCATGAGTAGCTTTGTCATGACTATGAGGATGTTATGGAAAAATTCCCTCATGTGTGGAATTTTTGACATAGGCATTTGTGGTTGTGTAGCCACATATTTTTGGGTTGTGTTCATAGGACCAGTAGCATTTTGATGATGTTATTATGAGTACTTGACCCCTAGATTTTTCACTTGTGTGAAAACAATAGCATGAGTAGCATTACCTTGCTTATTTTTGCACCCTATTATTTTCTACTAGTATGGTTATTGCACTAGATGCTAGTTTAGGCTTTTGTTAATTTTTAGCAAGTATGACCAGAGGCTTTGTGACCTCTTAATGCTTTGTTATGCTAGTGGGACACCCACTGGTGTCACTGCATTTTTGGTGGAAACATTATTTCCCCCACACTAGATGTGTTTCTTTTATATAGTTCTCTAACTATTGAGTGCCTAGTATTTTTGCTTGGGATTTTTTGTGCTAAATGGAAATGTGTATGCTTCTGTTTGTAAGTGGTTTTAATCATGTGTGGCTTGCTAGGAAAAATACATTCTTGAAGTGTTGATTGATTCCTCTAGTAATGCCCTTTTTTATTACTACTAGTATGTAGGAGTTGCCCTGCAAATTGATGCATTGTTTTGTTAAATGGGATATTTTTGTTATAGCAAGTATAGATGTTTTTCACTCCTGTTTTTTTGACATGGACCCTCTGGTTGTATTTCAATTACTTGATTGAAATGCATCCATTGATTCTTCATGTTTGAGTAGTACTAGTTTCCCTAGCATTTTTGTGTTGAATTATTTTTCCTGCCAACTTGTGTTTGGTAGATATTTGTGTATCCTTGCATGAGGACATGTTTTCATTCCCATTATGATAACATGGTTCCTTGTTTGCATTTTAGTACTTTACTTATTATGCTTGCTTGCATAGCAAACTTTTAGTAGAAACATGTCTATAGGAATTCCTCCTTGTTAGTCATTGTTTCTATTGTTCTCACTATGAGAAATTGTGTGTTTTGTGATGAGTCTATTACCTTGTTACACTTGTGTAGGCTCACTGATTTGTAAAAGTAACTTTTGCAAATCATGTGTCTTATTTATTCTTGAGGTGAATTTAGGCTCAGTAGCATAGCTACCTTTTTCTTGTTGTGGTTTGGTTGATAGACCCATTGCCATGATTATTATTGTGCATGTTTTATATACTTTTAGTAGTCTCACCCTTGTGAAGTTAAGTGTATTTTGGGTTTATTAATATCTTGGTATGAGAGTGGCACACCCACTGAATCCATGATATTGAGGTTGTGAGATATGTTCCTCCAACCTTAAGCTGTCTTATTAAATTGCATTTCTGCCAAGTGTGTTTGTTTGATTGTTTGCCTAAATTAATAATTGTGTGATTGGTTATTAGTAGATTTCCTTGCTGTATGTATTGTTAGGTATTATTGCTTGCCTTGATTGGTTCTGAATGTGTGTCCTTTATTCTTTTTACGACGTTAAAAAACGAAGAGGAAGGAAGTGTCGGGAAGCTCTGTTTCAAGTTCCAGTCACTCCAAAACCAGGGACACAAGGAGATACCAGGCAAGCCATCCTGATGCTTGCTGATACGATACTTATCATTATCTATCATGCATGTTTTACCTCTGAAGTTTTACCAAAACTTGATTATCAAAACTATTTTTGATGTGGCTATTACTACTATACTAGTATATAGGTTACTGTTATGCCAGTAGTTAAACTTGGTAATACCAAGCCCATAAGCCACCATATGGTATTTATTACCATAAAAATATACTAGTCCCTAAGTGCACACCCTAAAATTGTGATTCTACAAAACAAAGGCTTTACGGAAAAACCCGGAGAAAAGGCGGATCCTTGTTCTCCGGAGGAATGTGGAAGTGGCCATTTTTGAGAAAGTGGTGTTTTTCAAAAATGACACATAACCTAGTCTTCGCTGGACAACCTTTACCGTACTGCCACTTTACCCCAATATGGGTAGGGGCTTGATTAAAAACTTGTTATGGTTAGTATGTGTGTTATCTCAAGTGCTATAGGGGATTGGATCCTCCGAACCGAAATGTCGCTAGGAGTGGAGAATACGGGACATCTAAAGTGTGGGATTAATTTTCCCTCCGGATGCAGCAGTTGGGTCTCCTGTTTGGGCGGTGTGGGACACGGCTTGCCAGGGAGGGTACCCCAATTGAAGAGATAGTCATGTACTAGCTTGCACATAGTGGATAGTCAAGATCAGTTATCTGATGTTCTCATAGGTTGGGAACAGTCCATGGTTGTTTCATGGCGGATTCTGGATCTAGTGGAAATGTGTACACCTCTGCAGAGTAAAACTATTTCGAGATAGCCGCGTCCTCGGATATGGACGGTTGAATGGCCATGTAGCTAGCATTGTGTCAATGTTTTCAAAAGAGGAAGTTTTTGAAAAGGGAATTTTGGAAAGGAAGTGTTTGAACTTGTGAGGTTCGGAAAGGAATGGAAACTTATACCGTGGAGGTATCGTCGATGATGAAAAGCCAGATGTTGTTATACAAAACAAAATGTTTTGCAAAGAAAACCTTTTCTACTCTAAGCAAGAATTCTGGAAACTGATTCCAAGAAGTTTTGCAAAGAGAAAATATTCTTTAACAAAGCTTTACAAAACCTCTTGTACATGTGATATCTACAAGAGAAATAAAACTATATTATTTTATTTTCTTCTGAAGTATCTTCTTCAACGAAGATACAGATTAACCTGACTGCAACTGTGATGTCATCATATATGAACACCATTGGTAGTGAACCCTATTTATAGCCTACCTATTCCACCATATAAGCATATTTGCATCTTTGGTAAGTGACATGATGGATGTCTTGCTGAGTACATTCAAATGTACTCATTATGGTTTCGCCCCTGGTATCTACTTGCCAGACTTGAGAAGGAGCCTCCGAAGGATATCTATGAAGAGAAGTACGGAGTTGACGGCTTTGCGAACTAGGATCGTCTCCGGGTCAGCAGCCTATAGGTTAAGGCGTGACTTGGGCTCATCTACGTTGTGTTTTAATTGTCTTCCGCTGTGTTTGTTAAGTTGCCTGCCCTATGTGGCAGTTGTGTTCAACTTGATCATGTGATCATTTTTGTAATACCTTTATGTATTCGTGTAATGGATGATGTATTTCTGTGTGCCAACTTTGTATGTTGTTCACGACTGATCTTTCTGGGATCGTGAATGTATGCATACGGAGGGTTTCAGACTGCCGGTCTGGGGTCCTTACAGAGTTGGTATCAGAGCCATCCTGACCTTAGGAGACCTTAGTTAGCATGGACGTCAGATAGGAAAGAAAAGTATTTTTGAGTAAAAACCTATTTACTATCTAAATTATTTATATCTAAGGGAATTTTAGTATATTTTCCCTCCTTCTGATCTTTTCAAAAGATTCTAAATGCATATCAAGGGCGTCCTTGAACAGTGGTTCGAAGGACGGGCCTTACAGAATTGGTATCTCTCTCGGTTAAGAGTTTATTTCTTACTTGTTTGCAACTGCTCCGCTCTGTTTTTGAAACATCTCTCGTCTTTGAAGTTTTCTGTCCAGAAAATAGTGGGAGTTTCAAAAACAATTTGTTGCATAAAGTTTTCTCGAAACTTTACTTCTATTATCTTGTTTCCATCCAAAAACTTTTATACTTGCCGATGTCCCGAGAAGACCAAAATATTTGCCTAGCTCTACAGTGATGATGGTCAGAAGTAGATATAGTTCTTCAGCCACTTCTAGGATTTTGGATCAGTCTAGTTTGGAGTAATTTAGCGATAACTCCATGAGTCGCCTCCCCCGACGTAGCTCCAATGGAGCCTTGCTTGTGTGTTTTGGCTTGCCTATGTGTGTCCTTAGGACTTTGTGCTATTGTGTGGTGTAGAATTTGGTTCATCTAGGCTTCTATATGTTTGTGGGGTGCTCAAATTTTGCAAATTTGTGATTGCCCCGCTCTTGTTTTTGAATCGCCTCTTGTTAGGTTTTTGCCAAGCAAAAATGTTTTTTTAGTATTCAAAAACAAGAATTTGTTGCTTAGACTTATACTTGTTTCCGCTTCATAATGCGACCCGTCGTGAACCACCACCATCTCCCCCACCATCAATGAAAGCACCGTTGGGCCTAATAATGGAGGACCATCAAGCCACACGAGCTGATAGCATTGCTACCAGTGATGCACTCCAACAGTTAAAGCTCCAACAATGACACCCTTCAAAGAAGAAAAGGCGTGAAGAAAACCAACCAATACTGACCAAAACCTCTGTGTTTTGTCTGTTTGCAAAAGGCTCCTTTTACCCTGTTGGCTAAACGTTGCATTTTAAAAGTTATATACCTCCCTCCTCTGGAGAAAGGTGAAAAAGAAGTCTTCACATGCCATGATGCGCAACCCCCTCAAAAGCCAATCAAAAGAGCACAATTCAATATTCGACGTATGACGCTAGTCGTATCTTGTCGGACAAACATTATTTAATAGAAAGCTAACAAGACTAACATGCTTTGCCTAATCTTAGGTTGACACCTAACCAAAGCATGCAAACTACTGACAACTTTTTCTAAACCAAGAAATTAAGTGACTTAGGACACTTTTTAATCTAGTTGGTAAAAAGGAGAAGTCACGAGAAAATAAGATGATAACTTATTCGTTTACTAGTCAATAGGATATCGGGTGTATCTACTTTGGAAACCAAATCTTAGTAGACATTGTAGGTACTACGAAATTCGGGGTTTAGAAATTAAGTGAACGATGGAATGGTTATGATAGATCTGGAAAACAACAGTTTTCCTGTGTTTGTTTCTTTGTGTGCTCTTGATTGAAATGAATTTGTGTTTTATTCAATCTTGCTTCCTAACTTATATGGAGTTGTTAGGACTTGTTATTATGTTGTTTTCTTACAATAAATCTACCCTAGAAAGTGTGTGCATGATTGGAAACTCGAATAAAAATGAAATAGCATTTGTTACCTTCTAGTTTATTCTTTGGAGGTATTGTGAGAGCTAGATCTGTGTATACTTTCTTAGTAGATTTTGTGCTATGTTTTTCTTTGAGTCCAGTACCATTTAGGTGCTGTTATTTTGATGCTTGTACCTATGTTAGCTTGCATGCCTCTTAATAGTAAAGCATAGGTAAGCATTTCTATCAATATGCACTAGTATTGTTTCACTAGATTAAATAACCTTATATTTTTATCTTGTATGCAAAGTTTTTCATGAGTAACCAGAGGCTTAGTACCTATTTTTCCTTGGTATTAGTAGGCCATAGCCCACTGGTCCCATTGCATTTTGGCTTGAGGATGCAAATCCCCAACCCTACACATGTGTGAAAATAGCATGTTTCACTATGTGATTGATTTCTATTTTCCACCATGGAAAATATAATTGTTTCTTTTCACTTAGGCAAGTGAGAAGTTTATTTCTTATTAGTAAATACTAATATGTTTAGGTGTGATCCTTTTGTTAGCATAATATTCCTTAGGGGTATCATGTTAAGAAATGTTTCACTATCGTGTGCTAAAATTAAATTGTTCGCAAATAAAATAAATTCCTCTTGATTGGTAGATTGTTTGTGAATAATTTTAAATTGAGTGTATGGATTTTTGAAAAGGTTTAGATAACTTTTCATTAATTGCATAGCTACTGGTTGTGCGAGTTATACCTTGCTTGTTTGCTAGTAATTGTTTAAGAAAAACATAAATTGCTAGAATTAATTTATGCATGTTTAATAGTTGTATCATGGGATTGTTTTGATGTTTGTGCTTACTAGCATGAGTAATTTTTGTGTACTGTTATTAGGTACATTTATATTCATGACTTGCTTGTTTAAGTTTAAACATCATGATAGCATTGTTTGCTTCTCTAGAGTGAAACTAGTCTCACCACTAGAAAATGGTGAGTTTTGCTCTAGTATTACCCTCTTTTTATTTTATGAGTATATGTGTTGATATAGCATGTTTAGGGAGTTATTACTTCTGTTATCATGCCATGAATTATTTAGTTTCATGTTCTATGGTTATAGGATATGATTATCTCTTATAGCATGCTGGTGTAGATTTTTCATACTAGTATGTTATTTGTGCAGTCCTGTTTTTTTTATGCCTGTGAAATAGGAGTTTTATCTCGTGTGAATATGGTGTTTTAGGGTACCTTTATGATTGGATTCATTGGTTTTTAGCTACTGGTTGTTTGCCAATTGTTCATGATTGATGGATTCCAAAACCTCTAATAAACAATAACCTAGTGAATAAATAGTCTATTCATCTGCGGTGTTGTTTGCTTGCTTATTGGATTTTGTTTAAATGTTTTACCTTAGCATGAGTTTATACTGGTGTTATGATTGTGCTCAAGAGTGTTTTATGAAACTAAAACATCCAACTAAAATCATGAACATATTAAGTGATAGTTGCTTGTGGGGAGTAACACCCACTGCCGTGGCTATTATTCTGTATGTTTATTTTACCTTAGCAACCTAACCTTGCACCCACAAGCTATATTTTTAGCTTCTTATATACCTTGTTATGAGAGTGGTACACCACTCCATATGTGTTATGTCAGATGTGGGATATAGCTAGGAACTCATGTAATAATTGACGGTACGTTTCCAGGTAGTTCTGCACTAACCTTAATTTTGTAGTGATGTTATCAGAAATCTTAAAAAAATTGGAGGTTGAGTAAATTGATAGCTAGAGATTTTCTTTGAAGAATTTGCTAAATTTAGGGGAGTACCCCTCCTCCCAAGAAAAGTCAAAGGGGGGAAGCACCTGCACTCCAACACTAACATTGTGTTTGTTGGCCCTCCCTTAGTCCTCGCTTGCGAATCTCGGGGACGAGATTCTTTTTAAGGGGGGAAGACCTGTCACATCCCAATTTTGGAATACCTGATAACACATTTGTTTTGCTAATTGCTTGACAAATAAACTTTGGTTATGTTTGTTTGAGTGCAACTAAACAAACTAATTATATAATCTTACATGGCTAAGAAATTGAAAACAAACTTAATAAGATAGCAAAGCAGTAAACTAAAAATATTCAACATATTGTTCCAATGACCTTGGCAATATTTTCTAAAGTAAATATTGATCAAAGAGCTTTCCAAAACTATCTTATGAATCCCATACTTGTTGAATATAATTCCAAAGGCCTAAATTAAGAAAGAGGAAACACTTAATAAATTTCCCTAAAAGATTATCAGAAAAAGAGGCATTCTTAGATGCTTCACCAAAATCTTGTCAAATGTTTTTCCAACCTTGCAAGCTTAAAAACAAAGTATTGGAGAGCATTGACTTGCTATCCCTAGTCACATAAATATTTTGGCAAAGCATTGTTAAAGAAAAGCCAAGTGCCTTATTAAATTGAATTTCCAATATTTCTAGAAACAGAAAACTAAAACAAGTTACTATTGGAAACTTTCTTCAAATGATCTGAAATTGATAACATTGATTCCTTATATCAAATAAGGAACACACACAAGAGGAGACCAAAAATTGAATCCATTAAAGTCCTGAAAACATGATTTTTCTCCACAGCAACATTTGGAATTTTGAACAAGTTTGTTCTACAAACTTTTTCAAAATGCCATGAAATAAATACCACATGCTCTATATCATAAATAAGGATGAAAACCAAAAGTTCACAAGTTTTTGAATTATTTAAGTTGCCCAAAACCCCTGTTTTCTAGACAGCACCTTTTAGAAATTTGAACAAGTTTGTTCTATGAAGTAACTCTAAATGACTTGAATTTTCTACCACACAAGGAACACACCAAATAAGGAATGTGTGACAAAAATTATCATTTTTGGAAGCTCCTAAGTAGCCTAATAAATTCAATGTCCATTTATGTAAGAATTGAAATTTGAACAACTTTGAATTGTCAAGTTTCTCCATTTGAACCAATTTTCACATATGTTGTACATCTATACTAATAAGAATTTTGGGCAAAAGGATTTCAATTTATAACTTTGTGTGACTAGTGAAAACAACCTTTTTCAGAGAGGACAGGGACTTCTTTGTAAATTGGCCAGGGACCTAAATGTAAGCTGAGTCATCTTCTTCCTCTAGCTCATCTGTAGATACAGAGACCCTACCCCCATTTCTTCGATTAGAAGGAATCGAGGAGGATAAGGACCCCCATGTGCACCTCTGTACCTCCCACATGCCCCCTCTATCTCTCCCCCCCTCGAGCTCTCTCTCTCTCTGCTCAAAGAAAGCCCAAACCGAAACCCTAGGGAAAATGCTCGTCGTCGATTAGGCCATTACCGTGCTCGCCGCCGGTCGCCCTGTAGTCTATCGCCTCCACCTCGTCGAGTAGGCCCTCGCTACAGAAGTAATCGAGCCGAAGCGCATCGAGGAGGCCGCGCCGTCCACTTTCTTCCCCGAGCCCGACGGCACTCCGGCGAGGCATTGCCGCCGCCTCACGCCTTCTCCGACCTCCCCGAGCCTCCCATCGTGTCGAGGGTAAGCAGGCGCTCCCCGCCGACCGTTTTCCCCTCTCCCTCTCGCTCTAAATCGTGGCCGCGCCGTGGACGCTCTCCGGTCGCCGCGCGTTGTCGTCGCCGCCGATCTCTGGTTGTTTCCCTGGAAACGAGGCAGTGCCTAGGTGGTTCCCCGCAACGAGTACATCGCGTAGATGTTTAGATATCGAAAAATGATGAACGGTAGCAACGGATTCGAGCTCGCCGGAGACGTCTCCCGCCGGCGAGTGACGCAGGATGACGTCGCGCTGAAGCCATCAGCCCTTGACCCCGCGCGTGCAAGTCAAACCTGCGGGTGGGGCCGCGCATATGCCTGCGTGGCAGCCCCGTGGCGCCTGGCCCGTGGGTCAGCGACCAGCGGCTAGATCGCGCCGCGGTAACAGCAGATCTGGCCGGCCCAGTTGCTAGATCTGGCCCATCTGTGATGTTTTTCCATTTTATTTTTCACAGATTGATACATGTTTACTTTTGGGCATAAAAACCTATCAAAAGGATGAATTTGACCAAACAAAAAATCACAGTGGTAGATAAACAAAATCTAAACCACCTCCAACTTGTAGATCTACATTTGGATGAATATTTTTGAAATGAAAAGTGATTTGGCAACAGGTACCAGAAACAGAAAAATGAGCACCATTTTTATTTCACAACTCAGAATGAAGTGAAGCCAATTGCATTGGAAAGCCCTTGAAATTTCCTAACAGGAGCAATTAACCTTGCTTCCAAATTCATTGTATTTTGGAAATGGCATGCAATTTGGTAAAACACCAGAGAGCACTTTGGTGATTTTTATAAAATTATTAAAAATGCATTTTGATGCAAAATCAACTGGATGGTCTTATATATGTTTAGGGATATCCAAACCTATCTTGGTTTAATTTTTAGAGCATCATATAAAATTTGGTGGACAGATCTTTGTTTTGCATGTTTCTGCCATTTTGGCATTTTAGGAAATTAATTTGTGTGATGATATCTTTGTGTTGCAAATATTTTTTTCTAGCATGTATAAGTTGTGTGCACTTGTTTTCTAAGTGTTACTTAGCTATTTTAGCATGTTAGATTGTGTGAACTTGAGTTGAGAAGAAATAGGATTTTTGTTAATAGCATATTACTTATCTCTAGTTTATACTTGCATAGGATTTTTGAGTGATGAATTTATGTGCAAGCACTTGGATTTTTGATTGGATCCAGTACCATGTTGGTACTTATATTGTGTTTTTATCACCTCTGCTAGCTTTCATTTGAGTTGGTATAGAAGCATGAGTAGCTTTGTCATGACTATGAGGATGTTATGGAAAAATTCCCTCATGTGTGGAATTTTTGACATAGGCATTTGTGGTTGTGTAGCCACATATTTTTGGGTTGTGTTCATAGGACCAGTAGAATTTTGATGATGTTCTTATGAGTACTTCACCCCTAGATTTTTCACTTGTGTGAAAACAATAGCATGAGTAGCATTACCTTGCTTATTTTTGCACCCTATTATTTTCTACTAGTATGGTTATTGCACTAGATGCTAGTTTAGGATTTTGTTAATTTTTAGCAAGTATGACCAGAGGCTTTGTGACCTCTTAATGCTTTGTTATGCTAGTGGGACACCCACTGGTGTCATTGCATTTTTGGTGGAAACATTATTTCCCCCACACTAGATGTGTTTCTTTTATATAGTTCTCTAACTATTGAGTGCCGAGTATTTTTGCTTGGGACTTTTTGTGCTAAATGGAAATGTGTATGCTTCTGTTTGTAAGTGGTTTTAATCATGTGTGGCTTGCTAGGAAAAATACATTCTTGAAGTGTTGATTGATTCCTCTAGTAATGCCCTTTTTTATTACTACTAGTATGTAGGAGTTGCCCTGCAAATTGATGCATTGTTTTGTTAAATGGGATATTTTTGTTATAGCAAGTATAGATGTTTTTCACTCCTGTTTTTTTGACATGGACCCTCTGGTTGTATTTCAATTACTTTATTGAAATGCATCCATTGATTCTTCATGTTTGAGTAGTACTAGTTTCCCTAGCATTTTTGTGTTGAATTATTTTTCCTGCCAACTTGTGTTTGGTAGATATTTGTGTATCCTTGCATGAGGACATGTGTTCATTCCCATTATGATAACATGGTTCCTTGTTTGCATTTTAGTACTTTACTTATTATGCTTGCTTGCATAGCAAACTTTTAGTAGAAACATGTCTATAGGAATTCCTCCTTGTTAGTCATTGTTTTTATTGTTCTCACTATGAGAAATTGTGTGTTTTGTGATGAGTCTATTACCTTGTTACACTTGTGTAGTCTCACTGATTTGTAAAAGTAACTTTTGCAAATCATGTGTCTTATTTATTCTTGAGGTGAATTTAGGCTCAGTAGCATAGCTACCTTTTTCTTGTTGTGGTTTGGTTGATAGACCCATTGCCATGATTATTATTGTGCATGTTTTATATACTTTTAGTAGTCTCACCCTTGTGAAGTTAAGTGTATTTTGGGTTTATTAATATCTTGGTATGAGAGTGGCACACCCACTGAATCCATGATATTGAGGTTGTGAGATATGTTCCTCCAACCTTAAGTTGTCTTATTAAATGGCATTTCTGCCAAGTGTGTTTGTTTGATTGTTTGCCTAAATTAATAATTGTGTGATTGGTTATTAGTAGATTTCCTTGCTGTATGTATTGTTAGGTATTATTGCTTGCCTTGATTGGTTCTGAATGTGTGTCCTTTATTCTTTTTACGACGTTAAAAAACGAAGAGGAAGGAAGTGTCGGGAAGCTCTGTTTCAAGTTCCAGTCACTCCAAAACCAGGGACACAATGAGATACCAGGAAAGCCATCCTGATGCTTGCTGATACGATACTTATCATTATCTATCATGCATGTTTTACCTCTGAAGTTTTACCAAAACTTGATTATCAAAACTATTTTTGATGTGGCTATTACTACTATACTAGTATATAGGTTACTGTTATGCCAGTAGTTAAACTTGGTAATACCAAGCCCATAAGCCACCATATGGTATTTATTACCATAAAAATATACTAGTCCCTAAGTGGACACCCTAAAATTGTGATTCTACAAAACAAAGGCTTTACGGAAAAACCCGGAGAAAAGGCGGATCCTTGTTCTCCGGAGGAATGTGGAAGTGGCCATTTTTGAGAAAGTGGTGTTTTTCAAAAATGACACATAACCTAGTCTTCGCTGGACAACCTTTACCGTACTGCCACTTTACCCCAATATGGGTAGGGGCTTGATTAAAAACTTGTTATGGTTAGTATGTGTGTTATCTCAAGTGCTATACGGGATTGGATCCTCCGAACCGAAATGTCGCTAGGAGTGGAGAATACGGGACATCTAAAGTGTGGGATTAATTTTCCCTCCGGATGCAGCAGTTGGGTCTCCTGTTTGGGCGGTGTGGGACACGGCTTGCCAGGGAGGGTACCCCAATTGAAGAGATAGTCATGTACTAGCTTGCACATAGTGGATAGTCAAGATCAGTTATCTGATGTTCTCATAGGTTGGGAACAGTCCATGGTTGTTTCATGGCGGATTCTGGATCTAGTGGAAATGTGTACACCTCTGCAGAGTAAAACTATTTCGAGATAGCCGCGTCCTCGGATATGGACGGTTGAATGGCCATGTAGCTAGCATTGTGTCAATGTTTTCAAAAGAGGAAGTTTTTGAAAAGGGAATTTTGGAAAGGAAGTGTTTGAACTTGTGAGGTTCGGAAAGGAATGGAAACTTATACCGTGGAGATATCGTCGATGATGAAAAGCCAGATGTTGTTATACAAAACAAAATGTTTTGCAAAGAAAACCTTTTCTACTCTAAGCAAGAATTCTGGAAACTGATTCCAAGAAGTTTTGCAAAGAGAAAATATTCTTTAACAAAGCTTTACAAAACCTCTTGTACATGTGATATCTACAAGAGAAATAAAACTATATTATTTTATTTTCTTCTGAAGTATCTTCTTCAACGAAGATACAGATTAACCTGACTGCAACTGTGATGTCATCATATATGAACACCATTGGTAGTGAACCCTATTTATAGCCTACCTATTCCACCATATAAGTATATTTGCATGTTTGGTAAGTGACATGATGGATGTCTTGCTGAGTACATTCAAATGTACTCATTATGGTTTCGCCCCTGGTATCTACTTGCCAGACTTTGAGAAGGAGCCTCCGAAGGAGATCTATGAAGAGAAGTACGGAGTTGACGGCTTTGCGAACTAGGATCGTCTCCGGGTCAGCAGCCTGTAGGTTAAGGCGTGACTTGGGCTCATCTACGTTGTGTTTTAATTGTCTTCCGTTGTGTTTGTTAAGTTGCCTGCCCTATGTGGCAGTTGTGTTCAACTTGATCATGTGATCATTTTTGTAATACCTTTATGTATTCGTGTAATGGATGATGTATTTCTGTGTGCCAACTTTGTATGATGTTCACGACTGATCTTTCTGGGATCGTGAATGTATGCATACGGAGGGTTTCAGACTGCCGGTCTGGGGTCCTTACATAAAGCCTCTAGTGGAAAGTTGATCCTATATTTCGGATTTCTGCGCAGGAAACAGATTTCTGCTGTCCACTATTAATTCCGTTAAAAATCACAGAAAAATCAAAATGACCTGACCTTTTTTTTTCTTAATCCTGAGTTATATACGCAACTTTTCTTATAAGACCACTTTTTATTTGAGCAAAGAAGATTTTTTTAAGAAATCGATCTTTACCTGTTGTTCTGTTTTGACAGATTTCTGCCATTTATCGCATTTGCATCTTAATCTCTTTTTTTTGTGTTCTTTTGAGAAAAAGAGTTTTGAAAGAAGTTGTGACAGTATCTAATGTGTTTTTGAGTGTTATACTTGTTTTGAAACTGAACCATGTGAATTTATTATTTCAATTGTACTAACGTTGCTAATGAAGATTGTGAGAATTTTGATGTGAATGAAGTTTTCAAGGGTCAAGAGAAGAGGATGATATGATGTGATCAAGAAGAGTGAAAAGCCTAAGCTTGGAGATGCCCCGGTGGTACATCCAAGCAAATTCCAAGAAGACTCAAGCGTCTAAGCTTGGGGATGCCCAAGGCATCCCCTTCTTTATCAACAAATTATCAGGTCACTTCTAGTGAAACTATATTTTTATTCGGTCGCATCTTATGTGCTTTACTTGGAGCGTCTTTTATTTTTATTTTCAGTTTGTTTTTTCTTTTGATTTCGGTTTGTTTTTAATTTTTCAATAATCTTGGTTGGACCCCAGCATTCTTTTATTGGAGAGTGACACACTCCGCTTTTTCTTGAGAATACATTGTATTCTTAATCTCTGTCTAGCTGCTGCATTTATTTAGCTCCTGTTTTGCATGCATCTCTTATTAGAGTTGTTAGTTTTAGTAGTGTTATGTGAGTACTCTCATGTTTGCTTTCTATATCATAAATAGTATTTTTGTTAAAGCATGTTTTGTATGGTGCTTGTTGAGAGAAATAAAATTGTTGCTTGAAGTAGAATTTATAACAGTACTAGTAGAAACTTGTATAGACAGTGGGTGGAACTTTTTCATGCCATTCTAAATGTTATTTTAATTTTAAAGCCTTGTGGTTATTGAGTAGCAAGATTAGCCTCAAATTTCTGAGAGTGTTTAATATGTATTGAAAGATTCATGAGTTGTTCTTGTCATAGTAAAGCATCAATATATGGTATTCTCTTTCGAATGTTTTATTTGGTTGACTTGGCGCATGCTCACACCATGTTTATGACTACAAACCAGTAACGAATAGCCTCCATGACCACTTAGTTTTTGAACGTGTGATACTACTTATGTTTTAATTAATGATGCTTATGTCGCTATGCATGATTATGGCTCTTATGCTCTCTTGATTTGTCGCTCCCAGTCTTTTACTAGCCTCCACCTGTACTGAGTATGAGCTCTACTCGTGCATCCAAACTCCCTTAAACCAAAGTTTTTTTCCCATTGGGTCCACCATACCTACCTACATGTGGTATTTAACTACCATTCCAAAGTAAATTTCTCATGTGTTACCTTTAAAACCTTCAAAATTACTCCTGCTTTATGTTCCTGTTTTTGCTCATGAGGACGTAAATAGAGAATCTTTATTTCACTTGTTGATTGGATTTCACAACCTGGACTAGTGGCTTCATCCGCTTATCCAAATGATAGAAGAGCAGGCAACGGGGTGCCCAGCCCAAAATTAATGCAAATAAATTCTCTTCACTATTTTTGCCCCTAATTTATCGGTCAAAGCATAATTGTGTAAACAAAAGAGAAAGAGGGATGACCTTCTACACCAGTTGCGTCCTTCACCATGGGAGCCGCTCTTGTGAATCCAGTTGGCTTGTGACGTACTACATTTTCTGTTTACCATTCGTTGACATTAGCATACATCTCCCAAAATATAGACACTCCTCCATGATGTCTATGCACGCTTCTATTCTTGTAGGCAGTGTTGGGCCTCCAAGTGCAGAGGTTTGTAGAACGGCAGCAAGTTTCCCTTAAGTGGATTACCCAAGGTTTATCGAACTCAGGGAGGTAGAGGTCAAAGATATCCCTCTCAAGCAACCCTGCAATCAAGATACAAGAAGTCTCCTGTGTCCCCAACACACTCAATATACTTGTCAGGTATATAGGTGCACCATTTCGGCGAAGAGAGAGTAAAATGCAAGTAATATGGATGATAATAAGTGATAGCAGCAATCTGAAATAAAAATGGCAGCAAGCAAACAAGTAGCAGAACATGCGGAAAACGGTGTTTCAATTCTTGGAAATAAGGCCTAGGGCTCCTACTTTCACTAGAGGACACTCTCAACAATGAAAACATAATTGAATGTATAAATATCATTTCTTCACTATGCTACTCCGAACCACTCTCTGGTCGAATAACGAACACTAATCATTGCGTAGGGCTTTAACAACACTCCTCAAGACTATATTCCCTCTCTAGGGCACCCCAATGTCACTACGAGTGCCATAAATTAGTACTAAACAAACGCCACAATTTCATAGGTTCACCTTCCAACACAAGATATAAATATCATGCTAAACCACACGGAGCACACACTGTCACCTTTACCCCGTGATCAAAGTGTTTACGGAGATAACAAAACCACTTGAGTAGCATAACAGACACTACTAGGAAAATGGCTATAGGAGTGATGATACCCGTGACGCACTTCTAATTTGGCACGTCACGCCTATTACCCGCGGCGCACCATGCTTTCGCGCGTCGCGCCTAAAGGCATACCCGCGGCGCACCAAATGAAAGGCGCGTAGCGCGTATGTGTGGGGCCGGGGGGGCGAGCCTCCGAGCCATACCCGCGACGCACCCAGACCGCGGTGCGTCACGGCTATGTTGGGTACCCGCGGCGCACCCTCCAGTGGTGCGTCACGGCTATCTTTTCCACGGGTGGCATCTATAACCGTGACGCACCACTGGAAGGTGCGCCGCGGGTAACCAACATAGCCGTGACGCACGGCGAAAAAGGTGCGTCACGGGTATACCTGGGACGAATTTAAGTGGTTGGGACCACCCCCCACCTCCCATCCCCCATATCGCCACCCCATTTTAGATCTGGTCGCCCCCCACCTCCTCACCACCCCATTTCCCCCATTTTCCCACCATTTAAAACTTATTTAACCTATTTTATTTGATATATATGTGTGGGGAATCTAGTAAACATTTGTCTCCACCCCCATCTCTCACTTTATTACCACTTTCCCTTCCATCTTTTCACTTCCTATAGCCACATACAAACGTACTCTCTCGGTCTCGTGTCGGCAAGATCTATAGTTGGTGAGTTGTTGGAGGGATATGTATATGTGTTGTATGTATGTGTGTTGATCTCGCTAGATCTCTCATAGATCGATCTCGCTCGGTATCGGCGCCGTGCGTCGTCACAAAAGATTCATATGGTTGCATATATACATATGCGAAATTGTGTTGTGTATTTTTGATGAAATTTGTGGATGTCTTAAAAATGAGTTGACATGTGTTGCCAAAATGTTGATTCATTTCCATTTCGGCGACCACGCACTCCGAGAATGTCCTATTTTTAGCATAGGTCATGCCGAATTTTTCCGTCGACGACCATGCATGCATCATCCATATATTACGTAATTTGATTCTAATTAATTTTTCATTTGATCTTTTTTTAATATGTAGGCAACCATGCATATAAGCACAGGCACCGTGGCTAGATTTATGAAACATGCGACGGACGAAATGTTTCGAAATAGCATGACGGAGATAAGATGTCCTTGTCGAAGATGCAAACTGAAACACTTGATCAGATACGATTCTGGTGACTTGGAGTCGCACCTTATCCGTCGTGGTTTTATGGATGGCTACACTCTTTACCCGACAAGTGATGAAGATGAAGAGTCGCCCGGACATGATGAAGGACATAATGATCAAGATGAAGGACATGATCATAATCAAGACGAAGGACATCGTGATGAAGATGTCGGACATGATCATAATCAAGACGAAGGACATCATGATGAAGATGTCGTGACATCGTCGTCGGACTGGGTGCGGGACCCTCATGTCCAAGCTCTGCTTCTCAAGGAGACTAGCAACACCAGAGCTGCTGCTAGAGAGAAATCGAAGTTATCGCAACTGGAGATAGACGCCGTTACTCCATTGTATGAAGGATGCATGAGCGAGGATACCCGTCTGAACGTAACGTTAAGGACCCTCGAGATGAAGACAAAACACCGATGGACCGATGCGAGCTACGATGAGAACATGGCATTCTGGCACGGCCGTCTTCCCACGGGGAACAAGTGTCCAACGAGCATCGAGGAGGCGAAAAAAGTCGTGTGCCCTCTGGATTTACCTCACGTGAAATACCATGCTTGCATTAATGATTGCATCATCTATCGGGGCGCGGACGCGGAGAGAACCATATGCCCGGTGTGCGACGCAACTCGATACAAGACAGGGAAGAAGGCCTCTCCTCGAAAAGTGGTGTGGTACTTTCCGATAACTTCCCGTCTGCAGCGGTATTTCGCAGACCCCACACAGGCGAAGCTCATGCGATGGCACGCGGAAAGGAAGAAGCCAGAAGAGCATGATGGAACCGATCCGGAGAATGATGACACGATGCTGACACACCCCTCAGATGCTAGCCAGTGGAAGGAGCTAGACATCGAATACCCCGAATTCGGCGACGATCCAAGGAACATCAGGTTGTGCATGAGTACGGATGGATTATATCCTTTTGGCAACCAGAGCAGCACCCATAGCACCTGGCCCGTGTTTGTATGTATATACAACCTACCCCCCTGGTTGTGCTTGAAGAGGAAGTACATACAGATGAGTATGCTTATTCAAGGGCCGAAACAACCAGGTAACGACATCAATCTGTATGGCCAGTTGTTGGAAGAGGAGCTAGCCACGTTATGGGACGAGCCAGCCAATACGTGGGACGCCTATGGAGAAACGTTTTTCCCAATGAGAGCCGCGCTCATCACGACGGTGCATGACTACCTCGGTTACGGATATGTCGCGGGGCAGGTGACGCACGGATTCTGTGCATGCGTTAGGTGCATGGATGACACTACGTATCTCCAGCTAGAGAGAAACCCCGGGTCTTCGAAAACCGTGTTCTTGGGGCATCGAAGGTGGCTTCGCAAGGATGACCCGTGGAGAAAACGCAAAGATCTGTTCAACAATGAAGTTGAGATGCGAAGAGCCCCACGTCAAAGGAGCGGCAAGGAAATCGACGAGCTGTTGAAGAACTGGAAAGAGTGCCCTGCGCCGGGAAAGAAGCGAAAGGCGCCGGCGCCGTTGGAGGGTGTATGGAAAACAAGGTCTGTTCTCTGGGACCTGAGGTACTGGAAGATTCTCCGCACACCCCACTGCCTTGAACTCATGCATATCACGAAAAACGTGTGTGAGAGTCTGCTTGGCACCCTGCTCAACATGCCGGAGAGGACCAAAGATGGGCCGAAAGCAAGGAACGACTTGAGATTTTTGAATATCAGGGGCGAGCTCCACGGAGGAAAACCGGATGATGATGACGATGACGATGACGATGTGTTAGATGGGACGGAAGGTCGCCGCAAGGGCAAAAAGGCCAAGAAGACGGAATATTACTGTCCCCCTTCGTGCTTCACGCTATGCGAGAAGGAGATCGACCAATTCTTCAAGTGCCTCCTTGGAGTCAAATTTCCTTACGGTTATGCGGGGAAGATAAGCAGATACCTAGACGTACCAAAGCAGAAGTTCAGCGGAATGAAGTCTCACGACTGTCACGTGATGATGACGCAGATACTTCCAGTTGCAATTCGAGGGATAATGGACGAGCACGTCCGCGAAACGATGTTTGGACTCTGCAACTTTTTTGACGTCATCTCTCGAAAGTCGATTGGCGTGAAAAAACTCGCAAGGCTACAGGAAGAGATCGTGGTGATACTATGCGAGCTTGAGATATACTTCCCGCCAGCATTGTTCGACATTATGGTGCATCTCCTTGTCCATGTCGTGGATGATATCATCCAGCTCGGGCCGCCGTGTTTACACTCCATGATGGCGTTCGAAAGGATGAATGGTTCCATCAAAGGATACGTCCGCAACAGGGCCCGTCCAGACGCAAGCATTGCCAAGGGCTTTCTGACAGAGGAGTGCATCTCTTTCTGCACGAATTTTCTAGACAAAGATGAGAACCCTGGTCTGCCCGTAAACAGGCACTTTGGCAGGCTCGGTGGATGGAGACACCGCGAGGGCCAGCGCGAAATGAATGTCGACTTTTAGGGCCGACGCAACGACTTTGACAGAGCAAACCTAGTCGCGCTACAACATCTAACAGTGGTCGATCCTTGGTTGGAAAAGCACAAATTGCTAATCGCGAAGTATTACAGTGACCGGGGACAACATAGGACCGAAGCAGAAATAATCAGAGAGCACAACATCCATTTCACACAGTGGTTCAGGGAGAAGATTATGACCGATCAACCGGAGACGCCTTATTCTGAAGAAGAAAAACTCATACTCACATTGTCACAAGGCCCCGCACATAACCTCATGACATATCAGGCATACGATATCAATGGTTACACATTCTACACGGCAAATAAGGACCGGAACTGCGAATACCAGAACTCGGGGGTAACGATGGAATCATTAACAGGTGACGTCAAGGAAAGATACTATGGTAGGATCGACGAGATATGGGAACTCGACTACTGCGGAGAGAAGGTGCCAATGTTCCGTGTCACATGGGCAAAAAGCGTCAGGAAAGAAGGACAATATTTCACCACCATGGTGATACCTGAAGCCAAATCCGGCACGAATGTCACCGCAAAAAATGAGCCATGGGTCTTGGCTAACAAAGTGGACCAATGCTTCTTCATTACTGACCCGACAAGGCCTAGCCGTGTTGTCGTGCGGAGAGGCAAAAGAAACATCATCGGAATGGATGGAGTAGCCAACGAGCAAGACTTTCCAGTACGGCGACCCGAAAATGGAAGATGACAATGACGATGGAACGAAATACACAACAAGAAGAAGCAGGACAACGCTACCTACGGGTCGCCCATTCCACCGAAGAAGTCACGGTGTTCCGGGACTGAATTACTCAACCATGACAAAGAAGGGAAAGAAAATTGTAAAACGCTAGCTCTAAGAACAACGATATATGTGTCGTGTGTTTGCATGCATTCGAGGAAGTGATGACAATGTATGATGATGTATTTTATATGCATGCACTAAGATATGATGTTTAAATTAATCAACACATGAACTGAGATTTTATTTTGAAATTTATATTGATTTATATGAATTTATGTTGATTTATATTGTGTTTTCCAAAACTATTCAAAAAATGGGGTGTGGGGGATTCGAACCCGGGTGCTGGGGCACATCACAGTATCAACCAGTGGGATAACGAAGCAGTTGTGATATTGAGAGGCAACCCTTCCTTTTGAACCTATGTTGCGAATAGGCATGGCGCACCGCGCCGTTGTGCGCCACGGTTTAGTAATGTGTGGCGCACGTCAGTGAGGTCCGTCGCGGCTATCTAATGCGCGGCGTACCTTTCGGTTGTGCGTCACGGCTATCTAATCCGCGGCGCACCTAGCCGCGCTGCGTCACGGGTATAGCTGATATAGATCGAGCTAGGGCACCCGGCCGTTCCTTCTTCTTCCCTTTCTCTTGCGATCCCCTTTCTTCAATATCTCCGATCGCCGCCACCGTCCCCTCCCGTCTAGCACCGCTACCCGCACGCCCTAGCCACCGCTACCCGCATCGCCGCCACCGTCCCCTCCTTGTTGGCCCTAGCCCTAGTCACCCACCGCCCCTCACATCTGCCCGAGGGGGAGGAGTACAGGAGGAGGGGGAGCCGCCCGTGCCGTCTTCCTCGACACCATCGCCCGCGCCGTTGCAGTGAGAGAGGAGGAGGGACCTCGCCCGCGCCGTTGCAGTGGGAGAGGAGGACGGAGGCCGTCGCACCGTCTAGGACAATCGCCCGCGTCGTCTTCCTCGACACCATCCAGGACCAAGGCCCCGGCGTGAACAACTACACTGTGCCCCAGGTAAGCCCCCTCCTCCTCCCCTCCCACACTGTTTTTATTCTGAAACTCTAAAATCTCTCTACATTTCTGTTGAGGAATGCTCTCTGAATTTGCTTACACGTGTTTGCTTTCCTTGTCATATTCACCATGATTGTTGAAGAATACATTAGTAGGCAACAATAACCAAACATCCACTGCACATATATGTTCAGAGCAGTACCAGAGACAGCTATGGTTGAAAAAAAAACTTAAAACAAAAAGGACATGAACTGATTATGTTTGGTGTTTTTCAGTTACAGAATAATCAAAGTTTGGTGTTTAGAACACCCACTGAACTTAAGCTGAACTTGTTGCTCTAGTTAGTTTAGATTGACATTTCAGTTACAGAATAATCAAAGTTTGGTGTTTTTCAAGTGTACCCATAGATTGTGTCATTGCATAGTCCATAGGAATCTCAAAATATTCAACTCTTATAGAAAAACCTCCATGTGTAAACTTTGGGGGTGGAGTAATAAAGTTCTCGAGAGATCTATATAGCTAGCAATGACTTGGTCGTAGCATATGCTCACTCACCAGCCACCAAGCATGTTTCTTCTCCGTTTCCTGGAAAGAATCTCGGTCTAGACAGAAGTTGCTAGGTTGCTAGGATGCTTCTGCTGTTGCTAGGCTGCTACTGCTGTTTTATTTCTCCCTTATATAGCTAGGATACTGATGTTGCTAGGCTGCTGTTGCTAGGCTGCTGCTGCTGTTGCTAGGCTGATATTGATTTCATTGGTTACGCAACTGAATCCGTCGACACTAGTACTCACAAGTCTGTGCTAACCCATTAATGCCGTCGAGAGTAAAGTGATTGCCTGTTATAACTATTAAGTGATTGCCTGTTATAACTGATAAGAACAGATTTATGCTTGTTTAATTGACCCAAGGCCAGTGATATTGTTCTGAGGTAGGTTTCCCTTTTATAAGAACATATGCTTACTTGTTTTCCTTGTGATGTTGTGCTGGTACTGCTGTTGTGCTGGTACTGCTTGCTGGTGTTGCAGATAATAAAAATTGAACCCTGTTTAGGATGTGCATTGTTGAATAACTGTCGTCCGGCTCGGCGAAAAAAGCAAACCGTGCATAGACTAGCGACATCATGTTATGTATGATTGGCTCAGATTTCTTATTTACTAGTGCATATGGTTGGTATCTACTGTGATATATTGCTGCTACAAGTGATGTAATCATATAGGTACTCTAGCTGCTGTTGCACTGCTGTTGCTGCTCCTAGCTGCTGTTGCTAGCTATCACAGGGAGTTGTGGCTGATTTTTGAAGGTGTTCTGCTGCTGGTTTTCTTGTGTTGGTGCTGGTGTTGTGTTGTGTTGGTGCTGGTGCTGGTGCTGGTACCACTTTGTAGTTGGTACCACATTTGGAAATCTGTCCGGCCATCGAGCCGTTTAAAACTTTGCAGGGAATTCAAATGAGTTGCCCATTTTCGCCGAAATGTTGATTAATTTCCGTTTCGGCGAGAATCGGGCACTCTAGTGTTAGAAAATTAGCAAAGGTCAATCGCCCCCGAGGCGGTGGTCAAAGGATTCGGCAACCAGATTGGTTGCATTGTCCGGGACACTGTCAGGATCTTAACCGATGATCTAAGGAAAAAAGAGAATGAACATTATCAGGTTCTTCTCTTTAGAAAGCTGCACAGACGATACTTGTACCCGCATCCGCCAGACGAGCCGTTTAAGTACAATAACGACAATCTGGCGGGGAATATAGTCAACCACTGCGCCATTGGTAAGATGAACACCGCCTTGGCCAACTGGAAACACCGGGTGAAGGTTAAGGTCTTGGACCCCGAAAATAGCCTGCAGGATGTTTTAGCGAGTGAGCCGAGAATCACCGAAGATGAACTCCGGGACTTCAAGGTACTTTGCCAGAGCGAAGTCGCCAAGGCTAACGCTGATTGGGGGCAGAGGATGCGGAAGTTGAACATTGGTTCCCACAAACTGGGATGCGGCGGTTACAGAGCGGCGATTCCCAATTGGGAGAAGGAGGACGCCAAACGTGCAGAACAGGGCATCCCTGACCCTCTCGCAAAGTACTCGCCGCGGACGAAAAACTTCATCAGGGCCCGGTTTACATATGACCCGGTAGCTAATGAGTATACTACCGATGATGAGAAGGTGAAGACGTTGTATGACAACTTGGTAAGTAAATACACCACCCTAGTTAGTTTGCTCTCGACGATCTAGTCGATTGCATTATAGTGTACTGGTGGAATTCTAAACGGTTCACGCTAATTGTGCAGAACTTAGAAATCGAAAGTGGTGGAACCTCGTCATCCATGCCGAGGCTGCACGACCCATGTGACGACAGTTTAAATAGGGTGGTGAACGTGACGCAGGGGAAGGAAAAGCACAAAAGGCCATCAGGTGGCCGAGTTTGTGGCCTGGGCACGACGACGAAGCTCAGAGAGTACTTCAAGGAGCCCAGGGAGGCGAGAAGGAATGGAAAGAGGACCATCGAAGATATCCAACATGACGAAGCCCGCGATCGCGAGATTGCAGACCTCAAGGCCAAAGTTGCCGATATTCCTAATATTGTCAAAACAGATTTGGCAGAACAAATGGGCAGCGTTTTGCCTACCATCTACGATGTGGTTACTCGATGGAATGAAGGAGGTCGAGTGGGGCCGTGCCCGGTGCCTAGCGTGCAGGGCAGCAACTCAAGAGACTTGTCCAGAGTCTCGCCGGCCAACGCCACGATGGCGGACCCACTTGTGACTCCGCCCGCCTACACCACGGCGCCGATAGTGACTCCGCCCGCCTCTACCCGCCTGACCATCCGTTGCACGCCCACAGTGGGCGGTCCTCCGCCGAATGAAGAGCGTGCACCAACGAACAACCGCCGCCTGGCCATCGGTTGCACGCCCGCCGCCGGTTCTCCCTCGCCATTGAACAGTAGCACGCCCGCCATCGTCGTTGGCCCCTCGCCACTAGAGGAGCTCGACGCCCTCGCCAGCCAGGTGAATAGTTAAGCGTTGGAGCATCGATCTTCCTTTGCCTTAGACTGGCCTCTCTGACGCCCTGCATGTTTTCCGCAGAACGACGACGTTCCATGCACTCTCTTACACACAGTGGACGGCGTGTTGAAGGATGTTGCTGTGGGTATGATCGTTCAACCGTCAACCCGCAGGTTCCACAACAGGCCGATGCGCGAAGACGTATATAGAGTTCGAGTGCTTCGGGTGCTGGCGGGCTACGACGACTTGTTGCCTCCCATTCAACCCTACCAAGAAGAAGATGACCCCGATACCCTGACGCTGCTCCAGTGCATGCCTTGGAACATGGAATGGCCGAAGAGCCAGATTCGCCTGGGGAAGAGGGGCGCCACCCCGCGGACATCGCCTCTAGAACTACTGGCGCGAGGCACCACCTCGAAGACAACCCCTCTAGAAGCTCCGGAGCGGAGCCATGGCAAGACCGTCGCCGCGCCGTCGCCTACTGAAAGAACATAGGTTCTAAATCCTGTTTTGAGTGTTTGATTACAACATATAGATGGACTAATGTGCTTTGCTAAGTGTACTCAGAAAATATCGACCCGTAAATGTCTTACAAAGTTCAGCAATGTGTGAGAAAATGTTACGGGAAAAGACAAGGAAGAAGAGAAAAGAGACGGCGAAGAGAAAGGATAAAAGAAGAAGAAAAGGGGGTGGCCGGCCTCCAGGCCGGCCTGGCCGGCCTCCAGGCCGGGCTGGCAGTGCCCCTGGCCAGCCCCACGCCAGCCCCAGGCTGGCTCCCAGGCCGGGCGTTTCGGGTGGGGGCCGGCCTCGCCCCTCTGCCCACGCCGGCCCCAGGCCGGCCTCCAGGCTGGGGCGTCCGGGTGGGGGTCCGGCCTCCCCCTGGTCCACGCCGGCCCCAGGCCGGGCTGGCTGGCCACGCCGGCCTCCCCCTGGCGCCCACGCCGGCCCCAGGCCGGGGTGGGTTCTGGCCCGGCCCTGGCTGCTCCCAGGCCGGCCAGGCCGGCCCCCAGGCCGGGGTGGGACGCAGGAAAGGGGAAAACCCCCTAAAACGGCCATATTTCGACACGAGTATAAATACGGGGTCTTCACCTACCTTTGCTCTTTGTCAATCCCACTCACACTCTCTCTCACCACCATTGATTGACCAAGCTCAAGCTCAAGAACAAGATCTCCACAAATCCCCAACCAAAGCTCGTGATACTTTGGGATTTGAAGGAGACACCCCCGGTCTACAACTCCACCGAGCCGATTAGAAATCCACCCACTCATCCCATAGGGATCTTGTTATTCTTAGTTCATTGGAGCTAGGAATCTTGTTGCTCTTAGTTCATCGGAGCTCGGAGCCTTGTTGATATCCCCGGTGCTTTTGTGCCCGTGGATCTTGCTTCTCGGAGTCTTGGCGGCTCTTGGGATTTGGTGAGGACCCTCCAATCTTGTGGAGTGTGCCTCATCCTTGTAAAGGTTCTAGTTGTCAACCTCAACGGCAACATAGTGATTCGAGTCTATCCACATCGGTGGAAGATCTCGAAGGAGATACGGTGTGGCATTTGAGGCCTACTCGGTGTTCCACTTTGGTGGCACCGCACCGCTCCAACGGAGATTAGCTTCCATTGGGAAGTGAACTTCGGGATAAATCTCCGCGTCATTATGTTCGGTTATTCCTCAACTTACCTTTACTTGTTACTACTAGCTTAGTCATATTACTCACCTTGTGCTAGTTGTAATTGCTCAACATATAGGATTGTCCATCTAGTTGCATTCTCTAGATAATCTATATTTGAGCTTTGTCTTGCTAACTTGAAAAAGAAGTTAAAATTTGTAGTTAACCTATTCACCCCCCCTCTAGTTAACCTCTCGATCCTTCAATTGGTATCAGAGCCTCGTCTCTTTATAAAAGGCTTTACCGCCTAAAGAGGAGGTGAGGATGGCCGATGATCCCGTCACCATGGATGGGATTCAAAAGCTAATCCAAGCTATGATTGAATCTTCCGAGAAGAAGATGGAGGGACTAATAAAAGAATTGACATCTCCATCTAAGCAACCTAGTGAAAAGATTATCTTAGATGAACATGGAAACCCCTTGCCAACTAAAGAAGGAAGTGATACAACTTCACCTTTAAATAATGGTGCACCATCAAATGGTAGTGGTGGCAATTCTTTTGGCTATGCATACAACAATGCTCCTAATGTTCAACATCCACATGTTTCTAATCTTGGTCCACCTCCTTTGGTGGATCGGCATCGTTTTACTAATTGGAAAGCTTCCATGAAGTCTTACATGTGCAGCTCTTCAATGCAAATATGGAGAATTGTTGAAAAAGGGTATGAGCCAAAGGACCCCGCAAATCTAAGCTCAAGTGACATCATATATGAGCAACTCAACGCTCATGCTTTGCACATGTTGGAGAGGGCAATGGAAAAAGAAGGAGTTGAGCACATTCGGTCCTTCACTAGTGCAAAGAAAGCCTATGATGGTCTTGTTGATATGTTTGACGGCAATGTCAACCTCCAAAGGTCCAAGAGGTCAATCATTCAAAGAAAAGTTGAACACTTTCATTTGGGCGATGGAGAGAACATAGAAGACATGTTTAGAAGACTCAAGGCTCTTGTAAATGATATGAGAGATAGTGGATTCACGGATTGCACGGAGAATTGGGTCAAGGAGAAATTCCTACTCACCTTGATGCCATACAATGAAAACATGGTGATGAATGTACAAGCAAGGGCCGACTATTTGGACCTATCCCCCAATGATGTCCTAGGTCTTTTTATCACTCTCAAGGTCATGAAACAAACCTCCGATGATGTCATGGCCCGTGTGAACGGAGCAAAGAAAGCATCTCTTGCCTTGAAGGCCAAGGTCATTCCCCATGAAGATAATGACTCGAGTGATGATGGTGGCTCTACGCATGAGGTCTCCGAGAAAGAAATGAGGACATCACATGAAGAATGCTTGGCTCTTGCTCAACACAAGTGGTGGAAGAAAGGAGACTTTAGATCCAATGCCACCAAGAACAAAGGGAAGGAATCCTCGAGCATGAAGAAAGCAAGAACTTGCTTCAATTGTGGAGATTCCGAGCACTTCGTTGCCGAGTGTCCCTTCAAGAGTAGAATTGAGAATGGAGGAAGACTTATCAAGAAATCCACCTTCATTCCCAAGTCCAAGAACTTCATCAAGAGAGGCCCTCCTAGGGCAATGATTGCTAAAGAAGTCGAGTACACCTCCGGTGGTGAAGAGAGTGATGGTGAAGGCGAACAAGTAGGTATGGCGGCCATGGCTAGGGGCGTCATACCTCCTAACTTAAGCTCTCTCTTCTCCAACCCAAATGACAACAAGGGCCCCTCGATTCACAAGTGCTTCATGGCCAAGGGTATACCCCCAAAGGTGACTCCTACACTTAAACTTGCTAACTCCTCTATTCCTTCACTACTAAATTGTGTCGAGGAAGACCCCTTGACAAACTTTGTTGAAAAACTAGAAGGAGAAACTAAATCCATCTTTGTCTCTCTCATGGATCAATTAAGTGAGGCACATGGCCTCATTGATGAACATGAGGAGAGAATAATGTTACTTGAAAAGTTTGCTCGTGATGATGCTAATAAAATTGAGGAGCTTGAGAAAGCTCTAGATGAATCACATTGCCTTAAAGAAAGCATTGAAGAAACATTTGCAATTGACATAGCTAAAGTTAAACTTGATTGTCAACATGCTTTTGCTAAGGTAACGGAATTCATGAGTTTAAATGATGCAACTAACCAAGGGTATAATGAACTCATTAAGGATTTTGATAAGCTTAAAATTGATCATCGTACTATCTCAAATGAGCTCAAAACCTTAAAAGGAGTTAGAATTGTGAATGAAAACTCTTGTGCTACTAACCCTTTGTGTGTCAAGGCAACTCTCATTGAGGAGAACAATAGGTTGAAGGCACAACTCAACAAAGGCCTTGCCACATGCATCCAAGGCCAAAAGAACCTCAATGATCTTTTGAGTAATCATAAGAGAGTTGTTGGTAAAGAAGGCCTTGGTTTTGGTTCCACATCGAAGGAGGCCTACAAGAAGAAGTCAACTCCCTCCACTAACTCTATTGTTTTTGTGAAGGAGGGGGAGTTGGCTAATGAGGAAGATGAATTTGATATTATTGCTAAAAGTATTGTTTCTAGGAACACTACTACTCATAACAACTTTGCGGGAAAGTATAACCCATCCTATGTGCTTCTAAAATCTACTAATGGTCATGTTTATGCGAAGTATGTAGGCACCTCATATGGTGATGATTACAAACATGCTATTTGGGTTCCCAAGACCCTTGTGACTAACAAAAAAGGACCCATCCAAAAATGGGTACCTAAGACAAGAAGTTGATTCATTGTAGGGTTGCATTTCCGGTGGAACATCATGGATGATTGATAGCGGTTGTTCCGCACACATGACCGGAAGCAAAGAAGTATTAGAAGACTTGAAACTCCAACTTCTCAAGTTTGCTCATGTAACTATTGGTGATCGCTCACAACTTAAGGTATTGGGACATGGCAAGGTGGTCATTTCTCCGGATTCATCCATTGAGAAAGTCCTCCTTGTTGAGTCCCTTGGCTATAATCTTCTTTCCGTCTTGCAACTTTGTGAATGCAATTTTACATGTGTATTTGGGCGTCACCATGTGCTTGTCCTTCACACTATTTCTCTTAAAGTAGCCTTTGTTGGGTTTGTGGAAAACGGTATGTATGTAGTGGATTTCTCGAAAGAAACTACACATATTGCCACATGTCTAATGGCTAAATCCGACGTGGGGTGGCTTTGGCATCGTCGCCTAGGCCACGTCGGTATGAGAAATTTACAAACTCTTGTGAAGGGTGAGCACGTGGTAGGACTAACAAGTGTGAATTTTTCCAAAGATCGTCCTTGTAGCTCTTGTATTGCCGGAAAGATGCATGAGAAGAATCATCCTAAAACATCAATCATCGCCACAACAAGACCTTTTGAGCGCATTCACATGGACCTATTTGGTCCTCCCACATATGATAGTCTTGGTGGCAAGAAGTATTGTTTGGTTATTGTTGATGATTATACAAGATACACTTGGGTTTTCTATATCAAGAAGAAGAGTGAAACTCAAGAAAGATTTATTACTTGGGCTACCGAAGTGCAACGCCAATATGACACCAAGATCTTATCCATTAGGAGTGACAATGGTTCCGAGTTCAAGAACTACACCATGGATGAATTCTTGGGTAATGAGGGGATAAGACATCAATATTCCGCCGCGTACACCCCTCAACAAAATGGTGTTGCGGAGAGGAAGAATCGCACACTTATTGATATGGCAAGAACTATGATGGCCGAGTTCAAATCCCCATATAACTTTTGGGCCGAAGCTATCAACACCGCTTGTCATCTATCTAACCGACTCTTCCTTCGTCCGATGATTGGCATGACTCCATATGAGCTTCTAACCGGTAACAAACCCAACCTCTCACATCTTCGAGTTTTTGGGTGCAAATGCCAAGTATACATAAAAGGAACTAGATTGTCTAAATTTGATGCTAGAACATTTGAAGGTATTTTTGTTGGTTATGCCACGAACTCCCACACTTATAGAGTCTACAACATATCCACCGGGTGTGTTGAAGAATCTATGAATGTGGAATTTCATGAGGATAATGGCTCCCAAGTGGAGCAAATTGATTGTGATGATGTAGGTGATGAACCATCCTCCATAGCCATAGGAAGAATGGGTGTAGGTCCACTTATACCCATTGAGGGACACCTTGTGGCAAATGAGGATGGAACTAGCTCTACGCAAGTGGATCCCTCTACATCAACCACCAATCAAATGGTAAACCAAGAACAAGAAGAAGATCTTAATGTGGATACCTCCCATCAAGAAAGTGATCAAGATCCACCAAATGATAATGGTGGAAGTGGTCTTGGTGATACTTCACCAAGAACTCCAATAAGGGTGGACAATGGTCTTGATGAAGGAAATGATGAAGATTTTCCACCAAATGAACATCCCGATGATGCTCTAGTTCGTATTATGTCTCGTCAAGCATCAAGATTGCAACAAAAGTCACTATATCAAAAGAATATCATTGGTGGCTTGGGAAGAAGTGTCTCCACTCGTGGACAAGTACTCAAGTTTTGTGGTATTCATTCATATGTCTCTCATGTTGAACCCATCAAAGTATATGATGCTCTTGAAGATAAAGATTGGGTTCAAGCTATGCATGAAGAGCTCCATAATTTTGAAAGGAACAAAGTATGGTCTCTAGTGGAAAGACCCAAGGATCACAATATCATTGGAACTAAATGGGTGTTCAAGAATAAGCAAGATTCTCATGGGCAAGTGATTCGCAACAAAGCACGATTGGTTGCTCAAGGCTACTCTCAAGTCGAAGGACTTGACTACGGTGAAACTTTCGCTCCTGTAGCTAGGCTTGAATCCATTCGTATATTACTTGCATTTGCCACTAGTCATAACTTCATCTTGCATCAAATGGATGTTAAAAGTGCCTTTCTAAATGGACCTTTAAATGAAATGGTATATGTTAAACAACCTCCGGGATTCGAGGATCCCAAGCATCCTAACCATGTCTACTTCCTCCATAAGGCTTTGTATGGCCTCAAACAAGCCCCACGTGCTTGGTATGATCACTTAAAGGAGTTCTTAGTAGATCGTGGTTTCGTGCTTGGGGTAATTGATCCCACACTCTTTACCAAAAGTGTAGATGGACATTTCTTTGTATGCCAAGTATATGTTTATGATATTATATTTGGATCCTCTAACGTGAGTTTTGTAGATCAATTTGCCAAACTAATGACAAGTGAATTTGAGATGTCTATGATGGGAGAATTAAAATTCTTTCTAGGTTTTGAGATCAAGCAATATCATGAAGGGACTTTTATTTGTCAAGCCAAATATATTCAAGACATGCTCAAGAAATTCGATATGATTAATGCCAAACCATTACCTTATCCAATGTCAACTACCACAAATCTCTCTTTGGATCATGAAGGTATACCGGTAGACCCCAAACTTTATAGATCCATCATTGGATCTTTGCTTTACCTTTGTGCATCTAGACCGGATATTATGTTTAGTGTGGGTTTGTGTGCAAGATTTCAATCTAACCCCAAGGAAAGCCATATGATTGCGGTCAAGAGGATTCTTAGGTACTTGGTTGACACTCCAACTCATGGTCTTTGGTATCCATCAAACACAACTTTTGATCTTGTGGGATACTCGGATGCGGATTGGGGAGGTGACAAGGTGGATAGAAAATCAACCTCGGGTGCTTTCCAATTTCTTGGTAGGTCTCTCGTGTGTTGGTCTTCCAAGAAGCAAAATTGTATTGCCACCTCCTCCACGGAAGCGGAGTATATCTCCGCCGCAAGTTGTTGTTCTCAACTCTTATGGATGAGGCAATGTCTCAAGGATTTTGGAATTAAGATTAAGACAATGCCTCTTTTATGTGATAATGAGAGTGCCATTAAAATTGGTCACAATCCGGTACTTCATGGCAAGACCAAGCATATTGAGATCCGGTATCATTTTATTCGGGATCATGTGGCCAATGGTGATATCTCACTCTCTTATGTCAACACTAAAGATCAACTTGCCGACATCCTTACCAAGCCTCTAGATGTGAAGAGATTCAAGGAATTGAGGAGTGAGCTCAACATCATATGTGCAAGCAATTTTAGTTGATTGGAAATCTCGCATACACACCCCTACTAGACTCTTATTTGGATTTAGATGCACGCATAGACATAGGGGGAGTGTAGCTCAATCAATGAGCCAACACTACCTCTATTATGCATAAATAAACAAATCATGCCTAAATGATCATTTTTAATGACATCATGTGCTTAAATGATGAGTCTCGACAATGCACCCAAGATATATCTTCGCGGTGTCATATCGAACATACTCATACATGGTGGCTACGGCCACCGCCCATTTTTCCATCCAACATTTGCGTTCGAGTGTTCACTCAATTGCTTCTCTCTTTGATTTCATATTTCATTAGTATCCAATGTTGCTCATTTCGTTTTCTCATTTTTTTTCTCCCCATTGGATACAAATGAAAACATATTATGCATGTCATCATTCTCATATCATCCGTGCACATGGTCAAATAAAAATGCTCTACGAAACAAACTCAAGAAAATGTTGTTAGATTATATTTCATGAAAATTTCTTGAATTGCAATATTGTTCATTTGTTTGTGTGTTGTGGGTTGATAAGTTGGGTAGGTTAATCGTGTGATTTTTAGTGAAAAAAAAACACACACACACACACTAGCCCTCCCAACAGCAAAAAAAAAAAGAAAAAAAAAAGAACGTGCGCCCAAGTCCCCAGGCCGGCCCCTGCCGCCGCCGAGCCGGCCCTAGGCCGGGGGTCAGGCCGGCGCCTTCGGCCGCCCTGCCAGCCTCGCCTCCACCGCCGAGCCGGCCCCAGGCCGGGGGCCAGGCCGGCGTGTTCGGCCGCCATGCCGGCCCCGAGGCCGGCCCCGCCTCCCCCCGCCCCGGCCCCAGGCCGGGGTCCCTGTCCGCCCGCACGAAGGCCGGCCTGGCCGGCCACCCGACCGGCCCCAGGCCGGGGTGGGCGTTGCCCCACCCCACACGCACACAAACACGCCCACGACCCCCTCCCCTACCCCAACCGCCCCCACTCTCCTTCTTCCTCCTCTCCACCCTCCATTAGAGCACCTTGGTGCTCTTGCCTCCCCCATCCCCCCCCCCCACCTCCCTAGCCCATCCCCTCCGCCCAAATTCACGGATCCGCAAGCCCTCGGCCTTCTCCTCCCTCTCCTCCACACGGATTTCTCACTAACCCCTTATTGGAGGAGATCGGGACACTTGATTTCCTAGTGGTTTTATCTTGCCAATGGCTTCGAACTCGGGTAATTTTTCTATGGGCTATTCTATGTGTATGTTAGTGCCATCCATGTGTATGCTTGTACTAGGATTCATATGCTAGGGTTCATACCACTATGTTCTATCATGTTTTGTTCATGCCATGTATTCCATCTATTCTTATGCTTATGCCATGGTGGTGCTCACCTAGCCCTATGTTACCACGCCTCCCATTATTGATACAATTGTTCTATCATTAAGACCTAATGTGTATGATTTCACTTAAATATTTTTACATTCTCATAATTGTTTGTATGCTTAATGCCACATATTTTGTTTCACATCAAACAATTCTATCCACATGATATGATAATATGCAAACACCCCTCATTTTTTTTCTTGCTAACTATTGGGCTAGTATTTCGTTTACCATGTCATTGTCCCATAGATTCATGGTTTAATTTTGTTTCTCTCACATAAAACAAATGACCATGTGCACTCATTATCATGTTCCATCTCCATGCATCATATATTTCAGGTGACTCTCCTCCCCACGATGATGCCTCTCGCTCTCTCCGTCCTCGCAACCCTCGCAAGAAGACTGCCCAAGAGGTTGCTGGCTCTACTCCCTCACGGAGATCCGCTCTTCCTATCAATCCAAAGGAACCCGTGATCAGGAACTGGGGTGGCCTTAGTACCACTGATTTTGAGGAAGCTAGGCTGAAATTTAACCCATATGAGTTTGGTCAAAGGACGTGCTCGGATAATCGGTTTTATTGCAAGATGCATCAAGTCATGCATGAATTCATTCTTGGCAAGCTACAACACACTCATGTGGATCAACGCTTCTTTGACATTGAGTATACTCGCAACAAGTGGCCTGAAGTGATGACCATCATGGACTACCACAACCTCACTCCTCTCATGGGTGACACACTGGCTCATCCGTTCTCTCCAGAGTTGATCAGGGAGTTCTACTCCACCGTTCACTTCGCCTCTGGTGGCCCCACGCGTCTCCCACCTACCTTGATATGGATGAGCGGTGGCACCAAGTGTGAGGCTACCATGGATGAGTTTGGTGCTATCTTGGGTATCCCCGAATATCGGTTTGACTATACATTCTATTTCCGCATTCATGGGGAGCCCTCCAAGATTATGAAGGCCAAGGAAGGGCTTCGTCATTGCTATCCCGAAGGTACCGGCTCCATGCATATTCCTAAGATCAAGTTCTTCTCTGAGCATTGGTACATGATACACGCCGTTCTTCGCAACACCATCAACGCCAAATATGGTGAGAAGGGCGAGGTACGCAAGTGGATGATCAACCTCCTCTTCCACATTGAGTCTCGGATGCAAGCAAAGAAGCAGTTGGATGTACTAGACTATATGTGGAATGAGATGCAGAGTGTGGTTAAGGAGAAGAGGGTACCCATCTATGGCTCCTACATTCAGCGTCTTATTGAGACCCGCATTCCCGAAGGTCTCGTCAACAATTATGACAAAGTGACTCCAAAGAAGAACATTCTTATGTATGATGCTCCCATTGAGACTGCTCATGAGCCAAGGCCTAAGCGCACCCGCACCGAGTCAGTTACTCGCCGCTCTCCTTCACCTTCTCCTGCTCCTGAGACATTTAATCTTAAGAAGATTCTTCAGAAGATGAATTGTTTCTTCATTGATAAGCAACATCAAGATTATGAGGCTTATCGCAAAGAGAAAGCATCTAGTCGCCGTCAGCACGCCATCCAAACTGCTCTCAAGATTCCTCTTAGTCCTCCCAGCTCCGAAGAGATTTCCGAGGAGAAGTGGATGTCTAAGCATACTTATTGGTGTGGAGATGATGCTTCCCCTCTCGGCTCTTTTGTGGGGCCATACACCACCGCTGAGGCTAGCTCCAGTCAGGCTCCACAAGAGGACTTCCATGAGGACGAGGATGAGGATGAGATGGGCGACGAGTGATCGGGTTGCATCTTTCTCCCTTTTTGGTGTATGATGCCAAGGGGGAGAAACACTCACGCATAGCATTGCATCACATGCATTCATTTGCGTCTTATCTTCGTGATTTGCTTTTTAGTTGAAACTATTTGTGCTATTTGCGTGGTTTGTGAACCTTGGTGTTATTGTAAGACTATGTCCTTAATTATCTATCGTACTCTCTATTATGTGTGTGACAATGGTTATTGAAGATCATAGCAAGATTATCAAGTTATTTCTCCACTCACTATATTGAATGTGTTGAAGCCATATTGAGGGAAGTTATTATTCATAAGAAGAATGCTATGGTAAGATCTTGCAAGTAGTAAACATTATTATTCATACATGTGTATCTTCAATGGTAAAAATCATGGTCGAACTAATTTCTTGCACTTCACATAAATATGTTATAGTCTCATCACCACCATGATTATCAAATATACATGTCAATTTTTATGGGCACACAAATAGGGGGAGTACGAATATATGTTATTTCTCTCACAAATAGACATGCAAAATTATCTATTATGCAAATCCGTATGTTGTCATCAAACATCAAAAAGGGGGAGATTGAAAGAACATAGGTTCTAAATCCTGTTTTGAGTGTTTGATTACAACATATAGATGGACTAATGTGCTTTGCTAAGTGTACTCAGAAAATATCGACCCGTAAATGTCTTACAAAGTTCAGCAATGTGTGAGAAAATGTTACGGGAAAAGACAAGGAAGAAGAGAAAAGAGACGGCGAAGAGAAAGGATAAAAGAAGAAGAAAAGGGGGGTGGCCGGCCTCCAGGCCGGGCTGGCAGTGCCCCTGGCCAGCCCCACGCCGGCCCCAGGCTGGCTCCCAGGCCGGGCGTTTCGGGTGGGGGGCCGGCCTCGCCCCTCTGCCCATGCCGGCCCCAGGCCGGCCTCCAGGCTGGGGCGTCCGGGTGGGGGTCCGGCCTCCCCCTGGTCCACGCCGGCCCCAGGCCGGGCTGGCTGGCCACGCCGGCCTCCCCCTGGCGCCCAGGCCGGGGTGGGTTCTGGCCCGGCCCTGGCTGCTCCCAGGCCGGCCAGGCCGGCCCCCAGGCCGGGGTGGGACGCAGGAAAGGGGAAAACCCCCTAAAACGGCCATATTTCGACACGAGTATAAATACGGGGTCTTCACCTACCTTTGCTCTTTGTCAATCCCACTCACACTCTCTCTCACCACCATTGATTGACCAAGCTCAAGCTCAAGAACAAGATCTCCACAAATCCCCAACCAAAGCTCGTGATACTTTGGGATTTGAAGGAGACACCCCCGATCTACAACTCCACCGAGCCGATTAGAAATCCACCCACTCATCCCATAGGGATCTTGTCATTCTTAGTTCATTGGAGCTAGGAATCTTGTTGCTCTTAGTTCATCGGAGCTCGGAGCCTTGTTGATATCCCCGGTGCTTTTGTGCCCGTGGATCTTGCTTCTCGGAGTCTTGGCGGCTCTTGGGATTTGGTGAGGACCCTCCAATCTTGTGGAGTGTGCCTCATCCTTGTAAAGGTTCTAGTTGTCAACCTCAACGGCAACATAGTGATTCGAGTCTATCCACATCGGTGGAAGATCTCGAAGGAGATACGGTGTGGCATTTGAGGCCTACTCGGTGTTCCACTTTGGTGGCACCGCACCGCTCCAACGGAAATTAGCTTCCATTGGGAAGTGAACTTCGGGATAAATCTCCGCGTCATTATGTTCGGTTATTCCTCAACTTACCTTTACTTGTTACTACTAGCTTAGTCATATTACTCACCTTGTGCTAGTTGTAATTGCTCAACATATAGGATTGTCCATCTAGTTGCATTCTCTAGATAATCTATATTTGAGCTTTGTCTTGCTAACTTGAAAAAGAAGTTAAAATTTGTAGTTAACCTATTCACCCCCCCCTCTAGTTAACCTCTCGATCCTTCACCTACCCATGACATGGAGATGGCACAAGACTAGGAGAATGACGTTGATCTTGATGCCATGGATTTCATCGCTGATGACTTTGATGGCGGAGATTACGATGCTCCTCCTCCAGAAGAACCCTACCATAGCACGGAGGCTCGTGGTGAGGCTCCTCCTGCGGATAAATCCAATTGCAAGCGTCTCTTCGGTTCTCAGGAAGACACGCCTCCAGATGTCGGCCCCTGCACCGAGACTCAGAAAAGTGCGAAGGGTGGAGTTATTTTCAGCCCTAGCACAATCCGTAAGGCGGCTAATGAGGAGATTGAGAAGGAGATCATTCCGAAAGCGCCGAAGCCGCGGAAAATAGGACCTAGATCCAAGGCCGCAAAGTCCGCGAGCCAGCCTGCTAAGATGTCGCTCCGTGTTCAGGACGGCCCACCTACATCTAAGCATACGAAGATGCATGTGATTGGTCAGCCTATGCTTAGCCAGAGCAAGCTCAAGGCCGCAAGTGGGGATATGCGGAGTTTGCATGACAACATTCTTTTTCTTGAATCGCGCCTTCTTGAATCCAAGGATCCATCATACCTGGTTTTCATTGCCATGGTGCCAAAGGACTTGGGCTTCGTCGAGTCAACCAGCGCGGATAGGATAGTACTGCGGTTTTCGGACATCTTCGATATATTCCATAGCAATCCGCTGCACTACTCCATGATCCGCCTATACTCGCTCAGTCTGGCGGTGCAAGTCATCAGGGATAATACACCGGGCATCGCGATAGCGGACCCCTTCTACATGCGCCACGACGTGTTGTGCAGCGTTGGGAACCAGGTAGTCGCGTCGACATATCTCCGGGACTTCATGCTGGCGAACCAGACCAAGGATTACATCCTCGTGCCTTACTTTGCCGGGTAAGTCAATATTATTAGCCGAATCGAAAGTGATTTTCTTTAGATTTTCATCGCTCCTTTCCAACACTTTGTTTGGATTGTTCCGCGCAGATATACACAATGCACACTCATCTGCATTTGTATCAGTCATTCGCATGCCACGTATCTCGACTCAGGGAGTGCGGTGAAGAAAGACTACTCCAACGTGAAGAAAATTTTGGATAATGCTCTCACCGGCTACCACGCAAGGGGGGGCAAAATCACTAGGGAGAAGGTCGTTCAGGGCGCTCGGGTGTTCACCCACACGACGACTTTCGCGTGCGTCAAGCAGCCGGCGGGCAGTAACCGAGACACCTACTATGTCCTCCATCATATGCGGGCGTATGTACGGGATCAACAGTTCCTTACCCTGCCTAGTCAAGTCCAACAATGGGCCTCCCGCTTGTCGATGGTCGGCGATGACAAGGTTAGAGAAGAGATATATGATATCCAGAAGTGCTTTGCCACGAAAATCGTTCAGGAAGTGGTGAACAAGAGTGGGACATTTTACTGCCGGTTCAACATGCCGAACCGCGACATAGATACCTACCTAGCAACTGCCTGTGACGACAGGCCCTTCATCACTCAGGAGGGCTGTCCCGTTGTAATCCCTGGGAGGATGAGTCAGAAGGAGTGAGAACTATTGTAAGGCTTGCTACATTTTCCGAAATTAGTCGAACTCAATCGTTAGGGTTATGAATCGTCCATCGTGTAACAGATGCTTTATTATGTCAATGCTTAATTATCTTTCTTTTTATTATTGCGGTCTTACTTGTGATGGTCGTTCGATCTTTTGAATAAGTAAATGCCGATGATTAAAAGAGTTGGTTCACACTCAGATGGCCCAGGTGGTCAGCTGCGCCTTGTGATTTTCACAAAGTTAGGATCTTGTGCATCCCACTTGGCGCAGCTGCACCACTTCGGCCGCTTGTATGTGTCCACCCTAAATATGAGGCACACATCGTTACGGTTATGAATCGTCCATTCTGTAACTGATGCTCAATTATGTCAATGCTTGATTATCTTGCATTTTATTATTGCGGTCCTACTTGTGATGTTCGTTCGATCTCTTCAATAAATGCCGATGATTAAAAGAGTTGGCTCACACTCAGATGGCCTAGGTGGTCCGTTGCGCCTTGTGATTTTCATAAAGTTAGGATCTTGTGCATCCCACTTGGCGCAGCGGCACCACCTATGGCCGCTTGTATGTGTCCACCCTAAATATGAGGCACACATCGTTACGGTTATGAATCGTACATGGCTTGATTATCTTGCTTTTTATTATTGCAGTTTTACTTTGTGATGTTCGTTTGATCTTTTGAATAAATATGCCGATGATTAAAAGATGATCATCTTGTTCCTTTGTGTTTAACTTTCATCTTATTTATGTCATATTTCTCCACTTACTACTATTGCAGACATGTTTAAAACTATTGTTTTTGTTTTTCTTTCTTGTCATTACAGATGCCGAGGTGCTACGTGGTGTTTAGAGGCAGGGTTCCATGAGTCTACGATCACTGGGAAGACTGCTTCGAGCAGGTGAACAAGTTCAAAGGGAATGCCTACAAATCCTACAACACAAGAGTGGCGGCGGAAGCTAGGTGGTTCATCCATCTCGAGGAGGAACAAAAGAAGAAGAAGAACAACAACAAGTGGATGAAGACCATCGCAGCCGCTCTTGTCGCCGTCGCCTCGCTCGTCATGCTATCGTTCCTAGTTAGATGATTAGGTTATCGGCGACTAGATAGGTCACTTGTCCGGATGATGAAGCATCATCGATCGATGTAATCGGTCCCGATGATTAACCGTATGATGTAGGTCACTTGTATCAATTTGACTCTGATAAACACTTTGTTGTATTCATAATAACCTGTTTGATGTAGCTATTCGGAATTCTAAGCAGTATATGATATATCATTTGTTCGTCAGAGAACTGTTTTGATACATTCTGTTTACTGATATTCTTCTGTATTTGAGCTGTGTATATACCTGTATAAATACGGTACTGCGTATTTCAAAAAAATACAGCACAGTATAGCCGTGACGCACCAAAAAGGATACCTGTGACGCACCATGGAGGATAGGCGTGACGCGCGAAAGTTCATACCCGTGGCGCACCCAGTAACTTAGCCGTGGAGGCATTACTTAGCCGTGACGCACCAATATTCCTAGCCGTGGCACACCTCCTCAGTTAGGCGTGACGTGCCTAGAGATAGCCGCGGCGCACCGCCACAGTGCGTCACGGGTATTAATAGGCGTGACGCACCAGCTCGGTGCGTCACGGCTAAACCAATAGGCGCGGCGTGATAGCCGTGACGCGCCCTGGTGCGTCACGGATAAGACTATTGGTGCGTCACGGGTAATGTCGGATATATACTGAATAGGGGTATAGAAGATGGTAGACAAAGAGCCGGACTACCAGGGTGGCCTACGTGGTAATGGGCTTAGGTCCATTGGGCGGCCCAGTAGTCCGACGCGTAGAAGCCGGATTCTAGAAGAACCCGGATCACGGCCCGCGTGATCTGGCTTGGAGGAGAAGACGGATTCCTTACTTTCCAAGTTACAAACTAAACGTAGTCTTCTAGGTTTCCTATTCTGTAAGCCCTAATCCGGCTATTATATAAAGCCGGACGGGAGATAGATTAAACAAGTACAAGTTAGACACAAGTTCAAGCTCTGCGCAACTCGCCGAGAAGTTCATCCTCGCCGAGTAGCTAGATCTATTCCCTCACATTGTAACCCTGTTATACGGGCTTTAGTCCCAATTAGTGAGAAGTGCAGGAGTAGGTACGCCGTACTGTCGCGACGTACCGAACCTGGGTAAAATCTCGTGTTCTGTGTTACTACGCTATCCCGTTGCCCCACGTCTCTACCGTAGTCTCATGGCACCCCCGTCTATGAAAACTACTACGATGTCTCGACAGTTGGCGCCCACCGTGGGGCAAACGACGTCAGGCGTGAAATTCCGATCTGGGATACTCGGCGGAATCGGAAGATCGATCACTGTCGGAAGCTTGGAATTCGACGACGACGTCGGGCGCTTCCTCGACAACGGATCCTACATACCGGCGCAAAACCACCTGGTAAGTGCCTGCGTGTTACCGATTGGATCTGCTAACATCTTCATCGGACTAACTGCAGAAGCAATGGGGTTTTGCGGTGGAAGTAAATTTATCCCACCCGCCCTATACCCAGTCGAAGACGACTATGATGCCGGATTCTGCTCAGATCGCCGACAAAAAAGTGATACACACTTTATCGGCATGGTGCAATCCGAAATCGCTGAAAACACGGATGGCGGAAATCCCGTGCAAGAGGCAGATAACAACCTACCCGTCGTAGAGACGGAAGAACAAATACCCGTCACAGAGACGGAAGATCCGACATCCGTCAATCAGAGTTTTGATCCTTCCTGGGGGCTACTGTCGGATATATACTGAATAGGGTTATAGAAGATGGTAGACAAAGAGCCGGACTACCAGGGTGGCCTACGTGGTAATGGGCTTAGGTCCATTGGGCGGCCCAGTAGTCCGACGCGTAGAAGCCGGATTCTAGAAGAACCCGGATCACGGCCCGCGTGATCTGGCTTGGAGGAGAAGACGGATTCCTTACTTTCCAAGTTACAAGCTAAACGTAGTCTTCTAGGTTTCCTATTCTGTAAGCCCTAATCCGGCTATTATATAAAGCCGGACGGGAGATAGATTAAACAAGTACAAGTTAGACACAAGTTCAAGCTCTACGCAACTCGCCGAGAAGTTCATCCTCGCCGAGTAGCTAGATCTATTCCCTCACATTGTAACCCTGTTATACGGGCTTTAGTCCCAATTAGTGAGAAGTGCAGGAGTAGGTACGCCGTACTGTCGCGACGTACCGAACCTGGGTAAAATCTCGTGTTCTGTGTTACTACGCTATCCCGTTGCCCCACGTCTCTACCGTAGTCTCATGGCACCCCCGTCTATGAAAACTACTACGATGTCTCGACAGTTGGCGCCCACCGTGGGGCAAACGACGTCAGGCGTGAAATTCCGATCTGGGATACTCGGCGGAATCGGAAGATCGATCACTGTCGGAAGCTTGGAATTCGACGACGACGTCGGGCGCTTCCTCGACAACGGATCCTACATACCGGCGCAAAACCACCTGGTAAGTGCCTGCGTGTTACCGATTGGATCTGCTAACATCTTCATCGGACTAACTGCAGAAGCAATGGGGTTTTGCGGTGGAAGTAAATTTATCCCACCCGCCCTATACCCAGTCGAAGACGACTATGATGCCGGATTCTGCTCAGATCGCCGACAAAAAAGTGATACACACTTTATCGGCATGGTGCAATCCGAAATCGCTGAAAACACGGATGGCGGAAATCCCGTGCAAGAGGCAGATAACAACCTACCCGTCGTAGAGACGGAAGAACAAATACCCGTCACAGAGACGGAAGATCCGACATCCGTCAACCAGACGATGAACTCGGAAGCAGAGTCCGTGCTTGCCGCCATTGAGGCGAGATTGGAGTCGGAAACCGGATCGGATAACTTCGACTCCGAAGACGAAGACGAGGATGCCTTCGTAAGAAAGGTTAAGTCCTTTCAAGAGGGATTCTATGAAGTGCTAATGGCAAAACCAGCTGATACAACGGGTGCCGACAGCCAGGAAAGCCCTAAAACCCCTCCGCCAGTGGAAGAGAGAGAAGACGGAGAAACTTCTCCGATATTCCCAATGTTAAGGAGATGACAGAAGATGAGCCTGTCAAAAAACCTCCTTCTTCCAAGAAAAAGCACCGTGCTTCTAAAAAACTCCAATACAAACTCCGGAAGAAAAAATCAGCCGATCTCGCTGATGAAAACCTGGAAGTTGGAGATATTAGCGGCACAAAGCCCGCGGAAAAGAAATCTAAGGAAATCACTGCTCCGCCAATGACAGAACTGGAAGAACAAGAGCTATTACAAACACAAGTGGGACCAGATGAACCCCCTGAGATGCTGGAAGCCAGGAGACAAGCTTTCCAACGGCAACAGCAACATCTGCTTAGATCTCGGCAACATCTCCAACAAACCCATAATGACATCAAAGTCATGAAGGAAGAAATAGAGGAGTACGAGAGAAAGCATAGATCTGTCTTAAAACCTACTAGGTTACCCGGAATCGCAAAACCGGAAGAGCTGCCGCCAAAAGAAAGGTTTTATAACCCATCTTGGCAAAAGCAGTTAAACGGCAAAGATGCCAAGGGCGAGCCAATATACAAAACCGCAGCAGAAAACGCGGAAGCAGCGTTCGCCATCCTAAACAACGATCTGTACTCCAACGGGGAAAAACTCCAAGGGGTGTATGCTTTCCTAGGAAAAGCATTACAGCAGCAGCAGCGAGGCCAAGAGCGATCAGGGAGGCTGCATGATAATTCCGCCCTCTGCAAAACAGTTACTTGCGCTGCTGGAGCACCTGGACCGGAAGAACCCGGAGATTCGGATAAAAAAGAGGATCCGAGAAAAGACAAGAAAAACCCCTACAACCGGGACGCAGCGTCTAGAACCGGACCTCATCTCCCGAAAGATGGATATAAACCACACGATCGGGAAGACAAACACCGGAATGACGGCAAAATAATGCCACCTCCGAGAAACCCAGCTGACAAAGCTGGAAGATACGATATACCTCACAGACGTGAAAGATCTCGGACACCGCCTAAGGATAAGGAAAGGTACAGGAGCAGGACTCCACCTAATCCCAGGGGGCGTGACAACGGAAGAGATAGAGATAACCTCGGAAAAGCGCGTCCGCGCAACAATGGAAAAGAAAGGAGCAGATCCCCTTCTGTCCATTCAGCTGGCAGATATTCTGCACATATTCATAGAGCAGAAAAGGATGATCTATACTTTGGTCCTAAGTGTTTTACTGACAGGATCCGAAGGATAACCCTGCATTCTGGCTTCGCCAAAGTTGGTCCAACCTACCAAAAGTATACCGGCAGTACAAACCCGGATACCTGGCTCTCAGATTATTACACAGCCGTCCAAATCAACAATGGGACAGACCTGGAAGCTGTCAAGTTTCTTCCCCTAATGTTGCTAGACGGAGCCAGAGATTGGATCAATGGTTTACCATCAAGAACTGTCGACAGTTGGGATGATATGGCGAGAGTATTTACTCAGCATTTTCGGGGAACATACAAACGCCCAAATAGCATCAACCAGCTGAACCGTTGCACCCAATTTGAAGACGAACCATACGTGGATTTCATCTCCAGATGGACTGCAATGAAGAATAGTTGCTCTGGAGTAACTGACGTACAAGCAATGCATGCTTTCGTCAATGGCCTAAAACCCGGACTTGTACCGTTCATGGTTGGTTCTAAACAGCACAAAGATCTCGGATCTATGCTTACAACCGCCAATGAGCATGCTGCAGCCGAAGATGATATCAGAGCAAGAGGAGGCAATATTGAGTCACTGATACTGGCCAAGAAAACCCCTCGTTCTGATAAAAAAGGAACTCCGGAGTCAACGACAAAGCCCAAGGAGGTCAACATAGCCTTTGGAGGAGAAAAGGTGAACAAGTGGAAAGGCCGCAGTCCAGATCCAATCAATTACACTCCCGAAGAATGGGAGAGAATTAAGTCGGAACCCTGCGTCCACCACTCGCAATTTGGGAAACCAACCCACACAAACGCGCAATGCCGGCTAAACAAGCATATGAAAGGCAATGTAGGATCCGGAAATAAGGGGAAGGGTCCAAAAGGAAACCTGCCAAACAAAAGCCAGAAGCTGAAAAAGAAGACAGTGAATCGGACACTGATGACAAAATCCAGGAACAACAGCGAAAAGGCGAACCCAAATTTCCGAGAGTTGACGGAGAAGCAATGTTAACTTTCTTAGCAACCCCGTCAGCAAAGGTGGCCAAAAGAACACTTCGAGAGATAAACGCGGTTGTTCCTGCGACCCCGAAATTCTTGAAGTACTCCAACACACCGATAATCTGGGATCAGTCTGATCATCCCGGAAATATCCCTGAACCCGGCACACAAGCTCTTGTTGTAAGCCCTATTGTTCAAAACACTAGGCTAAGAAGAGTGCTGATGGATGGAGGATCCAGCATCAATATAATGTATCTGGATACACTGAAGCACTTGAAGATCTCCGAGTCCCAGCTCAACTACAGCAATATACGCTTCCATGGCATTGTTCCTGGCAGGCAAGCACGATCCCTAGGAGAAATTTCCCTAGATGTCACCTTCGGAGATAAAGATCACTTCCGGCAGGAAAAAGTATCCATCGAAGTAGTGCCGTTCGAGAGCGTGTATCACGCAATACTCGGACGTCCGGCTTTCGCCAAATTTATGGCAAGATCTTGCTATATCTACAACAAGCTGAAGATGCCAGGACCCAAAGGAGGAGTAATCACCGTTGCCGGTGATTTCAAGCTGGCAAACGAGTTGGAGAAAGAAAACGCCCTTTGCGCTCAGAGAGTTATAGCAAAGGAGGAACTGAAGGAATTAGCCAAGGAGGTATCGCCGAAAGAAATGCCGGCAGGAAAAGAAACTCGGAAGCCAACAGATAGCTTCAAGGCGTCCGAGAATACAAGACAGGTAATCCTAGATCCCAAAGATCCGACAAAATTCGTCGTCGTAGGGACTGGGATGACTGACAAATAGGAAGGCGAGCTCATCAAGTTCCTCCGTGAGAACTGGGATATTTTTGCCTGGTGTCCAGCTGACATGCCAGGCGTACCTAGGGAACTTGCTGAGCACCAACTCAAGGTTATTCCCGGATCAAAACCCGTCAAACAAGGTCTCCGTCGATTTGACGGAAGAAGACGGAAGGCTATTGGCAAGGAAATTATCCGGCTTTTAGCAGCGGATTTCATCAAGAAAGTAATCCATACTGATTGGTCCGCAAATCCGGTATTAGTGCCGAAGAAAGACACCACTGCTCTTAGAATGTGTATAGATTACACAGGATTGAACAAGTTGTGTCCGAAAGATAGGTTCGCGTTACCGCGAATCGATCAAATAATAGATGCCACTGCAGGCTCCGAGCTTTTATGCTTTTTGGATGCATACTCCGGGTACCACCAAATACGCATGAAAAAGGAAGATCAAATCAAGACTTCTTTTATAACCCCGTATGGGACGTACTATTACATAACCATGCCTTTTGGCCTGAAGAACGCAGGTGCAACTTACCAGCGTTGCATGCAACGCTGTTTGCATAGTCAAATTGGCAGAAACATTCATGTTTACGTGGACGATATTGCCGTCGTAACCAAGGAAAAAGATACACTCCTTGAGGATTTGCGAGAAACTTTCAAAAACTTGCGCACTTACAAGATGAAGTTGAATCCATCTAAGTGCGTATTCGGGGTTTCCTCAGGAAAACTTCTGGGTTTCATTGTTTCCCACAGAGGAATAGAAGTTAACCCGGAAAAGATCAAGGCAATCTTGAACATCTCAAAACCTACATGTGTAAAAGATGTCCAAAGATTGACGGGTTCCGCTGCAGCCGTCAGCAGATTTATCAGTCGGCTGGGGGATAAAGCCTTACCACTATATAAACTGCTGAAGAAATCCGACAAGTTCGAATGGACAGAAGAGGCTGATGCAGCGTTGGCCCAGTTGAAGGAAACCTTGATGAACGCTCCCATCTTGGCATCTCCAAAAGACGAAGAACCCATGTTATTATACCTTACGGCTACAAGTAGGGTTATTAGTGCGGTAATCGTTGTGGAACGGACAAAAGAAGAACAAAGCATACCAGATCAACATCCGGTATATTACATAAGCGAAGTTTTTTCCGAATCCAAACAAAGGTATCCGCACTACCAGAAACTGGCATATGGCGTATTTTTTGCATCCAGAAAACTGCGCCATTATTTCCAAGGGCATTCCATAACAGTGGTATGTAAAGCACCGCTAGGGGATATTATAAACAATGCGGAGGCAACCGGCCGAGTAGCTAAATGGGGCATCGAGCTGGCAGCCTTCGACATTAAGTACCAGCCAAGGACGGCAATAAAATCCCAAGTTTTGGCAGATTTCGTCGCCGACTGGACAGAAGCAATGGAAAACACACCGATGCCAGAATCCGAGTACTGGATCATGCACTTTGACGGATCCAAGATGAAGGAAGGAGCTGGGGCTGGCGTAGTCCTAAAATCTCCCAAGGGAGACACAATGGAGTACGTATTACAAATACACTTCAACGCCAGTAACAACGTGGCAGAATACGAAGCTTTGCTTCATGGCTTGCATATTGCAAAATAAATAGGGGTAAAACGCATCTTATGCTATGGAGACTCGGATTTGGTACAGCATCAGCTCAACCAAACCTGGGACGCGAAAAGCCCTATAATGGCCGAATATCGGAGGACGGTGGATGAGTTCGCCATATGTTTCTTCGGGTTCGAAGTCCTTCACATAAAAAGGGAGGAAAACTGGAATGCGGATGCGTTAGCCCGCATGGGATCAGAGAGAGTAAAAACTTTACCACCAGGGGTATTCGTCCAGCACTTGTATGAACCATCCATAAAAGGCGGAGACGTTGATTACCCTCTGGCATCTGAAACAATCGAGGTCATGCTCGTTAAACCGGATTGGACAATTCCATACTTAAACTTCTTAGTCAATCAGAAGTACCCGGAAGGAGCAGACGAAGTCTTGCAAAGGCAAATACAGCGTCGGTGCAAAGGATACGTGGTGATCAACGACCACTTGTATAAACGCAGTACTTCCGGAATTTTTCAGCGGTGTATTTCACCAGAAGAAGGAAGAGAAATACTGGAAGAAATTGAAGGGTTCGTTGCATAGAAAACAAAAAAAATTCCTACGCGAGAGACACCCGAAAGGCCAAGATCTAATCTAGGAGACGAAGTGCAACGGGCAACGAGAGGGTTAAGGAGAACACATACCCTCGAAGACTCAAAGTGGTACGAGATCAAATCTCGTTGTTGGCGTAGTCGTACTCACACCGATCCCGATAGCGAGAAGATGGGCACCGCAATCCGGCGGTGCATCCGTGATCGGTCACACGTACGGTTGATGACGACCTCCGTTCCCTCGTTCCAGCGGGGCGCGGAAGTAGAGGATCCCTCGGAACTCCAGCAGCACGACGGCGTGGTGTGGTGGAGAAAAACATTGCTCAGGGCTTCGCCAAGCGCACGAACAAGTGGTGGAGCAGCGGCAGGAGGGAGGAAGAGATGACACAAGTGTGTGTGTGGGGGAGAGGGAGCTCTCACCCCTCCTTTTATAGGAGGGGATGGCAGCCACGAATTTTTGGCTGCCTCCACCTCTCCCTCATCATGTGAGTGGAGTCTCCACTCAACCCACTCATTCTTCCATGAATTCCCACTCAAAATCCCAAGGGTTTTCTTTAATAAATAAATAAAACAATTTTATTTCTTTATTTTAATATTTGTTAATTCCATTAACAAACATTAACATATAACCCCTTGAGTTAGTTGTTAAATCTATTAACAACCATTTGATAAGAATCCCCTTGAACTATTTCAAAATTACTCGAAACAATTTCGGTGACTATTTCAATATTCCCCGAAACAATTTCGGTGCTGTCCAAACTTTTCTCCGATATTCCGTATCCTCTCAAATGCGTCATCGAACCTTAAGTGTGTCACCCTACGGTTCGCGAATAAGATAGACATGATCGAGACTCCTCTCCGATCAATAATCAACAGCGGGATCTGGAGATCCGTGATGACTCCTATATATTCAACGATGACTCTCGTGATCGTGTGAACCAACAACGCCGTGAACTATTCCCTTTGTCTCGCGATATTTTACTTGTCCGAGATTCGATCATTGGTATCAACCATACCTTGTTCAATCTCGTTACCGACAAGTACTCTTTTCTCGTTCCCGTGATATAACATCCTTTGTGATCATATCACGTGCTTGCAAGCGGTTTCGATGTGATATCACCGAGAGGGCCCAGAGTATATCTCTCCGTCATTTGGATGGACAAATCCCACTCTTGATCCATGATCCTCAACTAATACTTTCCGAATACTCAACGACACCTTTATAGTCACCCTGTTACGGTGTGACGTTTGATGCCATCAAAGCACTCTTCCGGTATCAGTGATTGACATGATCTCATGGTATAAGGAATAAGTTACTTCGTGTGTTTGATATAACAATGTAAACTAAATGACTTGATCGCATTGCTATATTCTCTTTGGGTATATGTTCATCACATCATTCTTCTAATGACATGACCCCGTTATTAATAACATCCAATGTTCATGATCAGGAAACCTTGATCATCTATTAATCAACGAGCTAGTTAAAAGAGAGGCTTTACTAGGAACCATTGTTTGTTTATTAAGCACACATGTATCAACGTTTCCGGTTAATACAATTCTAGCATGAGAAATAAACATTCATCATAAACAAGGAATAAGATAATAACCATTTTATTATTGCCTCTCGGGCATATTCCCTTCAGTCTCCCACTTGCACTAGAGTCAATAATCTAGTCTGTAAGCACTTAACACATATGGCGTTCCAGTGTTATTACCATGCTTCGCATGTGGTAAACATTATCAAAAAGATCTGAACTGTTCAGGTCCTATTGTATTTGCATGTTCTTTGCGTCTACACGCATCACTCATTCTCTAATGAGATGGCTTTGTATATATATGGTCAATTTGTGAAAACTTAATTCCTCAGCTTAAACTGATGTCACTAACATTGTGAAAATGTAGCTTCATAGTGTTAGCATTCTTGGAAATTCACCAAGTTCCGGTGGTACCTTAATTCCTCAGCTTAAACTGATGTTACTAACATTGTGAAAATGTAGCTTCATAGTTTCAGCATTCTTGGAAATTCACCAAGTTCAATAAAGAACTACTTGACACAAAATACGCTTATAATCAGTTGTCAACACAACAATATACTTTAGCCTTTGTTGTAGTATCTGTCACAATATTTCAATTTTGAAACTATTTCAAATCCAGCATGGAACTTTCTTCCATCCTATTGTGCTACCCTTCATCACACATTTTAATTGAGATAAAACTTCTTGAATAAATGACAAGACTATTAGTGTAACATATTACAACTAATATTTTGTCATTACTACATAGGAAAACATATCCTTAGCATTTCTAAAATGACATAAGGATCTCTCCCACTGTTGTCTAATCATCATATGAATTATCCTGCTATAACATATTATAGCATAGGACTCATCTGGTTGTGTACATAGCATGGAAACATGACTTAGAAATCTTAATTTCAATGATGCTCATCATGTGTCAAAACACATGAATCTTGCTCAATTATTTTCCATGTGACAAGAACTCCTTCTTATCATTTTTATATTGACTTACTTCAATATTTCATCTATGTAATTTGGCTTCAATCATATCAGGCGCTTCAATCCATCTCTTATAGATATCGAAGCCCAATATCTTCTAAGCCTTTCATCAATATGAAATCGAAAATCTTAACCGTGTTAATTTAAAATACATAATTTTCCAATCAACCATATGTCATCTACATAAAGTATTGGAAATATGTCATAGCGCTCCCACTTAATTTCTTGTAACTTTACAAGCATCTTTATCGTTCATGATGGAATCAAACTCTTTTGATAACTTCATTAAGGTAAAGATTTCAACTTCGTTATGCTCACTTCAACCATTGAAGTGTGCATACCTTTCTAGAAACCTTTTGAATTTTACAAAAACTCTCAGACTGTGTAAAGTACACATCCTTGATCAAACTTCCTCGAGAGGAGAGTTGGTTTTGTTATTCAACTTCCATATCATAATATGTAACCTTTTGCTAGAACTATCCGCAAAGACTAAAGCATCACTACGGAAGATCAAAATCTTGTAGTAGTTAACTCTTTGAACTTCGTCGAAAACAACTTTTCGATAAGTACAATTTTAATAAGATGTAAAATCCATGTCTTTGTCGCTATATAGACCCTTTTGCTATCGCTAGGCATCATGCCTATCGAAAGGACTACCAAGTCACATACTTGATATTCATACAAGGATACTATGGCGGATATAATGACTCATAGTCAATTTTACGAAGCCAGGGCCCATCATTTGCTTCCTTTATAAGGTCCAGGTCCTTTTGTTGTCAAAACAACACTTTACACTTTAAACCACAAGTTGTTCTAAGTACAAAGTTTTTGGACTTTTCTGGTATAGTTCGCAAACTCATTTGAAGTATCTACAACATTTGTAGTGTCTTCTACTTAGTCAAAATAGTAAACCCCGGAACAACTTCCAGTGCTGCGCTACTCTTGACATGATAACGAAGATTCTCTAATCTTGTTGAGTTTGTACTGTGCTCCCACTCACTTGTTTCGCAAGAACTACTTTCTCGAGAAATCAACCCTTTCTGACAAACAACATTTGTGTTTTGGTTCGGTGATAGGAGAAGTACCCAATGTTTTATTTGGGATAACCTTATAAACATACATTTATCCTATTTTGGTTGTAAACATTTTACACATGCTATGCATACCAAAACTTAAGAAAGTGACAATTCGGGTCACTATCCAAACCATATCTTATATGTTGTCAATTTCAACGGATCATGATGGTGCCCTTTTCAGTGGAAAAACGGTTGTCACTAATGTATAAACTACAAAATTATAATGGCATTTTTTATATTAATCTTACCATGTCAAACAAGGTTTGATTTTGTCTCTTGAATACTCCAATCTAATGTGGGGTATTCGTGAAGCATAAGTTGTAGAACAATTCTGCAACTTCTCAGATGTTTTGCTAAACTTGTAACTCAAAATTTATTCTTTATGATCGAATCATAAATACTTGATTATCTTGTTACAATGATTTTTACTTCATATTAACAACCTTTTGAACCAATTCAAAATGTCAAACTCCGTTCCCTTTAAATAGATATACTCACATATCTACTCAAAACATCGACAAAATTTTATGAAGGAAAAAATTAATCCACCATACATGACTACACATAATGGACTATATACATCAATATGTATAATCTCCACTAAATTAGTCCTCCATTCTACTTTGGCCTATGAACGGAATTCTAGTCATCTTTTGGAAGAGGTCTCACAAGCGTCAATTTATTCAAAACAAAATGACTCTGGAAGTTCATCAATATGGAGTTCCTTCATGTTTTCCTTTCCGATATGAACTAAAATGGTGGTGTCACAATTTAAGTGAAACTCTTCCACGTCTTGCAACGTTTAGCTTTTAGTTTTATAGATGTTTACTTTACCAACACGATTTATACTAACATATCCATCAATTATGGAATATGGTTATAGTTTGAACAATCTCATTTGTTCTCACAAAAGACTAGAACAAAATAACAACTTATTAAGTTCTTAAAATAAATCTTGAATGTTTGGTTCGATACTACAATGAACACAATAACACTTTATTTATGTTCTTGTCATAATCGATTCCACATCTATTACTAGTTCCTTTTAGGCCCTTGTATTTCTTGCATTGCGTTGCTTTGTATGACAACTCATACCAACCAATGTGGTATCAAAATACCCAAAAATATTTTGTTAACTAGTAATACATCTATAACTTGTATATCAAGCATATACTCCCGAGCTGGACTTTCCAGTTATCTTCTTTTTCTGCCATATATCTTTTTGTAATTCTATTTTCAATATTCCCTTTCCTTTATAGAAGAATCATTCAACATCAAACAATGCTAGTCGGACTAGCTCATTTTCTTTGGCGTGTTAGTCATATACTATCACCCATTGAGTCATACTTTGAGTTTGATTTGTTCTACTAATATCACCATATTATAGCATTCTTCTATATTCCACTCTTAGCAATTTCCAAGTAAGGTAAACTACTTTACCCATACTTCTAATCCATCCCATCATAACAATTTTATGATTAACCTACTATAGCTCGAAGGAAGGAATTTAGAGGATAATTTTTAGCGCCCAACTTCTTGGAATATTCAAACTCCTAGCGTCTTCAATCATTGCATATATTCAGATAATATAAGCAAACATTGTCATGCTAAATTTGCATATATTCAGATAATATAAGCAAATATTGTCACGCTAAATTATACTCAGTCATGTTGCCAAAAAATAAGTTTCTAGATATCATTATATCTTTCACTTGATTGTTTCTGAAAACAACTCTTTTCAGTTCCTAAATCACCTTGATCAACAAAACATTCTTTTGAAGATAAAGTAATAAGGAAGCAACCATGACTCTGGATTCTAAGTAGGAATTATTTGCTCTCTATATTAATCAATCATTAACCATATGGAGCTAGGTAGGAAATACCAAAAATCTACAATAGGACTCAATTTTAAATTTCACTAATATGGTACCAATCTTAAAAGGTATTTACCAGATCATAACAGTTATATCTCAATTAACAATCTAAGTGTAAGGTAGTTATGTGGATGCCAATGACTACTACAAGTTGTGCAAATTCACTTTGATTTGTTGTTCATGATAAATAAGTTCAAGTTAATTCAAAATTAAACCATGAACTCCCACTCAAAAACAACATCCCTCTTAGTCGTCTTTAGTGATTGCACGAACCAAATTCACTACAACAAAACCGATCATCACGTGAGATGATGTAGCTTCAAAGGCGAACATCGACATGTTCATCGTATCATCCATATGACTCATGCTTTACCTTTCGGTTACGTGTTCCGAGGCCATGTCTGTACATGCTAGGCTCGCCAAGTAGAACCGTAGTATTGCGTGTGTTTCAAGGCCATGTCTGTACATGCTAGGCTTGAAAACACCCGTTGTATGCGAACGTTGAGTCTATCACACCCGATCATCACGTGGTGTCTCGAAACGACGAACTTTCTTAACGGTGCATACTTAAGGAAGAACACATTATTATCTTGATATTAAGTGAGAGGGATCATCTTATAATGCTACCGTCGCTATCTAAGCAAAACAAGATTCAAAAAAGGATTAACATCACAAACATCACATGTAAGGATAACGTGATATGATATGGTCCTCCTTGCACTTGACCTCCATCATGTGCATCATGGTATGATCTCCATCATTCCACCGGCGTGGTACCAAGTACCATGGCACCCAATATTGATTGTCCATCAAGAAGAAGACAATCATATGGATACCTTACGGTATATAAATAATTTACAAAATAGATCATCTCATAATCAAATTTGTAATATTGACCATATCACATCACATGCCCAGCAAAAACTAGTTAGACGCTTCTAATTTATTTTTGCATATTTTACGTGGCTTAGGGCTTTCGATGATAGAACCGTTCATACCTACGAACATCAACCACAACGTTGATAAACACATTTTTAGCTACCCTTCGTAGATTAGATCTTAACTATAGTAGGAGAAACGGACACCCCCTCAGTCACAAGTGAGACAATTCTCGCGTACATGGTACACGTAAACTTAGTCCGGGGCAGCGTCATCCTACTATGCCACTAAGATCATAAAATACTCAAGGAGGCAATAACATGATCATCAACGCCCACATACACCTATGTGTTCTACCCGTACAAAACATCTACGCATAGATCCGGCTCTGATACCACTGAAGGGTTCGTTGCATAGAAAACAAAAAAAATTCCTACGCGAGAGACACCCGAAAGGCCAAGATCTAATCTAGGAGACGAAGTGCAACGGGCAACGAGAGGGTTAAGGAGAACACATACCCTCGAAGACTCAAAGTGGCACGAGATCAAATCTCGTTGTTGGCGTAGTCGTACTCACACCGATCCCGATAGCGAGAAGATGGGCACCGCAATCCGGCGGTGCATCCGTGATCGGTCACACGTACGGTTGATGACGACCTCCGTTCCCTCGTTCCAGCGGGGCGTGGAAGTAGAGAATCCCTCGGAACTCCAGCAGCACGACGGCGTGGTGTGGTGGAGAAAAACATTGCTCAGGGCTTCGCCAAGCGCACGAACAAGTGGTGGAGCAGCGGCAGGAGGGAGGAAGAGATGACACAAGTGTGTGTGTGGGGGAGAGGGAGCTCTCACCCCTCCTTTTATAGGAGGGGATGGCAGCCACGAATTTTTGGCTGCCTCCACCTCTCCCTCATCATGTGAGTGGAGTCTCCACTCAACCCACTCATTCTTCCATGAATTCCCACTCAAAATCCCAAGGGTTTTCTTTTAATAAATAAATAAAACAATTTTATTTCTTTATTTTAATATTTGTTAATTCCATTAACAAACATTAACATATAACCCCTTGAGTTAGTTGTTAAATCTATTAACAACCATTTGATAAGAATCCCCTTGAACTATTTCAAAATTACTCGAAACAATTTCGGTGACTATTTCAATATTCCCCGAAACAATTTCGGTGCTGTCCAAACTTTTCTCCGATATTCCGTATCCTCTCAAATGCGTCATCGAACCTTAAGTGTGTCACCCTACGGTTCGCGAATAAGATAGACATGATCGAGACTCCTCTCCGATCAATAATCAACAGCGGGATCTGGAGATCCGTGATGACTCCTATATATTCAACGATGACTCTCGTGATCGTGTGAACCAACAACGCCGTGAACTATTCCCTTTGTCTCGCGATATTTTACTTGTCCGAGATTCGATCATTGGTATCAACCATACCTTGTTCAATCTCGTTACCGACAAGTACTCTTTTCTCGTTCCCGTGATATAACATCCTTTGTGATCATATCACGTGCTTGCAAGCGGTTTCGATGTGATATCACCGAGAGGGCCCAGAGTATATCTCTCCGTCATTTGGATGGACAAATCCCACTCTTGATCCATGATCCTCAACTAATACTTTCCGAATACTCAACGACACCTTTATAGTCACCCTGTTACGGTGTGACGTTTGATGCCATCAAAGCACTCTTCCGGTATCAGTGATTGACATGATCTCATGGTATAAGGAATAAGTTACTTCGTGTGTTTGATATAACAATGTAAACTAAATGACTTGATCGCATTGCTATATTCTCTTTGGGTATATGTTCATCACATCATTCTTCTAATGACATGACCCCGTTATTAATAACATCCAATGTTCATGATCAGGAAACCTTGATCATCTATTAATCAACGAGCTAGTTAAAAGAGAGGCTTTACTAGGAACCATTGTTTGTTTATTAAGCACACATGTATCAACGTTTCCGGTTAATACAATTCTAGCATGAGAAATAAACATTCATCATAAACAAGGAATAAGATAATAACCATTTTATTATTGCCTCTCGGGCATATTCCCTTCAGAAATCCACGCCGGCGATTGCGGACATCATGCTCAATCAAAAAGCATAGTCAAAAAAGCATTCCGGGCGGGGTTTTTCTGGCTAACAGCCAAGTCAGACGTCGAACGCATAGTGAATACATGCGAAGGATGTCAATATTACGCCAAGCAGACCAATTTGCCGGCCCAAGCACTTAAAACTATCCCTATCACATGGCCGTTTGCGGTCTGGGGGCTAGATATGATGGGACCGTTCAAAACTGCAAGAGGTGGACTTACACATCTACTCGTAGCGGTGGATAAGTATACAAAATGGGTAGAGGCTAAACCCATCAAAAAGCTGGATGGCGCAACTGCCAGAAATTTCATTATTGATTTAGTAATGAGGTATGGCGTCCCACACAGCATAATAACTGATAACGGGACAAATTTCTCCATTGGGGAGTTGGCAAAATACTGCCAACAAACGGGAATCCGCTTAGATCTTGCATCTGTGGCACACCCGCAATCCAATGGACAGGTTGAAAGAATGAACAGTTCAATCTTGCAAGGAATACGTCCAAGACTCGAATCTCCTCTCCATGGAGCAGCTGGAGCGTGGGTAGAAGAGCTACCTTCCGTGTTATGGAGTATTCGAACGACGCCAAATAGGTCAACGGAGCAAACTCCGTTTTTCCTAGTTTATGGTGCGGAAGCTATTCTTCCAACGGACATGATCCATGATAGCCCAAGAGTGCAGAACTTTGACGACTCAGATGCCAAAGAAGCACGACAGGATGCCGTCGATCTCTTAGAAGAGGAACGAGAACTTGTGCTTCAAAGATCTGCCATCTATCAGCAAGGTTTACGACGTTATCATAGTCGGAAAATCAGGCATCGTTCTTTTAAAGAAGGTGACTTAGTGCTGAGATTGGTGCAGCAAAGGAAGCACAAATTGGCCCCAGTATGGGAAGGACCATTTGTCATCAGTAAAGCCAAGAAGAATGGATCATACTATCTTGTCGACATTCGAGATACGGAGGATGATCCCGAGAAGCCGAATCGCAAAAGAAAGAGAAAAATAGATGATGAACTAGGAGAGACAAAGAGACCTTGGAGTATCCAGCAATTACGTCCCTTCTATACTTAGTTCAATTTCTATGTAAACATCTTTGAGACCATGAAATAAAGTTGTCGGAATGTTGTCATTCATATTTCATTATAAGTACAAAATATTTCCGCCTCATCTATTTCCCAATGATCTTACAAATACTCAATGTTAACCCGAATTGTGCCTGCGTGCTCGGTGTTTAAAAGCTGAATGATTCGGCCTGTTAAAGGTTAAAGGAAACTCGGATTGTGCCTGCGTGCCCAAGTTTCAGAGCAGTTCCCTGTTTTCTCTAAATTCTATCTGATTGTGTATGTGTTGGGTTACTGAAACTAGTCAGTAAAAATGCTTCTAGCATGATCCATGTTTCTGAGTTTTAAAACTGTTTGGTTCGTCCCCAGTTACTCGACATGACGATACATATTGCTAGTTGAGCCATTTTTTAACACTAGAACAGTTAAAACACAGTTGCCAGATTACTTAGAAGATAAAGGAACAGTCAAACCCGGAAAAACTTTGCAAGAAACTTGAAATTGCAAAAGGCGGAGTTCTTGTTTCGACAAATGACATAGAAGCATTACAATATGAATTACATTGTAAAAACGCTCTTATACACATCCATCATTCGGGTCGAGTGTATTTCCTCAAGCATCCGAGTCTTCATCACTGCTATCAATCTCGGGGGCTGCGGGCACTTCTTCTTCTGGATAAGTAATGGAAATTTTGACCATAGAGGCAATCTTGGAAGCGTGCCCTTTAACTTCATCAAAAATCGCATTTCGTTGCGCTTCTGTATATCCTTGAGGAATACCGGATGCTACGCGCCAAGATCTGGCATTAGGGTAATGTAGACGCATAAGGCCAAGCGCCATGCGTGCACCACCTCGTGCGGCAGAACGAAGGATGGATTCTTTCGATTCTGCTACTTCTGTGATGGCACCCGGAAGTCGGTAGACTTCCGAAAAGCATACAGTACTTGTGGGAAGGAATTTATTAATCAGCTGCATTCCTGCATTCCTGATTGAATTCCACACTTCCCCAAAGACCCGGATCTTTTCAGTCCGAGAAATTCCTGGAAAATTTCCTGCTTTATCGACAAAAGTAAAGGTTACATGGAAAGATACAAGAAATAAGACATGAAGACATTGGTAAAAAGAAGTTAACTTACCAAGAACCTTGTCAATTTCGTCGCTTTCTTTCATGCGCGGGAGTAGCATACTCTCCAAGTCATTGATAACAGCTTTGTCTTCCGCTGCCTGTAGAGAGGCCTTGGATTGAGCAATCCCAAGGGCCAGATTACTGGCTTCTAGGTCTTCTTGAGCTTTCAGAAGTTCCTTTCGGAGATTTGAGTTTTCCTCACGAAGCTGAGAAAATTGGACAGCGCTTTCTGCTAATTTGTTGGCTTTGTTTAAAGCAGCTGGAGGGCAGAAATTAATTCGAGTTTACAAAACAATTCCGAATAATTCTCCAAAGAAAACAAATGGTACAAAATAAAATACCGGCGGCTTTTGATAGTTGCCGCTGAGATGACGCTAGTTCGTTGCTTTTAGACTCAATAACAGATTGAAGGGTTTTTACTTCTCTGCTCTTGAGACTAAGCTTCTTAAAAACTTCCAAGTTTATGGCGTCCGCGGAATGCTAAAACATGGAAATGAAAGCCAGATGCTTAAGTTTGAACAGGCATATGAGGAAACATTAAGAAGAATTCATATTTCAACTTAATGCTTGGGGGCTAGAAGTATTACCTGGCTCATTTCTCGCAAATCGATCAAAACCTCGTTGAATTCTTTGGCATATTCCGCGAAGAGAATTCCAACGTGATGAAGGCCATCGTGTATAACCTGACGAGGCGAAAATGCGATATCATTGCGAATAACTAATCCATTTTGCGGCCAAGGACGAATCAGAGGCGCAGGAACAAAGAATTTCTTGGCCTCCGGACGAATATATCCGAGTTCGTCGAATGGCTCTTCTTTTATCCGGATATCGTCCAGGTTGGGAATAGATTCCTCTCTGGTAGCTGATTGCCTTTTGCGCTTCCGATTGTTGTGAAACTCGGCATGTAATTTGTTGAGTTCAGCTAAGGAAGCAAGATCATTTTCTCCAAGTTCATCAAACTGTGAAGGAGTTAACAATATATTAAAAAGCGGAGAGAGAAGATAATCTGAAGAAAAGCGTGGAAACAGGGAAAGATAAATACCTTAGGGACCAGATTTTCCACGTGATAAATCGCCAGACTTTCCTCGATCTGACTACTGACGGCGACCAGTTCGTGAAGTCGTCCGATAAAATCCTTTCTGGTAAAAGCCTTATCTGTTCCTCTCATGCTATCTTCTGGCCCTTGGTATTCGCAAAGAAGCCGAGGACGAAAAGAGAGAGGTTGGATACGGCGTCCAAACCAGCACATAACGGTATCCTTCCCAACCAAAGAAGGTTGAGAGGAAGAGAGTTTGGCGATGCGTCGCTTTATCTTCATCAAATTTTCTGGCAAATTTTCCCCTACTGCGGCTGTCCAACTCTCGCGAGGAGTAGCGGCAGAATTAACAAAGGGAGGAACCCCGGTTGCCCTACCTGGGAATGGAATGTCTTGGTGATAAAAGAAAGAACCTAGCCAAGATTGGTTAGGTTCCGGCATTTCTATTTCTGGATACCATTCCTCCCTAAATTTTCTGAGGACGAAAGATATGGTACCGCAGATGGGCGAAATGCCATTTGTGATATTATGCTTTACCTCAAAGCAATATTGCCAGAAATTTAGGTCAGGTGTTATCCCGAGGTATCCTTCGAACAGGGCTTGGAAACTGGCTAAGTAGAGGATGGAATTCGGAGAAATATTGTGTGGTTGAACGCCATAAAAGTTAAGGACGTCTAGAAAAAAGGCGGAAGGGGGAAAACCCATACCTCTCGCAACATGAGAGGTAAGGATGACGCGTTCTCCGACTTCTGGCCTGGGCTCGGGTTCATCTTTCGAGATTCGCCATTTGCCCTTAACTATGTATCCTTCCTTTGACATCCGACGAAGAAGGACGAGAGAAGTATTACTCGGACTCCAATTGCCGACAATTTCTGTTTCGCTGTTGGCTCCGGTGGCAAGGCACTCATCGCCACAGGAACGAATCTTGATCTTCGCCGTCGTTGGGATGAACGGAGGAAGTGCTGCGGAGCTCGATCCCGCAATGTCAACGGCGGTGGAAGTGTTTCCTCCACCCGCCGCGGAAGCAGCAGTCTTCTCCGGCTTGCCGCCGGCGTGCTTAGGCGATCCTGGTTGCGGATCCAGGTCGCTGACGAGCTCGTCGATGGCGGCGCGGGTCGGTGACGGCGGCGAAGAGGCCATCTTTTGGTGGTGCTTTGCGTTTCGGTGCGTTTGATGCTAAGCGCGCCTGGGACAAGGACTTGCTCTCGAGCTCGCGTGCGTGGCAATGGCGTAGGCAGTGAGGGAGTGAGGAAAGTTTCGGAGGAGGACGATGACGACTATTTATAGCCAGGAATCCGTTTAGATACGTGCCAACGGCTCTTTCGACCGTTGGATGTTCGACGCGTGTCGTTCGCCGGAAACTACGGGAAATATAACGACAGGGAAATGATGGCTATCTCCTCGTTTCCCGTGAGAATCTGTCAGAGATACGTTGCAGGGTTTCCCGCGTGAAACCAAGCGTCGCCTGCGTCAGCATGATTAAAGCGCTGACGTTAGAAGTTCCTTTTCCGCGAAGGATCGCGAGAAGAAAAGCCGGACTTTCATAGTTCCGAGTTTTGTGTTACCATCTCCTTCAAAAGGAAAGTAGAAAGAATCAAGACTGCTGAATCAAGATTTCCCGGATAAAATGTATTTGACGAAAGACGGAGAATCAGAGTTTTGATCCTTCCTGGGGGCTACTGTCGGATATATACTGAATAGGGTTATAGAAGATGGTAGACAAAGAGCCGGACTACCAGGGTGGCCTACGTGGTAATGGGCTTAGGTCCATTGGGCGGCCCAGTAGTCCGACGCGTAGAAGCCGGATTCTAGAAGAACCCGGATCACGGCCCGCGTGATCTGGCTTGGAGGAGAAGACGGATTCCTTACTTTCCAAGTTACAAGCTAAACGTAGTCTTCTAGGTTTCCTATTCTGTAAGCCCTAATCCGGCTATTATATAAAGCCGGACGGGAGATAGATTAAACAAGTACAAGTTAGACACAAGTTCAAGCTCTACGCAACTCGCCGAGAAGTTCATCCTCGCCGAGTAGCTAGATCTATTCCCTCACATTGTAACCCTGTTATACGGGCTTTAGTCCCAATTAGTGAGAAGTGCAGGAGTAGGTACGCCGTACTGTCGCGACGTACCGAACCTGGGTAAAATCCCGTGTTCTGTGTTACTACGCTATCCCGTTACCCCACGTCTCTACCGTAGTCTCATGGCACCCCCGTCTATGAAAACTACTACGATGTCTCGACAGGTAAGCTTTTTCCTAGTAGTGATATGAAGGTCAATCTACATATTCAACTAGATTACAAAGCTCATGATCACATAAAGATCACACCATGGGAGAGAGAGATGAACCACATAGCTACCGGTAGAGCCTCAGCCTCGGGGGAGAACTACTCCCTCCTCATCATAGGAGATAGCAACAACGATCGAAATGGCGGTGGAGTCGAAGGAGATGGCTTCCGAGGGCACTTCCCCGTCCCGGCAGGGTGCCAGAACAGAGATCTGTCCCCCGAAACTTGTCGGTGGCGGCGGCAGAGTTACGGATGTATTTTGCAGAAAAGGTCCATTCCCTAGGGTGTATGCATCAGGAAGTATATATGGGCGAAAGGCGATGTCGGGGGGTGGCCAGGGGGCCCACACCCCTAGGTGGCGCGGCCAGGGGGACCCACGCCACTCCATGGTGTGGCCACCCTGTGGCCCCCCTCCGGGGCTTTTTGGGACTTCTGGATGTTTCCGGGACTTTTAGGACTTCTGGATTTCGAATTTTCCAATTCCTAGAATATTTCCAGAACAACTTTTCTGAAACTTAAAACAGCAGAAAACAGGGAACTGGCTCTGTGGCATCTTGTTAATAGGTTAGTCCCGGAAAACATAAGGAAACGTAGGAAAACATACGGAAAACATGTAGCAATTGGCATAATATCAACATGGAACATCAGAAATTATAGATACGTTTGAGATGTATCACTCCACTGTATGTGATTGTTGGCAGGCAACCGAGGATTCGGTTAGCCATGGTTTGTGAAAGATGGATGGGAGGAGTGTCAAACTTTTAATACCGTTGTTCAATAAAATAAAAGCTCTAGCACATGATTGATCCCTGCTTCCCTCCGCGAAGGGCCTTCCATTTACTTTTATATTGAGTCTCCATCTTCTAACTTTATGCACAGTTGAGAGAGTATTTTTTCCATTCTGTGTTTTATGTGCATTTGTCCCATAAACATCAATAATTACTTCATGATGTGATATTATTTGTTCTTAAATTATTTGTTCTAGTCTTCCTCATGAACTTTGAAGGTGTCCTGGCATTTATGTTTTGCCCCACTCTTAAGGACTATCGAAATATCACTTTGCCATGCTTTCTCTGTACTTGAAACAAACGTTTACCTTTCTTTGAATTATTATTCATGATCCTTTATTTGAGTTACTCTTCGTGATGCAAAATAATTGTTATGCTTTATTATTAAAGTTTTATTTATCATGGTTGTGTTTAAAGTTTTATGATCTCAGCGTGCATATGCTTTTACATTAGATTGATCAAGTTTATGTTAGTAGCATGTCACCTCAGAAATTATTGTGTTTTATCGTTTACCTACTCGAGGACGCGTAGGAACTAAGCTTGGGGATGCTTGATACGTCTCCAACGTATCTATAATTTATGATGCTCCATGATCATATTATGTTAATTGCTACTTGTTTTCTCCCTTATTTATAGCATTTTTATACGTTTTCCGGGACTAACCTATTAACAAGATGCCAAGTGACAGTTCCCTGTTTTCTGCTATTTTTGTTTCAGAAAAGTTGTTCTACAAACATTCTAGGAGTTGGACCCCACAAAGCCTGAAGTTCCTATTTTCCCCGGAAGCATCCAGAACACCGAAGAGGAGTCGAAGACGAGCAACAAGGGGGCCACACCATAGGGTGGCGCGGGTCCTTCTGGCCGCGCCACCTATAGGTGTGGGGCCCCTGGAGCTCCACCACCTTTCCCCTTTCGCCTATTTAAGCCCCCCCCCCGGATGGAAAACCCTAAGTACCTGATCAAAAATCCCCGAAAAGTTCCGCAGCCGCCGTCACCGTCAACCCTAGATCAGGGCGGTTCTGAAGCTGTTTCCAGCACCCTGCTGGAGAGGAGATCATCACCGGAGGCTTCTACATCACCATGCCTGCCTCCGTACTGATGCGTGAGTAGTTCATCCTTGGACTACGGGTTCGTAGCTGCAGCTAGACGGTTGTATTCTCCTCATATGCCTCCATGTTTAGATCTCGTGAGCTGCCTATCATGATCGAGATTGATCTTATGTAATTCTATATGCTGTGTTTGCTGGGATCCGATGAATATTGACCTTATGCCAAGTTGATTATAGTCTTTATTTGCATATGCTATTTGTGATCTTGCATGCTTTCCGTTGCTAGTGGTTGCTCTGGCCAAGTAGTTGCTAGTGACTCCAAGAGGGAGTATTTATGCTCGATAGTTGGTTTATGCCTCCTCACCACCTTGCTCGAGTGACAGAAACATGAAGGGGGGATGTGCTGTTGCCATTAGGGAGAAAACAACGGTGAAAGTGCCAGCGTGTATAATCATTTCTTACATTATACACTTTGTTTAATGCAATTATCTGTTGTTTGCAACTTAATACCTAAGGGGGTTTGGATGATAACCTGAGGGTGGATTATTAGTCATAGATGCAGATGGGTGTCGGTCTATGTATCTTGTTGTAATGCCCGCACTAAATATCATAGTAATATTCATGTCATATTGTGCACTACGGTGCAACCTCGATTTGTCAATTGCCCACCTGTAATTTATTCACCCAGCATGCTATCTTTCATGGAGAGACACCACTAGTGAAACTATGAACCCCGATCCATTTTCCACACTGTTAAAAACCACAACAATTTCCTGCTTTCTTTACTTACTCAAGCATACACTATTTTCCACACTATACGTCTAATCTTTATTTTCAGCAAGACCGGTGAGATTGACAACCTCACTGTACCGTTGGGGCAAAGTATTTTGGTTGTGTTGTGTGCAGGTTCCACGTTGTTGCTGACACCGGTGAAGCGCCAGCACCACCGTCAGTGACATCAACCTTCTGAAGGTCCTCTTTCTCCTACTGGATTGATAACCCTGGTTCTTAACTAAGGGAAAAACTCCTACCGCTGTGCTAATCACACCCTCCTGTTGGGGTTCCCAAAAAAGCGCACCAAGGCTCCGCTCCAGCCTCCGCTCATATGCACCCGAAGGCACTTTGAGCGGAGGTAGCACCGGAGGTGCCACCGGAGGCCAACCCCATAGTGGGGCAGTGGAACCAGCGGAGGCTCCGGTGGATTTGGCGGAGGTTCCGCCCACCGAAGGTTCACCGGAGGCTTCGCTGCAACCTCCACTCTTATGCACCCGAAGGTGTTTTTAGCGTAGGTGGCACCGGAGGCTGGCGCCTGGAAGTATCTAGGAAATGAACGGGGCGGAGGTTCCGGTTGCTTTCACCTGAGCCTCTGTTGCTTGCAAAAACAGCATTCCAGCATTGTTTCTTTGAGCTCTTTCCTTTAGAATAATTCATGTAACCCATTGAGAATGTGTACTTGAAGAACCTGGGCATTTTCATATTTATCAAATAAAACCTGCAAGTGCTCTAAATATAAATTAGTTCGATAGTTATGTTGTCATTAATTATCAAAACGGAAGATGATCTTTCACTAGCGGGCGGGATAGCCGAAGCGACGACGACAATGCCATAACTCCGTCGCGTGGGCCGATTGAACTGCTCCGCTGCGCCGTGTGACATCTAGATTGACCAGAGTCGTCAATGCGCGCGGGAGCCGAGGCGATGAGGACGACTGGGATCTGGCTCACTGAAGGGACGGGGCCGCAGGTGGGAGAAATGACAGGACATTGTTTTCGCGTCTTTTTCCCTTCCGCCGGCTCCTCGGCTGCCCCCGGCGTGCTGGGTTCGGCCTGGGTTCGCCGGGCGATAATTTGGCCCAAACCGGCGCTATTTGGACTTATGGGGGCGCGGCTGGACGAAAAATTGAGCGCGGGCGCAAAAGAGGCCTCCTGGGAGGCTCCTGTGGGTGGCTGGAGATGCTCTAAGTATCCCATGGTGCTTGTCGCTGTGCACATACGTTCCTCCCGACGCTCCCCTGAGCAGCTAAACGTGTCGGGCGACCAACAAAATCTTTGTGCAAGTGCCTTGATAACAGCTGTAGCGTGGTCTTTTTTAGTGGGAACCCGATCTATGTGTTGAGTTTTTAGCAAAAGTAGAGTTTTCTGATAAATTAAATTAGGGTATGGTATCTGTATTTTTCGTCAATGGAGATGGCATCATTCGCAATAAGTGATCTTTGGCCTACTATTCACGACGAGATCTTCTTCTCGATGTTAGTGGTGGTGTTGGAAGATTCAATTTTTCTAGGTATGGTCCTTCAAATCTTTGTTTCGCCGGATCGATTTTAAATCTTTTCTCTTTGTTGCCGCAAGCAGGATTGTTCTCGCAATATTTTTTCTGACTGCTACGTCCTCGATAATGGTGATTCGTACTCTCGACTCTCAGCGACGTCGATCAGATCGTTCGGCTGTTTTTCTCTGCAATACTACCGTTGGTGCTCTTACCGATGTTTGTTGATTAATTTAATGTCTGCTTGTGTGCTCGCGGGCTCAAAATTAAAATTATGGGATATCCTCACTACTACAAACTAGCTCTTTGCCGGGTGGCCAAAATACCCGGCAAAGGCATCAAAACTACTCGGCGAACAACTTCACCGAGCCAAAAACTCGGCGACATGTACTCGGCGAATAACGGGCCGGCGAAGAGATCTTCGCCGAGTTCTTTCTGTCGGGCACTCGGCGAACATCTTCACCGAGAGGTTTTTCACCGAGCCCGGCGAAGAAAAGTGCACCACAGCCCTGCCCCTTGTCAGTCGTGTGTCAGATGTTCGCCGAGTGCCTCCGTTCGCCAAGTGCCTCGGTCGTTGCCGAGTGGTCGTGTCGCCGAGTGCCTAGTTTTCCGCCGAAATGGAGTGCACTCGGCGAAGATCCCCGTGTCATCGTGGCCGCGTGGGACCCACATGACAGTGCCACGTCGGTAGGATTTCGCCGAGTGAACTAGTTTACCGAGTTATTTTGACTTATTGCCGAGTGTGCGTACGTTCGCCGAGTGTTTTATTGGGAGGACTCGGCGAAGATCAGGCATTGCCGAGTTGCTGGGCCTTCGCCGAGTGTTTTTGTAAAAGACTCGGCGTAGGCACTCTTCGCCGAGCTGCCCGATATAAAGATCTCGGCGAAGCCTAGACCACCCGGCGGAGATTGATTTTCTGGTAGTGCCTTATTGGTATCTATAGGTTTATGGTTTGATATCTACTATGCTTTATGCCCATCTTCAGAAAAAAATGTAAGATTGTATCATGAAAGAAGAAAGAGTTCGAAAATTTCGAAAATTTGTTTTGTTTTTCTTAGACATTATTTTATAGTCCCCTACTTATATCATATGATACTGATTGTAAAAAAAACTGGCGAGGCGCACCTGATGACTGACGCACCGCACGCGAATTGGCGGCAAGACAATGCGTAGTCGCCACGTCTACAGGAGCACCGCCTCGTTTCGTTGCAAGTATGGAAGGGGCTTCTGATTAATGGCGGTCAGATATACGCATTCTTTTTCGCAAATCGCGGTCTCCATTGCTGACGACGATACATTTCCTTTTCGGCTGCTAATTGCTAAATTTCAGGCTCTCGAGTCCAAATCTCCCCCATCTTCTTCATCCGGCGAAAGGAAGCAAATGAAGGAGCAGATATTCTGGCGCTGCGCGCTAGCTGCTACCACCCGAGGAGACAGGGACAACTTCTCATAGATAGATCGCCCGAGGAAACAGCAGTGGACGGCCGGGAGAGAGACGTGCCTGTCGCAGCCATGGGGAACAGCGGGGTGGAACGGCGTCTCGTTAAGGAGGAAGGTAAAGCCGCCGGCCAAGAAGAGGTTAGTACTACCTAGCACCCTCGTGCTTCTTCTCCGTTCTGTTCCGGCGTTTTTCTTCCCACTTATCACCACGTACAAATCTCTCCGTCGCCCGCGCTGTTGGCTAGAAATCAAACAAGCTTTTCAAGCAAGGATCGGTTACTCCATCTATGCAGATGCGTAGGTTCTTGTGCATGATTCATTGATTCGGCCTATCCGAGCTGCACCAAATGTAGTTGTTGTTCCAAAGCTGGAACATGGGCATCGCAGTTTTACGTGTGTTTTTTCACATAGTTTAAAATAGCGGGCTATAGCGTTTTTAGCAGGGTCGCGCTAAATGGTGTCTACGTATAATTTAGCTAATTTAGCGGCATATTGCGCCATTTAGGCGTGCTATAGCGTTGATTTAGCTAATTCTGAAGCTGTCGCTATATGTCATACCCTGCTATTTAAAACATTGGTGTTTTGACATTCGCAATTTCGCGTGCAGTTGATTGATACCTCTGTGTCGGCAACGGTTGCAACGGAGGTATAAGTTACTTTTGGAGTATCCCTTCACGCTGGCCGGCATGGTCTACGCTCGCTTGCGCAAATTAAACGGACACGTTTGCATTCTACGAGAAGCACGAATTTTTTTTCAAGGATACGTCATGGATAGACGTATCGGTTTCATAGAAGAAAAGGCCGATGGCCGAGATTACAACGCGGTCGACACAGACGTCGAGGACGCACTCCACCCGCGTTAAGAGAACTCTTACTGGACTGGAAAGGGCTAGTGCACGTCGAATTTGATAAAATGTTACCTGAGAGTGCTCCGGAAAATACAAACCTGACTACTCGCGACACCTCCACCGATCCACCCGCGCTAACTCTCTCCTAAATAGCTTCGCCGCCCGCCACCTTTCGGCCTCTTCCGTAATGGTGCAGCACACGGTGGCAAGGTCAGGCTGTCTACCCTCGAAGACTATGTCGTTGCGGTGTCTCCAAATGCACCAAAAGATGAGTGCCAACGCCGTCCAAAGTTCACGAGAAGCGCCAGTTCCAGGCGACTTGCCGGGGAGCCAGTCCACCAAGGTGTCATCGGGAGTGGGGATCCAGTCCTGACGACCCCAAAGACCCAAGAAGGTTGTCCACACTTCTCTCGCGAGTACACATCCTAGAAGTAGGTGATCGATGTTCTCGTCGAGCTGGTCGCAGAAGGGGCATGACGAAGGCCCTGGCAAGCCTCGCCTACCAAGTCGGTCAGCCGTCCAACAGCGGTTCCGCAGCGCCAACCAAAGGAAGAACTTGCATTTGGCGGGCGCCCGGGACCTCCAAATCTGGTCAGCGCCAGCGAAGGAAGTGGCCCCTGCAAACAATGCCAGGTACGCGGAGCGCGCAGAGTAGGTGTGGTCTGCTTCCCAATTCCACCTGAAGGAGTCGCCCTTCCATCCACGAGGCGTTGGGCTGTGACACGCTCCGCGAGCCCCAGGAGCTCGCCAATTGCAGCCGCCCCCATGTCAGGGGAAAGACCCCCGAACCATCCACCAATGATACCATCTCTGACTGTAAGGGTTTTTTTTCGCCCGCTTCGACACTTTTGCAAACAGGTTGGGGGCTAGATCTCTGATTCTCGCTTCCGCCAGCCACCTGTCCGTCCAAAAGAAAGTGTCCCTTCCGTCTCCCACAGTAGACATGGTGGCTGCTTCAAAAAGCTGCCTCACCTCGAGGGGGAGCTGTAAGTTAAATTCTCTCCACGCCTTGGACCGATCCACCCGCTCCAGCCACAACCACCGGGCTCTCAAGGCCATGTTCATCTTACTCAGGTTCGGAATGCCGAGGCCTCCCAGATTTTTCGGCATGCAGACCCGATCCCAAGCAACGAGGCAATGCCCCCCATTCGCCTCCTTTCTACCTTTCCACAGGAACCCTCTTAGAATCTTCTCCAAAGCTTTGATAGTCTTCGCGGGAACGTCCAACGACATCATGGTGAAGATCGGTATTGAAGCGAGTGTAGTTTTGACCAGGTCTAGTCGACCGCCTCTGTTTATCAAGCTTGCGCTCCAACCCGGCAGGCGCCCTGCCACATTGTCCACCAAGTATTGGAGTTGCGCCGCTGTCGGCCTCCCAAGGGACATGGGTAGTCCGAGGTAACGGAAAGGGAATGGGCTCACCGGGCACCCCAATTCCCGTGCAACCAACTCCTCCACCGCGTCGTCGCATCTGATCAAGTGCGCTGAGCATTTCCGCAAGTTCGTGCGGAGACCCGAAGCCTCCCCAAAATCCACCAATAGCGAGGCAAAAGTCTGTAGATCCCGCTCCGTGGGCCTCAGGAAAGTAACCACATCATCGGTGGGCTCTTGTTTTTTTTTGACAATGGGTAAATTTTATTGGCTTAAAATGGAGCATGAAGATTCAAGAGGATACAAACACAAAGAGCGCACACCCGGCCTCAGCTCCGGAGTCACTAATGTGCGACCACCGCCATCGACGTCACTAATAAGAGACCACTGCCGCTGCACAACCATCGACCATCCCTCCGCGTCAAGCCGTCGCCCATAGTTTGCATCTCCTAGCCAAAGTCAATCACTGGATCTGGAGAAGGGAACTCTCACGAAGATCTTTCGGTGGCTCTTCAGCGAGTCCGTCTGAGATTCTTTCTATAGGAACCCTTCAAAGTTGCCTAGAACAGAATAAGGGATACAGAAAAGTTGGATGTACGGAAATGCAATTCTCGGGTGAGGTAAAAACATATAACTAGTATATAATCATGCCCCGCGTCTTTTTGTTCGATATAAATTCTACTTCGATCTGCGGTCCGGTCTCCATAAGGACCAACCCATTCTGATGGCATAACTAGTATATAATCATGCCCCGCTTCTTTTTGTTCGATATAAATTCTACTTCGATCTGTGGTCCGGTCTCCATAAGGACCAACCCATTCTGATGGCGGAGCACACCGCCGCCAAACTACCACCTGGCTTGAGAGCCATGCCCAGACCCGTGGGGCTACGGGCTGGAGCGGCAAACACAGATCACCAACGCACCCGCCCCAAGATCTGGAGCGCACATTTTTACGCTGGTTTGAGCTTTTACCTAGTGAGAAAATTTGCGCCAGTTTTTCTACTGCTCGGTCGACCGAGAATTTCTCCAGCCTTGATCGAGGGTGTATTTACCTCTTTTTCAACAGGAAAAACAAGCTGCACCTTTTCTTTGTAGTATATGCAATCAAATTGTACATCACCATGAACATTTTAGGAACGGCCGTGTTATTTACTCCTCCCGTTCTAAAATAGATGACTTTTGAATAAATATGTAAGTATGTTTGGACATATGGACTGAAAGTCGTCTATTCTAGAACGGAGGGAGTATATATGAAAAACTTCATAAAACCAAGTAAGACTTTATTGATTCACAGTGGACCGACAATTAGACACACATTTTTTTGCACATAGCACATGATAGAATAGAAGTGTGTGTGTGTGTTTTTTTTTTTTTGACGTGGAAGAAGTGTGGGATTAATATAGCCATGCATATTTGTGGGAAACATAACGAACCTTTTGTGTGCAGGATCGAAGCGTTATAAAGGAAAAGCTCAACTGCACCAGGCTGGAGCTGCAGAAGACGCTGGCCTTGTCCGCCGACGCGGACGAGACGCTGTGCGGGCTGGGCTCGGCCTTGCGCAGGGTGGCGCAGGAGAGGGAGGAGGCGTTCAAGCAGCGGAACACGCTGCTCGCGGAGCTCCAGGCGCGAAGGAACGCCCAGGCGATGATGGCGGCGCTCGCGTCCGGCGGCTCACCTGCTGCAGCCGCATTCAGCTGCCACAGCAACAAGTCCTCCGTCGTCCCGTTCGGCCGGATGACGGCCCAGGAGCAGTACTACGCCCGGGCGGCAGGAGTCAGCTACTGCTTCGCGTCCTCGTTGTCACGCGCGTCGGGCCAGGATTCCTTCGATCCCGACATGTTCCTGGTGGACGCGGCCGAGGGAGATTCTGCCGCTCCGGCCACGGCCACGGTAAGCGGCGCGCCTAGCGTGGAGGGGAAGAAGAGCTCTGGGAGTGAGCTCGGTCTCGTCGCTGAACAGATACTTTGTCTCACGCGGAAGAAAGGACAGGTGGTCGAAGCTCCGATATGTGACGACGACGACGACGACGCTGGTACCTCGGTTGAGGAGGCTTCTGCGGATTCTGAATCGACTGAGATCGACGACGAGAACTTCTGTGGCGGAGGCGGGGGTAGCCTCGCTGACGTGGTTAGCACGACAGGCAAGAAGCAAAGTGATGCTTCCTAGGTGGGTGTTCAGCCCGTTTTACACGATCTCACGTGATTTTGAGGAGCCAAGTTAACCTCGTGTTTTGATGACTACCGTACGTGTTTATCTATGAATATTGAAAATAATACAGTAGTATGTTCTGTTTGCTCAAGGGGTGTCCGTGTGATATGCATATTTTCTTGGGTAAACTTCAGGTTCCACCGACGCACAGCCGAACCAGCCCAGAATTTGGTAGAATCGCAGTGTGCTGTATCCTGCTGAAGGAATTCTTCTCTGTTATCACGCGCCTTAATTAAATTGCTCGTTTGTTGCTTGGGAAGGGGAAAAAAAATCTAAGACCACCCACTATGTATGAAAATTGCGATTCGTAGCTGATCTGGGCTGGGCAGCCTATAAGAATTAAAATAACATATAGTTTGGCTTGGTTACAATAGAGAGAAGAGGAGAATTGGGCTCTAGATTAAGAACCAGCTCTAGCGTGTGCTCTAGTCACTTGATGAGATTTAGAGGTGGATCAAGTAACACATATTAATAGCTAGATTATTAGGGCATGTATAATACAAACGACGTCAGCCTTCTCTTAGATTTGTCATGCGGATTTTTTCACTAGTACAGATAGCCTCATCTATGGCGCACCAAAAACCTTTCTGTGGCGCATCATTTGGCCACAGTGGTGCGCCACAGAACACACGCCATTAAAATATTTTTTGTAGCGCACCACACACATGCGCCACAGAAATAGTCGATTCTGTGGCGCACCATTGCCCTGCGCCACAGAAATAGTCGATTCTGGGGCGCATCCCCTCCTGGTGCGCCACAGAAATACATGCGTCACAGAATTTTCCACAGGTGCGCCACGGAAAAATCTGCAGTATTTCAAAATTTAAATTGTTTCTGGTATAAATACATGTATATTATAGTATTTATACAGTTTGAATACAGGCAGTGATATTTGACAAATATATAACATAGAAGTGATATTTGACAAAGATATAAGTCACACATTACTCGATGATAACATAATGTACAATAGTGATACATAGTGCAAAAGTATCGAATTTTGTTCAAATTAAGTGATAGTCAAACATCATCGAACATGCCACCACATAGTTACTCGATAAGGCCTAAGCTAAGATGAAATAGACTACAAGCACGGCGACGATGGTGAGCAAGAACGGTAGCTTGATGGAGGTCTTCATCTTGTTCTTCTGTTTCGACTGGTGGTCTCTCCACTTCGCAACCGCCTCGTGTCTAGTCTCGTATCCTTTATAGCAGTTGCCGTTGAATTTGTCCACCTGTGCTTTACAGTCCTTCCACTCGTCATAGACTCCTGGAACCCGACCCTCGAACACCACGTAGTACGTCATCTATATAGATAGACACAAAGCATATTAGTAAGTAATGCAAAAAACAACTAAGCCATATATGTTCACCAAAACCAACTAAGGAAACAAAAATAAACATCAAAGATATACAACATCGATATCACGCAAGTTCAAGCTAACTAAGCATAAAGGTAGGCCTAACTTTAGAGCTAATTAAGCAAATTTTGTTAAACAAACTTGTTAAACAAAATAATAGTAGCTAGGCACACCTCGATCAGTGAGACCTCTTCCGCGGCGGGAGCAAGGTGAGCGGCGCCGGAAACGGCTTATATAAGTCTTTCGTCATCCACGACCTACGATCAGCCTGCCGCTCTAGGCGTTCCTGGATATCCCTCTGGCATAACCCTATGGGATTGTTTAAGGACCCCCTTTTTTGTTGACATCTTCAATGATTATCTCCGACAACTTGACTTTGATGCGATGAAAATCTTGCATAAGATCTTCCTGTGAGATTTCCCCCGCCATTTTGTTGGACCAGTCTCGGAGTTTAGAAGGATGATTCATATTATTTGCATCGCGGACAATCCCTTTGAGGTGATGGAGGGCATAGAAGGCCTCCTTCGTGCTCCAAGCCGGCTGCTTGATGCAGGGGAACTCGGTCACGTGCTTGAACCCGTATTTGCCAGTAGCCGGCCTGATACATTCTTGTTTCTTTTCGAATGTGCCTCCATTTTGGGCGTAGCCATTGATAGCCTCATCGAGAACACCCCTTATTCTGGTGTAGTCTTTCCTCTTCGTCGTATTCGACGAGTCAAAGTACTGGGCAAATGACCACTTTGGGCAAAGCACGATAAGTGTGCAGTATGTGTCCCTGCTCAACACATGCAATTGAAACAAGGATAAGCAATGGATGAAATCTAGACAGAAAACATTAGCTACGACGGTCGCGAGACTTACTCGGGAAAGACAGGCAAAAGAATGCCCCTCTTCTCACCGTTTCTCAACATGAAGCTCTCGAGGTACTTCACTGCCTTGGTCCGTGTACTTGATCCTTCCTCCAGCTGGCTATCACGCATGTAGTAGGGATCCGCTACCACAACGTACGGGGGTAACTCTCGCTGGATCTGGAGCTGAGCATTGAGCGCGTATAGGCGGACCAAGTTATAGTCCAGCCGTCTCGAGTGAAACAGATTGAAGATATCCTCGTACGTTATGAAGAACAGTCCCGCGGGGTCTTCATGGACGAAGTTCGTTCCCTCTGGCACCTTGACCACGAACACCGGGTAATTTGGACACTCGTCTTTAAGAAGGAGACCCTTAGCATCACGATAATGTTCTGCAAAGTGAGCATTGGTCCAGTTGCCCCGTGTATCTCGTCCGGACGCAGTATCGGTTGGCCAGCTTCATGCAAGCGGGTCAAGCCATCCTTAGGGGGTCGTACCACGGCGTCGGCCAAGATCTTACTAGGCTGGCCCTTTACCTTAGCAGGTCTCTTCCTAATCTTCTTGCTGGCGGTGGCCTTATCTGCTGCGGGAGCTGGGGGTACCGGTGGGGGTGCTGCTAGGGGTGCTCGGGGCGACCCTACAACTGTCTTATGCAGTGTGCCAGGGCTGAATACTGTACCCTGCTGGAAGGTCAGGCGCTGCGTGATTTCAGCACGCCTAGGTTGATCGTCGTGACTGCGAAAGGCTTCATCGTCACGATCCATAGCAGTCATGTACTTATCTTCGCTGAAGCCCGTGTTGAGGTAGGCATTGATGTCGACATTGTCATCGTAATGATAGTCATCGACACCGGCTCCAGCAAGCCCTATGTCCACGTCCTTGGGTGGTGACGGCGGCCGTGATGTCGGTGGTTGAGGCACAACTGCCTTTGATGATCTTTTGGCCGATCGTTCCGGCATTTTTCCGAACAACACTTGGTGCCTTGTGGTGGTGGCAACGACCGCCGGTTCCTTCTGGGTGGTGGTGGCGACGACTACGGCCGTTTCCTTCTGAGGGGTGACGGCCTTAGGTACTGTCTGGAGGGCTCTTTGCTTCGTGGGCCGGACGATCTTATTGGGCGGGGCCATAGGGGATGTGGCGCCGGTGTTGCGCTTGATCACAAGAACCCCCCCCCCCCCCCCCAAGACGAATTTGGCTCTTCGGCCATTTCATCACCCATGTGGTGCACTCTCCAAGGACCAAGTTGTCCTCCTCGTCACAGCCTGGAGGTTGAAAGGGGGGGAGGACGTCACGATACTCCGGCACTACGTTGGCCAACTTCACCTTCATCGCGTCCTCGTCCATTCGAGAGTGGTGCATAGTGCGTTCCATGGGTTGTATAATAGTGCCGGTAGCAACATCCACCAATTCTCCGTCGGGCACCACACGATGCAGGAGTACGCAAGGTTCGTCCTGTTGGGCAACATATCAGGCATGAGATGGCAGTCATCTTGAGAAGGCGTAGTTAGATCACGACTAACTAATTAGTTACCTTGGTGATGGCGTCGAGCTCGGCGGGTGTCGAGACAAAGGAGACGGTGCCGGCGGCCGACCCATCATTCTTCGGCATTGCTGCGGAAGGGGGCGCCGATGCGACCAGAAGGAGCGGCGTCTGGGGGGTCACTTGTTCCGGTGGCACTTGTTGGTTCATGCTTGAGTTGCTGCCGACGAAGGTGGGCAGATGGATCGGTCCAATTTGACCCCCCGCATTCCAAGCAGCTATCCCCTCCATCAGCCCAGCGGGGATGACTTCCTTGAGCCTCTCATCCACTAATCTATTGAGCGTGTCGGGGTCCACCTCTCTTCTCTCAAGATTCTTCTCTAGAGCCGCCATCTTCTTCTTCATCTCCTCGACCTCCTCATCATCCTTAGTCGATGCCGTGTTCCTCTTCTTTCTCGACGACTTGGCATCCGATGCGTAGTACTCGGCTACCTTCATGTTTAGCCCAAAGCCGGAGATACGGCCAGCTGACGTCAGCGGGGCATCCAACGGCCTTTTCTTGTATGCGTTCGTCGCCCTGTTGAAAGGCGTGTCCCACCGATCCGTCGACCCTTCGGACGAGTGGCCAGATTTTCGCAACTCCCTCTCCTTCGGACAAAAGGAAATTAAGGTGAGCCCATTTGGCTTCATTATCTAATTATTAGATCAATGCAATATACATGTACTTGAGATATATGTGTCCTTACCAAATGTTTCTCGAATTCCTTCACGTCCTGGTCTTTCATCACGAATTCCCCCGTCTTTCAGTCTAAGAAGTACCGGGACCGGACAAAGTTCCTAACCTGTATATCTGTGATTTTGTGCCAGGGGTTATCTTTTCCGAGACGTTCCATCTCGCGGTCCTCCTTCTCCCAAACGGGCTGTTTTCCTCGGTAACCACCGCTTCCGCAATGTTGGACCCCTATGTTTTGCTCCCGCATATCCTGCCCCCATTTTGTCCATTTTTTACACTCCTCGGTGTTCATGTACGCCTTCAGTATGTCGAAATCTTCTTTCACGAGCGTCGGATCTTTGCGACTGATCTCCTCCCAGCTTTTATCTTTCGCAATCTTCTTCTTCACCCGGGATTTCCAGCTGCTCAAGGCAGTGCTCATCTTCGTGATCGCTAAAGAGTCCACCTTTTTGTTGAACGGCTCCGGGAACGTGTATCGCTGGTGAAGCGATTCGAGCAGAGCTCATTTCTAGTACCATGGTTGCCTGCACAGACACATAGAGAGCAGAAAATTAGAACCACAACATGCATAGTCGCCGGAAAAATTCGGCATGACCTCTCCTATAAGTAGGACATATGGGGTGCAAAAGTTTGCCGAAATGGAAGTGAATCAACATTTCGGCAAACATCCATGCACCATGACCGCCCGCGCGCGCGACAATCGGTCCACCTGCACATGCATGACAAGCACACCCATACACATCGATCGATGGCCACACGAGACATGCACCTCCAACTATACTCACCTAGTAGATTCGATACCGAGACGCGAAACCGGAGTATAGATGGAGTTAATTAGGCCCCCTCAACAACAAGAAACTTCACCAATAATTATACATCAAAAAAAAATAGGTTCACCTACCAAAAAAGGAGAACTAAAGGTGTAAAATTGGAGAGGAGAGAAGGGGGAGGCGAGTGAGCAACATCCACTTGGAATGAAATGAGTGGGGGAGAGAGGGGGCTACAATCTTTATGTGCACAGTGCTCCTTTTCTGTGGCGCACCCGCACATAATTCTGTGGCGCAGCACAGCAGTGCGCCACAAAAATGCCATATTCTGTGGCGCACCAGGTGGAATGCGCCATAAAAATGTGGCTTCTGACACCCAGTCCAATAATTGGGGTGGGCCCCACATAGTTTTTGTGGCGCACCTTGCTTCCATGCACCACAGAATTAGAAATTTCTGTGGCGCACCAGTGGCCATGCGCCACAAAACTATTTTTCTATGGCGCACGCGTTGAGGATGCGCCACAGATGCTATTCAATAGAATGACACTTCTCTACTAGTGTTTACTTAGTGAAAGAATTGTTTTTCCGACTAAGGAATAACCAAGAGTGGGACTGTGAACATCCATGATGGCCCCTGTGTGTTCATGAAGAACGAGAGAACCGCATAAATTACTCATTGCACTTATTCCCTTAACTTCACGATACCAACGATATCACGAGTTGATACTATGTGATCTTGTATGATCAAACTATTTTATCATAATACATATAGAACTCGTTACCGACATCGTCTCTTTTTTCATTCATATCCCGATGTTCTTGTGATAAATCACACTGTGTTTGTCCAGAAGATCGGTTGACATCGGCGATACTGAGAGGGTTCAGAGTGTGTATCTCTCTATCGTCTAGAGGAGTTAAATACTAGTCTTGCACGATCTTAGTTCCATTACACTTTCTAGATTATACCCAGACATCACCGTTATGATCCCCAGTTACAGCAAGACGGTTGATGACATCCAAAGGATAACTTTTGATCTTGCAGTCACTAGATATTCTCATAATGAAATCATAGTCAATGACAACTTCATATTTACTTTGCTAAATACATTACAATTGTTTAGTCTTTTTTAGCAAGATCATATACTTGGGTCGGTTCATTACTATTTGTTACCCTAATAATAAACTCTTTTGTTTTGTTAGTCTTTTTAATCAAGTCCGTGATCAGGAAAATATGATCATCTCACAAACCATAAGCTAATCTTAGAGACAAGATTCAGAACTCTTATTTCTTTATGTCTTCACACACACACAAAGATTTTCATTTGAAAACACACTTTTTCAAGTGCTATAGTGGTTGTAGCATGATTACACAAACTTAATTCTGAACTTGAAGATTGAATAATAACTGAATATTATTGTCTCTAGGGCATATCTCCAACAGTCTCTCACTTGCACTAGAGTAAATAATACTCTAGTTAGTATGATGACATAACATATATGGAAATCCGGTGTTACTCGACCTATGCATGCGGTACTTCAAACCATTGTCTTTCACCTTTTGATTTTATCAACTTGTGATAAAATTGTGATTGGATTATTAGGAATTGGATTTATGTGAACCTGGTTTCGTGGCTTCATTAATAATTCAAGCGTCTTCGAATGAATTATCACACTGTCGTTTGAAAAATCTCACTAAGTTGACTGACTTTTATCCAATAACTTGCAATCTACAATGCCTTAGATTGTGTTGTAACTATCCATAGAAATATACTATATAGTCCACACATAATACTCTAATGTTGATATTCATAATGTTGCTCTACGCTACATAATTTTAAAAAAAAATTGCCCTACGTAGTGCGCAAGATCACTATGCAGATAACGAGGCATGCACATACATGCGAGGCTGAGGATCATAACTCACCGGGCAGCGGATTAGATGTAGTCGTAGAAGAGATATGAACAATCGTAGATCCTCACAACTAGGCCTAGTTGCAAGGATGTCGCTAAGTCTTCCCTCATCAAGGATCACACGTGTAATCCCTCTTATGGTGTGCACACGTACACTCGTGCCAACCCGTCAGCGCTCCATTGTCCAGGACTCGACACTGACGAAGAGAGACATCATTCCGGCGTTGCTAATTGGTAGTTCTAATCAACTATGATTAGAGTCATTATGAATCTAGAAGTTCTCAACACATGAGATAAAATTAGAACTAGATATAGGTATAATTGGGAGAGAACATCTCAAAACCCAATTAGAAGAGGCTCTAATTCAATTAGAAGGGCTCTAATTAGACCCTCTAATTCTACTAGAGAGAGAGGCTTGAGAGCCAATTGGGTGTTTTATATAACGAGAGGGACGAGGGTACTTGCCATAGGGGAGAGGGAGTCCTAGTTATGTTAGGAGGAGAGTGTCTGCACCATGGAGGTGGCCTCACCCTTCCCTCCTGGCCCAATTCGGATTGGGTGGTGGAGTCCAACTCCACCTCCCTCTCCCTTCCTTTTTTTACTGTTCCTCCTTTTTATTTTCTCCTTTACTCTCCAATAAATTCAGGAAAAATACAGGGACGGTGAGCAGCAATTTGTGAAGCCACTCGGGCCCACTTGGCAGCCCCCTAAAATAGGGTTCAGCCATGAGGGGGAAATCTGCCACCTTCCGTTACTCCCCCCCCCCTTATATGGGAAATCCCCGAAACTCCTTCGGAACCACTTGACCCATATAGATAAAATCATAGATATTATCTATGAATGTTAGAAACACATTTCTAGCATCTCTGGACATCTCACGTCCTCCGTTACCTCTCATATAAATTCTTCATAACACCAGCATAATTTTTCTCTAATAGTAACTTTTCCGAAACCAATCCGATTTACATCGGACTTGTTTCTATGATATCGTAACGACATCAAACATTCCTAAAACCAATAAAAACATATATATTCTATCAATTAAAGGCATGGCTTACGTGTAACCCGTAAAGGCTCGATAACACACAGACATGTTTGGGAACTTACCGAATAATAACCAACTGCGGGACCGTGGACGTCCATGATGGCTCATGTGTGTTTCCGAAGAACGAGGGGACCTTATAAGTTACTCATTGCACTTATTCCCTTAACTTCACGATACCAACGATATCATGAGGCGAGACTATGTGATCTAATCTGATCAAACTCTTTGATCATAACACATAAAGCTCGTTACCGAAACCGTCCTCTTTTATCAGTCATATCCCCGATGACCTTGTGATAAATCACACTATTTAACAATCATCTTATGTTTTGGTGATTAATGACAACACACTTGAGGGACTAATCATGTTTATGGAGATTAGGTAGGTTCCTATTGCAGCTCCTTAGTATGGTGCCATATGTCTAGCATTCATCCATGAGGGTGTTGTGCTAGTCGGTTCGTTGACGGAGAGCTTCAAGGAAGAAACCAGTCAAGATGAAAACCAGCCAGCAGTAGTACAGGTGAAAGCAATGGTTGTATTGTTGCCTAGAGTTTTCACGCTGCCAGGCCTGCATCTGGCCCTTCCCCCTCAACGCTCGTTGTTATCAGTGGTAGTACCGGCAAAATGGGCTTTTGTTAGGTGTTGCCGGTACCACCGGTGGACCTGGCGGTAGTACCGGTACAGATGAACCTTGGGACGGATGTTGGTCCAGGTAGTGGTGGTACCACTACTGGTACCGCCAATTTGTCCTTCTGTTTGGTGCTGCCAGTACCACCAGTGGTACCTAGCGGTAGTACTAGTGGAGAAGACCCAGGACAGGGTCCTGGTCCAGGCAGTGGCAGTACCGGTGATGGTACCGCCAGAAACCCCTTCGGGTGGGTGGTTTTCTTCTTGGAAGTTTGAAATGGAGTCTCACATTTCCGGCTCGTGCACTGCCTTGTGTAGAAGTGTTGTCCATGGATTCCAACTTCATGATTGAAGCAATTTGACTCCAAGAGAGGATATTAAATATCAACTTAACAAGACCGCTCTCAACATCATTCAAAAGGATCTCCCACGGGAGCATATCACTCACATCCGAGGATGTGATGCTAAAGTGATCACACGCTCGTTGGGAGATCCCAAGCAGAAGGTATGATGTAGTCCAACGAAATTTTTTCCCCAATTAAGGAACCAGGGTTTATCTAACCACAAGGATGTCGTAGTCTTGGAGAAGGTTGCTTGTTGTCTGGCACGTCAACAAGCGTGGAAGCTGCACACAAACACAAATCCTCTCTTGCCCCAACTTTCCCCGGAAGGTTGTTGTAACACACCTACTTTTGTGTAATAAAGAGAGGTGTTGAGTACATGGCATGCATGCATGAAAAATGGACCAAAAATTTGCATTTAAAAATTAATCAGTGAACTAAAAGAAAATCACTTAATCTAGCTTCACACAAATTTGTTTTACAAAGTTTTTCAAAGTGAACCAACCATATGATAGAAAGGTGGCAAAGTTGAAGAGCTTTCCAACAAATATTTTTGTGCAATTTTTGCTTCACAAAAAGGCCCTCAAAATCTAATTTTGGTTCTGTTTTAAAGTCCAAAAGGACCTCTTTGCAAATCCCCAGCTTTTTCCAGGGGGTTATCCGCGAAGTGTTTCTTTTAACGTTTCTTCCCTGTCGCCGGCCAGGAGGACAACCCGCAGGCGCCCTCCACCTCCTGCTTGCTTCCTAGACGACGTGGAGGCCTGGAAGACCTCAAGGAGACGTCTGGATCGAGCTCCCTCGCAACCCCCCCCCCCCCCCCCCCGAGATTTTGTCTCTCTTCCTCTGTATCTCCTCCCCGCCACTGAACTCACCGCCGCCGTCGATCCATCGCCGCCGGTGACTCACCGCTTCCCCTCCCTCCCCGAGTAGCCCGTTGGAACCGCGCTGCCCTCCTCCTTCACCTCGAGCAGGCACGGAGGCCGAGATGGCCTAGCCGTGCGGAATCGCCACCTTCTTCCCCGCGTCCGGCCGCCGGAATCCCTCCACCGCGCCACCGTTTCCGCCCTCCTCTGGCCCCGTTGACCCCTCTGGCGTGCTCCTGGTGAGCTCCTGCTCCTCCCCATCCCCTCCGTTTCCCTCCTCCTGCCCGGAAACGTCGGTTTCGCCGGAGCCCGACGACCCCCGCCGCCATTCTCGTTGCCGGCTCGCCACCGAGGCCTCCCTGGTAACAAGACGAGCCTCCCCGGGTTCCTCTCGACGAGAGGAAGCTCGTGGGCCAAACGGCGCGCCCGGGGATGCCTCCGTTCGCCGCCGGTGAGCTCCTTTGTCCCCGGCCGGCCCCCGTGTGAGGTCACGGTGACGTCACCCTGACGTCACCTGCCCACATGTGCGCCAGGTGGCTTTTCTGTTAATGTTTAAACTGAACAGTGGGCCTCACATATAAATAGAAATAACAGATTATAAATAAAATTTGGAAATTAAATAACTTTTAATCTGTAACTCCAAAAATTATGGAAAAATATGCAAAATGTTCAGAAAAATGTGAGGTATTTGTTTATACCATTTTCATTCATGTTTGACAAGGTTCAAAACGAGGCCATATTTGTAGTTTGAATTTAATTCATTTAAATATTGAAAATACAGTTTTAATTCAATAAAATTTGAAAGTTAAGTGTAATATACCAAAATGATCAGTGAAACAAATGCAACCTATCTACGAGGTTCCCAAATTCATTTGAGCAACTAAACTTGGTCACACCTCTAGAATAGGGTTTTCTCCCCCTCCGGTGTTTGTCGTTCACGGCGTAGAACCCTAGCTTCATGTTCTATCTTCCAAGCTTTAAATCAACTGCATTGTTTTACTCATGCATAAATATTGTGAATTGCACGGTTACCAAGTATTTATTGTTCGCCTTCTTTCCGGTGTTGCTCGCTATCGGTAGACCGAGATCCGGAGGTTGATCCGGCCTTCTACGACAACCCCAGTTCCACCTTCGACGAGCAAGGCAAGCACCACCTCATGGCTATCCCATGTTTTGAATCTTTTCAACCTCTTACTCATGCATGCGATTCAAATTAGTTTTCGAGTCTGTTAGAGTTAACCTATCCACTGCATGACCCCCATACATGTCAACTTCATACCTGTTTACCCTCCTAGTATGACTAGGGTTGTTTGAGTAACGTAGAGCCTTATGTGTTTATGCTTAGCCATGCTTAGTGTTCTGATCTACTTCATCCGGTTGATGAAGTGGGTCACTTCGATAACCTCTTATGTTGTTATGTTTGTGAGTACTGAGCATGTGAAACTGACTAAGGCTTGCACGGTAGGCCACTTGGATAGTGGTTATTCGTTCCGTACTCGCCAACCCTAGGAATTAAGGTCTCGCCGCGGAAGCCAAGACTGAGCGTGCAGCCACACGCGGGCCAATGAACCCCGCTCGGCTGACTAATTTGTTTGATCACTTCCATGGGTCACATAGTTTGAGTTTTCCATTTGCGGGTGTGTCATAAAAGGTTTCTGAGAAATCTAGAGCGTGACCGGGACTAGTGATGGACGTACACGGATCATGTCCCGACTCACAGAACAGGTGCCGATAGGAGGTGGCCAACTCCCTGTTGACGGGTGGCCCTGTTTGGGTTGACTCATGGATAGGGTTAAGCAAGGTAAAGGCCGTGGTCGACCATACTCTATCGCGCTCTTAGAGAGGAGCGTTACCGCGTGGCACTAAGAGTCGGTCGATACGTGTGGGTAAAGTGTACCATCCTGCAGGGATAAATCTTTCAGAAAGCCGTGTCCACGGTTATGGACGACTTGGTGAAAGACACTAGGTCATAGACAACTCTAACGGAATGACTAAAACTTGTTGGCAACGAATGAAGGATGCCTCCTCGACTATGTCGAGAGGGGTGATTCTTGTAGCATAAGGTAGTCTGGGGATGAGAAAATACTTGGTGGACTAAAGAACATGATGATCTCAGTAGTTGAGTAGATTCCTCCTCTGTTTTAGAAATGCTCTATTACACGTGCTTCTTCTTCCTCAACTTCGGAAAACAAAGGTGGATTTACGCAAAAGAACTTAAAAGCCAAGTCTTGCTGAGTACCTTTTGTACTCAACCTTGCCTCGTTGTTGTTTTGTTTCAGACTTCGGAGATGCAGCTGAAGAAGGGTTCTACCTCGACGTCGATGAGTAGTTAGGGGTTCCCAGGTGGCAGCCTGGTATCTGTAGTATGGGTTTGGCTATGTTGCTTATGTTTCGGACTCTTAGTCCTTTTGCAGTTGTAATGTTGGGTTGCTTGACCTATGTTGGTCGTGTAACCTCTGCGTGTAAGCTACTCTAGTATGACTTGTTTAATACAAATTTCTTGTCTAGAGTGTTGCTTTGATCGATTGTTGGTTTCGAGCCTGTTGTTATACAGTTTTGGCTATGCCTGCATAGTTCTCGCGGTCGAGGGGTTGTGGAGCCGATGATCCATGTGCGAGCCCGCCTGCCGATGTGATTCGGCCTGGGGCGAGGTAACCCCAGTAACCCTCAATTGTTGTTGCACTTTCTGGACACATAGTAGCTCTGTATAACTTTGGTCATGTTCCTTCAGTTTCATCCAACTCGTGGATGCTTGGGTATACATATCTGGTTATGACTAGCATGGACACAAGGAGTAGTAGACCGGGGATCCGGACTACGTGCCGATGAATCTGGTATGCCTGCCGTTGTTTGTTGCGGCCGGGGCTGGTAACCCTGAAGCCCTTGTGAGCCCTTTGCTAGGAGCATATGACAGTTTGTACATCTCTGGGTCCGGGGTCTGACAAGTCTTGGTATCAAAGCAGGACTGCCTGTAGGAAACCCTTGCCGTTAGTCGATGTTGAGTCTAGAACTTGTGAAAACTATTTTGAAAAGACAAAAGGAGTTATGAAAACCCTCTTACGATTCTTTTTACTCCTTACCTAGTATCGCTCTAACTCTTAGTCACCGTACCTCATTTGTTTTAATGTTTGTGGTTTCCTTGGTGTTATCTGAAAAGTTAGGAGTAAAACCGTTGGGTGTTTTTTTCCGAGTACTTCGTTTCAAGTTGTTATAGTTCCAGATTCAAATCGTTCTCCATGTCTTTTAACATCTTGCAAATGTCTTTGTTTCAGATGACCTCTGGACAGGTTGTTCGACACACTCTTTGCCTTGGAGTTCCAGGTTTTCCCCATCTTTTAGCTTTATCCTGTGCAAACCTAGGAGCCCCTTGGGTACCCTGTGTATGAGCAGTACCGTGACTTCAGTCAGTCCCAGTACCTATGTGGTGTCCGTCTTCCACAGTTAGACGGTACCATCATTCCTGCCATGCACTATGCTGAGGGTCTTGGTTTCACTGTTGAGGATGCTGTGCAGGATGCTGTACGACACTGTCTTAGCGTGCTTCGTTATCACTATCCAGACCACGAGGATAGCTCTTTCCATTATTGTCCTGGTGATGAACCTACTCTTGAGGTTTATCCCACCCATACCTTTGCTGATTCCTCCCAGGAGGAAGATCTTAGACTTAGGTGCACCGCTGATCTTCTTGTTGCTTATGCTCATCGTGAGCGTGAGCTTAGTGCACTAGTCAACACCCTTGCAGCTAGTCTCAGGACTGTGACAGACAGAGTGAGGCCATTCGTTGAGAGTGGTCTTGTTCCAACCTCTGAGATAGAGCTTCCATCTGTACTTGTGCCTTCTTCGGTTGCGTCTCCAGATGTTGGAGGTGATGTTCCCTCTCGTGGACGCATGAGGAGGCCTAGGATGGTGCGTGGTGTACCACAGTCTCTCCATGGACAACAGGATGGGTCTGTTCGTCGCTACTATGGTGCTCCGGTTCCACTTCCTTTCGACTTCGGAGGATACTGAGACTGTTGTCGGTTCCAGCTAGAGTAATGTTTGCTTTCATGCACTCGAAACCCGAAGTTGTAGAAAAATAATGTATAGGAGCAGAACTTCGGTGATGTGTATCTACCGTACTCCTTTCAGTGTTGTATGTACTTAAGCTTGTGATCTTGTACCGCCACTATGTATGGTTTGTACTTCAACTGGTTTCAATAAATGTTGTAAGATGTTGTCTCCATGTTGGTGAAACGATACGCTTCATGTTCATTCGTTCTGTTCTACTACATTTTGGCATGTATCTTGATTTCCGTTGAAACTATCACATGTCGGTCCATTGTATATTTTTCCATGGATGTGTTATTCATGATTCTTCTTCCTTCTACTCAGGATGTCGAGTGGTACTCGTGGCCGTAACAATCCTCCTCCTGAGCAAACACCTCCGCCGCCACCCACAATGGCGCAGGTGTTGCAGAGCATTGAAAACAATCGTTTGAGGAACAAACATCTTCTGGAGCATGTGGCCCAGAACACGGAACGCCGTGCTGCCGGCGTAACACTTGTGGACTTCCTCAAGGCTCAGCCACCATACTTTGCTGAATCCACTGAGCCTCTCGATGACGATGACTGGCTTCACACAATGGAGCGCAAGTTCCTTGCTCTTCGTGTCCAGGACCGTGACCGTGTGAACTTCGCCACCTACAAGCTTGAGGGTGCTGCTGGTGCTTGGTGGGAAGGCTTCCTGGCGTTGCAGGCGCCCGATCATGAGGTCACCTGGGCAGAGTTCCGCACTACTTTCCGTGAGGCTTATATCCCAAAGGCAGTTATGGACGGTAAAATAAAGGAGTTCCTTGATCTTACTCAGGGTAGTACGGGCATTGAGGCTTATGGTCGTGTTTTCACCCGTCTGGCTCGCTATGCTCCTCGTGATGTCACTAATGACGAGGACAAGCAGGATCTGTTCCGTAAGGGTCTGAACCCAACTGTTCGTTATGAGCTGCTGCCCTTTAAGTTCCAGAGCTTTCAGGAACTGTACAACCAGGCCATCACTCTTGAACGTGGCAAAAAGGAGATGGATACTGCTATGAAGAAGAGTGCTGGAGATTCCCGTGCATCACCCTCTGGTCAGAAGAGGAAGCGCCCTGTGTTCATTCCATACAGCGCTGTTCCCAGGGCTCCGTATCAGCCAAGGCCATCTGGATATGTCCCTCGTCCGCCTGCACCACCTGCTACATCAACCTATGGTGGTGGACAAGGTTCTCGTCCTCCAGTTGCCGCTCCTCCCAGCAATGTCTGCTATCGCTGTGGCCAGCCTGGTCACTTCTCAAGGGAGTGCCCTCAAGATCATGCTGGACGTGCAGCTCCTCCTCCTAAGAAAACGGTGAAGCCTGCCGGTGCCAGACGTGGTCGTCTTAACTATGTGACTGTTGAGGATGCTCAGGAAGATCCAAGTGTCTTACTGGGTATGATTTATATCAACTCAATTCCGGCTTTAGCCTTATTTGACTCTGGAGCATCGCATACATTCATATCAGAAGGGTTTGCTAAAATGCATGGGATACCTTTTGAAAAGTTGTCAAAACCGTGAATAGTAAACTCCCCGGGTTGCAACTGGCAAACCACCATGGTTACACCAGAACTCATGGTTGAAGTGGGATACTGGAAATTCCCCACAACCTTCATTTCACTAAAGTCCACTGACCTTGATGTCATACTGGGCATGGACTGGCTCTCGAAATATGGAGCTAAGCTGGTTTGTGCAACAAAATCCCTCACCTTGACACATCCTTACGGGTTTTCTTTTGTATATTGGTCTGAGTTCACCATTCCGCCATCAGCATGCACACAACTTTCTCCTGAACTGCAGCTATACTTTATGCAAGGTTAATACCCTCCTGAAATTCATGAGTTACCTCTAGTCGGTGATTTCCCTGATATGTTTCCTGAAGAGTTACCTGGCATGCCACCTGACCGAAGTGTGGAATTTGTCATTGAATTAGTCCCTGGTACCGCTCCTATATCTAAAATACCTTATCGTATGGCCCAGAGGAGTTGGTTGAATTGAAACGCCAAATAGCGGAGTTAGAAGGAAAAGGTTTCATCCAACCTAGCACCTCTTCTTGGGGTTGTCCCACTATATTTCTCAAGAAGCGGGATACCAATGTTCCACGTTTGGTTGTTGATTATCGGCCGCTGAATGTAGTGACCATCAAAAACAAATACCCTCTTCCAAGAATCAATGACCTCTTTGATCAGTTAGCTGGTGCAATTGTCTTTTCCAAGATGGACCTGCGATCAGGATACCATCAAATAAAGATCAGGAAGGAGGACATTCCCAAAACGGCGTCTACTAATCGTTATGGTCTTTAAGAGTACACCGTTATGTCTTTCGGTCTTACCAACGCTCCAGCTACCTTCATGAGGCTTATGAACTCGGTATTCATGGAGTATCTTGGTAAGTTCGTCGTGGTCTACATCGACGACATCCTGGTCTATTCCAAAACCGAAGATGAACATTATGAACACATGCGTTTGGTGTTGTCCAAACTCCGTGAGTACAAGTTGTACGCCAAGTTCTCCAAATGTGATTTCTGGTTAAAAGAGCTCATCTATCTCGGACACATAGTGTCTGCTGAAGGTGTTGCCGTTATTCTAGACAAGGTCCAAACCATTCTGGACTGGGAAACACCTAAGTCAGTCAAGGATGTTCGGAGTTTTCTCGGACTGGCAGGTTATTACCGTTGTTTCATCGAGAACTTCTCCAAAATTGCGAAACCTATGACTGAACTTCTTAAGAAAGGCAAAAAGTTTGAGTGGTCAGAAAAGGCAGAGGAAAGTTTCCAAACCCTGGAAACCAAACTGACTACCGCTCATGTGCTTGTTCTTCCTGATACGAGCAAGGATTTTGTCATCTTCTGTGATGCCTCTCAACAAGGCCTCGATTGTGTGTTAATTCAAGAAGGTCATGTGTTGGCATATGGTTCTCGTCAACTGAAACCACATGAACGCAATTATCCAACCCATGATCTTGAGCTAGCAGCCGTGGTCCATGCTCTCAAGCAATGGTGTCGTTATCTTCTTGGCAATCGATGTGAGTTATACTCAGATCATCAGAGTCTGAAATAACTGTTTACCCAACCGGATATAAACCTCAGACAAGGAACATGGTTGGAGGTAATCAAGGACTTTGACTTGGGTCTCAACTATCAACCCGACAGAGAAAATGTCGTCGCTGACGCGCTAAGTCGGAAGTCTTATTGTAACAATTTGATGATACAACAGGCCCAACCTTCTCTTCATGAGGAGTTCTCTAAACCCAACCTTGAGATCGTTCCTTCTGGTTATTTGGCCAACCTTGAGGTAAAACCTTCCCTTGAGGACCAGATCAAGAAAGCACAAAAGCGGGATCTGGGAATTGCCAACATTAAGAAGAACATTGCTAGCGGAGCAGCTAAATGTTTCTCGATTGATGATCAAGGTACCGTATATTTTGGCAACCGTCTGGTAGTGCAGAAGATACGGAAACTGAGAAAACTAATTCTCCAAGAGGCTCATAACACACCTCTTTCTATTCATCCTGGTAGCACCAAAATGTATCAAGATCTCTGTCAAAGGTTTTGGTGGTCCCGTATGAAGCGGGAAATCGCTCAGTATGTTGTTGAATGCGACGCCTGTCGTCGTGTGGAAGCAGAACATCAAAGACCAGCCGATGTTCTTCAACCCCTACCTATTCCTGAATGGAAATGGGATGAGATTGGTATGGATTTCATCACCGTCCTTCCCAATACCAAAAAGGGGCACATGTTATATGGGTAGTGATTGATCGTCTGTCAAAGGTTGCCCATTTCCTTCCTGTTCGTGAGAGTATCCGAGTCTTTGAGCTGGCAGATCTATATATCTCACGAATAGTCTGTCTTCACGGAATTCCAAAAAGGTTTATCTCAGACAGAGGCAGTCTGTTTGTCTCCAGATTCTGGGGAAGTCTTCAAAAGGCCATGGGAACTCGTCTATCCTTCAGCACTGCCTACCATCCACAAACCGGAGGTCAAACTGAGAGGGTAAATCAAATTCTTGAGGACATGCTCCAAGCTTGTCTTATATCATTCGGTAAGAATTGGGAGAAGTTCCTTCCATATGCCGAGTTTACTTATAACAATAGTTATCAATCTAGCTTGGGCAAGGCTCCTTTTGAAGTTCTATACGGCCGTAAATGCCGAACTCCGCTGAATTGGTCTGAAACTGGTGAAAGGTCATTCTTTAGTCCGGATGTAATCAAGGAAGCGGAAGAAATCGTTCGCATCATTCGTGAACGACTGAAAACAGCTCAGTCTCACCAGAAGAGTTATTATGATCGTCATCACCAGGATGTTCATTATGAAATTGGCGAGAAAGCTTATCTTCGAGTCACACCTTTGAAAGGTGGAAAATGATTCGGGATCAAAGGAAAACTGGATCCTCGTCATATCGGTCCTTTCCCTATCATTGGAAAACGAGGTCAAGTTTCATATCAATTGCAGTTGCCTCCAGGATTTCCGGATGTCCATGATGTATTCCATGTCTCCCAACTCAAACATTGCTTCAAAGATCATGTTCGTGGTGTGGATCACGAAACTATGAAGCTCAAGGATGATCTCACTTACAAAGAGGTCCCTGTCCTTATTCTTGATGAGCCCAAACGAAGAACTCGTAGTCAAACCATCAAGTTCCTCAAAGTTCAATGGTCACATCATTCCGAGAACGAAGAAACCTAGGAACGAGAAGATCATTTGCGATCTAAGTACCCCGACTTCTTTTCTAAAACCTAGGAATCTCAGGACGAGATTCTTGTAAGGGGGTAGACTTGTAACATCCCTACTTTTGTTTAATAAAGAGAGGTGTTGAGTACATGGAATGCATGCATGAAAAATGGACCAAAAATTTGCATTTAAAAATTAATCAGTGAAATAAAAGAAAATCACATAATCTGGCTGCACACAAATTTGTTTTACAAAGTTTTTCAAATTGAACCAACCATATGATAGAAAGGTGGCAAATTTGAAGAGCTTTCCAACAAATATTTTTGTGCAATTTTTGCTTCACAAAAAGGCCCTCAAAATCTAATTTTGGTTCTGTTTTAAAGTCCAAAAGGACCTCTTTGCAAATCCCCAGCTTTTTCCAGGGGTTTATCCGCGAAGTGTTTCTTTTAATGTTTCTTCCCTGTCGTCGGCCAGGAGGACAACCCGCCGCCGCCCTCCACCTCCAGCTTGCTTCCTAGACGACGTGGAGGCCTGCAAGACCTCAAGGAGACGTTTGGATCGAGCTCCCTCGCAGAACCCCCCCCCCCCCCCGAGCTTCTCTCTCTTCCTCTGTATCTCCTCCCCGCCACTGAACTCACCGCCCCCGTCGATCCATCGCCGCCGGTGACTCACCGCTTCCCCTCCCTCCCCGAGTAGCCCGTTGGAACCGCGCTGCCCTCCTCCTTCACCTCGAGCAGGCACGGAGGCCGAGATGGCCTAGCCGTGCGGAATCGCCACCTTCTTCCCCGCGGCCGGCCGCCGGAATCCCTCCACCGCGCCACCGTTTCCGCCCTCCTCTGGCCCCGTTGACCCCTCTGGCATGCTTCTGGTGAGCTCCTGCTCCTCCCCATCCCCTCCGTTTCCCTCCTCCTGCCCGGAAACGTCGGTTTCGCCGGAGCCCGACGACCCCCGCCGCCGTTCTCGTTGCCGGCTCGCCACCGAGGCCTCCCTGGTAACGAGACGAGCCTCCCCGAGTTCCTCTCGACGAGAGGAAGCTCGTGGGCCAAACGGCGCGCCCGGGGACGCCTCTGTTCGCCGTCGGCGAGCTCCTCTGTCCCCGGCCGGCCACAGTGTGAGGTCACGGTGACGTCACCCTGACGTCACCTGCCCACGTGTGCGCCAGGTGGCTTTTCTGTTAATGTTTAAACTGAACAGTGGGCCCCACATATAAATAGAAATAACAGACTATAAATAAAATTTGGAAATTAAATAACTTTTAATCTATAACTCCAAAAATTATGGAAAAATATGCAAAATGTTCAGAAAAATGTGAGCTATTTGTTTATACCATTTTCATTCATGTTAGACATGGTTCAAAACGAGGCCATATTTGTAGTTTGAATTTAATTCATTTAAATATTGAAAATAAAGTTTTAATTCAATAAAATTAGAAAGTTAAGTGTAATATACCAAAATGATTAGTGAAACAAATGTAACCTATCTATGAGGTTCCCAAAGTAATTTTAGCAACTAAACTTGGTCACACCTCCAGAATAGGGTTTTCTCCCCCTCCGGTGTTCGTCGTTCACGGCGTAGAACCCTAGCTTCCTGTTCTATCTTCCAAGCTTTAAATCAACTGCATTGTTTTACTCATGCATACATATTGTGCATTGCATGGTTACCAAGTATTGATTGTTTGCCTTCTTTCCGGTGTTGCTCGTTATCGGTAGATCGAGATCCGGAGGTTGATCCGGCCTTCTACGACAACCCCAGTTCCACCTTCGACGAGCAAGGCAAGAACCACCTCATGGCTATCCCATGTTTTGAGTCTTTTCAACCTCTTACTCATGCATGCGGTTCAACTTAGTTTTTGAGTCTGTTAGAGTTAACCTATCCACTGCATGACCCCCATACATGTCAACTTCATACATGTTTACCCTCGTAGTATGACTAGGGTTGTTTGAGTAACGTAGAGCCTTATGTGCTTATGCTTAGCCATGCTTAGTGTTCTGATCTACTTCATCCGGTTGATGATTTGGGTCACTTCGATAACCTCTTATGTTTTTTATGTTTGTGAGTATTGAGCATGTGAAACTAACTAAGGCTTGCACGGGAGGCCACTTGGGTAGTGGTTATTCGTTCCGTACTCGCCAACCCTAGAAATTAAGGTCTCGCCGCGGAAGCCAAGACTAAGCGTGCAGCCACATGCGGGCCAATGAACCCCGATCGGCTGACTAACTTGTTTGATCACTTCCATGGGTCACATAGTTTGAGTTTTCCATTTGCGGGTGTGTCATAAAAGGTTTTGGAGAAAACTAGGGCGTGACCGGGACCAGTGATGGACGTACACGGATCTTGTCCGAACTCACAGAACAGCTGCCGTCAGGAGGTGGCCAACTCCCTGTTGACGGGGTGGCCCTGTTTGGGTTGACTCATGGATAGGGTTAAGCAAGGTAAAGTCCGTGGTCGACCACACTCTGCCGCGCTCTTAGAGAGGAGTGTTACCGCGTGGCACTAAGAGTCGGTCGATACGTTTGGGTAAAGTGTACCACTCTGCAGGGATAAATCTTTCGGAAAGCCGTGTCCACGGTTATGGATGACTTGGTGAAAGACACGAGGTCATAGACAACTCTAACGGAATGAATAAAACTTGTTGGCAATGAATGAAGGATGCCTCCTCGACTACGTCGAGAGGGGTGATTCTTGTACCATAAGGTAGTATGGGGATGAGAAAATACTTGGTGGACTAAAGAACATGATGATCTCAGTAGTTGAGTAGATTCCTCCTCTGTTTTAGAAATGCTCTATTACACGTGCTTCTTCTTCCTCAACTTCGGAAAACAAAGGTGGCTTTACGCAAAAGAACTTAAAAGCCAAGTCTTGCTGAGTACCTTTTGTACTCAATCTTGCCTCGTTGTTGTTTTGTTTCAGACTTCGGCGATGCAGCTGAAGAAGGATTCTACCCCGATGTCGATGAGTAGTTAGGGGTTCCTAGGTGGCAGCCTGGTATTTGTAGTATGGGTTTGGCTACGTTGCTTATGTTTCGGACTCTTAGTCCTTTTGCAGTCTTGTTGTATAGCAACATCTTTGCTTTCTCTACTTGTTGTAATGTTGGGTTGCTTGACCTATGTTGGTCGTGTAACCTCTGCGTGTAAGCTACTCTAGTATGACTTGTTTAATACAACTTTCTTGTCTAGAGTGTTGCTTTGATCGATTGTTGCTTTCGAGCCCGTTGTCATACAGTTTTGGCTATGCCCGCATAGTTGTCGCGGTCGAGGGGTTGTGGAGCCGATGATCCATGTCCGAGCCCGCCTGCCGATATGATTCGGCCTGGGGCGAGGTAACGCCAGTAACCCTCGATTGTTGTTGCACTTTCTGGACACATAGCAGCTCTGTATAACTTTGGTCCCGTTCCTCCAGTTTCATCCGAATCGTGGACGCTTGGGTATACATATCTGGTTATGACTAGCATGGACACAAGGAGTAGTAGACCGGGGATCCGGACTACGTGCCGATGAATCTGGTCTGTCTGCCGTTGTTTGTTGCGGCCGGGGCTGGTAACCCTGAAGCCCTTGTGAGTCCTTTGCTAGGAGCACACGACAGTTTGTATATCTCTGGGTTCGGGGTCTGACAGTTGTAAATCTTCCGGTCTTGTTGAAAACTAGAGAATTAAACGTATAGAGTCTTGAAAAGTAATAAAAGTAAAAAAATGGAACAGCAAGGAAACAATTATGAAAGTGCTTTAAAGAAGGTTGCAAATATGAGGAAAACATAACCGGGGGCCATAGGTTCACTAGTGGTGTCTCTGCAAAGAAAATAAACATGTTGGGTGAACAAACTACAACTAGGAAATTGACAAATCATGAACGTATAATAATACTATTATGACGAGATACAGGTTCACTAGTGGTGTCACTCAAGCACAGATGTAAGGGGGGCATGAACTTACCATCTAGCAATAAACCCTCTGTTGGAGGTGAAAACAACTACATGGCCAAGGTAATCATAAACACCAGAGACCATTGCAAGACAATCTTAAAAGTATCTACGAATAAGCATCTCAAATTGACATGAACAAAATAATCATAATATCATTGTTCATCAGATCCCAACAAATACAACATGCACAATTACATAACGGTGGTCTTGATCATGTGAGGCAGCGCACGAAACTCTAAACATGGAGGCATAGGGGAGATAACAACCATCTAGCTACTGTTATGGACCCATAGTCCCGAGATGAACTACTCATGCATATGTCTGGAGGCGATCATGGCGATGTAGAGGCCTCCGATGACGATTCCCCCCTCTGGTAGGGTGCCGGAACAGGGCTGCAAAAGCCCTAGATAGTACTTTTGAGGTGACGGCGCCTCTCTGTATGTTTCGTGAAAAATAATTCCGTCCCCGACGTTTTTAGGTCTGAAGGCAATTTATGGGTGAAGAGGCAACGAGAGGCGGTGGCCAGGGTGCCCAGGGGCCCACCAGGAGCGGCGTAGGGTGGGGCCGCAAATGTCACCCCCTAAGGATCCCTTGGCTCCCTCCCGGCTCTTCTTTGGACTCTGTCTTGTTTCCGGGTAAAAAACGATCTCCGTGGATTTTCAGCCCTTTTCGGAAATATTTCTTTAAGAACTTCTATGAAATAGAAAAACAACAACTGGAATGGGGCATCTTGTTAATAGGTTAGTCTATGAAAACATCAGGAAAACGATAGAAAACATGTGGAAAACAAAAGGTATTGGGTAGAAAACAAGCATGGAGCATCAAAAAATTATAGATACGTTTGCAACGCACCAGTATCCCCAAGCTTAACTCCTGCTCGTCCTCGAGTAGGTAAGTGATAACAAGATAATTTTTGAGGTGACATGAAGCCAACAGAAATCTTGATCAACGTTATGTAAAAGCATTATAATCTGAGATCAAAGCGCTTTAACAAAGGCATGATAAATATTATTTGAACTAATGTAAACTTAGAAATTATATTGCACATCAAAAGTAACACAAATAAAAGACAATGAATAATAATGCATTGAAAGTGATACATTTATTTCAATCATAAAGAAAAACATAATAAAGTGGTATCCATGTTGTCCTTCGTGTGGTAGCAAAACATAAATGCCCGGTGTTGCTTTGCGGAGTGGTACAACCATGTCGAGTCCCCCATTTGGCAAAGGGCCGGGACAAAGGAATCATATTCAGCTCTGTTGCTGGCATGTGTGGCTTTGGTGCGAACTTTTGGCAGGCTTCACAACTTTCTATTAGGTATTACGCGTCCCTGGCTGTTGTGAGCTAGTAAAATCCTGCTCGATTAGCTTTGCCTATGATGGCCGTCCAACTGGCATGATGTCCGCAATCCCCTTGGTGTATATCCCGCAGAATTTCCTTCCTATGGTGACCCAGCACACCACTGCATGTGTAGTGCGCAAGTCGGTGACATAATACTCACAGAAGGACTTATCCGTGAATATTACATCTCTCGGAGTGGTACAACAGAAACACAGCGGGTCCAAGTAAAACTATAGGATACAAACCTCATTACAAAATCTTGAGAATCTCCTTAATGAATCAAGAAGATCTCCTGCAAAAGAAACATCAGAAGAAGCAATTCGAAGCTCCGAGCCGGAGAAGAACTCTAGCTCAGAACTATTCCACTACGGCTGATGTCAGCCCTAATCTAAGGCTAGTAAATGCTAAGTCCAAGAATGGTCTCTACCTACACCTTGATAGCTTCTCCTCCACCAGCGTTGTTGATGACGATACTTTACCGACTAAGTAGTATAGGACTCCACCTAGCTTCATGAGGTAAAGATGGCTTCACGATGACGACTTCCATAGGCTTCAACTCTAAGCAGGGGGTCAAACGGGATAGAATGAGTAACGAGCGTTACTCAGCAAGTTCATGATATACAGTGGGTGGTTGATGCTCTAACTACAGCTTTAGACTCCAAAGAGTCATAAAGTAATGCAAGGTTTTTTGTAAATCTTTCTTCAAGAGGTTACTTTTAATTCTGAAAACTATGCCCGCCAGATCTTCACAGGGTTAGAACTTTCATGGAGTTGCCTTTCCTGCGGCGTTCGCAGTTCCTTCCCGGAACAGGGGGTAACATGCCACATCCTTTTACACTCTGCAGAGGTGCGTTACTTTACCCATGGACGACCAAGACCATGTTGCTCAACCAGGCGATCGTTCCTGTCCACGCCCACTCAGGTGTGGGGCCCGGTAGTTGGTCCAAGCCAAACCGTGCTTCTCCGCACAACGCATGCCCACCCATTTCTGCCAGTAGGTTGAACGCCTGATTCCACCCCTCACGATGGAGATCTACGCGCCCCCGGCAGACACTCATAGACCCCAGAGTCCGTGGGACGTAAGGGCTCCCACCCATGTGCATGTAGTCTCGCAAGACCTACAGCGTACGTCTCTGGCGCGTCCGTTGACATGCGAACGAGAAAAGTATCACGGTTGACTTACTCCCCCCATAGAAGATCCATGGTCAACGCGAATTTACGGCGCAAGAATCCTGACGGCAGTTGTTGTTAATTCCTAGGTAATACGTTCCCATGCAGATGGAACCTTCCTTTGACCTATTCATCTTACCATGGTTCCATCCGCCCACCAAACAGAACACTACCACTCGGGTAGTCATTCAATTAGTCATATTATTATAAAAATAGGATCATGCATTCTTTTGAGAGTAGGTGACAAGACGATAGGGTTTTTGCACTTAGTTTGTTATGAAGTACTGCAAAGGATATGAACAAGTGATGAACTTGCCTGAGATTTGAAATAACCATAGTAATAATCCAGGTCTTCGGGATTCGAGGGTCTCGTAGAGAAATCCAAACTTCTGAAACATAGCAAAGTAGTCCTGGTAAGGACTACAGAAAACACTGGCAAGATGATACATGCATAGTAATGAGATGCATCGCGAAATACCCTGGAAAACACCCCAGCTTACAAGTGTAAGCCACGTTTGATACGGTATCGAAATCACACACGTTTTAGGTGAATGGTTTCATTATTTGTGGTGATGTGGTTATTAGTTCTTTTAGACTTACATGTGTTTCACTTTTACTTACCTAACAATTGTTATCATGTTTAGTTAGTAGTGGTTATTACTTGGTTAGGCAATAAGACAATGACATATGGAAAAGAACTATTGAAAAGATAACAGTCACCTATTATTTTATGTTCAAAAAATGTAGAGCATATGATCAAGAGTTTAATTGAAAATGATGGTTTAATATAACTAATTCTATCATCACACAACTCTTTATTGACTTGTGATGCTAGGTTTATTAGGTGTGAAAACATAAGTGTTTTATGAATAAGGAAAACAATCTGTGGCAGTTATTTCTGTTATAATAGGATATTATAGAATTCCATTATTCCAACAGAAACAAGTTTATAAGTTAAACAAAAGGTTTTATGTTTGACATATTTGGATTGGAAATTATTTTCTCTTCAATTTGATATAACATTTTATTTTCTGAAAGTATTTGAATAAATTATTAATTTCTCAATTTTAAATGAATTAAATGACTAAGCAAACTATTGCACACATGAAACTTGATCAAATGAACTTACAAACATCATAGATGAGTTGTATTAGCCATTTTGAGCATTTTGGTATATAACTTGTATTTTTCTGATTTTATGAATTATTTATTATTTTTCTTTATTTTAAATGATTATTTTAATTAAAGAAAATGTTTAATTTTAAACTTTATAAAATATCTTTGAAAAGTTGATAAACATTTAGTTTATATTTTTCTGATTAATTTGGTATATTGTTTATATTTTTCTGATAAGTATTTTAAAAGATATTGATTTATTAATTTTAATTGATTTTCTGTTTATAATTGACAGGTGGGGCCTACCTGTCATTTTGATTTTTAAATTAAAAATAAATAAAAGAAAAAGGAAATTAGTATTGACGTCATGGTGATGTCACAATGACATCACCAGAGGAGATGATTTCCCCAATCCGGATGAAATCCGTCGATTCAGTGCGAATTGACGATTGTATTCACAACCATCCAATAGATGAGCGCACGGGGAGTCAATAGGCGGCTGCGCCGCTGCCTAGTGGTCACCGGAGTGGCCACGGCGAGCAATGGCGCGGCGGCGGCGTACGGTCTCCGGCGAGGAAACGATTTCGACTGCAATTAAAGGAACGGAGGGCATGGTGAGGTGCATAAGCTCACCCTGAGTGCAGTGGAGCAAACGAGGAGGCTCGACGAGGTCGGAATCGCCGGTGGCGTCGAGGATTGGCCGGCGGCCGGACTTTGAGAAGACGATGCGATTCGACGAATTCGGGCCATCCCAGCTAGCGTAGCTGCTCGAGGAGAAAGAGGAGGTCACGACGATTCCATAGGTAGCCTCGGTTGGTCCTGGAGCGGCCGGAATCGACGACAATGGCCGGCGGCCGTGGCATCTAGGGTTAGGGTTTCCCGGTTCTTGTTCATACAGAGAGAGAGAGCAAGCGAGGTAGAGTGAGGAGGAGAGGAAGGGAGACACGGCGTCGGGCTCCTTCTTATCCTCGACGAGGCGGCCAAGCAAGACGTGGCATAACCGGCGTTGACACAGCGACCTTCTCCTCTGCCTTCTGGCAGAGGAAGAAGAAAGAGAAAAGAAAAGGAGATTTTCGATAACCCCCAGAAGTTTCTACTTTTTACATCTAGGTCCTTATGTTCTTAAAACTGAGAAGAAAACTTTGTTTTCAGGGCCTTATTGTGCTCAAAAAATTTATAAAAAATATAATTGAATTCCTCATCAAAATTGCAATCTCACCATGTTTTGTTTTGGTGGATTTGAAGATTATTTGTATTTTTTATTTTAGGTGCTAGATTAAGTGGTTCTTGTTATTTTCTATTTATTTAATTTATTAAATGTCCTAAAATCTATTTTAGGCATGAATATTATCTTCACACCAAACCCATGGGGTTCACCAAGTGGTGTGTTCCCATTGGAACATTTAGATACAATTCTATTAGAAAATAATTTTGATAACCTTACTTGGTATTGTTTCTGTGTATGGAAATGAAATTCACTAATTAGAAAATTGTATCCCATGACATACTAAATTATTTTTATTAAGTAATGAACTTGTTTTCTCCTATGAGGCTTTGTTATTATCATATTTAGACTTCTTATTAAGCCTGGTGAACAATTCCTTATATCATCTGTAAGTTATGTTGCTGCTTTTAGTACTGGCTTAAATGGAAACATGTGTGGCTTTGGAATCTCATTTGTCTGTTTTCCACATAGGTTCCACTATGGATATTATCCTTTGTTGATTTAATAACATGTAATAAATTTTATGATTATGTTTGGATGGATTTTTGTTATTATACATTGGTCTTATGGATGAGATTGATCTGGAAAACAAAGTGTTAAACTTGTTTCCATTAACCTCCACATATCATAAGACATGTGGATGCAATGGTTGGTTATCATTTTTGTACTTGATACTTATTTCCATTAAAGATATCATTATGAGTTCCTCATCTCAGATGAGCTTGTCAAGGAATAGAAATTATAGGTTCTCTAATAATACCTAATCATTCACTTGATAATTTCTTATGATCCAATTTCTGAGGCAGTGTTGCTTCTGGTAATCTTCTGTTGCTTGATGTCCTTCTCTCTAGTTGTCACTAGTCTTCAGACATTGCCTTGGTCCTTTGTAAATAATATCATCCTTGATGGTCTCTTGACTTAAGGAATTCACCACTAGAGCTGATAGGATATATGGAGTGGTTTCCAGATACTAACCTCAGTAGTAAATGGTAGCTCCTGATGAGATGTGTTCATTTGAATCCATAACCATTTCATTCTTGTGGTGTATTCAATTATGATGAAAAATAGATTATGGAAACTCAATTGTTTTAATGCTTACCTGAATATTCTGTTCACAAGGTTGGCCTAACCTTGTAACCAAATTATTCTTATATAACATCAAACACTTGGATTTCAACATGTTGCTTGTTTTCTTCCTTATCATGGTTTCTTCCTTACTTATAAGTGGTTCAAGTTATAATGTGGTTTATTATTTTCTCCTTCTATGGATTAGGGTTTTGTGTATAACAAAATGTAGGTATAGTTTATTACATCAGTTAGCCTTAAGCATATGAGAAGAATCTGTTGACCAGTTTGCAAGGCTTGTCCCCAAATTACTTTTCATATACAAGAGACTGAGATGTACTAGGTTATTCAACATTATGTTTGTTTGTGTATGACACTCAATTGTTTGAGTATACAAAAGTGATATGTTAACAAGGTTGCAAGGCTTTTTATCAAACTACTTCTATATAGCCCTAACGTTGGAATATCATACTATTTCAAGAGGTTTAATAAGATCAGATCAAGGTATAAGAGTTTCCAAGTACTCTTATAGTAGCTTAGAGTAGCCTTTCTAGCACACTCTAAATAATCTTCTTGGGAATCTTCCTGTGGTAGTCCTCCTTCCTTGTGGTTGCTTATCTTGCAGAATGATTTAGAGGAGATTGGAAAACAAGATAGAATGGTCTTGACAACACAATAAGATCTAGATTAAGATATAGTTCATGCTTTTATTATCCTTCTATAAACTTCTTATTTTATTTCCCATAAGATGTTCTTATATCCTACATGATTGTTTTACTTACGTATCATTTTAATTCCTCAAATAGAGGTTATAACTTGTTGTCATACATTACTCACATCCAGAGATACTTTAGTTGTTGAATAATGATATGGATAGAAATGTGGAGTGTTTGTGAAATGGAAACTTTAAGATTATAAGTTAATCAAATGATTCATTAATGTGTTGAGCTTTCATATGCTCACTTGTTTGAGATGATAGAAACATTGAGCATGAGAAAGTGATTGGACTTTATGGCTTTGATCATAGTTGTTACTTTATATTCTTCATTTGTATTCATGATGAAGACATATAGTTTTGGAAAGATCATAGGTAATGATCAAGGTTTAACAGTAGTTTAAAAGGATTTATTTCTTCTTTTAGATACTTCTTTTTTGGTTGAGGAGATATGTACATATTCGATAAATATGTTAATACAATTATTAAGTCATTTCTCACTTGTGGGGTTTAAGTTAATACTTGTTTGTATCACTTGTGTTCTATTGAAACTTTGTTATTTACTTGGGATGATTCACTTAGTAGTTACTAAATAATTTAGAAAGATGTTGTGTGGATGGTTTATAACTTAAGAGTTATTGTTTGAGAGAACCTAACACCTCTGTTGATGAGATGGTTCAATGAGGTATTACTTATTTGTGGAAGTATGATCATCAGATATTTGATTTGGATACTCACCCCTCTTTGAGTTCTATATACCTAGTGGATTATCCCAAGTCACCTATAGACTTGTGGTTAAGGTTGTTGAGGGTTGGTGTTGGTCACAACCAATCATGGTTTGTGTTATCAGATGATTTAGTTTCTTAAAATACCTATTATAAAGATCACTCCAAATGTACTCATGACTAGATGAACTAGACCTATTTCATCATGTCAAGTGAAACATTGGTCACTTTGATTCGTTTAAACTTTCGCGCCAAAATTTCCCGTATTTTTAGATGCATGCTTTGCAAATGCACATATTAAATTTAGATCCTTATAACTTCCCAAACACTGGGATGTTACAGTATCTCCCCCTTAACAAGAACTTCGTCCCGAAGTTCAACCTCTCTCACGTAAAGATAGGTAGAGAGAACTTCTGTAGACTGTTGAATCTTCACATCTGTTTCTTGTGTTGACCTTGACATGTGTATCATCTTGTCTTCATTGTTCACCTTCCACTATCTTGCATTATGGTCTAATAGTATGCCAGTTGTTCGGACAACTCTGTTTTGTTACTAGGCCTTCCTAATAGTCTCACGAAGAACATATGGTATTTCCACCACATAGTGGGTACCAAGTTTCGTTCTCCGATGAATAGGTATGGTTTCCTACCTCTCACCACTTCTGAAGAACAATTGGTACATCCACCAGGTGATGAATAACCAATAAGATTCTTCCGATACACTGGATATTGTCCACGGTTCTGACTCCATTTGGTAAAGTCTAATGGTCTCAAGATAAAGATTTTTCAAAGAAACTTGTACAAAGTAGTGTACACTGACTTAGACTCTTCTAATTAGTAAAAATATCTTCGAGTTTCCTCGAGTTTTAACTTTTTCCTATAGATGATTATAACCTATTCCACTAGTTACCTCCTATGGTCCTTCTATATCTTTGGGTTTTGACTTCTACAGAGTGACTCTAGAAGTTAACTTAACGAACTTCTACCTATTTCCTTCTAGGATATAACTACTCATGTGATTTCCTTCGCATCACTTGTTGTATATCTCCATGTGTTGATGAAGTATGTCACCAACTCCAAACAGGATGTGGAATGTGGTCCATTCCCATCAGTGACTTTATTGATCTTCTACCTTCTTAACTTCAAGGACTTCCAGAGCTTTGATAGTTGCTTCAATCAGCTGATATTTCAGACCGCTCTCATTCTAATCCTATACCTTCTAGACCAGTAGCATCAAGATAGAACTCAATGTTTGCACATGCATCTGCACATCAAGTTCAATCTTCATGCACAGATCTAGTCAATCAAAGATCCAAATAAGAAGCAATAAATCCCAAATGCAGATATCACTCATGCATCAAAAGCCTGTGAAATAACAGTACTTAGAGTCGAACATCTCAAGTACCAAGGCTCTCAAATGCTATACACTAGAAATAGGTATATATTATCTTGTAATCCTATTCTACACAACCACTCTTTGCCCGGTTAATTACTCCAATTGCGTGCCTTAGTGCAATGGAATAAACCAAGACAAAATGATCCTATCGTAGTTGTTGTCTAACTTGGTTCCATGCAGATCTAAGTATTATGTATTTGAATTACTTCATCTTGATTATGATAATCTTCTCATGGTATCTGTTGATCCTTCATATTGTTGATCACATCGTAGGAGTAGTAATGTAGCTTCCATCAATTCTTATGCCTTCTCCTAGTTCTATACTATACTATGATGATTCACCTCTAGAGTTGATAACTAAGGATATGGTATGTACCCCATAGTTACCATGATCTAATGTTTCTTTATGATTCTCAAACATCCCTTCTTAATGACTCCTATACTTAATGTATGCCATGTTCTACTCCATCCTATTCATTCATAGAATGGGGTAATCATCACTTTGACTTAATCATCTCTGACTATGTCAGATCTCTGTTTCTCACAATAACACTTCTACATGATAAACTCCTAACTATCCATACCTAGGTATAAAGATAATAGATAAGTATATTTACTCAAGTTGAGTAAGAACATTCTATACAAGTATGATCATATCATTCTCAAGTGAATGATTCTCATAGTTGTTGGAAATATGGTTTAGATAAGATGGCTTCCTATAATCTTTACCAACCTACAGATCTCCTAAAAGGTTTTAAACCTAAGGTCGCTTCGCTCTGATACCACCTGTGGTGACCCAGCACACCACTGCATGTGTAGTGCGCAAGTCGGTGACATAATACTCACAGAAGGACTTATCCGTGAATATTACATCTCTCAGAGTGGTACAACAGAAACACAGCGGGTCCAAGTAAAACTATAGGATACAAACCTCATTACAAAATCTTGAGAATCTCCTTAATGAATCAAGAAGATCTCCTGCAAAAGAAACATCAGAAGAAGCAATTCGAAGCTCCGAGTCGGAGAAGAACTCTAGCTCAGAACTATTCCACTACGGCTGATGTCAGCCCTAATCTAAGGCTAGTAAATGCTAAGTCCAAGAATGGTCTCTACCTACACCTTGATAGCTTCTCCTCCACCAGCGTTGTTGATGACGATACTTTACCGACTAAGTAGTATAGGACTCCACCTAGCTTCATGAGGTAAAGATGGCTTCACGATGACGACTTCCATAGGCTTCAACTCTAAGCAGGGGGTCAAACGGGATAGAATGAGTAACGAGCGTTACTCAGCAAGTTCATGATATACAGTGGGTGGTTGATGCTCTAACTACAGCTTTAGACTCCAAAGAGTCATAAAGTAATGCAAGGTTTTTTGTAAATCTTTCTTCAAGAGGTTACTTTTAATTCTGAAAACTATGCCCGCCAGATCTTCACAGGGTTAGAACTTTCATGGAGTTGCCTTTCCTGCGGCGTTCGCAGTTCCTTCCCGGAACAGGGGGTAACATGCCACATCCTTTTACACTCTGCAGAGGTGCGTTACTTTACCCATGGACGACCAAGACCATGTTGCTCAACCAGGCGATCGTTCCTGTCCACGCCCACTCAGGTGTGGGGCCCGGTAGTTGGTCCAAGCCAAACCGTGCTTCTCCGCACAACGCATGCCCACCCATTTCTGCCAGTAGGTTGAACGCCTGATTCCACCCCTCACGATGGAGATCTACGCGCCCCCGGCAGACACTCATAGACCCCAGAGTCCGTGGGACGTAAGGGCTCCCACCCATGTGCATGTAGTCTCGCAAGACCTACAGCGTACGTCTCTGGCACGTCCGTTGACATGCGAACGAGAAAAGTATCACGGTTGACTTACTCCCCCCATAGAAGATCCATGGTCAACGCGAATTTACGGCGCAAGAATCCTGACGGCAGTTGTTGTTAATTCCTAGGTAATACGTTCCCATGCAGATGGAACCTTCCTTTGACCTATTCATCTTACCATGGTTCCATCCGCCCACCAAACAGAACACTACCACTCGGGTAGTCATTCAATTAGTCATATTATTATAAAAATAGGATCATGCATTCTTTTGAGAGTAGGTGACAAGACGATAGGGTTTTTGCACTTAGTTTGTTATGAAGTACTGCAAAGGATATGAACAAGTGATGAACTTGCCTGAGATTTGAAATAACCATAGTAATAATCCAGGTCTTCGGGATTCGAGGGTCTCGTAGAGAAATCCAAACTTCTGAAAGATAGCAAAGTAGTCCTGGTAAGGACTACAGAAAACACTGGCAAGATGATACATGCATAGTAATGAGATGCATCGCGAAATACCCTGGAAAACACCCCAGCTTACAAGTGTAAGCCACGTTTGATACGGTATCGAAATCACACACGTTTTAGGTGAATGGTTTCATTATTTGTGGTGATGTGGTTATTAGTTCTTTTAGACTTACATGTGTTTCACTTTTACTTACCTAACAATTGTTATCATGTTTAGTTAGTAGTGGTTATTACTTGGTTAGGCAATAAGACAATGACATATGGAAAAGAACTATTGAAAAGATAACAGTCACCTATTATTTTATGTTCAAAAAATGTAGAGCATATGATCAAGAGTTTAATTGAAAATGATGGTTTAATATAACTAATTCTATCATCACACAACTCTTTATTGACTTGTGATGCTAGGTTTATTAGGTGTGAAAACATAAGTGTTTTATGAATAAGGAAAACAATCTGTGGCAGTTATTTCTGTTATAATAGGATATTATAGAATTCCATTATTCCAACAGAAACAAGTTTATAAGTTAAACAAAAGGTTTTATGTTTGACATATTTGGATTGGAAATTATTTTCTCTTCAATTTGATATAACATTTTATTTTCTGAAAGTATTTGAATAAATTATTAATTTCTCAATTTTAAATGAATTAAATGACTAAGCAAACTATTGCACACATGAAACTTGATCAAATGAACTTACAAACATCATAGATGAGTTGTATTAGCCATTTTGAGCATTTTGGTATATAACTTGTATTTTTCTGATTTTATGAATTATTTATTATTTTTCTTTATTTTAAATGATTATTTTAATTAAAGAAAATGTTTAATTTTAAACTTTATAAAATATCTTTGAAAAGTTGATAAACATTTAGTTTATATTTTTCTGATTAATTTGGTATATTGTTTATATTTTTCTGATAAGTATTTTAAAAGATATTGATTTATTAATTTTAATTGATTTTCTGTTTATAATTGACAAGTGGGGCCTACCTGTCATTTTGATTTTTAAATTAAAAATAAATAAAAGAAAAAGGAAATTAGTATTGACGTCATGGTGATGTCACAATGACATCACCAGAGGAGATGATTTCCCCAATCCGGATGAAATCCGTCGATTCAGTGCGAATTGACGATTGTATTCACAACCATCCAATAGATGAGCGCACGGGGAGTCAATAGGCGGCTGCGCCGCTGCCTAGTGGTCACCAGAGTGGCCACGGCGAGCAATGGCGCGGCGGCGGCGTACGGTCTCCGGCGAGGAAACGATTTCGACTGCAATTAAAGGAACGGAGGGCATGGTGAGGTGCATAAGCTCACCCTGAGTGCAGTGGAGCAAACGAGGAGGCTCGACGAGGTCGGAATCGCCGGCGGCGTCGAGGATTGGCCGGCGGCCGGACTTTGAGAAGACGATGCGATTCGACGAATTCGGGCCATCCCAGCTAGCGTAGCTGCTCGAGGAGAAAGAGGAGGTCACGACGATTCCATAGGTAGCCTCGGTTGGTCCTGGAGCGGCCGGAATCGACGACAATGGCCGGCGGCCGTGGCATCTAGGGTTAGGGTTTCCCGGTTCTTGTTCATACAGAGAGAGAGAGCAAGCGAGGTAGAGTGAGGAGGAGAGGAAGGGAGACACGGCGTCGGGCTCCTTCTTATCCTCGACGAGGCGGCCAAGCAAGACGTGGCATAACCGGCGTTGACACAGCGACCTTCTCCTCTGCCTTCTGGCAGAGGAAGAAGAAAGAGAAAAGAAAAGGAGATTTTCGATAACCCCCAGAAGTTTCTACTTTTTACATCTAGGTCCTTATGTTCTTAAAACTGAGAAGAAAACTTTGTTTTCAGGGCCTTATTGTGCTCAAAAAATTTATAAAAAATATAATTGAATTCCTCATCAAAATTGCAATCTCACCATGTTTTGTTTTGGTGGATTTGAAGATTATTTGTATTTTTTATTTTAGGTGCTAGATTAAGTGGTTCTTGTTATTTTCTATTTATTTAATTTAGTAAATGTCCTAAAATCTATTTTAGGCATGAATATTATCTTCACACCAAACCCATGGGGTTCACCAAGTGGTGTGTTCCCATTGGAACATTTAGATACAATTCTATTAGAAAATAATTTTGATAACCTTACTTGGTATTGTTTCTGTGTATGGAAATGAAATTCACTAATTAGAAAATTGTATCCCATGACATACTAAATTATTTTTATTAAGTAATGAACTTGTTTTCTCCTATGAGGCTTTGTTATTATCATATTTAGACTTCTTATTAAGCCTGGTGAACAATTCCTTATATCATCTGTAAGTTATGTTGCTGCTTTTAGTACTGGCTTAAATGGAAACATGTGTGGCTTTGGAATCTCATTTGTCTGTTTTCCACATAGGTTCCACTATGGATATTATCCTTTGTTGATTTAATAACATGTAATAAATTTTATGATTATGTTTGGATGGATTTTTGTTATTATACATTGGTCTTATGGATGAGATTGATCTGGAAAACAAAGTGTTAAACTTGTTTCCATTAACCTCCACATATCATAAGACATGTGGATGCAATGGTTGGTTATCATTTTTGTACTTGATACTTATTTCCATTAAAGATATCATTATGAGTTCCTCATCTCAGATGAGCTTGTCAAGGAATAGAAATTATAGGTTCTCTAATAATACCTAATCATTCACTTGATAATTTCTTATGATCCAATTTCTGAGGCAGTGTTGCTTCTGGTAATCTTCTGTTGCTTGATGTCCTTCTCTCTAGTTGTCACTAGTCTTCAGACATTGCCTTGGTCCTTTGTAAATAATATCATCCTTGATGGTCTCTTGACTTAAGGAATTCACCACTAGAGCTGATAGGATATATGGAGTGGTTTCCAGATACTAACCTCAGTAGTAAATGGTAGCTCCTGATGAGATGTGTTCATTTGAATCCATAACCATTTCATTCTTGTGGTGTATTCAATTATGATGAAAAATAGATTATGGAAACTCAATTGTTTTAATGCTTACCTGAATATTATGTTCACAAGGTTGGCCTAACCTTGTAACCAAATTATTCTTATATAACATCAAACACTTGGATTTCAACATGTTGCTTGTTTTCTTCCTTATCATGGTTTCTTCCTTACTTATAAGTGGTTCAAGTTATAATGTGGTTTATTATTTTCTCCTTCTATGGATTAGGGTTTTGTGTATAACAAAATGTAGGTATAGTTTATTACATCAGTTAGCCTTAAGCATATGAGAAGAATCTGTTGACCAGTTTGCAAGGCTTGTCCCCAAATTACTTTTCATATACAAGAGACTGAGATGTACTAGGTTATTCAACATTATGTTTGTTTGTGTATGACACTCAATTGTTTGAGTATACAAAAGTGATATGTTAACAAGGTTGCAAGGCTTGTTATCAAAATACTTCTATATAGCCCTAACGTTGGAATATCATACTATTTCAAGAGGTTCAATAAGATCAGATCAAGGTATAAGAGTTTCCAAGTACTCTTATAGTAGCTTAGAGTAGCCTTTCTAGCACACTCTAAATAATCTTCTTGGGAATCTTCCTGTGGTAGTCCTCCTTCCTTGTGGTTGCTTATCTTGCAGAATGATTTAGAGGAGATTGGAAAACAAGATAGAATGGTCTTGACAACACAATAAGATCTAGATTAAGATATAGTTCATGCTTTTATTATCCTTCTATAAACTTCTTATTTTATTTCCCATAAGATGTTCTTATATCCTACATGATTGTTTTACTTACGTATCATTTTAATTCCTCAAATAGAGGTTATAACTTGTTGTCATACATTACTCACATCCAGAGATACTTTAGTTGTTGAATAATGATATGGATAGAAATGTGGAGTGTTTGTGAAATGGAAACTTTAAGATTATAAGTTAATCAAATGATTCATTAATGTGTTGAGCTTTCATATGCTCACTTGTTTGAGATGATAGAAACATTGAGCATGAGAAAGTGATTGGACTTTATGGCTTTGATCATAGTTGTTACTTTATATTCTTCATTTGTATTCATGATGAAGACATATAGTTTTGGAAAGATCATAGGTAATGATCAAGGTTTAACAGTAGTTTAAAAGGATTTATTTCTTCTTTTAGATACTTCTTTTTTGGTTGAGGAGATATGTACATATTCGATAAATATGTTAATACAATTATTAAGTCATTTCTCACTTGTGGGGTTTAAGTTAATACTTGTTTGTATCACTTGTGTTCTATTGAAACTTTGTTATTTACTTGGGATGATTCACTTAGTAGTTACTAAATAATTTAGAAAGATGTTGTGTGGATGGTTTATAACTTAAGAGTTATTGTTTGAGAGAACCTAACACCTCTGTTGATGAGATGGTTCAATGAGGTATTACTTATTTGTGGAAGTATGATCATCAGATATTTGATTTGGATACTCACCCCTCTTTGAGTTCTAGATACCTAGTGGATTATCCCAAGTCACCTATAGACTTGTGGTTAAGGTTGTTGAGGGTTGGTGTTGGTCACAACCAATCATGGTTTGTGTTATCAGATGATTTAGTTTCTTAAAATACCTATTATAAAGATCACTCCAAATGTACTCATGACTAGATGAACTAGACCTATTTCATCATGTCAAGTGAAACATTGGTCACTTTGATTCGTTTAAACTTTCGCGCCAAAATTTCCCGTATTTTTAGATGCATGCTTTGCAAATGCACATATTAAATTTAGATCCTTATAACTTCCCAAACACTGGGATGTTACACTTCCCGTCTTTGGGTGCGATGCACCTCTGAAGGGTTCTGATGCTACTCCTCAATGATACCTTGGTAGAGTGTTGGGAACCCCAAGAGGAGGGTATGATGAGTGCAGAAGTAAGAATTTCCCTCAGTTAAGAACCAAGGTTATCAATCCAGTAGGAGAAAGAGGATCTTCGGAAGGTTGATGCCACTGACGGTGGTGATGGCTCACCGGTGTTAGCAACAACGCGAAACCTGCACACAACACAACCAAAGTACTTTCTCCCAACGGTACAATGAGGTTGTCAATCTCACCGGTCTTGCTGAAAACAAAGATTAGACGTATAGTTTAGGAAAATAATGTATGCTTGTAGTAAGTAAAGAAAGTAGGAAATTATAGTGGTTTGTTTAACAGTGTAAGAAAATGGACCGGGGTTCATAGGTTCACTAGTGGTGTCTCTCCATAAAAGATAGCATGATGGGTGAACAAATTACAGCTAGGCAATTGACAAATAAAGGTTGCACCATAGTGCACGTCCATGACATGATGACTACTATGATATTTAGTGCGGCATTAGAACAATATACATAGACCGTAATCCAACTGCATCTATGACTAATAATCCACCCTCAGGTTATCATCCTAACCCCCTTAGGTATTAAGTTGCAAGCAACAGATAATTGCATTAAACAATGTGTGTAATGTAAGCAATGATTGTGCACGTGGGCACTCACACCGCCGTTTTCTCCCTAGTGGCAACAGCACATCCTCCCCCGTCACATTTCTGTCACTCGAGCACGGGCGAAAAGGAGGCATGAACCCACTATCGAGCATAAATACTCCCTCTTGGAGTCACTAGCAACTACTTGGCCAGAGCAACCACTAGAAACGGAAAACATTCAAGATCACAAATAACATATGCAATTAAAGACTATAATCAACTTGGCATAAGTTCAATATTCATCGGATCCCAGCAAACACAGCACATAGAGTTACATAAGAACAATCTCGATCATGTTAGGCAGCTCACAAGATCTAAACATTGAGGCATAGGCGGAGAAGACAACCATCTAGCTACTACTATGACCCGTAGTCCAAGGATGAACTACTCACGCATCACTCCGGAGGCAGGCATGGTGATGGAGAGGCCTCTGGTGACGATCTCCTATCCGGCAGGGTGCCGGAAACAGCTTCAGAACCCCCCTGATCTAGGGTTGATGGTGACGGCGGGTGCGGAACTTTTTAGGGATTTTTGATCAGGTGCTTAGGGTTTTCCATCCGGGGGGATCAAATAGGCGAAAGGGCAAAGCCGGTGGAGCTCCAGGGGCCCCACACCGATAGCTGGTGCGGCCAGGGGGGCGCGCCACCCTATGGTGTGGCCCCCTGGTGCCCGTCTTCGACTTCTCTTCGGTGTTCTGGATGCTTCCGGGGAAAATAGGCACTTCGGGCTTTGTGGGGTCCAATTCCGAGAATGTTTCCAGAACAACTTTTCTGAAACCAAAACCAGCAAAAAACAGGGAACTGGCACTTGGCATCTTGTTAATAGGTTATTCCCGGAAAACGTGTAAAAATGACATAAAGAAGGGAGAAAACATGTAGCAATTGGCATAATATCATCATGGAGCATCAGAAATTATAGATACGTTGGAGACGTATCAGGTCTCTGAGATGCGTTTCTTGTACAATTATACGTTTATCACTGTAAAGGATTTATTGCATCGTACTATCTACCTTGCTTCCGACGTACTGGAAGCTGCTATCGAAGCAGGTAATCCAGGTATTTCTTTGTCCATACTGGCTCCATCAGAAAAACTTTGCGTGAGATGTGATGTATTGCTACAATGAGAGTGTTGGACTCGCGGTCTTTTGGAGGTATTGATGCGGGTGACTCGACTGGTTTATTGACTTTGACAGATTGCTTGTTGATTTTCTCCAAGTAAACTCCAATGGGTATCAGTGCATTAGTTGATCCAATATTTGCTAATTTATCATCTTCTTCATTACTTGACCTTGCGATGTGTCGTAACTTGCAGCCTTTGAAGGTTCCTTCTAGCAGGTTGTACATATCCTGGTATGCTATCATGTTATCTGTGCTTGCATCGTAATACTTCATTGTTTGCAGCATGATGAGGTTGGAGTCGCCATATATCATTAATCGAGTGGCTCCTGCAAACCAGTGCCATTTTCATTTCATGTAGTAGTGCCTCATATTCAGCGTCATTGTTGGATGCCTTGTCTTCTTCTGGGAAGTTTAGATGTAGAACATATCAAAGCTTGTCTCCTCTTGGTGATATTAGCACTCCGCAAAGCAACGCAGGGCATTTATGTTTTTCTACCACACGAAGGAAAAGATGGATATCATTTTATTATGTTTTTATTTATGATTGAGACAAACGTATCACTTTCAATGAATTATTATTTATTGTCTTTTATTTGTTTTACTTCTGATGTCCAACATAGTTGCTAAGTTTGTATTAGTTCAAATAATATTTATCATGCCTTTGTTAAAGTGCTTTGATCTCAGCTTACAATGCTTTTACATAACGTTGATCAAGATTTGTGTTCGCTTCATGTCACCTCAAAAATTATTTTGTTATCACTTACCTACTCGAAGACGAGAATAGTTAAGCTTGGGATGTTGATTCGTTGCAAACGTATCTATAATTTTTTATGCTCCATGCTTGTTTTCTACCCAATCCCTTTTGTTCTCCACATGTTTTCTATCTGTTTCCTTCGTTTTCCTAAAGTTTTCATAGACTGACCTATTAACGAGATGCCCCATGCCAGTTGTTGTTTTTCTATTTTAGAGAAGTTCTTAAAGAAATATTCTCGAAAGGGATAAAAATCCACAGAGATCGTTTTTTTTACCCAGAATGAAGACGAAGTCCAAAGAAGAGCCGGAGGGGAGCCAGGGGGCCCTGAGCCCCCTATGGGGGTGCCATGCGCAGCCCCACCCTAGGCCTCGCCTGGTGGGCTCATGGCGGCCCTGGCCACCGCCTCTCGTCGCCTCTTCGCCTATAAATTACCTTCAACCCTAAAAATCACGGGAACGGATTTTTTTTCCATGAAACATACAGAGAGGCGTCGTCACCCTGAAAGTCCAATCTAGGCCTTCTGTAGTCCTGCTCCACCACCCTGCCGGGGAGGGGTGATACGTCATAAACGTATCCATAATTTCTGATGTTCCATGTTCTTTTCATGCCATATGCTACATGTTTCCTTTACACTGTATGCCATTTTTATCGATTTCCTAGGGCTAACCTATTGACAAGATGCCATAGAGCCAGTTCCTGTTTTATACTGTTTTTAGTTTCAGAAAAGTTATTCTGGAAATATTCTCGGAATTTGACGATTCGAAGCCCGTAAGTCTTAGAAAGTTGTCGGACACACGGAGGGAGGAGGAGACCCGGAGGGGAGCCATAGGGCCCCACACCATGGGTGGGCGCGCCCAGGGGTGGTGTGGCCCCCCTGGCTGCCCACCGATGTTGCCCTCTCGCCTATATATTCTCCTCAAAGGGTTAACCCTAAACACCAAAGCCTTTTCCACCAAAAACATCCGCAGCCGCCGTCATCGTCAACCCTAGTTCGGGAGGGTTCTGGAGCTCTCCCCGGTACCCTTCCAGGACGGGGAATCATCACCAGAGGGCTCTACACCACCATAACCGCCTCCAGAGTGATGCGTGAGTAGTTCATCCTTGGACTATGGGTCCATAGCAATAGCTAGATGGTTGTTCTCTCCTCTTTATGCCTCATGTTTAGATCTTGTGAGCTTCCCTACATGATCGAGATCATCTTATTGTAATGCTACATGTTGTGTTTGTTGGGATCCGATGAATATTGAATGCTATGTCCAATGATTATCAATCTATCATGTTCTTTTCATGTGTATGTTATTTATGATCTTGCATGCTCTCTGTTGTTAGTAGATGCTCTGGCCAAGTAGATGCTATTGACTCCGAGAGGGAGTATTTATGCTCGATATTGGGTTCATGCCTCCTTTGCATCTGTGCTCGAGTGACAGAAACGTGACGGATGGGGGATGTGTTGTTGCCATTAGGGAGAAAACAACAATGTTTACATTGTTTACATTACACACTTTGCTTATTGCGATTATCTGTTGCTTGCAACTTAATACCCAAGGTTTGCTCGGATGACATTCTGAGGGTGGATTATTAATCATAGATGCAGTTGGATGACGGTCTATGTATCTTGTTGTAATGCCAGCATGAATCACATAGGAATCATCATGTCATGCATATGCACTACGGTGCAGCCTTTATATCTTTCAATTGTCGATCTGTAAGTTTTTTACCACACATGCTATGTATCTGTTTTGTAGAGACACCTCCAGTGAACTGTGGACCCCGGTGTATTTTTACTCACACTTATAATAAAACCATTGTAATCTTTGTTTTCATACTGTTCTTACTGTTTTCCTACTGCCATCACTGTTCTATTTTCATTTACTGCAAACAAGTACTTTTTTCCACACCATACGTTTAACCTCTTTGTTTTTAGCAAAACCGGTGAGATTGATAACCTCACTCCTTTGTTGGGGCAATGTGAGTTGATTGTGTTGTGTAGGTTCCACGTTGCTTCTGAACCGGTAGTGCGCCCTGCCACATTAGCTGCATCAACCTTAGAAGTGATTTCTTTCTCCTATTGGTCGATTCAACCTTGGTTTCTTTCTCAGGGAAAACTTGCTGCTATGCTCTTCATAGCTTCCTCTTGGGATCTCCCAACGAGTGCAAGATCTGCACCATCAAGCATATTTTCTGGTGTCGTTACCTGGGAGGAAGAGGATTTCTGCAAAGGGAGTCTCTCACTTACAATCTCTTCACTTTGTTTTTATTTTTCTTGGTTTATTTTATTTTATCTTGTTTTCTTATCTTTATCAAAAACACAAAAAAAAGTTCTTATTCTAGTTGTTATTTTTGTTACCTTGTTTTTCATCATGTTGCTCCCTAAGTTCACCCTGAAAGATCTTCCAGTAGGTACTAGTTCTATATTGGAAAGGATACCATTAAAGAATTCTTTGATCATGTTAGTAAGCATGAAAATTATGAGGAAAAATCCATAGTAGAGCTTTCTCCAAATTATGAAACTACTACAACTGTTCCTGATAAAAGTGCTGAAATTTTTCGAAACATGGGAGACAATGGTCCCATTACCTTTTATAAAAATGATCTTGAGTTTGATGATTGCAACATATCTGAAGTGATTATATTCCTACAAAATCTTGATAGTTGTCCTAATGCTAGTGCTATGAATATGTCCTTCACAAAACATATTACAAATGCTCTCATACAAATTAGAGAAGATGAATTAAGATGTGAAGCCTCTATCCCTAGGAAGTTAGATGATGGCTGGGAACCCATCATTAAAATTAAGGTGAATGGTTTTGATTGTAATTCTCTATGTGATCTTGGTGCTAGTATCTCTGTTATGCCTAAGAAACTTTATGATATTCTTGATTTGCCACCTTTGGAGCACTGTTATTTGGATATTCGTCTTATTGATAATGTCAGCAAGAAACCTTTGAGGAAAGTTTATGACGTTATTATTATGGTTAATAATAACCTTGTCCCTATTGATTTTGTTGTTATGAATATTGAATGCAATGCTTCTTGTCCTATTGTTTTGGGAAGACCTTTTCTTAGAATTGTTGGTGTTGTTATTGATATGAAAGAGGAGAATATTAAATATCAATTCCCACTCAAGAAAGGTATGGAACACTTTCCTAGGAAAATAATGAAGTTTCCTTTTGATTCTATTATTTGAAGAAGTTACAATTTGGAGGCCTCTTCACTTGAAAACACTTGATTCTATTCTTCTGGGCCTAGCTAAAAGGCGTTAAAGAAAATGACTTCTTGGGGGATAAGCCATGGTTTTATTTTTGCTTTATTTTTCTCTGTTTTCTTTGATTCAAGGTGTTTTCTACTTCTGTAGCAACTCCTTTGTATCTTTATTTTCATGTATTACTTGTTCCAAGTAAAGTTTCTAGTGAAACTTGGTGTTGGTTTTGGATTTCTGCGCAGGAAACAGATTTCTGTTGTCCGCCACAAAAAATTGCATAATTCACAGAAAGATCCAAATGACCTGAATTTTTTGTGCTTATACCTCAGCTAATTTCGAAACTTTTTTGTTCTTTACGTTTTTCAATTTGAGCAATGTAAGTGCCCTAAAAAATTCGTCTTTACATACTAGTTCTGGTTTTGACAGATTCTGCCTTTTTACTTGCATTCTCTATTTTACTATGTCGAGTGGATTTATTTACTTCACAAAACATCAGTGGTTGTAGCTAATGTTTAAAAATTATTAATAATGCTTGTGTCCATGCAGAACATGTGAATTTTTGATTGTGCACTAACACTCTAAGGCGAATTACATTGAGTGTGGTGTGAAGGAAGTTTTCAAGGGTCAAGAGAGGAAGGTGATATAATGTGATCAAGAAGAGTGCAAGGACAAAGCTTGGGGATGCCCCTGTGGTTCATCCCAGCAACTTCTAAGAAGACTCAAGCGTCTAAGCTTGTGGATGCCCAAGGCATCCCCTTCTTCGTCAACAATATATCAGGTCACTTCTAGTGAAACTATATTTTTATTCGGTCACATCATATGAATTTTACTTGGAGCGTTTGTTTGTTTTATTTTGTTTTCCTTGCTATAATAATATAGTTCGAACCTAGCATTCTTTGTGTGGGAGAGAGACACGCTCCTCTTTTTCATATGAATACTCGTTATGCTCGTATTCTTAGTTTTTCTTCAAGCTGCTGCAAATCCTTTTAGCTCATGTTTTTCATGCATCTCTTATTCAGAGATGTTAGCTCTAGTAGAGTTATGTTAGTACTCTCTTGTTTCATTTCTATATCTCTTGGAGAGTTTTTGTTAAGTATAAAATGCTTGGTGTTGGAAAGCGTTAGTACAATTTTCGTGCTTATAACGATGCAAATAGAAGCTTGTATAGACTATGGCTAGACTTTTTCATGTCATGCTAGATGTTATTTTAATTGTATGCTTAGTAGTTTTTATTGTAGCATGACTTGTCTCAAATATCCGAGAGTGCTTAATGTGCCATTAAAAGAATCATGAGTTGTTTTTATCACATTGAAGCATGAATTTGTGGTGTTCTCTTTCGAATGCTTTATTTGGTTGACTTGGCACATGCTCACACCATGTTTATGACTACAAACCAGTCACTTATATCCTCTATGATCATTTAGTTTTTGACTTTTAATACTCTTTATGCTTTGATTAATAATGTTTTTGTCACTATGCATGATTATGGCCATTATTGCTCTCTTGATTTGTCGCTCCCAGTCTTTTGCTAGCCTCCACCTGTACTGAGTATGAGCTCTACTCATGCACCCAACTCCCAAAAACCAAAGTTTGCCAAATGTGTCCACCATACCTACCTACGTGTGGTATTAAACCGCCACTCCAAGCAAATTTATCATGTGCTACCTTTAAAACTTTCAAAATTATCCCTGTTTTGTGCCCCTGTTTTAGCTCATGAGGACGTAAATAGAGAATCTTTATCTCACTTGTTGATTGGACTTTACACACCTGTACTAGTGGCTTCATCCGCTTATCCAAATGATAGAAGAGCTGGCAGCGGGGTGCCCAGTCCCAAAATTGGTTACTGTAAAATTCTCTTCACTATTTTTTCTCCTGATTTATCAGTCAAAGCATAATTGTGTAAACAAAAGAGAAAGAGGGATGACCTTCTGATACCAGATGTGTCCTTCAATGGGAGCCGCTCTAGTGAAGTCTAGTTGGCTTGTGACGTACTGTATTTTCTGTTTACCATTCGTTGACATAAGCATACACCTCTCTAAAAAATGATTTCAATACCTATGTTTAATCAAACAAAAAGATCTAGCACATGAGTTAATCCCTTCTTCCCTATGCGAAGGGCCTTTCTTTTACTTTGATGTTGAGTATCCATCTTCTAATTTGATCCACAGTTGAGAGAGCATAGTTTCCATTCTGAGTTTAATGTGCATTTGTCCCAGAAACTATTATTAATTGATTCATGATGTGTTATTACTTACTCTCAAATTATATGTTCTAGTCATCCACTTGAACTTTAAGGTGTCTTGCCATTTATGTTTTGCCCCACTCTTAAGGACAAGTGAAATATCACTTTGCTATGTTTTCTCTATGCTCGAAACAAACATATAACTTTCAAGTGCATTATTATTCATGATCTTTTATTTGCGTTACTTTTCATGATGCAAGGTGATTGCTAAGTTTCATTGTTAAAATTATATCTATCATGTATGTGTTTAAAGTACTATGATCTCAGCGTACATATGATTTTACAATTTAGATGATCAAGTTTATGTTGGTAGCATGTCACCTCAGAAATTATTTGTTTTTATCGTTTACCTACTCGAGGACGAGTAGAACTAAGCTTGGGGATGGTACGTCATAAACGTAAACATAATTTCTTATGTTCCATGTTGTTTTCATTCCATATGCTGCATGTTTCGTTTACACTTTCTGCCATTTTTATCGATTTCCTGGGACTAACCTATTTACAAGATGCCACAGAGAGAGTTCTTGTTTTATGACGTCTTTAGTTTCAAAAAAGTTGTTCTGGAAATATTCTCAGAATTGGACGATTCGAAGATCGGAAGTCTTAGAAAGTTGTCGCGCGCATGGAGTCCGGAGGAGACCCGGAGGGGAGCCACAAGGGCCCCACACCATGGGTGGGTGCCCCCCCCGTCCGGGCCCAGGAGTGGTGTGGCCCCCATGGCTGCCCACCGATGTTGCCCTCTCGCCTATATATTCTCCTCGAAGGGTTAACCCTAAACATCCGAGCCTTTTCCACCAAAAACATCCGCAGCCGCTGTCATCGTCAACCCTAGTTCGGGAGGGTTCTGGAGCTCTCCCCGACACCCTTCCGGGAGGGGAAATCATCACCGGAGGGCTCTACACCACCATGCCCGCCTCCGGAGTGATGCGTGAGTAGTTCATCCTTGGACTACGAGTCCATAGTAGTAGCTAGATGGTTGTTCTCTCCTCTTTATGCCTCATGTTTAGACCTTGTGAGCTTCCCTACATTATCGAGATCATCTTATTGTAATGCTACATGTTGTGTTTGCTGGGATCCGATGAATATTGAATGCTATGTCCAATGATTATCAATCTATCATGTTCTTTTCATGTGAATATTATTTATGATCTTGCATGCTCTCCGTTGTTAGTAGATGCTCTCGCAAAGTGGATTCTAGTGACTCCAAGAGGGAGTATTTATGCTCGATAGTGGGTTTATGGTGCAGGTCTTGCACTCGTTGGGAGACCCCAAGAGGAAGGTATGATGAGCACAACAGCAGTTTTCCCTCAGTAAGAAACCAAGGTTTAATCGACCAGTAGGAGGAAGGAGTAACTTTAGAAGGTTGAAGCAGCTGAGATGGGAGGGCGCACTACCAGTTCAGAAGCAACGTGGAACCTACACAACACAGTCAAATCACTTTGCCCCAACGAAGCAGTGAGGTTGTAAATCTCACCGGTTTTGCTGAACACAAAGAGGTTAAACCTATGGTGTGGAAAACAGTATGAATGAGAGCGGTATGAAAGCAGTATGAGAGCAGTATGAAAGCAGTATGAGAGCAGTATGAGAGCAGTATGAAAGCAGTATGAGAGCAGTAGGTGTTTTATCAGTATGAGGAAACAGGACCTGGGTCCACAATTCACTAGTGGTGTCTCTCCGAGAAAGATAAATAACATGTGTGATGAACAAATTACAGCTGGGAAATTGGCCGAAATGAAGGTTGCACTGTAGTGCATATGCAAGACATAAAGATTACTATGTTATTCATGCGGGCATTACAAAAAAATACATATACCATTATCCAACTACATCTATGACTAAAAATCCACCCTTCGAATATCATCCGAACAAATGTTGGGTATTAAGTTGCAAGAAAAATATAATCGCAGTAAGCAAAGTGTTTAATGTAAACAATAACATCATCCTTATAAAAAGCATTGTTGTTTTCTCCCTAATGGCAACATCACATCCTCCATCCATCACGTTTCTGTCACTCGAGCACAGATGAAAAGGAGGCATGAACCCACTATCGAGCATAAATACTCCCTCTTGGAGTTAATAACATCTACTTGGCCAGAGCATCTACTAATAACGGAGAGCATGCAAGATCATAAATAACATAAGCATGAAGATAACATGATAGCTTGATAATCAGAAGACATAGCATTCAACATTCATCAGATCCCAGCAAACACAACATGTAGCATTACATAAAGATAATCTTGATCATGATAGGTAGCTCACAAGATCTAAACATGAGGTAAAAAGTGGAGAGAACAACCATCTAGCTACTGCTATGGACCCGTAGTCCAGGGATGAACTACTCACGCATCACTTCGGAGGAGGGCATGGTGGTGTAGACCCCTCCGGTGATGATTTCCCCCTCCGGCAGGGTGCCAGGGAGAGCTCTAAAACCCTCCCAATCTCGTGATGACGGTGACGGCAGCCTCGGGTGTTTCTTGGGTAAAAGTGGGATCTATTTAGGGCTTATGTCTCGGTGTATTATATAGGCGAAAGGCCAAAGGCGGTGGAGCCCTGGGGGCCCCACACCACCCCCCGGCGCGGCTAAGGGGGGCGCGCCGCCCTATGGTGTGGGCCCCCTGAGGCCCCCTCCGGGTCTTTTTGGGACTCCGTGGAACCTTCGGGAATTCTAACACTTCCGGGCTTCAAATTTTCCAATTCCAAGAATATTTCCAGAACAACTTTTCTGAAACTAAAAACAGCAGAAAACAGGGAACTGGCTCTGTGGCATCTTGTCAATAGGTTACTCCGGAAAATCGATAAAAATCACATAAAGTGTATAGCAAACATGTGGGAAACAATAAGAAAACAACATGGAAAATCAGAAATTAAGGATACGTTTATGACGTATCAATATCCCCAAGCTTAGTTCCTACTCGTCCTCGAGTAGGTAAACGATAAAAACACAATAATTTCTGAGGTGACACGCTACTAACATAAACTTGATCATCAATAATGTAAAAACATATGTAAGCTGAGATCATAGAACTTCAACACAAGCATGATAAATAAAACTTTAATAATAAATCATAGCAATCACTTTGCATCATGAGAAGTAAATCAAATAAAAGATCATGAATAACAGTGCAAAGAAAGATATACGTTTGTTTCAAGTATAGAGAAAGCATGTCAAAGTGATATTTCGCTAGTCCTTAAGATTGGGGCAAACCATAAATGCCAGGACACCTTCAAAGTTCATGAGGAAGACTAGAACAAATAATTAGAGAACTAGCAATAACACATCATGAATCAATTAATAATTTTTCTGGGACAAATGCACATAAAACTCAGAATGGCAAAAATGCTCTCTCAACTGTGCATAAAGTTAGAAGATGGAGACTCAACATAAAAGTAAAAGAAAGGCCCTTCGCATAGGCAAGCATGGATCACTCATGTGCTAGAGCTTTTATTTTATTAAACAGAGGTATTGAAAATTTGACACTCCTCCCAACCATCTTTCACAAACCATGGCTAACCAAATCCTTGCGTGCATGCCAACAATCACATACCATGGAGGAGTGTCTATATTTTAAGAGAGGTGTATGCTTATGTCAACGAATGGTAAACAGAAAACACAGTACGTCGCAACCCAACTAGACTTCACAATAGAGGCTCCCATAGAAGGACGCGTCTGGGTAGAAGTTCATCCCCCTTTCTCTTTTGTTTACACAATTATGCTTTGACTGATAAATCAGGGGCAAAACTAGTGAAGAGAATTTGTGTTATTAATTTGGGACTGGGCACCCTGCTTCCAGCTCTCCTATCATTGGATAAGCGGATGAAGCCACTAGTTCAGGGTGTGAAAGTCCAATCAACAAGTGAGATAAAGATTCTCTATTTACGTCCTCATGAGCTAAAACAGGAGCACAAAACATGAGTAATTTTGAAAGTTTTAAAGGTAACACATGAGCAATTTACTTTGGAGTGGAGGTTAAATACCACATGTAGGTAGGTATGGTGGACACAATGGTAAAACTTTGGTTTTAGGGAGTTGGATGCACGAGTAGAGCTCATACTCAGTACAGGTGGAGGCTAGCAAAAGATTGGGAGCGACAAATCAAGAGAGCATAAGAGCCATAATCATGCATAGCGACATAAACATCATTAATCAAAGCATAAGTGGTACCACAAGTTCAAAAACTAAATTATCATGGAAGCTATTCATCACTGGTTCATAGTCATAAACATGGTGTGAGCATGCGCCAAGTCAACCAAATAAAACATCCAAAGGAGAACACCACAAATTTATGCTTCAATATGACAAGAACAACTCATGATTCTTTCAATGGCACATTAAACACTCTCAACTATTTGAGGATAATCATGCTACTCAATAAACACAAGGCTTTAAAACTAAAATAGCATCTAGCATGATATGAAAAAGTTCTATCCACGGTCTATACGAGCTTCTACTTGCACCGTTAAAACTTCTACCTCAAGTAGCAGTTTCTTTTCCCAACAAGCACAATACAAATCATGCTTTAACAAAAAATCTCTAAATTCTACAGCAAGCAAACATGAGAGGACTCACATAACACTACTAAAACTAAAAGCTCTGAATAAGAGATGCAATTAAAACAAGAGCTAAATAGGAATTTTTGCAGCAGCTAGAAGAAAAACTAAGAATACTAGCATAGCAAGTATTCAAACAAAAAAGCGGATCGTGTCTCTCTCCCAAACAAAGAATGCTAGGATCCAACTATATTATTGCAGCAAGGAAAACAAAAGAAAACAAAGGAAAACGAAAGAAAACAAAATAAAAACAAACATACGCTCCAAGTAAACTTCATATGATGTGACGAATAAAAATATAGTTTCATGAGAAGTGACCTGATAGATAGTTGATGAAGAAGGGGATGCCTTGGGCATCCCCAAGCTTAGATGCTTGAGTCTTCTAAAAATATGCTTGGATGAACCACGGGGGCATCCCCAAGCTTTGACCTTGCACTCTTGTTGATCACATATATCACCTCTTCTCTTGACACTTGAAAACTTCCTTCACACCACACTCAAATGGTAATTCGCATTAGAGGGTTAGTGCAACAATTAAAAATCAATGGGTTCTGTATGGCACAAGTGCTATTGATACTTCTAAACATTAGCTACAGCCACTGATGTTTCGTGAAGCAAAGAAATCCACTTGACATCGCAAAAGAGCAAATGCAAGAAAAATGGCAGAACCTGTCAAAACCAGAACTGTCTGTAAAGACGAATTATTTCGATACACTTCGTTGCTCAGATTGAAAAACTTAAAGAACAAAAAAGTTGCAGAATTATCTGAGGAATAAGAACAAAATATTTCAGATCATTCTGATCTTCCTAGATTTTATACGATTTTTTACGATGGACAGCAAAAATCTGTTTCCTGCGCAGAAATCCAAAAACCAACTCCAACTCTCGTCAGAGACCTTACTTGGCACTAATTAAACATGAAAAGAAAGATAAAAAGGATTTTCTACAGAAGTATACAACCCCATGACTCAAAGAAAACAGAGAAAAACAAAGAAAAAATAAAACCATGGGTTATCTCCCAAGAAGTGCTTTTCTTTAACGCCTTTTAGCTAGTCCGAGAAAAGTGGAATCAAGTATTTTCAAAACGAGGGGCATTCAAATCAATATTTTTCAATTCCTTAATAATGCATTGTATTTTATTTAAGTGAGTTTCATAGGCTCCTCTCTTAGTACTTTTAGGCTTACTATCTTCATCAAATAAATTCTCAGGAACAATCCAACCAAAATTATTTTCGTGGGCTTCATGCAGTGATATCAATTTAAAGGGATTTGGTATTTTATCCTCCTTTTCGTTATTAGATTCAGTTTTTTCTAGAGCAACAACCATGTCTACACATGATCCAAGCATATTGAAACGATCAAAGACTTTTCTAGCTTCTATAGAAACATCTCCAAATTCTTGAAGCATAGTTTTTAAGATAAAGTTTTTTTCTCAACATCGTCAATGTTATTCAAGTTGAGAAACATATGTTGTAATATGGGATGGAGGTTAACAAACCTAGCTTCTAACATGTGAACTTTAGAATTTGCATCAGTCTCATAATTGGGAGCAAGTTCTACTATGGGTTTTTCCTCAAGATTATTATGTTTACTAACATGATCAAAGAATTCCTTAATAGTGTCCTTTCCAAGTATAGAACCACTTCCTACCGGCAAATCTTTCAGGGTAAACTTAGGGAACAACATGATGAAAAATAACAACGAAGTGACTAAAACTACAACTAGAATAAGAACTAATTTTTTTGTGTTTTTTATAAAGAGAAGCAAACAAGACAAAATAAAATAAAATAAGCAAAACAATAACAATGTAAAGAGATTGGAAGTGAGAGACTCCCCTTGCAGAAATGCTCTTCCTCCCCGGCAACGGCGCCATAAAAATAGCTTGATGGTGCAGGTCTTGCACTCGTGGGGAGACCCCAAGAGTAAGGTATGATGAGCACATCAGCAGTTTCCCCTCAGTAAGAAACCAAGGTTTAATCAACAGGTAGGAGGAAGGAGTAACTTCAGAAGGTTGAAGCGGTTGAGATGGCAGGGCGCACTACCGGTTCAGAAGCAACGTGGATCCTACACAACACAATCAAATCACTTTGGCCCAATGAAGCAGTGAGGTTGTCAATCTCACCGGTTTTGCTGAACACAAAGAGGTTAAACCTATGGTGTGGAAAACAGTAGGAAAACAGTATGAAAGCAGTATAAGAGCGGTATGAAAGTATTATGAGAGCAATAGGTGTTTTATCAGTATGAGGAAAAAGGACTGGGGTCCACAGTTCACTAGTGGTGTCTCTCCGAGAAAGATAAATAACATGTGTGGTGAAAAACTTACAGCTGGGCAATTGACAGAAATGAAGGCTGCACCATAGTGCATATGCAAGACATAAAGATTCCTACGTGATTCATGCGGCCATTACAACAAAATACACAGACCGTTCTCCAACCGCATCTATGACTAAAAATCCACCTTTTGAATATCATCCGAACAAACGTTGGGTATTAAGTTGCAAGCAACAGATAATCACACTAAGGAAAGTGCGTAATGTAAACAATAACATCATCCTTAGACAAAGCATTGTTGTTTTTTCCCTAATGGCAACAGCACATCCTCCATCTGTCACGTTTCTGTCACTCGAGCACAGATGAAAAGGAGGCATGAACCCACTATCGAGCATAAATACTCCCTCTTGGAGTTACTAGCATCTACTTGGCCAAAGCTTCTACTAATAACGGAGAGCATGCAAGATCATAAATAACATAAGCATGAAGATAACATGATAGATTGAAAATCAGAAGACATAGCATTCAACATTCATCGGATCCCAGCAAACACAACATGTAGCATTACATAAAGATGATCTTGATCATGGTAGGCAGCTCATAAGATCTAAACATGAGGCACAAAGTGGAGAGAACAACCATCTAGCTACTGTTATGGACCCGTAGTCTGGGGATGAACTACTCATGCATCACTTCGGAGGAGGGCATGGTGGTGTAGACCCCTCCGGTGATGATTTCCCCCTCCGGCAGGGTGCTGGGGAGAGCTCTAGAACCCTCACGTTCTCGGGACGACGGTAACGGCGGCCTCGGGTGTTTCTCAGGTAAAAGTGGGATCTATTTAGGGTTTACGTCTCAGGGGGATTATATAGGAGAAAGGGCAAAGGGGATGGAGCCCTGGGTCCCCAAACCACCCCCGGCGCGCCGCCCTATGGTGTGGGCCCCCTGAGGGCCCCCTCCGGGTCTCTTCGGGACTCTGTGGAACCTTCGGGAATTCTAAGACTTCCGCGCTTCGAATTTTCCAATTCCGAGAATATTTCCAGAACAACTTTTCTGAAACTAAAAACAACAGAAAACAGGGAACTCGCTCTGTGGCATCTTGTCAATAGGTTAGTGCGGAAAATCGATAAAAATGACATAAAGTGTATAGCAAACATGTGGGAAACAATAAGAAAACAACATGGAACATCAGAAATTAAGGATATGTTTATGATGTATCATGGGTTCATGCCTTCTTTGCATCTATGCTCGAGTGACAGAAACATGACGTATGGGGATTTGTTGTTGCCATTAGGGAGAAAACAACGATGTTTATAGTTTTTACATTACACACTTTGCTTACTGCGATTATCTTTTGCTTGCAACTTAATACCCAAGGTTTGCTCGGATGACATTTTGAGGGTGGATTATTAGTCATAGATGCAGTTGGATAACGGTCTATGCATCTTGTTGTAATTCCCGCATGAATCACATAGTAATCATCATGTCATGCATATGCACTACGGTGCAGCCTTTATATCTGCCAATTGCCCAGCTGTAATTTGTTTACCACACATGCTATCTATCTATTTTGGAGGGACACCTCTAGTGAACTGTGGACCCCGGTCCATTTTTCCTCACACTGATAATACAACCACTGCAATCTCTATTTTCAAATTGTTCTTACTGTTTTCCTACTGCCATCATTGTTCTCTTTTCATCTACTGCAAACAAGTATTGTTTTCCACACGACACGTTTAACCTCTTTGTATTCTGCAAAACCGGTGAGATTGAGAACCTCACTGCTTCGTTGGGGCAAAGTGATTTGATTGTGTTGTGTAGGTTCCATGTTGCTTCTGAATCGGTAGTGTGACCTGCCACATCAGCTGCATCAGCCTTCAAAAGTGATTTCTTTCTCCTAATGGTCGACTCAACCTTCGTTTCTTTCCGAGGGAAAACTTGTTGTTGTGATCTTCATACCTTCCTCTTGGGGTCTCCCAATGAGTGCAAGATCTGCACCATCAAGGGGGGCCGTTGTCGGAGGCCTCTACATCGCCATGATCGCATCCAGACAGATGCTGAGTAGTTTGTCTCGGTACTACGGGTCCATAGCAGTAGCTAGATGGTTGTTATCTCCCCTATGCCTCCATGTTTAGAGTCTCATGAGCTGCCTCAAATGATTGAGACCACCGTTATGTAATTGTGCATGTTGTGTTTGCTGGGATCCGATGAACCATGAGATTATGATTAATTTGTTCATGTCAATCTAAGATTCTTCACTTATATTTGTAAAGAGTTTTAATATTGTCTTGCAATGCTCTCCTGTGATTATGATTAGCTTGGCCATGTAGTTGTTTTCACCTCCAAGAGAGGGTTTATATGCTTGATGGTAGGTTCATGCCTCCCTTACATGTGTGCTCGAGTGACATAAATGTGAGGGATGGGGGATGTGTTGTTGCTACTAGGGAGAAAACTGCGGTGCTATTGTCTACGGACGAGGACCACTGGTTACTTTACGTATTTTTCTAAATGCATTTGTTTGCTGCACATAAAGCAATCACTTCGTTGCTGCAACTTAATACCAGAGAGATTTGCTGGATAGCTTTCTTGAGGTGGACTTTTAGATATGGATGCATACTGGATAGCGGTCCATATTCCTTGACGTAATACCTACAATATTAGAACTCGTGAACTATATATGGTCATAGTAGTATTGTTATATGTTCATGATTTGTCAATTTCCCAGCTGTAATTTGTTCACCCAACATGTTTGTTTTCTTTGGAGAGACAACACTAGTGAACGTGTGGCCCCTGGTCCTATTTTCCTCATATTTGCAACATTCTTTTAAGAACTTTTGTTATTGTTTCCTCGTTGCTCCGTTTTTACTTTAATTACTTTTCAAGACTCTATAAGTTCAATTCTCCTATTTTCAACAAGACCGGAAGATTGACAACCTTTCTGAAAGTTGGGGCAAGAGAGAGTTTGTGTTTGTGTGCAGGTTCGACGCTTGGTCACATCGATAAACGGCACCGTTGATACAAGCAACCTTCTTCAAGACTATGAAGTCCTACTGGTTCAATAAACTCCGGTTCCACAACTGGGGGAAATTTCCGCTAGACTACATCATACCTTACGCTTGGGGTCACCCAACGCGCGTGTGATCACGTCAGCATCACTCACCGACATTTGATTCGATGTAGTCATAGAAGATATTTGAACGATCGTAGATCCTCACAACTTGGTCTAGTTGCAAGGATGTCTCTAAGTCTTGCCTCATCAAGGATCACACATGTAATCCCTCTTATGGTGGGCATGCGTACACTCGTGTCAACCTGTCAGCGCCCCATCGTCTAGGACAACGGAAATCTTGGAGTCAACATGAATATCTCCCTTAACATGGATCTATATGATAATCCAATATCATATATACATGAGCATAATTATCTTGTTTGTTTTGGTTTTGCACTTCATGGTAATTGTCTCAAAATTTTGATTATTACATCACAAAATTAATATTACATCAAAGTCCTCATATGACCTTTATTCAATATTAAGTTCGAACTCTATGTATCTCATACGTAAATTCTTGGACAAAGTGGTGAACTGGAAACATTTGCATGTTGCCCCTTTCATTCAACCCTTCTCCAAAAATTCACAATCTTAACTTAATATAATTTCCACTTCTATTTCATGAGAACACACTTTTCTCCTTAATCATTTGTGTTAAAACAGTTGGAGTTAAAGTGGAAATTTACTACCAATAAATATATAGATTTTATGCAAAACCCTTTATCAATTATGCATCATACTTGAGCAATATTGATTAGTATGAACTATCATTAAAATAACTCTAAGTTAATTAATGACAATACTCCAACCTTAACAAACAAATAAACAAAATAATTTTCTTTAGTGGGTTGAGAATTATTTTCGTTTCACGCTTTTACTTATCACACCAAGACATTCGACAATTTCACTATAACATCTCTTAAATCCTTGTCTCACAAAGATTTTATCATCACGATAATTTTGAGTCTCTCAAAATATATCGTGAGTAATTTTGACTAAAAAAATTCTTTGTAAATCATGTTATAATTCTATTAAGTACTTTATGTTTCAATCAAATTTGTTTGATCTCAGTTTTTTATTCAAAATACTCCCACTGATGTCCACTACTATTAAACAAGCAAACTTACGTGGGAAAATTAGATCTCGGGCGTCCATATATGTGAATCACACGGTCCACAATCTTTCGTTCTCCCCACCCTTAATTTATGTCTGTCTCTCACACAATTAAGTTAAAAAAAACAATCTCCTCAAAATCTGCCAGCAAACCCACGCCCCTCCAAGAGGAAACTGACCTCTCTGGTATCCATCACGATTTCCCCATCGCTTCGATGCAACGCGGCGACGCCCCCCACCTTGTCATGTCCACAGATGCCCCATCAGCATCATACCTTGCCTCCTCTCCACGCCATGCCCAACATTCATCTGTTCCACACACATAGATGCTTGATTTACGCCCCAGTAGTTCCACGCTATGCTCCGTAACCGCCGCACCCATCGTCGTGCTGCCTCAGGCGCCACCGTGACTATCGATCGCGGCGAGGCGGAGAAAGAACCGCCATCGACTCCATTGCTTCCTCTCTAGGGTTTCCGAAATCTGGAATCAGAGCAGGAAGAGGGGTTGGGATGTACGTGGATATGGTGGCGGCCGACGTGTCTCTCTCTTAATCAGTCACTACGTGCTTGTGTTAATACCTCAGAGAACTTACTCTTCCTAAAACTAGACATTAATATGGCCCATCACAACAACTGGATTATGTAGCAGGTAGGCAATGTCTTTCGGAGGTAAGAATTATCTAGTATTCAAATAAATATTTCTTTGTAAAATACCACCACTATCTAACACTATCGGCAAAAATTAGTATTGCAGCTTAAGTGTGAGTCTCTAATCAATGTTTTTGGAATTAACAAATTTTAGAAGAACAAAGTGAGAGATGGTTCATGTATGTCTGTTTTCAATTTTTTATTCATCAAACTTAAGAAGCATCGCTTCTGCAGCATCTGATTGTACTGTTGCTTGTGATGTTTTTTGCTATGTATTGTTTGTTAGTGTGTAGAGCTTATATTGCATACAAATGTTTGTTCTCAAGACAAAATATTTCTTTAGTAAAGCGTTTCAGTTGTATAACTCATTTTACTTTTGTTTTTGTTAGATTTTCCAAATGAGGAGAGAAGACCAGAATGACTTATGTATGGTACTTCTTGCAAAGATATAACTATAAACATGAGCATACTAATTGGCCACACATGTAGCCTATGGAGGTATGACTTCTTCCTCATACACTAATTAAACATCGCCAGTTCAGTGCTCCATACAAATTTGTTGCTGCCCGTTGTTGGTCGGCACAGCACTGCACCTGCCCAACTCTGCCGGTTGACTGCGCTGCACCGCTGGACACCGTCAGCTGTCACGACTCTGCTTCCAGCAGTCGGCCATCCCCAACTCGACAACAACATCTCCTTTGTACGTCTTCTTTGCAACGCTGGAAAAACAAGGTTTTGTTGTCAGTTGTACTTCACTTTTCATAAAGTCTATTTGTTGGGAATCAAGATCAGGTTCAATTTCATTAACATATTCTTGCAATCAAGATGTATACATGTAAGTTCGTTGTACCTCAACAAATTAGAAACATCCAGAACTTTCCGGCTCTTTGGGAACACGATTCTGCTGGCTGGTTTGGAATATGACATTATAATCTAGATGAATAGAAGCCAGATGTATCTCTGGTTGTATAAAATGAATTTACGTGTTCTAGCTGAAACACAATGGTTTCCCTTAGCAGATAAGCAGGTCTGGTATGCATCAAATTAAGTGTTATTTTTTGTTCAAAGTATTCCATTTATTTGAATGTCTTGCCTCAGTGACAAATTCAAGTTTACACTTTTAATGACTCACTAAATATATTTTCCTAATATTTAATTAATTGCATGTGGTGGTTGTTGGCTTTTCCCGGTTTATAGTTTTCAGAGGGCACACCCATGAACTTGTGATAGCCCGGGTGAAAATTATCATTGAAAATGTATCAGGGCATGTTCAGTTCTATGCATACATACATATGATTTGTTCCTGCATTTTGTACTCCTATTTTTTTTTACTTTTATGGAACTTATTTTAGATAATTGATTTTTTTCTTTGTTAGCGACATAAAACCTACACTGCAGCATGGAAGGAGCCTCTGGGGGGCATTTGCTAACACATTTAAAGAAAGCATTGACACTCTGTAAACAAGATTGCATGTCTAAAATTACAGACTATGCTGAATTGGACCAGCTGTTACTAGAGCACTTCCATAAAAACACATGTCATTTTTCTACTCCCTCGGTTCTACAATACATGACTTCCATTTGTGAGGGAATGCAAGTATTTAGACCTATTTTAGTGTCTACATACATATATCTTTAGACAAAATGGAAGTCATGTATTGTTGAATGGAGGGAGTACAAGGTTTCTTGATTTTTTTTATGGGACAGGTTTTTTTGTAATGATTGGTGTTCCAATTTTTTTGAATAGCTCAAATTTGCATGCATTTCTACTATATTTTCTTTTAATTTATGTATTGGGTATTTGGTGGGAGCACACTGTGTTTGTAAATGAGTGACGAATTTTCTAGAGGTCACTATGTGTTTACACTTCAGATTTGTGTGTGTAAGCGAGGTATGGTAATTGCTAACCAAACAGGAGGATTAGACTTTACTATTCGCATCGATTGTGTCAACCGGATTGCTTCCTGAGCAGACAACCTGTAGGGAGTAATTAACCATCTTTGGGCTGGTGGTCAAGTTGCAACCAGGTGCTGCCAGAGCTGGCAAACTGTAGCGAGTAATTGTCCATCTTAAGGATGGAGTTTCTAGCCTTGCTACAACTAGTGATTGTAGAGTTTCAAATATGGACGGTCAACATGTAATCTTATAAACAGACTCATTTTGAAGCAGGCCATCACGTATGGAGAATGTGGTCTATCTGTGCTGGGAGCTATCTTTAGAGAAATCAAATTCCATGTAAGTCTAGATTCAGTGATGTTGAAGCTGTAATTTTCCCAATGACTTTTAATTTATTGTTGCAGTTTATAGTTGTGCATCTTGTACTCATGGAGATAGGCCATTATGAGACTTGGTGGGTGAGCATTTTATTTGAAAGAACAAATGGAAATATATGTGCTCAATACCAACTGATCAGCGAGTCTGCATGTTTCTATGCAGTCTTGAAATTTAGCAAAAAATCTCATTAGTAATTTATATTTATTAGTTGAGGCATGCATTGAAAAATTAGTCTCTGAAATTATTCTAGGGATCAACAATGAACAATGAGGTTTGTGATTTTACTTCTTTTTGACTAATAACACAAAGATCGTGCATTGCACGTGCACGCTAACTAGTTTTTATGAAATATTGAAACTTCAATTATTTCATCTATTCCACTTCATCAATATGATTAACCTATCACATTGAGTCTTCAATGGAATTAAGTCAATTGAGAAAAAAATCCATCTTTTATGTGAATTTTAAAATTCACAAGTGACTAGCACTTAATGGATTTTTGGATTAATTAATTAATTTGGAGATAATCTCTAAACCTTGATCGATAAAAGAGTTATATCCAATTTATTTAACAAGCCACAAGACTATTACTTATGAATCATAACTTCCAATACTTAACAATAAGACTTAATGACATAATACAATAAATAAGATAATCAATTTTGAATTCTCAAGTTCGGAACTCCCACAAATATTTTATAGTTCAAACTCAATAGGGTGATACATTGCAAACACATCTACTTTCCTAACCACTTTTCTTGTTTTTTCCCTCACATTTGCATGATTCGGATCAAACTAACACGCATTAACGCTGTTTTCAGCATAATTACCCTTGGTGTTTAGTTTTGTGCAGAAATTCAATTTCCTCAGAAAATTCCAGAAATTATTTTCCCCCGAAGACTCCCGGAGCCTGAAGGATAGCTGGAGGGGAGCCACTGGGCCTCCAGGAGGGTTCTGGCCGCGCCCGGAGGGCTCCTAGGGCCCTGGGACCACCCCAGGGCCCCTTTGGCATAAAGACTCCATCGTCCCCAAAACTCAGAACCCCCGAAGGATTTTCCCGAAAACGATCCACAGCTCGGCAGACACCCGAAACCCTAGTTCGTGAGACAGAAGTTCCTGTTCTGGCACTCTGCCGGGTCGGGAATTGGAGGGATATTGTCGCCATCATCATCGCCATCACTTCTCCATCAACCCTCCATGACCCCCCCTTCAATGTGTGAGTAATTCCCTGCTGTAGGCAGAGGGGATGGTAGGGATCGGAGGAGATTAGTCATGTAATAGATCACTAGATTGTTGGGGCTTGATGCCTAGTATCCACTATTGTTGTTTACTGTTGGTGTTGCAACTTGGAGTGCTTAATGCTTGTCACTTAGGGCCCGAGTGCCTTGATTTCATATATGAACATGTTATGGTTTCACGAGTATAATTGATTTTTTGATCATATCTACCGGTTGTATACACTTATTATTGTCCGGAACTAGAGACCCCAAGGTGACATGGTTGGGATATCGGAGGGGATGGACTTTAGTTCGAGGATTACATGCTTCCACCGTATGTTAATGCTTTGCTCCAGTGCTTGGTAGAACAAGTAACTTAATTACCATAAGTTCCTTTTTGGCCATGTAGCAACAGGATGGTAGGACAAAAGATATCGTGCAAGTTCTTATTGCAAGCACGTACGTCAACTCTCGGGAAACATGCCTATGATAGTTTGTGACTTGGATACTCTCTTATGTATTTGTCCTTCCCTTTGTTACCCTATTACACGGTCGATCTCATTCATGCAACACCCGTACATCCATCCCTATGCCTACTGTGTTTTTAGCACTCTACTTGTTCCGTTTACAATCGTTGTTACTATTGCTACTACTGTTTTCCTGCTACTGTTACTATTAAACTAGTGATGATGTTATATCACTATTACTACTAACATCAAGATACTTTTCAGGTGCAATTGAATTGACGACTCAGTTGTTAAGTCTTATAAATATTCTTTGCCTCCTCTTGTGTCGAATCAATAAATTGGGATGTATTTAATTACCCTCAAAGACTGTTGCGATCACCTACACTCGTGGACCATCACAGGGTTCTTGAACATAAAATATTCATTACAAAATGACCGAACTCAAAATAACTATTATTTCAAAGTTCCAGTGTTGATCCTCTTTATTCACTTGGACTTCGTAGATGATGCAACTAGTATGACGCCATTAAATGCGTCTTCCACTCCGTCTTCCATGCTTTTCTCCTCTCTTGCCTCATTTCCCTCTCACTCTGCAATTAATTACAAATTGATAAATTGTAGTATCCAATACCAAAATCTCTTTGAGACAAGAAAATGTCAATAACTGGTATAACTCTTATACCTAATGTGGTCTCGCCACTTGTCTTTCTTAATTGGTGTAGTCATCACGGCATGGACGAAAACATCCATCTCGGCTGACATGAGCATATGGAAGACTTCTTCAGCTATCTTCTCCACTTCCATTAGATTGTAGCAAGTCACAAATACGAAGTAATATGATGGAAGTGACACGAGGAGTTGGTCAACCGCTTGATTTTCTAGAATTGGAAAATCATTATTCTTAAGGCTCTATGGTATCCCTGTGAACTTGTCTTTGTGCTCCCTTAGTAGACCAAGGCATATGAGTTTGCACCTCAACAGTTCAACATTAAGCTTATGATGACCATGGCAAATTTTCATAGAGAAGCGATTCTTAAAAGCTTCCATGAGATAGAAGGGGCGATAGTGTGGAGAATATTCTCCATTAGGTACCGGGACTTCAGTGTCCAACACATGCTCTACCTCAAGATCTCCGAGAACACCTCTCAAATCATAAACCCAATCACAGAAGTTCACGCTTTACTTAATTAATTTGTTTATCCCCAACAACTCATTCAGACTTATGTTTTCAACGGGATCCGTCTCTACGATAAAAACAAGTTTATTTAGATTCTATAGTTCAAATTTAATTTGCACTACTTAATTCAATAAAATTGAATCAACATATGCTCCCATTGAAACTGATATTCCTCATAATCAACTTTAAGTGAAACGAGATCCCAATAAATTAATACAAGAAAGATGGGTACATCTCAACCAATCACAACCTAAAGTGTAGACCACCATGCCAATAACTCAATGTGATTATCGCTCATCTTTCGATGAATGTATTCCGAGCTCATAACTAGTTATGCCTGAACGTCAATACTGAAAGTGCAACATGGTCAACTAGAGGGGGTGAATAGGTTGACTACCAATTTTTCTTCTTTTCCCTTTTAGTTTGGGCTAAACAAGTAATACAAGGTTGTCTAGATGTGGAACTAGGTGAACAACATATGTGATACAAAACACAATACTCAACAGAAGTAATATGTAAGGTAACAAGATAAACCACAAGTGTAAACAAGGAGACAAGGATATGTTTCCCGTAGTTCCTTCCCAAGGGAAGTACGTCTACGTTGGAGAGGTAGGGAGCCACCTAGGCGCTCCTCAATAGCACGGATATGCACACCTTATTCTCCTTGAGCTTCTCCGGTGAGGGAGATTCTCGTTTCCACTATGAGGTCGACTTGAAGGCGTTGACCAAACCTTTACACAAGGTTGAGGCATCTCCACAAGATGTATGGAGGCTCTCAATCAATCTGAAGCTTCTTGCAACAAGGTGGAAGCTCCAAGCACAAGTTCTATTAGGGTTTCTAGGCCCCAAATAGGATTCTAGATCTACTAGGATGTGGTGGATGGATTTGCAATTCCTTTGGTGGAATCACGGATCTAGATATCCTCTAGCTCTCCACAAAGTATCGAAGTATTTGGGTGGTTGGAGAGGGAGATCTAAGTAGTTGAAGATCGCATTAATGGCTAGGAGAGAGAGAGTGTAAAGCTTAAGCATTTGGGAGGTAGGGGAAGGGCATTAAATACCCCTTCCCAAATATGGTTGTTGGCCATTTTCCCGCAGCAGCGGTAGTACCGGTGTTCCCATTGGTACTACCGGTGGATCCTCTTATCCAGAGCCAGAGTGGCTCTCTCCTTCATAGCTGGTTCCGCAGTACCGGAGGTACCGGTGCAAACACCGGAGGTACCGCCCACCGGTACTACCGGTGGCCTCCGCCCTGACCTCTGCGATGTGCCAACAGAGCACCAAATTAGCGGACCCACCACCGGTGGCGATCCTCTCCCTGAGAGCCTGAAGAGGTAGCGGAGGTACCGGTGGTAACACCGGAGGTACCGCCCACCGGCACTACCGGTGACCTTCGATGTAGCCTCCGTGATGTGACAACAGAATGGCAATTTGGCGGAGGTACCACCAGTACCGCCACCGGATGCCCCCGCATGGGGTTGTGCTAGGAAGTACCAGGGGCGGTACTACCGGTGGTTTCACCGGTACTACCGCCACCTGGGAAACCACTTCCCAGACTTAGCTTTTTGAGCTCTTTGCCGGTGGAGAAACGCCGCGAGGACCCCGCATATACTTAAACAACGATTAGTCCTTAAATTGTCTCATCATCAATTATCAAAACGGAAGATGATTTTTCATTCTCCCACTTTTTGGTAATTCATGACAACACAACAATTTGCAACAAGAGGTCTAAACAACATGGACGGAGCTCCCCCTAGAGTTATGATCCCTTCATGATGAATGAACCGAGCAAGATAAATATGATATAAAGGAGAGATAACTTGCTCACAAACACAATATTGAACCAAACGAGTATGATAGAAATTCAAACACGAGGTTTACATGTCTTACACCATGCATGACGGGGTTCACAAATAAAAGTATTAAAACACCGAGGTTCACAAATAACCGATTCACAATCATTAAAGAGACAACATAAATAGCAATGCTTGTGAAAGACCCTTGCAAATACCCAAACGATCCTAGAGAGATCTCTCCCCCTTTAGCATCAAGATACCAAAAAGGATAAAGATCGACACTAACGTCCCAAGGCTCACTCGGAGACGTCATCCATGCTTGGAGGACGAGCACAGTGACGAGAGCTAGTAGCTTATTCTCCAGGTTCCTCATCAGACCACTCAATAATGTCTCCCTTTGAATCTCTGGTCGACCACCTGCCGCAAGTAGTGATGATGTCCTCAACTGGAGAATCGACCATCTCACCGCCATCACGGTGAAGTTGCCTGGCGTCTTGAGAAGCCCTGGGGTGCCTGAGCTCCTTGTCATAGTGCACCTCCCACTGATGCTGCTCAATCTTCTTGTTCACACGGAACACTTTCTTCAGAGCACGAGCCATCTACTTGACTGCACTATCAGAAGAAGGGGGACGAGAGGGCCCAACTTCTTCTTCTTCATCAATCACAACCCGAGGCTTGTCCTTGCCCTTAAGAGAAGTTGGAGTGGGGTGCTCAATGGGCTCGGTGTGATCCTTGATAAGGAGCTGTTTCTCCTTGTGAGAGACCCACGAAGAGTCATCAAGGGGATCCTCCGGGTGCTTAGAATCCCAAGAATGCAAGATGATCTTCATTATAATAGGCCCATATCAAGCATTTTTCGGCAAACAATGGTGGACCACAACTCATTCCAAATGAAGTCAAGCACATGAAGTTTCTGAGTCAAGCCTTGGGCCCTTTTCTCATGGGTAAGAAGCATGAGATTCTTGAGATACCCTTTGATTTCGTCCACATTTCCAACCTTAGGATTGATGGTCTCACGATAGATGCGAAGCATAATTTCATAGGTGGGGTAGAGACCCTTGGAGAACCCTACAACATACTTCTTCCATGAGTAGAGAGGGGTGAGTTGGTCCTTGCTGATAGTCTTCCCGGCGGAATGAATGTGAAACCACTCACTATCATACTCCGGACCACCACCAAAGGGACCATGATCCGGATAGCCACCAAGAAGAACATATAATGTGGACCACTCGGGAGTAAACTGCTCACCCTTGGTCATCCAGATGATATTGCGCACTGTCTCGTTGCCAAGGTGTACTGTTGCCAGAAACTCACACACAAGCCCTTCATCATAACCTTGCTGCAACTTCATGATAGGACGAAGACCAAAGGCGTCAACGATGTCAAGATCTTCTCCAAAATAGTCTGGCTTCCTCTCCATATGGTCAAGGCAAATGGCATGTTGAGTGGCCACATTGTCTTTTGGCTTCCTCATGAGTATCTCATTATATATCTGAGCTTGGAAAACAGTGTGAAAATGAGTACCCCGTCCACGAGGCATCAAGCAACTCCGCTTAATGACATATTGGCTTTCACGCCGAGTTGCAAGGAATATGGATTCAGACACTTGAGAGGCATATTTTTCCTTCCGAGGAAGGGTCTTCTCTGGAGCAGGGGATCTAGGCTTGCGCTTGGGTTGAGAAGGATCAAGGGTTTCTTCAATTTCATCAACTCGCGGTGTCTTCCTACACGCCTTCTTCTTGTTACGACCTCCTCTTGAGCCACTAGCATCTAAGAATGAAAGTAGAAGGAAAAAAGCATAAAGAAGAGGATATGCCCAAAGTTTTAATGTGCACAAAGCAAAAGAATCAAGAGTAGTGAATAATATGAAGAATCAACGATGAAATAGGGGCATAAGTACATAGATCCATCCTAAGAATCGACGTAGTTTGTTCCTACTAGTCACAATCGAAATTCCTAGGGTTTGTGGGAGTGAATCTCTACTCCATACGCACAAACACGAAGAATCATGGTGCTCCTAGTGCATCTCCATTCTTCAACGAGATGGAAGAGAGAGGGAGCAACATACCCGGATCCATGGCGTAGATCGAAGGAGGAAGAACATTCATGGGGCCCCCCCGAGGCAAGGAGGAGACCTCCCGGCGGTGGAGCGGCTCTTCCCGGCGGCAGAGAAGATGGGGGCAGCGGTGGTTTTGTGTGGGGAGAGGTTGGGGTGAGTGGGGGGAAGTAATATCTAATAGATCCCTTCCCCCTGGTCGGCCTAGGGTTACCCACAAAAAACCGCAGCTAGCGGTACTACCGGTGGAAACACCGGAGGTACCGCTCCATGTACTACGGTGCAGCGCGGTACTGGCCCACTGCGCAAAAATTCCGCACCAGCGGTAGTACCGGCGCCTCAGCGGAGGTATCGGTGTTTCCACCGGAGGTACCGATGGGCCCAGTTTATGCACGCCGAGATCAGAAAAACAAGAGCATCGAGATGGAATTGGGCTTTTGGGGAGAGAAGGCTTGGGATTGGAAAATTGTAACTGTCATACGAGATGCAACATATACGCAAGTTCGCAAGATGCAATGAAGAAAAACCGAACTTGCGCAATTTGCCGAGAAGGTTAAGGATATGCACGGTAACGAACCAAAGAAAACCAACTCCTCAAGGAGGAGGTCAGTGGCCGTCGCCACCATGTTTGAGTGTGCACTTTGGCACCGCGAAGATGTATCTTGGGTCCAAAAGTACTACTCACAATGAAGCATAATAAGTCATAAAATGACTAGATATGCAATAAAGAATTGATTTACGCATAATAAGAGGAGTGATCACTCATGAGTTGAGTGACACTCCCCTTATGTCCATGCCTACATCCAAACCTAATAGCAAGTATAATGGAGGTACTTATGCAAGGTATCAAGTGAAGTTAGACGAATCGATGACATTTACTTCATTCCTCAAAGCTTGAAATCTTGGTTCATCAAGAGCCTTCGTGAAGATATCCGCAAGTTGATCCTTGGTTGATACATATGAGAGATCAATATCACCCTTCTCAACATGGTCCCGAATAAAGTGATGACGAATCTCGATGTGCTTCGTCTTGAAGTGAAGAACGGGGTTGTAGGCGATCTTGATTGCACTCTCATTGTCACATAGAAAGGAACTTTGTCAAAAATGACACCATATTCTTCAAGGTTTGCCTCATCCAAAGAAATTGAGCACAACTTGCCGCGGAGATGTACTTGGCCTCGGTGGTGGAGAGAGCAATGCAATTTTTCTTCTTGGAAGATCAACACACCAAAGAGCGACCAAGGAATTGGCAACCCCCGGATGTGGACTTCCTATCCTTCTTCTCTCCCGCGTAATCCGCATCCGAATACTCAATGAGCTGAAAACTTGATCCCTTGGGATACCAAAGACCAAAATTTGGGGTATGAAGTAAATATCGAAAGATTCGTTTAATCGCTTCCAAATGACTTTGCCTCGGAGAGGCTTGAAACCTTGCACATTTACCTATATTATACATGATATCCGATCTAGATGCACAAAGATAAAGTAAAGAGCCAATCATGAAGCGGTATACCTTTTGATCTAGCTCTTTACCATTCGGATCGGGTTTCAAGTCAAGGGTTGTGGACATGGGAGTCTTCATACGCTTGGCATCATGCATATTGAATCTCTTGAGCATGTCTTGGGTATACTTGGCTTGTTTGATGAAGATTGCTTCATGATATTGATTGACTTCAAAACCAAGGAAATACTACAATTCTCCCATCATGAACATCTCAAACCTATCGGTCATAAGCTTGCAAAACTATTCATTGAACTTGGTGTTAGTAAACCCAAAAATGATGACATCCACATATAGTTGGCACATGAACAAGTCACCTTCTACCGTTTTGATGAAGAGGGTGGGATCGATTAAAACAACATTCAACCCACGGTCTACTAAAAACTCTTTAAGGTGCTCGTACCACGCACGTGGAGTTTGTTTAACTCCATAGAGCGACTTATCGAGTTTATAGACATGATTGGGATGGTTGGGATCCTCGAAACCCGGAGTTTGCTTGACATATACTAACTCATTAATGGGACCATTTAGGAAATCACTCTTAACATCCCAAATGTAAATGTGGCTGCAATTTACGTTTTTTTCAAGAACTGTTCTGTGCAATTTACTTAAAATCGCGCCTACCGCAGCTGACACGGGCCGGCCTATGGCCCTAGGAGACCCGTTCACAGAATCCGACCCAGACACGTAACCGACCCAAGCCCAACTCTCCGCCGTCTCCCTCCTCCCAAACCCCAATCACCATCCGGTCAGAGCATCGCCTCCTCGAGTTCTCATCCCCGTCAAATCTAGCTAGGGTTACACTTGGACGACCGACCTCACAGCAGGATCCCATCGCCAAGCACCCGCCGGCCGGACGAGGAGGGAAGGGTAAGGCTCGGCGGATCCGAAGATGCCGCAGCGGCACTCGAAGAACAACAACGATCTCGCCTACTTCACCTACGAGGAGAAGCGGAAGCTCGGGTACGGCACGCAGCGGGAGCGGCTGGGCAAGGACTCCATCAAGCCCTTCGACGCATGCTGCCTCTGCCTCAAGCCGCTCATCGACCCGCTCGCCTGCCCCAAGGGCCACACCTTCTGCAGGGAGTGCATCCTCGAGTGCCTCCTCGCGCAGAAGAAGGACATCAAGCGGTAACTCTTCTTCATCCGGTCATTCGTTGCTGGGTCATCTCAGGACTGTTAAATTCTAGAGCGTTTTGCCCCGCCGGCACAACAATTTGTGAGCAACCATCCTTCTGCTCCTAGGATTATTGGGTTCCTCATGGAGATGGTTGTTCAGCTGTCGTAGGCTTCAATTTTCTTTGCTATGAGAACATCTCTTTTAGCAGTTTAGTTGCGCGACACTGGAGATCTCGTGGTTGAAGAAATTTGAAGTGGCAATTATTCCTGGAATAGACTATTTCATCCATGAATTTTAAGATAAAATTGTTTGCGTCGTCATTGGATTTCCAGTTTCTACCAAGTTCTAATCACTCTGAACAGTTTCAGTATCACCTAGGCTGGTACTTCCCCATGCCATTTGCCATCAACCTTATAACAATTGGTCATTAAAGTAGTTTACTTGTTAGAGTTAGTGTTCCGGTTCTTGCACATGCAAAGTTGGCCTTAAGTTATCTGCTTGTTCAACCGAATAAATCAGATGGAGCTCTAAGAGTTTATCTATCCTTCTTCCAGCAAGCTTATAGCTCACGATTCCCAGAAAAAGCATGAGAAGGAAGACGAGGAGGAGAAGCTGATGTTGCAAAAATCCAAGGAGTTGGACGCTTTTGACCAGCAGAATCACGGGGCAGTCCCCCAATACTATGACCGCAGCGGTTCGCAAGACAAGAATGGATTCCATGGAGCCAACAGTGTGAAGACTACCTCCTTTGAAGAGGAAGCCCTCCGCACCATGAAGGCGTTCTGGCTTCCGTCAGCTACACCCGAAGCTACTATCAAGGTAGATGCCCCCTCCACTGACACAGTCTGCCCCGAGGGGCAGGAGAAGCTCAAGCTGAAAGCGCTCTTTCCTATTTCTTTCACTGAGGAGAACGCTGACCAGAAGGGCAAGAAGTCGGTGGAGAAGAGCTACATGTGCCCCAGTTGCAAGTCCACTCTCACTAACACCATGTCCCTGGTGGCAATCAGCACCTGTGGCCATGTCTTCTGCAAGAAGTGCTCCGACAAGTTCCTAGCAACAGATAAGGTCTGCTTGGTGTGCAATAAACCGTGCAAAGAGAGGAATTTGGTTCCTTTGGAGAAAGGAGGAACAGGTTTCGCCGCACACGATGACCACTTAGAGGCAAAGAATTTCAAGCATTTAGGGAGTGGTTCTGGGCTAGGATTAGTGAGGCCTGCTCCTAAGGCGTAGCCTTTAACGATTTAGCTGTTGTTGTATAATGTGAGTTATCGTCATCTCCAGAATATATGTTAACCTGGAATTTTGTTTCAAGTTATCAATATCTCTGTAAGAAGTTTGGTCTGAAAGAATGCTCAGGTTTTTATGATGCAAGTTAATTACGGTTTTGCTTCTTCTGGTTGGCAGACATTATCTAATTCCTCTTGCGCTTTATAAGCATAGTCATTTTATTTTTGTTATACTGTAGCTTCTATCTGAACAAGTTTCGCATGTCATGTTTTTGTGTGTGTTTAAGCATCTCACATCATGAGCAGATTTGCATTAACTGTATTTCCACGTATCTGTCATGCTTTGATCAAATTCAGACAACCTTATGATCAGATTTGCATTTCCATGTATCGTCACGCTTTTATCAAATTCAGAACCTAGTGGCATTTTGGAACGCGTGAATCGGAAAACATAGTTATAGGAAATATGAAGTGCACGTAGTGCAGGATCAAGAAATAAGTTCCCTTAAGGTATGTGGATGGTTCATGGAAAATAGCATAGGAATTTAAGAATGTATAGAAAGAGTGTCGATTGGGATTAGATGACTGCTTTCTACAGGAATTTTACTATCCAGCAATGAAATAATGCTCCAAAAGTCTTAAGGAAACAATCAACAATTCTAAAGAGCCATTTATGGTGGCCTATTTTGAAATATCCTTTAGTGCCAATATGGTTTTACAGTGCTGCATATTCTATCTCTAACAGATATGTATACATTTAGACAGGCGAATAAGCTAGCCAAGTCTATGTGAGAGAATTCAGAGAGTGAAAAGGAGCATTTAGGCCTCACATACCTCTACAGTCTACACAGTCACAGGAGGAAAACAAATACCAAAACTGGCCAAGTTACGAGCTATCCATCAGATGGGAATGAACGGTCCCGTTTTGTCAGACACAGGTCGATACAAGATAAAGAAATAAAAGAACTTGACAAGGATAATGGAAATGCTGACATGGACGCCTTGGCTTCCACTCACAGACAGAACGCCTGGAAGAGCTTAGGGGGACCACAGTCCATCAGCAACAGATAGCCAACCAACTTGGGGCTGGGGCTAGGATCAGAGCTCCATTGAAGCTGAAATGGCAAGCTTGCAGAGTATGATTTCCAAACAGGTATGTGCTTGAACCCTGTTGTCAGCCTTCTCTTGATTTGGTTTCCTTTGTGAACCTGGTGTTCGTTTTCAGTTGGTTGCGCCAAATTGTACAGTTACTGCCAGGCTGAATGGGGCTCCTCCGTCAGTTGTGAATGCAAGCTCAGGCGAAGCATCCTCCGATGAGAAGAGTAATTCTTGTGTGCTGTTTATCCCAATGTGTTTCTTCTTATTAGCAAAACGAGAATTGTTAAAGAGAATATCTCTTCCTCACCTTACAGAGGTCACAAAGAGGAGATTAGCATTGCTTGGTGCTGGAGCATTATCCACTGTCCTACTGAATAGCAGCTCGGCATACGCTGAAGGTATGGTCATTCAACTGTTGTTCGGTTTCGATTTCAGTGCAATCTCCCTGCTCTCGGATAGCCTGTAGGATTTGGTGAGCCACTGCTAACTGGAGTTATTCCTAGATTCCAGAGGTACAGAAGAACTACCGCTCTTACGTCGATAAAAACGATGGATACTCGTACCTCTACCCATCTGATTGGAGGGTAATTTGCCATATCTGCTGCATTAGTACTCCATGATTCGGATGCCAAATAAGTTTTGGTTCAGGTGGATTACCTATTGGCTCATTCCTATCACTTTTGTTCATGGCGGTCATGTCAGGATTTCGACTTCTTGGGCCATGATTCGGCGTTCAAAGATCGTAATGTGCAGCTGCAGTCTGTCCGTGTGGCCTTCATTCCTACTACGAAAACAGATATCCGTGACCTAGGTCCAATGGATGAGGTAGCATTTCGTGTGGTCTCTTGAACTTTTGTTGGCTATGTAAACTCTAGGCAATGCTTTCAACCTATAGATTCTCGTGTTGCCTTTTTTCTGAACATTTCTCATATTCCATCAGGCGATCTTCAATTTGGTAAACAATGTCTACGCTGCCCCAAACCAAGTACCGGCGATCTATGACATGCAAGAGGTTTGATGTCTATTCCTGCTAGCAAATCAAACCATTTTTTCACAAGTCTTAAACCAACGACAAAACTGATAATATCGCCAATCTTCCAAGTTCTCTCAGTAGCTCAGTCATAGTACAATTGGTCTCATCGGAATGGATATGAACAACGCTGTCTACTATTGGCAGCGTACGGTGGACGGCAGAAATTACTGGACATTCGAGTACGATCTGGAGGCTCCTGGCTACGGCATCTCGGCGTTCGCGACGGTCGCCATCGGGAACGGGAGGCAATACACACTGATTGTCACAGCAAATGAGCGGCGGTGGAGCAGGCTGCGTAACAAGCTGAAAGTCGTCGCAGACTCCTTCAAGATCTCGGACATGAACGCGTGATCCTACTGGTGCCAGTGCAAGGCAATCAGTAGTACACCCTGAGCCCGAGAGGAGCCGAATCAGGCTGTTCATACTTTGTACGGATCATCTAGTAGTAGATTCTAAGTTTCTAACTACGTACAGAGTATGTACTATGCATATACCGTAAAATTCTTACAATGGCCAATCTGTTTTCTTGTCTCGTGGGAGGACAACTCACCATTCTGTTGAATAGACAATCGCGGCCAAACGGGCATAATCATCACGGCACCAAGAATTTGAGCCATTAAGAATATTATTTCTTTACACACATGTCAATCATCAAATGTGTGCATTACAGAGAATCAAGTGCACAAGCCCAAGAAAGAATCATCATATATTACAACAATTACAATGGACTCCAAACTTGCTATCTATTTCCAGGAATAAGTTCCCTACAGTTTCAGCACAGCTAGTTATCTGAATGAATCTCCAGTCGAAAATTTTGTCAAGACCATGCCACCGTTCCGCTCGCCACCAGCTCCACAACATGGAGGAGCTACGTGTCTGGACAGAGAGCGACAGGGAGACTTGATCATGTCCTAACATAATTTACACCTAACAAACTCAGCATAAAATAATCACATTAGCCGATGTTGGCGAAGGCCCTTGCCAAAATGGGGTTGCATCAGTCTAACATACAGACCGTTCAGGTCCATCAGAGAGTCATGTGAGCCCTGCTCAACTATCCTACCACCATTTAGGACAACGATGTTATCCACATGCTTCATCATCGCTGCCCTGTGCGCAATGAGGATCGTTGTCTTGTTCCCCATGACCAACGTGTCGAGAGCTTCCTGGACTACTCTACTTGATTCTGACTCGATCGCAGAGCTGGCTTCGTCCAACAGCAATATCGGCGCATTCTTCAGAACCACCCTAGCAATGGCGATCCGCTGCTTCTGCCCAGGAGTGAGATCAACCCCTCTCATTCCCACATGAGTGTCATAGCCATGTGGCAAGCTACTAATGAAATGGTGAGCATTGGCTATCCTTGCAGCTTCCTTCATCTCGGCCTCAGTCGCGTTGTGCCTTGCATAGATAATGTTCTCCCTTATTGTTGTCGAGAAAATCACGGGCTCTTGCTGAATTAGGCCCATGTGGCTTCGCAACCATCTCAGGTTGAACGCATTCAGATCTCGGCCATCCAGCAGAACCTGGCCAGCCACTGGATCATAAAATCTCTCGATTAAGGAAATGATTGTGCTCTTCCCAGATCCTGAAACGCCCACCACTGCAACTGTTTGCCCACCACTCACCTTAAGATTAAAATTGCTCAGCACAAGGACTTCTGGACGAACTGGATAGGAGAAATCAACACTCTTGAATTCAATGCTCCCATACACATTCGGTGGTTTCAGGCCAGTGCTGTCATCAGGATCAATCTTTGGCTCTCGGTCAATAATTTCAAACACTGAAGTGAGAGACTTGCGCCGTTTAAGTATGTACGGAGCGAGTCCAAAGGGCTCCACCAATGCAAAGGACGCAAACGAGAATAGAATGTACTGTTTTAACCCTGTGGCTATTGTCAGCCGCTGCTTGTCCACTGAGGTGGCAATGTACCACAGAAGAAGGGCATTGCAGGCAAAAAGAAGAAACTGCGACAATCCAAAGCCAAAGCCTATAGCCAATCCTTGCACGAGACTTTGCTTCAGTATCTTACCAAGATGTATTTTGTAGAGTTCCATTATCTTGTCTCCAGCACAAAAAGCTACAACGGTGTAAATGTTGCGGACTGCATCTTCAAGCACTAACGAAGCTTTTCTATGCATCTCCTGGATTCCTTTTGAGAAGCCAGCAAGCCATAATTTCTGTAACATGGTTTATCATAAGAATTCAGAGCATGCCTATTTGCACTGATTCTAACATAAAATACCCAGTATAAAGTTACTGAATACCAAATTGCGTGGTGATTTGCATGCAGTTCAAGATTAGTGTGCAAATTCGATGTATAAAAGATGCAATTAACAGTATTAGATGGACACTCTTGCTAAGGAATACCAAACATGTTATAGAAAGACGGTAAAAATCATGTTGATTATTGTCAGAAAAGGCCATTGTAACAGGATATAAAATATTTTAGTGTTTAATATGTGCACTGATCCTTAGCAAATTAGTAAGAATTTTTAGCAGCGTGAGGTATATGCTAGATATTGGATCCATGTGTTCAAGTGATAATTTCCAAAGCATCCAGAACCAGTGAGTTGCTTTCTTAGACTTAATTTGTATGTTCACCTTTTAAGATCCGAGGTAATAACGAAATAAACCTAGGCAAGACTGGGATCAACCTCGGTATTTGATTTTTGAGAAGGCCCTTTGTGATATATATTAGCATATCCTTGCTTCTATTTAAAGGGTTTTCAAATTCAAACTCTCAGCATATACAAAAATACGCAAACAATAGACACCACAACTTCTGTATCTGTTAACATGCCAAAAAATGCCATTGGTGTTTTGAGGTGATATAATAGACCAATAAACCTTCAGGCTGTATTACCTGTGCAATGGCAGAGACAACAAGAACAGGTAAAGTTGCAAGTGCAACAAGCGCCACCCGCCATCCCAAAAGCATTCCAATAAGAAGAGCTACAGAAACCGCGGCAGTGTCTTGTATGAATATGGAAAGGCGGTTACTAAATGCAGCGCGAACAAATGTTGCATCATTTGCCAGGCGCATGGACAGTGTATCAGCACTGTTCTCCTCTTTGTCAAACCATCCAGCTTCATTGCGCAGCATTGCTGGGAAAGAACTTTGAATTAGTGTGAAATCTAGAAGATTCAATCTAACTTCACATAGACTACAACAAACAAAGCAACTCATATGTATAAAGGTTAAAGGCACAAATAACATACCAGAGAACATCATTCTTCTTATACGTTCAGTCATCTTCTCCCCCATTATTCCAAAATAAAAATGTTGCAACCAGTTGACCAGCACTGTTATTACACCCATGCCTACTATGAATAAACACCACCTGTTCACTTCATGGTGCATGTCACTAACTTCTATTTGATAATATGCTGACACTGTAAGTGCTATTGTGTAAGCGAGCAGTGGATTAAATGAGCCAAATATAGCAGCACCAATTGTGCCTAAGAGAGCATAAGGCCATTCAGCAATACTAAGTGCTGCAAGTCTCCAAAATGATGGTGGCTTGTGATGTTGCAATTCATCTGGTTCACTCTGTTCAGAACTTGTATCATCCCGTTCACTCTGTGGTCTACTAAAAGTTTGTGAATGTGAACGCTCATTCTTTGGATCAGAAGTTAAAAGAGGGGATATAGGTGAGTCGGGTCCTGAATTCTTCGAAGATTGCCGTTGTATGGGATGGATGCCAACTTTTGGAAGATCGGGCAATTCCATTTCAAAACTGTCCATACTCTTAATGGATGGTGCTCTTTCAGTTGCAACTAAAGGTATTCCATTATCTATAGTTTGTTCTGAAGGTGGGCTTTGATCTTTTGGTGAATCATGGGAGTTTCTGTTGGTGTCTGGTCGCCAAAACTGAAGCATGCCATGTGTTCTCTGAAGAGAAGGTGATTTCGCCATCTTAGGAGAGGACGATTCTTGAAAGTTTTGGCTAACTGGTCCATCCTCAAATTGTAGTGACTTGCGCTCCCTACTATTCTTGGTCGGCATCCTGAGGAAGATTGAAAGAGTATAAATATAGTAGCTATGATTAAGTCATGCAAATCTAACACAGCTGAAACAAAATAAGAACCACAAGGTTAACCAATATTCTTTCAGCGTGATATATGCCAAGCTGGGCATAAAAGCCTTTTATCTAAAAGAAAAAAAAATCATATACGCCTCGAACTCATGTTAACATAGCATACTGAGTTCCATGCACCAACCAATTCGCACAAAAGCTTAAGCTATCGAGGAAAGGCGAACAATTCCCTTTATGCCCCCTCAGTCAAGGTATGCTTTATCAGGAAAATGATGTGGACTCAATACGGGCTAGAACTGGACACACTTTTTTTTACTTAAAACTGTGCCAGCTAGGTCTCAAACTCAGAACCCATGGCTAGTCTAGACTGAAAACGATATGGTACTAAATCTAAACTAGTACAAACTTGTATTCGTACCAGAATATTGTCCAGAAAACAGCTTACCTCTTAGGAAGTTTTGTTGCTTCCTCACATCTTAAGAGCTCAGCATAAAGGCCATCCAAGTTTAGCAATTCATCATGTGTCCCCATTTCAACAAGATGTCCCTCCTCCATTACAGCTATGTAATCGGCATGTTTAATGAGGCTAAGACGCCTAGCTATTATAATGGTCGACCTTCCCAACATGAGAACATCTAATGCATCTTGCACAGCCTTTTCAGCTTCAAAATCAAGTCCTCCTGTGACTTCATCAAGCAAGAGAATTGATGGACTCGAAAGCACAGCACGAGCTATAGAGATTTTGATCTTCTGCTCATCAGTCAGTGACATACCAGCTCGACCAACCTAGGGAGGTAAATAAAATCAGAATGGTAAGAAAATGGAATGGAGCATCCATGCTTAATTATTTGGCACTGCCATTACCTGTGTTTCATATCCCTTTTCCAGTGAGCTGATAAACCCATGGGCATGTGCTGTCTTGGCTGCCTCTTCTATTTGATCAAAAGTAGCGAATCTTCCATAAGCAATGTTTTCACGAATGCTCAGACTCAGTAGTGCAGGTTCTTGTGTAACCAGACCAATTTGGCTTCTTAACCATTCTACTTTCAGATTCTTAATATTTTCCCCATCCAGAAGGACTTCCCCTGAAAACAATAGAAGAGCGGCCTTAGCAAATGGAGAAAGTGGACAGGGAAACTGAAGATGCTTCTTAATGATGTTACCTAATGTTGGATCGTAGAATCTCTCCATTAGAGGAATTATGCTGCTTTTCCCTGAGCCATTTCTACCAACAAGTGCAACAGTCTTTCTAGCCGGTACGCTGAGAAAGAAACCACTTAAAATTGGAATCTCAGGACGTGAGAGATAACTGAAGTACACGTTTCTGAATTCGATGTTCCCCTGCACTTGGGGTATGGTGGTCCCTTCAAGGTTGGTGCTTGCAGTTGAACGGCTTATCATCTCATATAGTCTATAAGCAGCAATCCGCCCTTGCTCAAATGAATAGAAGTTTGTAGCTGCCTGGTTCAGACCACTATAAATCGGGAAGAATATATTAGTTAAAGACAATACTTGACGGGGAAAAGGAGGGGAATGTATAGGATTAGGTTGCTTACAGGCCACTCAGAATTACAGAGAACAAAGCTACCACGACTTCACCACCATCAGCTTTCCCACGAGCAATCAGGTGTCTTCCTACCCAGAGTTGCAAAGCACATGAACAAATGGCCAATCCATATGTAAATCCAAGGCCAATTCCTTGGACAAGGCTTATCAAAATTCCATATCTCAGGGTCGCTTGAAGTGAGGTAGCATAGGAGTACTTTGCAAGAGTTTCATTTGTAAAGGCATACAGCGTCCTGATATATGAGGTGGCCTGCACATCCACATGTTTTTGTCAAGTAAAATATGGCACCAGTCATATCTGGACATATTTTTATTTGCACATGCTACAAGAATAGTATACAATGCACAATACGAAGAGTGGAAAAATAGCTGCTCTCTGGCAGTGTTCTCGATCTTAGAAGGTCGTCACCAGTAAATAAACACATAAGAAATAGACAACTTGGCAGAATTCATAAGGAAAAACCTGTTCAGCAATACTAGCTGCTTCGGCATATGCATCTTGAATGTTTTCAGCCAGTCTGTGGAGAAATATGTTAGATATTCCTCCAGCAGCAACAATCAAGGGTCCAGTGGCAAGAGTTAGAAGTGCTATTTGCCAACAATTGATCAGGCCAACAATGAGACCACCAGCAAATGTGGCCATATTGTGTATGTAGTTGCCTACCTATAAAAGCACTCAGTTGTTAGAACAGACCAAAATCGTCGAAGTTCATGCTGAGAATGTACTTATAGAGCAATTAAATCACAATTCACTCTGAACTTACTTTCTCACTAATAGCTGACTGAATGAGCAACACATCGCTCAGAACTTGACTAACTATATCACCATTGTTTCCATATGTATCAAAAAAGCTCATGTCTTGATTTAGCAAGACCTGGACATATTTTGATCTTATGACAGCAGTCTGCCGTTCCCCAGTGAGAATCCAGCATGAAACCTCTGGAGAATCAAAATATTAGTTACATACACTCATGCTAAACGAGAAATGCACTTCAAAACGAAAATTCTTAACTTACCTATCCATCCTGCAACAAAAACGCCAGCAGCTATGTAGACGATATACAGAGCATGCTGCAAAAAACATAGATGCAATGATTGTAAGAGAACAAGTTATAGATTGGACAGTAGAATGGATTGAAGAGAAGTGCTAAGACAGGCACATATATTAGCACTCTTTTGGAGGAAAAGGTAGTGTTACTAGTTTGGCTTACTACAAAAAACCTGTAATTGAATGTCACAGCAGAACGAAAACTAATTTTTTTTGGGATTGTGCAGTAAATTGGCACTTCTTTCCGGCTTCTGGGAGGGCTTCTCCTGAAGCTCCTCTCCACTAGCATCTCCCAGAAGCCCGCCACTAATTTGTGAGGCGGGCTTCTGGGAGAAGCTGGTGGAGAGTAGCTTCTGGGAGAAGCCCTCCCAAAAGCCAAAAAGAAGTGCTTACTTTGGTTACGGTAACCAACTTGACCATATATAAAATCTGACCATTGGACACCATTGTATCGATCATTCATACCAGCATGGCCATACATAAAATTGCAATTGGCAAATTCCCATCAATCCATCAGTTACAAACTTAACTGAAGAAATTATCATAGGGAACCTGCATAAGTACACAAGGTTCCAGAGAGGCAACTACCGTCATATATGTGTCCACTTAAGTGTTGAAGGTAACCCAGTCGCTTTACATATCAAGGTCAATAACCGTTTAAGCCATATAGGTGCTTAAAGATGGGACTGGCCACTTGCTAACGGCTGACATCTATTTAAAAGTTAGAACAGCAGTCCCTGACGCTCTACTAGGGATCTAGAACTCCAGGATTTTGTGGCAACCCCAGGGATCCCCGTGGCCAGCGGGGAGGAAAATTATGTAATATTTTTCTGTTGTTTTCATGATTACGCTTCTTCAGATGCATCCACTATACAAGTCACCAACTAAAATAGCAAAAGTTAAGATCCAGACATTCCATTTGCACCACTGTACTAGCACAGAGTCACCAACATGAGACTTAACATGACCAACCACGGTGCATTCAGTTTTGTGCATCCCTAACTTGTCAACAAGCCTAAACAGTGCAGGTCAATTCAATATGCAACCTCAGGCCCTGTGCCATACTGCAATCGTATAGAAGTCCACAAGACAAAAAGCACAACAAATTCAATCCTGTCCAATAAACTGTAACTCCAGGATTACATGATACACCGTCAACGTATACCCGTGCCCAAGCACTGATACAATACCTAACACCATAGGCAAAATTTTGCATCCGCGAATTTCCAGATGCACTGATCCTAGATGATATGTAAGCTAAGTCATGAATATAATTGGTATAACAAAAATCAGTGCAAGGAACAACTGTCAGCAACCCCCGAACCTGCCCTCGAGCAGCAATCAGACAAATACCCACAACTGGAAGCAAAGGAGACACGGCAGTCGGCACATCATCACGCAAACCCGCCAATTCAGAATGTGTATAACTTTTTGAAAATTTTGCATCCAGGAATTTCCAGATGCAGTGATCCTAGATGATATGTAACCTAAGTAATGAAAATAATTGGTATAGAAAAAAATCTGTGCAAGGAACAATTGTCAGCTCGCAACTCTTGCAGCCCTAGTTATCGGCCCCGCCCCAAACAATAAGAAGAAATTGCTTTAGGGTTTAGATGTTGTTTTGAGAATAGCATGCAAATAAGTAAACAATGTAGAGCATATACCATTAGTAATTGTGCATATACCAGAAATAGCTACACAGAACCTTCCGAGTCTAACAATAGCAAAATTAAATCCGGCTGGAGCAATAAATATCACGTCACAGATCCTGCCATCGTGTACAATTAATAGCCAAGCATCGAAGCATGAGCTTACCTGCATAAAATGGTTGAGGAGCTCCTTGCTACGGCCGTGGAGAGCAGACTCAATCCGTTCAGAGTCGAGCAAATTCAGGGCCCTCCCGAAGTAGTGGAGGTAGAGGACGAGCGCCGCGCCGTGGGCGGCGGCGGCGAGCGCGCCAGCGGCCATGAGCGCCCAGTCGAGGCCGTCTGCGAACTCGAACAGCCTCCAGAAGGACACCAAGGCGGGAGGGGGCTCGACCTCGTCCTCCTCCACATCCTCGTCGCCAGCGCCCTCCCCGTCCCTGAGCCCAACGCCGGCGTCCCCCGACGGCCCGTCCCCGTACGGCGATGGCGACTCCGGCGGCTCCGAGACCTCGGACACCGGCGTGAGCGGCTGCACGTGCGGCGAAGCCCACCCGAAGAGCCCGCTGGGCACCATCTCCTCCGCGGAACCCCTGGAGAAGTCGAAGAAGCCCTAGGATTTGGGTGAGCTCATCAGCACCGCCGCTTGGCTCTGGGAGGGGAACGGCGGGCGGCAGAGTCTCTTCCGAAGCGAGCCTCGGGGATTAGATTAACCTCCCGACGACAAATACCGGACAACAGAGAGGGGGGCCTTTTAAAATCTACTCGGTGGCACACGGCAACGGCGAAAGCGTCGAGGAGCGACCCGGTCAGTGGAATTCGGCCGCGCCTCCCACGCCAGAGAGAGAGAGAGAGCACAGCACGACGCAACAGGGGGACTCGTCTGTCCGGCGAGCGGCCAGCGGCAGCTCGTCCCCGGCGAGGAGGTCGTGGGTGGGGGCTGGTGTGCGGAGTGCGGGTAGGAGGGAGGAAGCGAAGGGGAGGGAGGCGTGTGTTGCTTGACTGATTGTGGTGTGATGGGCGGGGCCCCACGTGTCGGTGGCCTTTGTTCGGGGTTGGTGCAAAGCAAAGCAAAGCTGGCGGCGAGGGAGGACGCTCGGCTGGTCCCCGGGTCTCGCGCGTACGGCGGGGTGGGGCGGGCGCTGCAGCGACAGCGCGGAGGCGGGCGGGATTGGTGCGGAATGGTCTCGTGGGCATCGAAGATGGTGGGCCCGTGTGGGCCGGCGGTATGAGCTGTGTTGTTTAGCTTTGCTGGCCTTGCTAGGGACACGCCGATGCAAGGAGGTTGGCTGGTTGGCTCATACCCACATTGTGATTGTTGCTCATAGAGAACGGTTTGATTGTACCTTTTCTTAATATAAATTTCTTGTACCGGCGTGTGTGATATACGTACTCCGTAGTAGGATTGGACAATGTTTCTACAGATGTGTATGTGCATCACTAGCGTTTTGCTGGCCATTTGAGAGGAAATTATTACAGTTATCCAACACAAACGTTTATCACTGTAGTTTCTTAGTTCTTAGTCTCACAAAAAAAAAATTGTTGATATGCCGAAATAGGCTTTCGCTCCGCTTTATAAATAAAGCCACACGGCCGACCCACACAAGATGAGGAGGGAACCCTCTTACACGGCATATCAAAAGATAAGAAAAAGAAGAACAAGCAAAACCGAGCTTGCTACCGACAACACCGGCTTGAGGTCGAGAAATACCGAGGCTCCACGACGACGCCCCCAAAGAGGGTGACGACGCAAAGCGCCGCCGCCGTCGTGACCGAGATGGTCAAGGGTTTTCACCCGGAGCACTAACGCGAGGAAGGTGTCCACAACAGCGTCCCCAAGAGGGTTACGACACCCGCAGTCATCGCCGCCGAAGCGCAGAGGTTTCGCTCGGAAGAACCTTCGTCCCCGATCCGGTAACTCGAACCACGCAGTGTTCCCGAGTCAGGCCTCCATAACACGATCTGGGAGCCGCCATCGCTGAAGCGCCGCAAGCACCAGGATTCCCCTCTGCCTGCTCCTCGCCACCCATATGGTCCAAGTAACAGGCCATCACCACTCCCACGCCACTCGCCGTAGAGTCGATCGCACAGACCACCTCCCGAGGCCGCCACCTCGGCATCCAGGATCTCACCCCAACGTTGCAGAAGAGATCAAACGACAGGACCATCGAAGCGGACAGGAGACAGTCAAAGCCAGCCACATAGCCTTAGGATAGCGGGGGTACAACGAGCAGGACGCACCCGCAAGTTGTACCCGCAGACGCAAGTAAACGGGACTGTTAGGTGGTCATCGGATTTAGGCCTTCCTGGCCCGGATCCAGCACCCCAACCACTTCCTAGCAAGGGGAAGGGTTGCCAGACACATCGGGAGCCTCTGAAACCACATAGCGCAGGGCCCATCCAACCCAGATCAGGCCCAAAAGGGCCCAGATCTGGGCTGAGCGCCCGCCACCGTGAGCCAGCTCCACCAGCCACCATCCCGGAGCCGCGCTGCTCCGACCCTCCGTCACAGGCTACCGGTGCCCCGCGCCGTCAACTCCGCCACCAGGCCGCCACGGACACGCTGACCCGCCATCGCCCGAGCGAGGATCCGGCCCGAGCACCATTAGAAACGACCAACTGCCGCCCCTAGACTCCTTGGGAACGCCGCCGTCGTCCCTGACACGCCCCGCCACCGCAGGTCGCCACACGGTCACCGGAGTGGCCGCGCCCCAAGCCCAGTGTGGTGCCCTTGCGGGCGCCCTCGGCCCGCATCGAGTCCTCCACGCGAGGGGGTTGTAGAAGCCCCGCCGTCGCCAGCGCCCGGCCTTAGGCCGGCGACGCCGTCAGGCGGCGGCGAGGAAAGGGAGGAGGCGGAGAGGTGTACCGGAGTAGAGAAGACACGAGGGTTCCCTCCCGTCGCCCACGGGAGCGACGCGGAGGGAGAGGGTGTGTTTTTTCTCTCGAGCCCTCTGAATCTGTTTATGTTCTGCTCTTTTTCCCGAGTTGTCTGAATTAAAAAAATTGATGATCTGATGTTAATAGGCCTGCTAGATTTGTTTTCTAAAAGCTACGATAAAAAATGGTATTTACAGATGAACAAATTATCATTACAACATGGCAAACATATTTGTAAAGAGACATAGGTGTGCCCTCTATAACTATGAAGAATTTCTGCATTTCTTACCAACGTGCATATTTTGTTGCAAGATTTATTAGCATGCAACGGTAATACTATTAGTTGTTTTCTTGATTTATGTTGAATCAGTTTTCCAGAATAAGGGGATGATTATATCTAAACAGAAACCCACCTAAATGACCAATCATGTTACATAGTCGATATTACTTGAATATACTATATGTAGAGTTTGTGATATTTATGATCATATGTCTGCAGTTTGGTAAATTTGCCCGAACAATTTTGTTATTATGTTGTGCGCATTTAATCTATTGCTTTACGAAGTCCGCTTTTTTGTTACGACAAGAAATTCACTCATACTAATACATGGAAGTACTAGTATGCTAAGAAAACTAATGCTAAGCACAATCTAGTGCTAGAACTGATTGTAGAGGTTAGTCGGACAACACAAGTTGGCAAATATAATAAGTAGCTAATCGGTAGCCTTAGCATTATTGGTTGTCCACGATGTGTAGCTCGCTGTTGACTGCAGCAAGTAGTGCCAGGTAGCAACGGTCATTGACAACTCAGGCAAAGCGCGATTTGGAATGGAAGCTAATGATTCCATCGTTTGGTGGCGGTTCCTTTCTAGATTCGAGAAACCGTCTTGGACCATGCTTCTGGAAGCGTGTTACGAGTAGTTTGATGCTAAGAATGCTCATGGACATTCTTGTGGAGAGAGTGGACGAGGAGATAGGCCGTGAGGATGCTTGGGTCATGGCCGGTTCTCCGGCGAGTGATCAGAGTGGCTTGCCCAGCCCGCCGGGATCGCCTGTGGGGATGCGCATGTCCCGCAAGCTGTCGTGGCAGCGTGGGGTTCCGGATACGCGCCGTGGTGGCGGAGGCATTGGTTGCTCAAGCGGGCAGGTGTCGTCTGCGACGGCGGCCGGTGCGTCGGACTGGAGGCTCCCGCCGGTGGAGACGGTGGCGGGCAGTAAGGTGTGCCTGGCAAGGAGGACGACGACCCAGTCAAGGAGGAAGGAAGGGGCCACGTGCAAGGCCAGCCAGACGCCTGTCCTGGCAGTCGTCGCTGCCGCTAGGAAACAAGCGGTCGCCTCTGACAAAGTGATTCTGGCGGTTGCGGGCCACGCCGGGGGCAGTGTTCAGACAGTGATACCCGACAGCACGCCTTTGGATGCTGGCAACGAGACAACTGGCGCGGCTGTTCCGCCCAGGAAGGAGGTGGTCGAAACCTGCCACGCGCCTTTCACGGATTTGACCGTGGCAGCTGTGGAGGATCAGGGTACGCCTGCCCTAGGTGCACCGCCTGCTGGGGAGGGCAGTTCCGTACAGGGGAATCAGGAGGATCCCGAGGCGATCGGCTCCTTGTCCTTGGCGGCAGATGATAGGTGCGTGGTGGGCCCCGAGGGGGTTCTGGTGCAGGAGGAGGCGAACGGGTTTGTCCAGGTGTCACTTTCCGATGGGATTTCCTCCGTGAACCCAAAGGATGCGTGTAGGGGTGAGGAGACGGAGTCTGGTGCTGGCACGGGAGCGTCTTTGGATGCTCCTAGTCTAGATCAGTGCTATGAAGGCCCCAACAGTAACATGCAGATCACCGGGGTGGCACACGAAGGAGAGGTGTCCAGTTCAGACCCAGGTGTAGATGGTGCCACAGCCAAGTTGCGTGCCTTCTGTGCGTCCATCTTGAAGACGCTAGCCCCCCCTCTGCTGAAGGAAATGGAAGAGGCGAATTTGGTGCCTGCGCAGGAGCCTTGCACCCCTAGGGTGACTAGGCGCTCGGTGTCCAACATGGCCACAGCAGGCAAGAAGCCACGCAAAGTGTCTGCTGCGGATGCAACCCTGCTCAAGGCATTAGGCATCTCCAAGCCTTGCATGCCGGTTAGCGAGGAGCAGATGCGCGAGTTCCGGGAGCTGTTTGATGCTTCGCCGCTTCGAGAGCAGCAGCTTCGTGTGCTTGCAGCTGTATTTGGCAAGAGCTTGCCACTTTCCGAAGCTACGACTGCGGATTTCACGCCGGAGGGTATCACGGTGTAGGCGTGGCCGTTGGAGGAGGTTGGAGGAGAAATGTGGTTGCCCATGGATAGCACATTAGAATTAGGGAGCTGGAACGTGCGGGGTCTTAATGATCCGGCCAAAAGAGATGCCGTGCGTGAGTTTTGGGACACGGTGCATGTAAACTTAGTGTGTCTTCAGGAGACTAAAATGCAGCTGGTTGATCGCTATACGGTGGCGCAGTGCTTAGGGCCTGCGTTTGATGAGTTCGCTTTTCTTCCAGCGATAGGCACGCGAGGAGGAGTCCTCCTAGCTTGGGACTCCACGGTGGTGAGCGTGTCCAACATCGTGCTTGATACGTATGCCCTGACGGGTGAGGTTCATACACGGGACGGAACAGCTTGGTGGATCACGTGCGTCTATGGGCCCCAGAGCGCAGAGGACAAGGATGCTTTCTTGATCGAACTCGCGGAGCGGCGCGCGCTCTGCCCAGGGCCGTGGCTTGTAGTGGGTGATTTCAACATGATCCTTGCCGCTGCGGACAAGAACGCTGGGCCTATTGACAGGGCAATGATGGCGAAGTTTAGAAGGTTCCTTGGAGATCAGGAGCTCAAGGATCTGTACCTTCATGGAAGGGCGTACACGTGGAGCAATGGCAGAGAAAATCCAACGATGACTAGGATCGATAGGGCATTAGCGTCGGTGGACTGGGACCTGTTGTTCCCGGACTGCATTTTACAGGCCCTTTCCTCTTCGACCTCGGATCACGCGCCACTACACTTGTCGCTTTCGGCGGCGTTGAGACCCAAGCGTAGGTTTCGTTTCGAGACCTTTTGGACCAAGCTTGATGGCTTTGACGATGCGGTGCGAGACGCTTGGCACTGTGATCAAAACTTGGTCGATCCTTTCATGCGCCTCAACGAGCTTCTGAGGGCAACGGCGGCTCATCTGCAGGCTTGGGGGCAGAGGAAGATAGGGAATGTCAAGCTACAATTGGCCATGGCCCACATTGTTATCCTGAGATTTGATGTGGCCCAAGAAAGGCGCAGTCTGTCTGGTGGGGAGCGTTGGCTGCATCGGACCCTGAAGCAGCGAGTCTTGGGCCTTGCATCCTTGGAGCGTACAATTGCGAGGCAACGGTCTAGGGTTCGTTGGTTGCGCGAAGGGGACGCAAACACAAAGCTGTTCCATGCTGTGGCGAACGGGAGGAGAACGAGAAACTTTGTAACGGCGGTCCGAGTCGAGGGGGAAATATTCACTAGCCAGGAGGGCAAGGAGAAGGCCTTCTTCGCGGCGTACAAGGAGCTGTTGGGCCGCATCCATTCGAGGGAACATACGCTGGATCTCCATGAGCTCGGATTGCCAAGATGGGATCTTTCGGAATTGGATCGTGAGCTTACTGAGGAGGAGGTGTGGGAGGTGGTCAAGGACATGCCTTCGGATCGCGCGCCGGGGCCAGATGGGTTCATAGGATGCTTCTATCAAAGGGCCTGGCCGGTGATCAAAGGAGACGTCATGGCGGCGATCAGAAAATGGTTCGCTGGAGACGGAAGGGGCTTTGGCCGGCTCAACACAGCTCTCATCACACTGGTGCCTAAAAAGCAAGAAGCGTTGGACGTAGGGGACTTCCGTCCGATTAGTCTAACGCACAGCGTATCTAAACTGTGCTCCAAGATCCTTGCTAACCGTCTACGGCCGATCATGGGGAAGATTGTCAGTGCCAATCAATCGGCGTTCATACGCAATCGAAGCCTACATGATAACTTCCTTTTGGTTCGACAAGTTGCAAGGAAACTGAACGGGAGGAAGAAGCAGGCAGTGCTGCTAAAATTGGACATCTCGCGGGCGTTTGACTCACTGTCCTGGAGTTTTCTGTTCGAGGTGTTGCGACACACGGGATTTAGCGATAACTGGCTACGGAGGCAAGCAGTGCTGATGAACACGGCGTCTACCAGAGTGATGGTTAACGGTAGAGCGGGCAAATCATTCAAGCATGCGTGTGGTTTACGGCAGGGGGACCCGAGCTCGCCGGCTTTCTTCGTCATTGCCATGGAAGTGCTCACGGTTCTCATCGCGAAGGCAACTGACTGCAACATCCTTGAGCCCTTGAGTGGAGTCACAGCCCTCCAACGCATGTCTGCGTTCGCGGATGACGTTGCCTTGTTCTGCAAGCCTTCAAGGGAGGATCTGGAGGCCACGCATGCATTGTTGAGCGTTTTCGGAGGAGCCTCGGGGCTAAGAATCAACATGAGAAAGACTACGGCGACCGTCATCCGTGGCTCGGAGGAGGATGAGCAGCGAGTGCAAAGCGCACTGAGTTGCAAAATTGCACGGTTCCCGATCACCTACCTAGGCTTGCAATTGGCGTTGCGACCGCTTACTAGGAGGGAGTGGCAGCCTATGCTAGACAAAGCCATCGACTTCCTGCCCGCTTGGCAAAGAGGGCTGATTGACAGGGCCGGCAGGCTGGTGCTGGTTAAGGCTGTGGTATCGGCGAGGCCAGTCCACCATCTGCTGATTGCGGAAGCACCGGCCTGGTTGTTAGAAGAGCTGAATGGATGGATGCGCGCGTTCTTCTGGTCAGGGAAGGACAAAATCAACGGAGGGGAGTGCTTGGTGGCTTGGGATAGGATCTGCCAGCCGCTTGAGTTTGGGGGACTCGGTGTCAAGAACTTGAAACTCCATGGCCTGGCACTGCGCACACGGTGGGAATGGCTTGCTCATACAGACAGGGAGAGACCCTGGCAAGGGCTCCCACGACTGAAGGAAAAAGCCACGGAGGAAATTTTCAACAGCTTCGCGAGAGTTACGGTGGGGAACGGCCGGCGCACGCTTTTTTGGAAGGATCGTTGGATCCAGGGTAGGACGGTGGAGGAGATTGCACCGGACGTTCTGAAGCTTGTTGGGGCAAGGAAGAGAAATTGGAGAACGGTGGAGAGAGGGTTACAGGAGCATGCTTGGCTTGGGGACCTAGCGACCTTACCTAGCCAACATGCTTGCAGACAATTGATCGGACTCTGGACTGCAATTATGAGTACGCCTAGGGACGAGGAGGCCGAGGATGAGTTCAGGTGGGCAGGTGCTCGTGATGGGGCTTACTCGGCCAAAGTCACGTATAGTCTACTCTGTGAAGGACGTGAGAGGGTTCAGGAGGCTGAGTGGATTTGGACGGCCCGTGCGCCCCCGAAGTGCAAGATTTTTGCTTGGCTAGCTCTGCAATATAGATTGTGGACGTCGGATAGGAGATGCAGGCATGGGCTGCAGGCGACCTCGGATGCTTGCTTCGTCTGCCTCCAGGATGAGGATAACGTGGATCACATTCTCTGCCAATGCGTGTTCGCGAGAGAGGTATGGCACGGAGTATTTCGGGCGTTGCGGTGCACTGCGCTTGCGATACCACAACCCACGCAAACATTACAGTCGTGGTGGGAGGAATGCAGGAGCAATAGCCAGGGGGGAGCTAGCAGGAGAAGTGTCGACACACTCGTGATCCTCACCTCTTGGAGCTTGTGGAAGAATAGGAACGCATGGGTGTTCAACAATGCAGCGAAGCAAAAATCGGCGGTTGTTCTTACAGCTCATGTGGTCGAGGAGTTTGAGGTTTGGAGACTAGGGTTTCAGAGAGGAGGAAGAGTAGCTAGTATGAGGAGATAGCTTACTAGCTTGGGAGTTAGGGTAGGTGCTTCGAGTGTTACCTGCCGTGTGGAGTCTGTGGGCTCTTTGAGCCCAATGTAAATAGTTTTCCCCCTTCTATAAAAGTAAGGTACGCCATCGGCGTACTCTCTAAAAAAAGAATGCTCATGGAACCCGTCCTTGCTTTGGTCTCCCCATGTGTTTCGCGAGGACGCGATTTTTCCCTCCGATATTTGCTTTCAAACCTAAAGCTGACATTGCCAAGTTTGTTCTGCTGGCATTTCCTTTTTGCGGGGGTTTTTCTGCTGCCATTTGGCAAGCTAGTCTAGTAGAGATGGACATATTATTTCTTTTATGACGTTTCTTGTATGATTAACTTAGTTCATCTTCAAATGGAGAGTGTTTCTTTGAAGGAAAAAGGAAGAAGATTGAGTTTTGCTTTAAGCCTTGTTCAGTTCATCCCATCTCGAGTGGATTGAGGTGGATTGAAAGGGGTTAGCGGGGATTTTGGCCTACAAGGGATTTAATCCACCTCATTCCCTGCTAATCTCTTTCCTAATCTTGCAAACCGAACAAGGGCTAATTTATTTTCATAATTTTGAGGGCGGTGAAACTATCGTCCAATTATCCATACGCGCCATGGTAGATTTCCGTGGAAAAACAAAGAACATAAGGTTTTTTTTTGGGGGGAGGAGGTTTTTGAACAAGCGAATAAGAAAAAGTAACAAAATGGGCTAAGCTCCTTCTTGTGTTCAGCCAGGTATACGAGATGGGCCTGTGGTTTCTCATGGCCTAGGAAGAGCTTAGAAGCAAACAACCGAAAATCAATAGAAAAGGGACTCCCTTCTGAAAGTTCGCTCCGCGAGGGCTACGCGCGCAACAAGTGTCGTGCTCTCCTTCAGCCTATTCTCTACAGGTTGTTCGCATGCGTGATAAGTGTCACCACCATATAGTTTTGGGGGATTTTCCCTTTGCCATGCACGGGAGGTGGGATGTGAACGCATTTATTTTATGATTCCGTTTTTCAAAATGAAATATTTACTGAACCATATTTCGAAATTACGAAGCGTTTTCATATTTGAGATTCTCGCGTCGAGATCTTCAAAACTAAATCCCATGTTGATAGGTTTCAGGAAATTTTTTTTTGTACACTCAGAATCAACACGAATGTACGCCCAGTTACACACAGATGTACACGAAGTACGTCCCAAGTGCATGTGCTGACGTACACACACGTGCACCACGGGTGTATGCCCAGACGGTTGTACACCCATGCGGATGTACACCCATGCGGATGTACACCTAGTGACGGGCCGACGTACACCCAGACGGGTGTACACCTAGTGAAGGTCCGGCGCCCAGGCGGATGTACACCCACGTACACCGTGCGTATACTTTCCAGAACAGTTTTTTATACTTTCAGTAGCATTTTTTTTATACTTTCACATATAATATGTATACTTTCAGAACAACGTTTGTATACTTTTCAGTAGCAATTTTTTTATAGTTTCACATACAACATGTATACTTTTAGAAAAACGTTTGTATACCTTTAGTAACTACTTTTTTATACTTTTTAGATACAACACATGTGTACTTTTTAGATGAAACGCCGTAGGCGTTTTGTTCGAGGCGAAGCCGAGCGGTAGTATGAGGCAACGCCGAGCCGTAGCACGCACTACGACCAATGCACGCTTCGACCAATACGCACAACGACCTATATACCCCTACAAGATATTTATAAATGGTTATATAGACGAAGCCGAGCCGTAAAAAATAGCGAGGTGAAGCTGAAATTCGCTGCTACATGGTGTACATGGTGGACACACGTGCGTGCTACCGAAAATATAAAGTATAACAACAGCGTGTACAAAGTCCGATTTTTTTTTCTCGGAACCTATCAACATGGGATCTAGTTTTGTAGATCTCGACGCGAGGATCCTAAATATGAAAACGGTTTGTAATTTCGGAATACGGTTCTAGAGAGATTTTCTTTTGAAAAAACGGATCTAAAAAAAGTGTGCAATCCATCCTCCGTCCGTGCGCGTGGGATAGGGAAAACTCCCCAAAACTCTATGGTTGTGACACTTGGCGCAAATGCAGTGGCTCTCCTTTCCCTCTCAGAAGGTTAGGAGAGGGAAGACTTTCCCTAATCGCACCTAAAACAACACATTAAGGCAACTTCAACGCGCCAACTATTTTGTCCGCACACATTCCTTTATGTCCCGCGCGGACGGTTGGACAGTTTGTACATGGTACTCCCTCCGTCGTAAAATAATTGAGTTTGTACATGGTACTCCCTCCGTCGTAAAATAATTGTCTTAGAGTTGGACAAAAGTGGATGTATCTAGACACTTTTGTCCAAGACAATTATTTTGAGATGGGGGGGGTACGTAAACGAAGCAAGCGTGGAGTTAAAACTCAACTTGAGTGCGCGGTAGACTCTTCGAATCATGTCTTGTACTTGGGGTTACTCCCATTGGAGGATTTAATTCGAGAAAATCATGCAAGTACCGTCGGACCCATGAATACCATGGTATCCTGGATCGTCCGCTGCGGGCCTAGCCTATCCAGCACGGAAGGAGTCTGTGCTAACTCGCTACAGGAGATGGACGCATTGGTCGCGCTCTCGGTAAGGACGATCCCTTGGCGAGGGGCCATCTTCGGCGATATCCTCGCGCATTGCCGGAGAAGAGCCCTACCTCGCCCATGCTCCTCTCCAGGGGGGTTGGGAGACAACCCACGTGGGGGTGAGGCCCGAGCCTCTGCACGAGTGACGGAGGCACCATAGGGCCACAAAGCGACTTTGGCCACAATTGTTATTCTCGTGTATAAAGTGTGGAGCACCTCTACGCGTGCCAAAGCCCTAACCGAGGCTTTCCTCTTTGGTGTAAGGAGACCGGTCTACCACTATAAGACGGAAGGAGAGTCGTCGGAGCCCCCACTTTTCTGCCATGGATGGTGACATTGTCCTCGACGACCGGTGACAGCTGGTGCTGCAGAGCGCCGCAGAGTACTCCTTTGGCACCTTGTGGTAGCCCTTTCCCGCCCAATGAGCGGGAAAGAGGGCCAAGTGCCGGTATAAGAAGGGCTCTCCTGCCATCGTAGGAGGGGATCGATAAGAAGATAGATAGCTAAATCCCTAAGAGAGTCCCTGTGGTCTGTTTCGGGCACGAGCTCGCGCTTGTACTGTACACATCGCAGTGCAATCCATCAGACAGGCAGGAGTATGGTTTTACACCATCACGGTGGCCTGAATCTGGGTAAACTCTCTGTGTCTCCATTGTTGGTCTTTGCAAGTTCCCCTCTCGAGGCCTCTCGAGGTGCGTTAGAACGTGGTTAGCCCTCAGTGTTCGAACCTCTAGAAGCAATCCTGTCCAGGACAAACCCGCTTCTCCGACAAGTACAACATGAGAAGATAAGAACTTTTCATTCAAAGGATGAGAATCTCAAATAGAGTGAGTTCATTACAAAAGTTATGAGATGAAGACAAAAGAGCCTGCAACTAAGGACTAAGCTCAGAGTTCCTAATTCTACTTGGAACTTTCCCCGGCTTCACCGTCGGCTTCTGCGAGGGCCTATAGCATGAATAGAACCTGCTTAGATAAGGTAGAGTCACGTGCAGAAAACAACGTGAGAACTACCTATTTGCCATGGGGAGGGGCAGGGTGTGCGGCCGCCTCGGGCCCACAAAATCCTGGGGCCCCAGACAAGGTATGCTATCAGCCTAGTAGGAAAAAAATGCTTTGGGTTAATGGGCTATGTACGTGGGGTGCATGGACAGGGAGGCAAGAGTCGCACACAAACATGGAAAGTCACGACCGGTGCTTGACAGCTTTAGGCCCGCAGAAAAAATATTAGCAATCCATGGATTCGAGTTGGCTGCCTGCAGCTATGATGTTCCATTACGCATTGGTTGCGATCCGATTCCCATCCCATGCGCAGGGCTAGGCCGCAGCGGCGCCGCCGCCCTCTTGGACGTATCCATTGTTCGACACTACGAGTCTAAGATTTGTCCGTCTACCTATATATCAATAAAAAAATCATTGTATGCAGTAAGTTTGCAGTCCGCCAATTTTAATTTCCGGGGCCCCAATCGTCAGAACACACCGCACCGATTTGGCTCTTTGCCTCTTTTATTTCCTGAATCGTCGAATAATTTTTATTTTGGTTTGACATAGCGATTACTTTTTTGAATGAAAAATTTAAAGGACTCACGGTGTTTAGAGATATATTCGATTTTTCATTCAGCTCGTTCGCACTTATGTCTTTAAACTCTTTAAACGATAATGAACTTGAAGAAGGTTGCACATAATTTTTAGAAACTTTCATGAGTGTAAATCTGATGTTGAGCTATATGATTTGAATTCTAAATTAAATATTATGAGATTCATAATGCAAAATGGTGTAATGTCTGCTATGCATATTTTCAAGCATGTTAAAGAAGTTGATTGTTATCCTATTTCTCATCTCATCTTATTTACCGTGGATGTGACTGTTGCATCCGCTGAAAGAATCTTTTCTAAGTTGAAATTATAGAATAACTATTTGAGGTTAATGATGAATCAACAGAGGTTAACGAGTTTGGCGACATTATGCATTGAGAAGAAATTATTGGACGACATTGACATTGACCCTATTATAGGCGAGTGTGCATCGAGGTATGTAAGTAGAAAATTTTAAGGTAACATTGTATAAATTATTTAATATATGTACTTCATTTCGATGCATTTTCGTGTTATAGATAACATATTTTTACATGTACATTCATTATTATTTTTACGACGTCTATATTAAGGGCCCCAACTTTTAGTTTCGCCCCGGGCCCCCAAAACGCCAGGACCGGCTCTGTTCCTACTAGGCTGATAGCATACCTTGGTTGGGGCCCCAGGATTTTGGGGGCCCGGGACGGCCGCACACCCTCCCCTCCCCAGGGCCGGCCCTGTTGGTGAGGTCAGGAGTAGCACCGACAACCCCTACAATAAAAATTGGAGTATATGAGTAACACATAAAATAGCCGAACTCGAGAAGAAGAGGTTGATAAACTTACCCAACAATGACTCAAATACCGACTCGAGTCGGGTAGCTAAAGCCTCCTCCCGTTCTTCGGCCCGCTCAAGAGCGTCTTTTACCCACTGTGCGGACTCAGCCGCCTTGTCGAGAGCGGCTTGAGATCCCGCCGTCAGGTGTGCGACTTGTCCCTCGAGTTCAAGGACTCGAGAAAAGGCAGCATCCTTGTCAGAGGTAGCCTGGGAGATGGCTCATGCAAAGTTTAGAAGGTTAGAAGATGGAGGCATTGAAGCAAGGCAAATACATAGCAGTGCAAACAAATAATTCCTTCAGTTGTGATTGGGCGTAAAACACGACTAATTTAGATCTGACTCGGAGCCAAGAAATTGGCGGCCCGGCTCCGTGAGGGTTTAGATGACGGTCCAAACAAAGAGAACCGACAGAAGTTAGAACACGCAGATTTTAGGCTATGCCCAACTATAGTCGAACATAGCCTAGGGGCTACTCCCATCGGGAGCGTTGGTCGCGCACCCAATAAAAAGAAGGAAAATCTAGTCGAAGAAACTTACGTGGTTTGGAAGGTCAAAGAGAAGCGCTAAGGGGTTCCTCAAAGTTGACGCGTGGACTGTTTCCGCGGTCTCTTGGGCAACTATTGAGGGTTTTCCCGCGCCTGTCTCAAGAACCTGGCGGGTCTTTATACGCCTTTTCCGAGTCCTCGGGTTTCTCTTTTGAAGGAGAAGTCACTTCAGCACTCGGCGTAGGCTCGTTCTCTACAATGGTTTTCGACTCCCCCTTGTTTGGTAGCGGAGTCTTAGCCTTTTATGTGGCCTCGCTGAAGGGAAAATTATACGGGTTAGTCAAAAGATGAAAAGAATCAACTGTTGAAGGGTGCACTTTCACAAAGACTCAGAATGGCATGTAGTTCCTAGCACGATTTCATCGCCCTCCTGTGAGCTTGCAGTGTCCATTGAAAGGTCAAAGTCAGTTTCTGAATCGGCATCCGGCTCCAAGTCCTTTGTCGACTACTCGCTGCCTGGAGGAGGCGGGTTGCTTTGAGCGAGCCCCTAGTTCTGAAAGTTGGAAAATAAGGCATAGTTGAGTTGCATGCTCGAGTAACTTCAAAACAAATAAACTAAATCAACAACAACTCAATAAACAAAGCTTACCTAGGTTGGCGGATTCCTAGATGCGAATGGAGCGATTGGAGGAGTAGCGTTATAGGGAGCGGATTCCTTGATCATCGTGATCTCCCAGACGTTGTTCTCCAGTTTGTTACTCGACAGTTCTTCGTCTCGGACTCAAGTAGGATAAAAAACACCCAGGTATGCCGACATACCATGTGCTTTTTTGCCTGGGGAGGCTGGATACGACGCTTGAGGAAAGTTGCGGCAAGATGGACACGTGTTGGATCCCTTCCCGAGTTCCTGTCTCGAAGAGTCATGATTTGGGCCATCAAGTCGTCAGCCTGCGCCTTCTCCTCTACAGGCAGATTGTTCTTACAAGACTTTTGGAAAATAAATGGAGTGTCTGGTGTTGGAGATATGGCCAAAAGACAATAATATTGAGTTTTTATTCTATCTCCAAGTTCGTTCAGAATTAAGTTTATGTCATCATGCTACAACCACTATAGCACTTTAAAAATGAGTTTTCAAATCTTTGTACGAGTGTGAAGACATAAACAAACAAGAGTTTCTAATCTTGTCTCTAAAATTAACTTATGGTTTGTGAGATAATCATATTTTCCTAATGATGGACTTGATTAAAGTCTAACAAAACATAAGATTTTATTGTTAGGCTTCATGAAGGCTCGCCCTTGCTCGATTGAGGCTTCACGATGAAGAGACGCTTCTAGATAATCTGGACTTCGTGAGGCTCGCCCTTGCACGATTGAGGCTTCACGATGAAGAGATGCTTCCACAATGCCTAGTGCGGAGAGATGCCCCCCAAGCACTCACACAACACGATAAACCACGCGATGCGTTGTATGCTGTTGGGCCGCAGACTGTGCAGCTCGATGCCGTATGTGCACAACACCGAGAGGACGAAGGGCCGGGTGAAGGGGGAAAGAGAGACCTCGAATGACATGGTCGACAAAGGCCATACACTCATCAGCCCGCGGTGCCAGTTTTGGCTCCTTCCCCGGGCGCTACCAAGCTTTGGCATTCTCTGGCGAGATGAGCCCCTCCCTTTCTAGTGGTTGGTACGTCTTCACGGAAGCAAGAGCGACGATGCTTCACAAATTTCTGATTTCCATTGTTTCATCATGATACCAAATTCTTAAACTATTTTTAGAAGATCTCGTGGGGAACTTTTGGAAGAAAACTCTTATTCTCAACTACTTGTCATCCACAAACCGATGGACAAACTAAAGTTGTCAATAAGAAATTTTCCATGAGATGTCCTAAAGAAGAACTTGAAGATGTGGGAAGAGTGTCTTCCCCGTATGGAGTTTGCATACAATAAGCAATACACTTAACCATAAAATTTTGCCATTTTGAGCTTGTTTGTAGATTCAAACCTATTGTTCCCATAGATATTTTGTCTTTGCCATTGCAGGAGCGAATTAACCTTGATGCAAGTAAGCGTGCTGATTTTATGAAGAAACTGCACGAGAAGGAAAAAATGAAACATTGAGAAGATGAATGAGCAATCTGCAACTCGAGCAAATTAAGGGCGGAAGAAGATACTATTTGAGCAAGGTGAATTGGGGTAGATACATGTTTAGAAGGACTGTTTTCCTTAGCACCACAAGTGCAAGTTAAACCCATGTGATGATGGTTCATTCAAGGTGCTTGAGAAGATTAATGACAATTCCTACAAGACAGACCTTGAAGGGGATTATAGGCTTAGTCCAACCTTCAATGTCTTAGACCTCTCCCCTTACCTTGCACCTTTAGAGTCGAGGACGAATCCTTTTTAAGAGGGGGAGTATGATCAGGACATTCCCACCATGAAATCAACACCGACTGCGGACCAATCACAAGAATCCGCGCTAAACAAATATATAATCAGGTTAACGTTAACTTGAGCTTACCATGTTGAAAACATGATTGTAGTTTCAAATCCTTTGTTGTTGGTTGTACTCAGACACAACACGTAAGAAAACTAGAAAGTCTTTCAGTCTGTGCAAAAGTAATGTTTTACGCGAAGAAAACAAAGTTGCAGAGTTCATAGTGAAACAATTTTTCGCCAAAGAATGCCAACCAAATAAAGTTGCTAAGTTCCTGAAAAAACAAGTTTCTGTCTAAACAAAACAATGTTTGACTCCACCAAAACAATATATTTACATGGAACTTGCGGACAACATCTTACGAGAGCATTCGAGAAGCTATCTCTTTAAGTCCTTGAACTACCCACCTACCAAGTTGACCAAATTATGGAACAACTTAGCTGGTTCCTTCACACATAAGGAGGGGGGTTGTTCCTTAGTATAAGTATACTAGAGTTTTCATTAGTATGGTCCTTTTAGCCATTTGATATCTGAACAAAGATATAGTCTCATCCTCAGATTGGAGAGACCTTGCTACCCTGATTTTGGTGATTCCTCGCGGATTTGCACCTAATTCGTGCTCCGCTGACTAGAGTGTGGTTGTGTGAGTTAGAGTTTGTGATTCCCTTGCGGATTGCACCTACTTTCCGCTCCACGACTTGAAGTGGTTATGTGGGCTAGTTCGCGAATTCTGCATAGACGATTGATTCAGATTGCAATCTGTGGTGAGCATCCTTTTTGCTGGGTCATAATCTCTTATTTTCCCCTTTTGATTGCTTGCAGCTAGTTCCCCTTTGTATCCTTGTTCCTACGCCCTGAAGATCGGGACCAATCCTTTCAATCACCACTTCCCCAAGTTGTTGCATTTCACCGTCCCTGCCCCCATGGTGAAGGACGAGGAGGACGGCCCCACGAGTACGAGTTGGCCCTCCAGCAGGGCGTTGAGAAACTACTTCTCTCCGACGAGTCGGAGTGGGAGGGAATGAGCATGGTGCTCCACAAATCCGTAGCCGTGGCTAACCGGAAAGCCAAACAAGCGGCGCTGGAGCAGGGTCCATGGTATGACTACATGGAGCAGGAGTCGGAGGAGTCCCGCCTTCTTTCCGACGATCTCTACAGGGAGCACTGGGTCTAGATGGCCAGAGGAGGTCCCAACGCTGCCATCGGAGAAGCATGTGTAGCCGCCGGCCCGTGTCCCACTGGCGCACCTCTAGAAGGCATCAGAGTACACCGAGTTAAACTAGGGTTATGCCAGGGGGCCGCTAGTAGTTTTCTTTCTCCCTTTTTCCTATTTTTATTATGTAAAAATATTGTCCTTGGCTTATTCCATATATATGTATGCAATATGGCATTTTAGACACGCTATTATATAAGAATAAAAAACCTCAAATGAGTTCATGCGCGTTACGTGTAGTAGGCCGGATGACGCACAGGGCCGGATTTACGTAAAAAAAGGGACACTTTTTTTTAATCCAAATAGGTCATAGTGTTTGGAGATGGCCTTAGACTCGTCACAGTAGGAATAACATAGCTAGTAACATCAGTACCACGTAGGCAAAAAGATGAAGTAATGAGATGAGAGACAAATAGAATACCTTAACTATTATTATCGCATAGCGACTTTCAACAACAACAAAATATCTACAAGCTGATAAATGATTCTATCTAAGAGAATCTCCAACCACGGTCCCAGAACTAGCCCGAAACGTTTGGACGGACTGTTTGGGACCGAAACATGCACTCAACCAGGATTGTTGAATGTTGCGCATCTGCCTAGGCCGTCCGGGAAGGCTCAAAACTCAGCCCATATGTGGGGATAGTTTGGGTTGCCCAGGCACGCCCCGGCGTGTCCGCCCGTACTATCCGGCAAGCGAGACCTGCGGATTTTGAAGGGAAATCCCTTGACCCGCCGCCACTCCCGCCGCCGAAATTCATTCGACCCCACACCCGCCACACTCCCGCCTCCAAAAAATTTGTCCGTCCCCTGCCGCCGTGAGAGGAGAGGATGGACGTGACACCCGTGTTGTCGGGAGAAGGGCGCCTCCTTGGAGTCAGATGCAGCTGCAGGGGGCGTTGGCGGTAAAGCCGAAGACTCTTGCCCGTAAGATGCGCACAAGCAGCGCCTACACGAGCAAAAGGAGAAGGATATGGAGATGGAGAAGGAGAAGGCGGTCGCAAAAGAGGAGAAGCAGCGCATACGCGAGTAGGCTCCCGTCTTCGGCTTCACCAGGCCACCGCGGATGAGCAGGCGAAGATCGACGTCCAACAGGGATGACACGCTGATTAACTTGCAGGACTTCAAATCCCAGGTGGATCCGACACAGGAGGAGGATGTGGCCGACTCTCCGCCGCTCCAGCGGACGCGGACATCGTCCGGTCTCACGGAGAGCCACCATGCCCACAACATGTTTGATGGTAGTTAAGACTACACACAAGTATGATTTGGCACCAAGTAAACATATTTATCAACTCTTTGCACCTGGCATAGCTTTATACACACAAATGCATAGAAGATCTTGTAAGAATTGATCCGAAATGGGGAAGATCCTCCATATGTTTTGGAGAGTGCCACATTCCCCCCTTTTGTTAGCATCTGTGAGCCGTCCGAACCTTTGAAGGAGAAGGATATGGTGTCGTAAAAGCGGGGGCCAAACTTCTCCACTCATGAGAATGTTTTGCTATGCCAAGTTTGGTTGGCAATTAGCATGGATGCTATCAGCGGAACCGAGAAAAATGGTACGAAGTTGTGGGAGAAGGTTTATAAACTCTTTCATCTTCTAAAATGCTACGTGAAACCGCATCCAATCGTTTCCGATCGCAACGCATACTCCTCAAACATAGATGGGCCGCCATCCAAGAGAGCATAAATAAATTTTGTGGTTTCCACACACAGGTGGTCAATAGAAATCAAAATGGTGTGAATGTTGATAGCCACGTAAGTTTACTCGATTCCATTCTTCTATCAAATTTCATATATGCAACCGATTTCATTCTTGTCAACACGATTTATTGAATTTTGAGTTTCCGTTTCCTTACTAATGCACATTGGCCGCACATTTGTATCACAAAACGGAGGGCAAACCATTCATCTTGGCCCATTGTTGGCTTGGATTGGCCGGAAAGCCGAAGTGGATCTCCCAATATGATGACCACAAGAATCCGGCCAAAAGATGAAGACCAACGACGGCTCGAGCTCATCCTTACCAATCGGAGTTGACGAAGAAGATGTTCCATTCGAAAGTGAGAGCCAATTGAATAGGAAGAGGATGATGGGGAGGAGGCGGAGAAAGATAGGGCAGCTCTTGACGGCATAACAAACAAGATGTCCACCACTTGGACGGACATCTTCTCAAGCAATGATGCGACCATCAAGATGTTGGAGAGGTAGATGAGAACAAGACGGAGCGGTACAATGCGTTCTTTCCGTTGTCAATAGAGAAATTAGAAATTTAATCGGAAGAGGATGATGGAAAAGTTTGAGTTGGAGAAGACGACATTAAAAATGGAGCAAGAGGAGGCTTGGCTCAACATTCATATGGAGAAGCAAAAGCTATCTGATGTAAGGGACACAGAGGATTCGAGGATCATGTTTCAAGATGCTAGCATCATGGATGAGACAAGCGCAAGGTGGCTCTGTCACATGAAAATGAAGATCGCCAAACGCGATGTCGGCGGACAACAGGTTCCAGAAGACCGTCCGTATGATATCGTCACATTTGGTCGGTTATGTGTTGAACTAATTTAATTGTGACGTCTTCAATTCCCATCAGTTATCAAACTTATTTGAATTTGTATCCACGATCGTCGTTGCATGGGATTGTATGGATTTGGTATCCCATTTTGTGGTTCATGGTTGTAGAATGCCTTGCGCTCTCCGCGGATATGCCTAGATAAGCTCAGGCGTGTCCGCGAACACTTTGGGATCATTTTTAGGGGCCATGGTTGGACATTCTCTAAGTTACTGTCTCGATATTACTATGCTCTCGCCATCACACACGGTTAGTCGAGATTTGCGAAGCCATGCATGCTCTGTTCTTAGGTTTCTGTGGCGGTGGTGGATTACATCTGAAGCTTCTGGGAAACCTGCATACTGACATTAGGAACATGATTGTTTCCCTCATTTTGTGGTGAACTGACGGCCAAGGTCATCAATCTGGCGAGTTATTACATTACATAAAAGTTACGATAAGGAACGCCAGATTGAACACTCAAGTAACCAATTTTTGCTGTCTCGTCTTCTCTCATTTTCAGCTCGTCCCAAACAAACCGCCATCATCTGCCGGGTACTCAACCTTCGTGCCGTACCTTTAAACGTTTTTCATAAGCTCCTGCACGAGTGCTTACATTTTTTTTAAGCTCCTCCGTGAGAGTACCAAAGGGCATCCGGTATCTCGTCTCCGTGTGCAAGCGAGTAGGACCGAGCAGTAGCGGCCATGCATTCTGAGTCGGGACCAATGGATTTGAACGAGAGATTTCGGTACCGGCGGATCGGCGCAGGCAGGCGCCGTGCATGCGCGACAGCTACCCCGCCATGTAAGCCCGAAGCTCCGGCCCGCGCACCACGCAAGCGTTTTGTCTGACCGGCCAGCAGTGGTCCTGCTTTTCTGGGCCCCGTAGCGCGCACACACGCCTTGCATGCTGTACACAACACCGGAGAAACGGCAGGAGCCGCTGCGGCACGCGCTATTGGGCGCGAGTACGACTCGTGTGTCGTGTCTGGGCAAACCCCTTTGGCTCCTCCCTCCTAGCCTTCGAATTGACCGCGCAACCACCGGACGGTGCAAGTTAAGGCCTAGTTTGGCAACAAAGTTTTTCCTAAACTGTAGTATCTTGATAATAAAGTATTTAAGTGCCGGGCAGGGGAATACTTCAGTTTACTCAAACCATACTATTTCACCGTTTTAGTGAAAACTTCAAGGCGTTTGGGAAACTCTGTTTAATCATTGTCTTGACCGCGTGCTACATGCATGCATGGATGATTTCTTTGACCATAGATGCGTTCATGACTCTTGCATGCATGGTTGTGCACGAGTTCCGCTCGTTGAATGGTTCCAGCTTCAGCTAATGAACACCTCTATAAACGATGCTCTTAATCAACAACGATAGTACATCAAATCCTACATCTAGTACTCACGGAAGAGGCTGAGTTGTATCTTCGTTACGGTAACATCCGGCGCTGCGCTCAGGTCCGGCGCGCGGCCATCGGCGGGAGCAGGTTAATATGCTTTTACGGCCTCCTTTAATTTGTTCTCATATATGGATCATGCGATGCTCTAGCTATATCCTATATACGTACTTGTTTATTTTTCTTAATTTTATGTTGTTTCCAATGGGCTGAGATCAGACTGGTTAGTCGTTGTATATGGCAATGAATTTTTTCGTCGTAGATAGCCAATCTAATACTTGTTGTGATGTTCAAAGAATTTACGCCGTAGACGTGGTATGCAACAGGTTAGAAGGTGTGTTCTATTATCAAGCAACTTTTTTTCAATAATGTGGGGAAACTTTCTCATGCGCAAACGAAGAGATGATGATGATTTGGCCATCATCGAAGCTTTATATGCTAATGAAAAGAGCTCGGCAAACCACACACGTATTCATACTTCCATTCTTACCGGTGACATGTACGTGAGAGAAGTTCTAGAGGGCCATGAGTTGAGATGTAAACGAGATTTTCGTATGGAAAAACATATATTTCGAAAGTTGGTGAAGTGCCTTCGAGAGAGATGCCAGCTAAGAGATACAAATTTTGTCTCTGTCGAAGAACAGGTTGCCATATTCCTATATGCTGTTTCGAAGAATGCAAGCAACCGTACACTTCAAGGGCAATTTCAGCATAGCGGTGAGACCATAAGTCGATACTTCCATATTGTGTTGAACGCACTTATGATATTGTCCGCGAGTGTAATACAGTTACCTCCAATTAATGTTCCTCTCAAAGTCGCAACCAACCCAAAATTCATGCCATATTTTAAGGTATTATTCGTCTTATAGTCCTTTAATGATATTAAATATAATTAAGGTCACAAAAATATCTCACCAGATTTATTTTTTCTCTCCAGGATTGCATTGGAGCCATCGATGGGACACATATTCCGATTAGCATATCTCCAAATGAGCAAGATCCTTACCGTAATAGAAAAGGGACATTGTCACAAAATGTCATGGTTGCATGTGATTTTGAAAATCATTTCGTTCATGTTAGTGCTGGATGGGAAGGTTCGGCTTCTGATGCTCGAGTGCTATATGATGCACTTCAAAACAATTTCTATGTCCCAGAAGGAAAATTTTATTTGGTGGATGCGGGTTATGCGAACACACCTAACTTCATCGCACCATATCGCAATGTGAGGTATCATTTGCAAGAGCAAGGAAGAAGCCATCAGCGGCCACAAAACCCTCAAGAGCTATTCAATCTGAGGCATGCCCAACTTCGTAATCATGTTGAGCGTATCATTGGTGTTTTGAAGAAGCGTTTTGCAATACTAAAGTGTGCTACCCAATACCCCGTCGACTCACAAGCGGAAATTGCGATAACATGTTGTGCGCTTCATAATTTTATTTGCAATAATGAGGGTGGCGAACAATGGTTGGATCAAGTGGAATCTGATATTGATCCAAGCAAAATAATTGATGTTCCTAGTGGAGATAAGCAATATACAAGCGATGTGCATTCTCTTAATGTGCGGCGAGCACTGGGTAACACAAAAAGGGACGAAATAGCTAATGCAATGTGGGAAGGCTACCAAGACTACCTCGGACGAACCGGAAGAAATACCGCATGAATTTCATTTGATTCCATATTGTTTTTGTAGACTTCATTTGTTTTCATGATACCTTTGTACTTCAGAACTAGTGTGAATGAAATAAAAAAATTATTACTTTAGATTGTGCGTCCACAAAATCCGAAGAATGTATAAATAATAGACTTAAGTATCAGAAAAATAAAAGAGTACCATTGTTGGAAAATAAAATTCCCTAATTCCTTAGGTAACCTTCACACCTCCGGTTTCACAACTTCTTTGATAATCTCGGAAAGAACATCAGCCTCCACTTCCATGAATGTTTGGCGGTTTAGCATATCAGATTTGAGATGGTTGATCATCTTATATTGTTCACTTGGTGTGAGTCCCAATGTTTTCAGCTTCACAATGCAGGCTGGCATGCCATAGGGATCATTTTTCGGATCATTCTGTTCCATCTGCGCCATCTTTACTTCTTTGTAGCTATCAATTTGCTTCATCTTCATTTCTTTATAAGCCTTAAGTTCTTCTTCCCTCACAGAAACCAAGTTTTCTAGCATAACGTCCTTGCCTTTTTTAGCCTTAGTTTTCCCACTTCCTCCATCAAATCCTTTTGAATCTCGAAGCCTCTTCTTTTGAGGTGAGTCCACGCATGTTTGATCTTCTACAACTGAAAACTGGTGTTCATTACTTCCTTGAGGTTCTGTAAATCCACCATATGATGGATCAACATCATCCCCATATATATTCTGGTTCCAATCATATCCATGCATGGATGATCCTGGTGCAGATAATGTTGGTTCAGGTGAATCCAACGCAGTATCCCTCAGAACTTCCTCTGTATAGCTTCCATGTTCTGGATACTGAGACATGTTGATCCTCTCGTCAATACTATCAGTTGTCCTTTTGGCACGCTTCCCTGTTGCTATTTTACCTGAGTAGAAAGGAAGTAAATTGTAAGTAACATCATAGGAGTCCATATTTTTTATTTATTGTTATTGCGAGAACAAACCTTCATATATTTCATATAAAACATCATAGTGCGGGAATGCTTTGTATCTCCACCTTCGCTGCTCTTTCGACAACTCATCCCATTTTTCATCCGGGGCTGTTGGCACTCCCTTCTCAGGATCCCAACCAAATCCACTCTTCTCCAAAATAGATCTGACCACGTTGTGATCCTGCTTGAGCCTTTGTTCTCTATCTTTCACCTGCTTCTTAGTAAAATTAGCTCCAGGGGGCTTGGAATTTAAGCGTTGTGTCATAGCATTCCATCCTTCCTTAGTCCACCCATTCTGGCCACGAAACTTCCCGGCGTCTGCATACTCTTTCATCATAAATACTAGAAAAGCCGTCTGACCTTCTGTCCATGTTGCTCTATTCTTCTTTTCTGCAATAAGTGTTACGTAACATTAGTCAATATATGAGTATCATCAACTGATATATGGAGTAGAATCTAACTCACACTGCCAACAAGAATATTTCTATTAGAAAATCTGCAAGCTCTAAAGTAGTATAGGCACACTGACATTAGCACATGTTCAAACACATACTGAGTTAAAAGGTAGATTACAATAATTATTGGTAACTACATGAACTAGTAATGCTACAAGTTGATGCGTCTGTGTACAAAAATCGACCAGATTATGTGGAGGCATAGATGAAATCTGCTGATTAATTAGTTGCTTGCTAATAAGCACCGACACATATGCATGTGCTAGGAAATTACAGATGTTCACACCAGCTATAGGACAAGCAAGTGGGCACATGCAAACATGCTACTGTAAGGGTGCAGAAAGATAACATGCAAAAGTTGCATGCAATGTCAGGGTATTTTACAATATAAATGAGGCTACACCCAAACTACTTGTGTGTACCGGGCGATGATGTGTCCAGCATACTTATGTCCAGACTCAAGATTACTAGGTGTGATGAGCTAGAGAAGCTGACTCTGTGACGGTGTACTACTGCTGTGTGTACATGGCTCTCTCGAGAGCGGCGAGGGGAGGGCCGTGGAGAGCTCGGCAAGAAGGAAAAGTAATACGCATCTTCAACAGACATGTACTAGCGATTTGGACTGATGAATTCATGCAGCCATGATGCAACTAGTACTAGCGATTTGGACTGATTCCGGCTGTGTAGGAATCAGATGCGATCTGGGAAAAATTATCATGCTCTAGTTGGCAGCACTGGCGTAATCAAATACAGAAGAAACCCACCAAGCAGTATACCGAAATCAGATTAGAACGAACCTTCCTTGTCACGTGCGCCTGCTTTCTCCATGGCTGACGAAGAAGACATCGCCGTCGCTGGAGGCGCTGGAGGCGAAGGCCACGGAGGAAGCAGATGCGTTTTATCGGGGGCACAAAGCCAGCGTTTTTCCGTTTATAAAAAAGAGGTCGGGACTGAAGTTTTTAATACGTCAAAAAAACTGTAGTTTTAGGGATACTTCGGTTTATAAAACAACGCTATTTGTTAGACCCAAACAGCCTGAAGTATTTAATACTTCGGTATTTCTGGAAACCGAAGTATTCTCCAAATACTTCAAAATTACGGTGCTCCCAAACGGGGCCTAAGCATCTACAATGCCACAGTACTGTGACTCTGTGAGCTCACAGAGCTTCCTGGCTGCACTCGAGGATCACCAAAGAATGCGATGCAGCGGGCGGAACAGGGGTCAAAACTCAAAAGGAAACAAGAAAAAAGAGCATGGCGGAAGGAATCCCGAATCCCTACGCTGGCCGTCGCGACGTGGGCGGGCTGGGGCCAGGTGGCACGTGAAGGCACGAGGTGCGTGTCCTCCACCTGGACCTGGGCGCTTCCTCCTCCCGAAGCCTACAGAGGGATAGAGATTAGATATTTGCCACGACATCCCATCCCTGTCCAACCTCCACCGCCGCCTGCCCCCGCGAATCGTCTCTCCTCCAATCGCCTGCGCGCGCCCACGTGAACGCCCACGCCCGCCTCCCCGCGCCGCGCCTCCCCGCACCGCGCCCATGCACCCACCCTCGCCCAGGCGACGCACGAAACGTGAGAGGCGGTCCATGGGCTCGTCCCAGGGGCGCCGAAGAATGTGGCGGTGTCCTCATCCATGGTGCATGTATAAATAGGTTCCTCCTCCGTCGACTCTGCACGCCTTATCATCACACAAATCTCCTTACGCACAGTCAGCTCGCGATTACGGCCGATCCAGTATAGTAGACTGACTTCCCGAGGAAGAGGAAGGGGTCGAGCTAGCGCGCGGTTCGTCTATCCGGGAGGAATAATGGCCCTGGGCGACGATTCTCCGGCCTCCTACATCCGCATGGTATGTACAGTCATCTTGATCCCGGCCCCTCGATCCATCTCCTTCCTCATCTTGGTCAGCGTGCCCGAGAGCACCCCAGACACGATCACATGATGCATGCACACACGACAACCGAAATTTCTCTGGAACGAGTGTTAATCTGTGTGTATGTTTTTGCAGGTGCACCACCTGATAGAGAAGTGCATGACGTTCGGGATGAGCATGGAGGAGTGCATGGAGGCGCTGTCCAAGCGCGCCGACGTGCAGCCGGTTGTCACCTCCACAGGTCGGTCTCGGACACAAGCAGCACCTACCTCGTTCAATTCCTCTCCGACCATATATGTCTAGCTAGCAAATATTCCCTACTGATGCTGAGTGCGCGTGCAGTGTGGAAGGAGCTGGAGAAGGAGAACAGGGAGTTCTTCAACAGGTACAAGCAGTTGAGAGCAGAAAGGGACGGTCGAAGCAGCAGCAGCAACACCACCAGTAGTAGTAACAGTAGCTCCTAATTGGGAGTAGTCAATAGGAGATGCGTGGTGTGCTTAGATGTTAGCATTTATGTACTACTTAGAAGGGGCGAATAATGAAAAGATGGGGAGATCAGCAGCTAATGCGATCGTTCTTTGTTTGGCGGTGGTTCATGTACAGGGTCAGGATGGCAGGAATTAAGCCATTGCGCCATTCTTCCGATCATTTTGTACCCATCAGTAATCCAACTCAGCTACCACGGCTCGGGATTCAAATTCTGGATTTCCATGCAGATTTTTCTCCGAAACCAGCATAAAACGAGGTTCTCTTCTCGCGCACAAAGGAAAGCACTGTTCTCCAAATAGAGTACTCCCTCCGATCCATATTAATAGGTGGTGAAGTGGATGTATCTAGCAATAAAACATGTCTAGATACATCCACTTTACCACCTATTAATATGGATCGGAGGTAGTACATGCGAAGGTGCTCCGTGACGAGATAAGACGTCTTGTCTTGGGCGGGCGGGAGGCAGCATGGAACGACCCAAACAAGGAAAGTTTGTCTGGGTACCATATGTGCAGTGCCGTGGAATGGGTGATGGGACTCTGGACGGGACAAGGACCCCTCACTCCTTGACTTGGGTGCTCATCACTGCGATAGGCATCGCGTCTCGTCCGTGCCCGGAGTGCCGGTCTCTCTCTTCCATACATGAGGCACGCTTGAGGAGGCCTTCTATGGTACCCGCAAATGAGCCGCAGCCGTTTATTTTTCTTAATCCAATGGATAAAAATGTTTCATACTAGTTGTAAACCTATGACCAGTATGTTTTGTACTGGTGCAACTATCGGCACCTCCTACATATGGGCTGTGGGTCCAAGATGGTATAAGGGTTTTGGCCCAGGAAAGAAATTATTAATTTTTGGCCATTACTATGGGCCAAAGAGCAATTGCTGACCGCAACGGCAACGCCGTTCCACTTCCACGTTCATCAATCAGATTACAGAAATCTCGATCCCCAATTTCCATGAATCCCAAACCCTAGCTGGTCCAAGCCTCCAACGACGAAGACCTCACGACGAAGCAGAGGTCGTCGTTGCCGTCGCCTCCGGGTCGTCGACGTGTTCTGGTGGTCGACCTCGAGGAGACCCGACCCTCATCCCTCTCGCTGCCGGGTAATGGGGGCCGCCGGCGCCACATGCGGCGAGCCGTCGGTTGTCGGGGGCAAGCGTTGGGTAACGTGCGGTGGGAGTTGTTTTCGGCGGGCAAAGTGCGGGTGCAGTCGGCGTCGTAGGCTTCGTTTGGGGACATGGTGGCGGGGCACTACGGAGCAGATGGATGGAGGCGTCGTGGATATGGATCGATGGGGACGGGAGCTCGTCGGGCGGGAAAAGCCAGAGGGGCGCCACATCGGCCGCGGCAATGGATGGATGAAGGCTGAAAGGTATGTCATAAGTGAATGGTCCCCTGATGGCCGCCATTTTTATGACTGGTACTACAGCTCCCAGGCTTCAAATAGATAATGGGTATATTTCCTGTAGCTTTTGCATGCTAGTGGAATTGGGTTTTGATCCTGGCATGATGATCTTGTTTCCTAGTGCAGAATAAAAATATTTGACCACAATGGATCTCTACAGTTTATACTTATACTTGTATAAAAATATTTGACCACAATGATCCTGGCATGATATACTTATACTTGTATAAAAGAGTAATACCAGAATTATGTATAGCCTGCAATGCCCACAGCCACAGCTTAGGTTTCCAGCATGTGCAAGCGACTTTTTTGGTGCATTACGTTACAGATTCTACTACGTTTCACTGGAATGGTATCTTCTGGCGGTTCCACTTAGTTAATTATCCCTTTTTAAGTTTTTATGTTCTACGACCTGCAGTACTCTTTGTTTGTAGTTCAGATGGTCGAAAAAACTCTCGCTAACTTTTCACATTTGTTTGTTGAATTGTTCAGCTTATTGGTGGCCTTAGAGGGCCAGTATACTTCATCACGACCTGCATTTACTTCTTTTTATGCCATTTTTAGCTATATGCATAGCTCACCTTTGAAATGGAACAGGCCAGAAATGAGCAAAACTACACTGAGAAATAAGAAGCAGAAGGAGAAAAAGTCTGGGGAAGGCTCTTCTGCTGATGACAGCTTGTCGACTAGCCTGTTTTAGCAGTTTTAGTATGAAGTGAAGTTCATATCGAGGAATAGTTGCTTTATCTTGAAGGAAAAGAATTATCTCGTGAATGTGAAATTGTGTGTTTCCGATATGTGAGACTCAAGTCAAAGTACGGGACAAGAATGACCGTATATTATGCTAGTTTGGTTTGTATAAGAACATCACAGGAAAAAATGGAACTATATTATTTTTCTGGTCAATCGAGACACACCAAATTCATGACTATTCCATTTACATGGTCGTATTACAAAGCGTATGAATATCTATAAATAATTGTGTTCAGGCAATTGTTGACATCATTGCAACGGGAAGAACTTTTAACTCACAATCGATACATTCGTTCCTGATATTCACAGTAGTACTAATCTTCCATGTTATCTTGCACAAAAAATTGTAAACAGATGCAAAGGATGCCAATGACATGAACAGACCATGTGCCTAGAGCTTTTACGGTACAAATCTGTTGCCACACTAGTTACTTCACATGCATGGCTTTTACGGTACAAATCTGTTGCACAAACAGGTGACAAATTATCAGCTAAATCTGATTAGCAGGCTAACCATCATATATAATCGGTCTCGTCAACTGCGAAATTTACAACAACTTACTCACATTCAAATACTTAACAAACCATAGACAAAGGTACACTTTAAAGAACAAAGAACAACACATCTGCCCCAGCAAGAAACTCCATCCATGTAAAAACTTTGCACCAGCCGTGTAGCAGGTACCCATCTCACCTACATCTACGTATTCTTTGCAGCGTCAAAGAGGCCAATACATGGAATGCCAAACCCCCAGAACTAAGAAACTTCTGGGCAGATGACACCAATTTCCTCTACAAATCTCCTCCATATGATGAACGCACTTTTCAGGTTGTTGCCACCACATGGGTTCGGAAGTAGCTGGCGCCTTGCATGGGGAAAGCTTCAGTCAGGCAGTTCGCTTGCTGGGAACAATATATCTAGTGTAGTCCCTGGCAAGATGGTACATCTCCTCGCTTCTGGTAATATGGATGTACTGCACCATTGGAAAAAATACAGGTGATTTGGATTAAAATCATAGAGTGCTTCATGTACAGAATCAAGCTAACCACAATTAAACAACTACGAGACTTCATACAAGTAAAAATCACTTGTGGACGATGCAGACTATCACATGGAAGAATTGTTACAGCCATGCCTGCTATATACTACTCAGCTAACACATAGTCTTTCAATAAACAATGAACTATCTTTCAGACATACAGCTAACCACAATTAAACAACTACGAGACTTCATACAAGTAAAAATCACTTGTGGACGATGCAGACTATCACATGGAAGAATTGTTACAGCCATGCCTGCTATATACTACTCAGCTAACACATAGTCTTTCAATAAACAATGAACTATCTTTCAGACATACACCACTAGATAAACAATCAGACAAAACTCTCTTGAACTATCTGCTATAAATGGTCCACACATTTACAAACAAGGTTATTGCACTATCTAACTATAGAACAATATATTTTGTTAAAAATAGCCTAGTTATTTTCCTATAATAGCCACTGCAATAATATTGGAAAGTGGACCTACACTACAGTTTACAAATCAGGAGGGTAGATTTAAAGAAATATTTTATGTGAAAAAGGTTTTGACAGGTGAAATTCTTGCTACTATCTCCATAAACCTAAATTACATCTCTAATAGCACGGCTTTCATTATGCAAAATTTCTAAAATAAAATTGCCTCCTATGGTCATGAAAAACTGATCTCAATGGCACTGAACACATTAGCTCATATCACAAATTTGCAAATCTGAAGAAATTCAAACATTGCCTGCCTGACTAAGCCCGATGTGCGGCTCGGGTGTTGGTGGCACCGCGCAGTGGGAGGTACTTCAGTGGACGGATGCGACCTCCCGTAGGTAGACGGCGGCAGAGGCGGTCGTGCCTCGCACTCCTCCTGATCCTGGTGCCGCTCGCCCGGCGTTGTACTACGCGGTGCCCAACGCAGCCGGACAGTCGACGGAGGCAGCGTTTACCCGGATTGGAGAGCGGAGAGAGGGTGGCGGCGGGGCGCCTGCGGACCGGAGGCGGCAGCGTCGAGAGGGGACAGTGGTGTGGCGGCGGCGTCCGGTTTGGTTCTGTTCGTCAACGAATTGTTCTCGTTCATCAAACAGTGTGTCCTTGTTCCACCGGATGGGCCTGAATATTAATTATTTTTTTCCACTTAATTAACACGGATGGGCCAGCTGGGCTCAATATCTCAGCCGTTGGATGAAACTATACTGGTCAAATTTCGGGACCAGTAAAAGGTACTGTAGAAGTCACCTTGAGAAAAGGACGAGAAGAAGGAGAGGTGGTCTGGTTCTCGCTTTGCGCTGGGATTGGGGAGAGGACAGAGGAAAAATGAGAGTTGAGGGGGGGGGGGGGGGGGGGTTGGGAGAGGATGGAGGAAGAAGTAGATGTGGCTCGTGGTCATGTGAGATAACTCTATCCATGTGCTAAAGAGTGAGACTAATCAGTACACAGAAAAGAAAACGTACCAGCCAAACAGCGTACCAAAAGTTGCATGTTTTCTAATGCAGACTACCAAACAACATGCACAACGTGTATATGTATCGTCTCTGGGCGGCCAGGCCCTGACCCCCCTAGCCTCAAAAGGGCTACAGGCTACCAAACGCGCCCAAGAGCATATCTCGCCCTCACGCCGTTTTTCGGCGGAAATTAGCGTTTCCTAGGGGCGGCCAGGGCTATTTTTTGGGGGAGGGGGAGGGAGGGGTGGCCCCAATCGAACAAGGCGAAAGTCGACAAAATTCGTACAAATTTAGATGAACACTTGCGATTATATAATATTTGACCGAATACGAGAGGATACATAGGCGATTTGAACACATAAAAGAAATGTAAACTAGTTTATGCCAAGGAGGTGGTAGAAGTCGGTGTAATCATCGTCGTCATCGTCATCACTCGGCGGGTTGTACTTCTTAGGGGCGGCGTAGCTGCAGCTTGCCCCTGGGTCGCCGCCACCGGATTTCTTGGGCGGCGCTGACACCTCCTCCTCGTTGTCCTCGAGCAGGATGAACCCACCTTGAGCTATATTTCAACAACATACATAATTCAAAATTTATGTTTCCACCTCACAATTTCAACAATAGTTTAAATCTGTAAAATATATTCCAACAATACTCGAACATAATATTCAAATCCATGAAATGATCTGATAAGGATCAACGTGGTTCGTAGGTTTTTGTTGATCTTTCACAACGAGTATACAAGATAAGTAATTCTTCCAATCCTGAGATAAACGCAACATGATGAAGTGAGTCGAACCCAACAAGCAACATGGTGATGACCACCACGGCACGATAATTCTTGATGCACACAAGAACCTTCACACAACTCTATTCAAATTGGATACACGGTTGCACCGTCCCCGGGGAGATGCTTCACCCGGAGATACAACTCAATCTCTAAACTCACTAATTCTAAACCTCTCAAAACCCTAACCGTTGACACATTTATAAAAGAGGCCAGACTCTAGTCGGTTGGACAGGCCCAAACCAAACCTATTCGATTCCTAGTTGTACTCGACCTAAGATACAAACCAGCTTTGTTTAAGAATGAGTAGTTGAAACAAATTAAGTCACACATGCCATGTTAACAGTAACTTGGACTTTTACATATATCTTTTAATATGCCCTAGCGTGTCAGCCAACCAACACGATGCCAACACAATGACCTCATCATCCTGATACACCTCCAAATGTTGGAATCCCATAGTTGGGCTGCACCACCTCCTTGATAGGATTAACATGAGGTATTGAGATTCTCTCATGATCCCCCTCCCCCAGGAAAGCCATTGACCACAATGCCTGGAGGTCTTCTCCAGCGGGTGATGTAAACATGCAACATCGCCACGATCCTTCACCATCTTCAATTCTTGCCGGCCTACCACACCACCTCCCCCCTCTCGACTAGCTGAACTTGATATGGTTTTTGGTGCCTCCTTTCTTCTCCATATACATATAAATTGGTGCACTACCTCCTCCTTCTGCTTCTCAATGCTTATTGGAGCTTCTTTAACGTTGACATGTATCTTCGGAGCACGACCCTGTATAGGTGCAATACCTGGGCCACACAGCTGACGAACATGTCCATCCTTGCCATTGTGCATACACACTGCTGCTCCAGCTTTTCGCATAGCCTCTCTAACAAATTTGCGCTCCAGTAACACATTACATATTGATCTTAATGTATTTGTCTATTCACACATAGCAATCACTTTGTTGCTGCAACTTAATACCAAGAGATTTGCTAGATAGATTTCTTGAGGTGGACTTTTAGATATGGATGCATGCTAGATAGCGGTCCATATGACTTGACGTAATGCCTATAATGTTAGAACCCGTGAACTATATCTCGTTATAATAGTATTATTATACATTCATGATTTGTCGATTGTCCAGTTGTAATCTGTTCACCCAGCATGTTTGTTTTCTTTGGACAGACACTACTAGCGAAACTATGGACCCCGGTCCTAATTTTGCTCATATTGCAGCCTTCTTTTAAGCACTTTCTATCATTGTTTCCTAGTTGTTCCGTTCTTACTGTTATTACTCTAGAAAACTCAATACATTTAATTCTCTTGTTTTCAGCAAGACCGGAAGATTGACAACCTCTCAGAAAGTTGGGGGCAAAGAGAGTTTGTGCTTGTGTGCAGGTTTCACGCTTGGTCAACGTTGATAAACGACGCCGTTGATACAACTAGTCTTCTTCAAGACTACGAAGTCCTACAAGTTCGATAAACTCTGGTTCCACACTTGGGAAAAATTTACACTAGACTACATCATACCTTCCGCTTAGGGTCTCCCAACAAGCGTGTGATCACATCAACATCAAGTACCCACGTCTTCACATGCACCTAACATAATCAAAACAGACATCTTCGGTCTGAGCGCCCCTATCGATAGAAACCGGACTAGAACAAACTTTAGCACCCTTTGTTTTCCCACTAAGAGACTCGATTTCAACCGGTTGGTCACCAACAGGCACAAAAGGCCTGTCATTTACCTGCACATCTGAATCAATGAGTGTCTTGTTGTTTCATGCATCTTGCACCTATTTTTGACGGTTGATTGTCCTCGGCTACGGTGCCATTTTGTGCACAACATCAGACTTAATACTGCCATCTGGCATCGTGTTCATCATCCTCGGTTTTCCATCATCCCCATAATAATATGTGTTTGATCTCCCAACATGTATATCAATTCAATCATACTGACATGGACGCCAAAATAACAATCCGCACACCTCCAATGGCAACACATCGCACTACCTCTCATCAGCATGCTCGCTAACTATAAATGACACTTGCACTCTATGTGTAATATTTAGCATGCCACATCTATTTAACCACTCGATATACTAGCCATGTGGGAAACCCTAACGGAGCCACATTTGTCTTACTTATGCCATTGGTATAGCTACCTCCATCGATTATCAATTTGCATGCTTGCTCTTGATCACACACTACGTTTGAAAGAAATTCCAACATTGTCTTTTATCAATGGTCGTTCAAGTATCGGAACGTACCCACTTAAGTTGCACATTCAACCGACTCAACGGTACACTTTCTTCCACCACATCCTTGCAAAATCAGCCCTCTTCTCCTCAAAAGGAAACATGATTGGTGGTGTCTTCTTGACATCAACAACCTGAACGGTCGCCATATCTCGGAAATTGACTGTGAGAACTTTGCAGCCTGATGCTTTAAATCATCCCGAAGATCCTCAAGGTTCTTATGAATCTCACGCAACTGATTTTTTTCTCCGCAAAAACTTTCCTCGCAACTCGTGTAGTCTCATCTCGTAAAATTGGTCGCGTCAAAATGATCATATCATCCTGACCAGAATAAATCATAGAAGAAATTTTTCGTATGGGCATAAAACCTCGTCATGGTGGACTTGTAATAGGCTCATGAAGTTGACATATGGGTCACAGTAGAAATGACAGAATTCTTCATAACGACGTCTCAAATCATAGATATCTGGACCGCCATACATATGTGGCATAGCCAGTCCAATACCCCCGTACCATATGAACTCTTCGCATGAAATAAGCTCTAATACCACATGATAAGGATCAATGTGATGACTCGTAGTTTTTGCCCGATATTTCATGGCGAGTCAACAATATAAGTAATTCTTCCAATCACGAGATGAATGCAGCCTGAAGTAGTGGGACGAATCACCAACCAGAAAAGAGGCGATGATCACCACGCCTCAAATTATAGCACGATAATTATTGATGCACACAAGAACCTTCATGCAACTCTATTCAAATTGGATACACGGTGCCGCCGTGCCCGAAGGGATGCTTCACCCCGAGATACAAGTCAATCTCTCAATTCACAATTTCCAGACCTCTCAAAACCCTAGCATCTCACTCATTTTTATAGGAGGCCAACATCTAGTCGGTTGGACGGAGCCAAACTGAAGCCTATTTGACTCCTAGTTGGACTCTGTTACGTACAAAACATATCTAATTTTTTTCTTCCATGCTTTTTTATACCATTGTTGTACATTTTATACCATTTTGGGGGCATTTTACCAAACTAACCTATTGACAAAATACCCTATGTCAGTTTCTAATTTTTTTTTTGCTGTTTTTGAGTTTCAGAAAATCCGTTGGCAAAATATTCGCGAAAAGATTTGAAAACCACGGGGAATAGTTTTTGAACGGCACGAAAACAGAGCCCAATGGGGAGACGAAGGCGAGAACCAGGGGAGGAGGCACCCCAAGGCGCGGGTCCTGGTGGGGCCACGCCCTCCTCGCGCTTGAGCCCTCACTTCTCCTATAACTTTCCATTTGACCTAAAAAGTTTGGGGCGGGCATTATTTTCCATGGAACTTACGGAGAGTGATGGGGACTCTAAGCGGAAGGTATGATGTAGTCTTGAGTAAGTTTTCTCCTTGTAAAGAACCAAGGTTATCGAACCAGTAGGACCTCGTAGTCTTGAAAAAGGTTGCTTTATCAACGGCGCAAGATCAAGGGTGGAACCTGCACACAAAACACAAACTCTCTCTTTCCCCAACTTTCCAAAGGTTGTCAATCTTTCGGTGTTGCTGAAAACAAGAGAATTAAACGTATAGAGTCTTGAAAACAATAAAAGTAAAAACATAATAACAAGAAAAAATTATGAAAGTGCTTAAAAGAAGGTTTGCAATATGAGAAAAATATGAACGAGGCCATAAATTCACTAGTGGTGTCTCTCCAAAGAAAACAAACATGCTGGGTGAACAAATTACAGCTGGGCAATTGACAAATCATGAATGTATAACAATACTATTATGACGAGATAAAGTTCACAAGTTCTAACATTGTAGGCATTACGTCAAGGCATATGGACCGCTATCCAGCATGCATCCATATCTAAATATCCAGCTCAAGAAAGCTATCCAACAAATCCCTTGGTATTAAGGTGCAACATTGAAGTGATTGCTATGTGTGCAACAGACATATGCATTAAGATCAATACATAATGTAAGTAGTGTTTCTCATTCGTAGACAAGAGCACCATTGTTTTCACCCTAGTGGCAACAACACATCCTTCCCCCGCACGTCTCTGTCACTCGAGCGAGGCAACAAAGAGACATGAACCCACTATCTAGCATATAAACTCTCTCTTGTAGGTGAAAACAAGTACATGGCCAATGTAATCATAAACATGAAAGAGCATTGCAATAAAAGATTGAAACTCTCTACAAATATAAGTGAAGCATCTCATATTGACATGAACAAAATAATCATAATCTCATGGTTCATCGGATCCCAGCAAACACAACATGCACAATTATATAACTGTGGTCTCGATCATTTGAGGCAGTTCACGAGACTCTAAACATGAAGGCATATGGGAGATAACAACCATCTAGCTACTGCTATGGACCCGTAGTCCCGAGATGAATTACTCACGCATCTGTCAGGAGGCGATCATGGCAATGTAGAGGCATCTGGTGACGCCCCCCCTCTCTGGCAGGGTGTCGGATCAGGACTCTAGAAGCCCTAGATTGGACTATCGAGGTGATGGCGCCTATATGTATATTCGTGGAAAACAACTCTATCCCCGATGATTTTAGGGTTAAAAGCAATTTATAAGCAAAGGGATGATGTCAGGCGGTGCTGGGAGCCCCTACGGGGCCACAAGGCGTAACCTAGGGGTGTGGGCATGTCTGGCAGGAACCTGGTGCCCCCTGGCCCTCCTCTGGCTCCCCTTTTGACTCTGTCTTTGTTCCGGGTAAAAATTGATCTCTGTGGATTTTCAGCCCTTTCCGAGAATATTTCCTTCAGAACTTTTGACAACTAGAAAAAGGGCATAAAACAACAACTGGTTTCGGGCATCCTGTTAATAGGTTAGTCTGTAAAAACATTCGGAAAATGAAAGAAAACATGTGGAAAACAAAAGGTATTGGGTAGAAACAAGCATGAAGCATCAGAAATTAGAGATACGTTTGCAACGTATCTGGGAGTGTCGAGACTTCATAGTTAGGATTATGGACGGGGGTGCCATAAGCCTACTGGTAGAACCGTGGGTAGGAATGTCGGAGTACTGGAAACAAGGACATGATTTACCGAGGTTATGTACGTCGCAACTAGGCGGCGTTCCTACTCCTGCAATCTCACTAAAATCAGGGTTGAAGACTGAAGTATACAGAGTACAATTGTGAGTATAGTCTCGCTAACTCGGCGAGGATGAACTTCCCAACGAGTTGGCTTCTAGCTAAGTTGAGATCTTCTTGTGTCTTTTTCTCCCGTCTGACTTTATATAGATAGCCAGAGTAGGGATTAGAGGGAGAAAAACTAAAATACTACGGAAAGTATCTAACTTGAAAATCTAAGACATACCCCGATTGGGCTATGGTCCGGGTTCTTCTAGAATCCAGCTTCTTACGCGTCAGCTTACTTGGCCGCCCAATGGACTCTGCTTCATTGCCTATGAGCCACCCTGGTAATCCGGCCTTTGGCCAATGCCAGATATACTCCTAATTGGAATATATCCGATAGTAGCCCCCAAGAAGGATTAAGACTTCATCTTGCTGTCTCCCGTGGGTTTGTATTCTTTTCATAAATGTCGGTGTTTTGTCTTGATTCTTCTTTCAATAGAAATTTTCAATGTCAAACTCATATTTACCGAAATCCAGCAAATTTTCCACGAGTCTTCGGAGAGAAGGAACCTGTGATGCAAGCGATGAAATCATGCTTACGTCACGAACACTTTGTTTCAGTCTAAAGAGTGAAACTGTGTCTCTGACAGATTTTGCGCGAGAAACGAGAACATATCAATTATCACCCCGTCCCCTTGTTTCCAGGGTTTTCCGGCGAACACGCGTCAGTCATCCAATGGCTAAAAGAGCCGTTGGGACGAATCTCGGCGCAAAACTGCTATAAATAGCCACCTCGAGCTCTCCGGTATTCCTTCCGCATCATCTTCCACCTCGAAACCTCCAGAGCACAGAGCGCATCCCACTGTTCCGAGCGAAAGGAAACGGAGAACGAATCGAGTCCAAACCTCACTGGAGTCCAAAACATTGGTGGCCGGTGTTCCATCGCACGGTCGCACCGCCAAAGTATGGCAACCGGAAGCCCCGAACGTGCGTCCGAGACAGCCGTCGACCTCGACCCCGCGCTGGACGCCTCCACCATCTCTGCTCCGCTGGAACCTCCGAACTCCGCTGCGGGCGCGCAGGAGACCACTGAGAGCACACCGGCGGGCGGGGACCCTAACCCTCCGTCGGATACATACCGCCGCCATCCGCGACTCCTCCTCCTCTTCCTGTACCCGACCAAGGAGGGGGAATCTTCCGCCCGTGGCGGCCTTCACCACCACCACCACCGGAGGCGAAGATGAAGAGGGCGATTCGGGAAACTAGAGCCAGTGCAACGTGACACTGGCTTTACTCAGCTCTCTGGAGAAATACAGCATCATCGCCAAAGGAAAATGGCGGATGGATGACGAAGAGTTTGAACCATCCCCAAAAGACGGAGAAAGGGTCATGTTTACCTCCCATCTCATCTGAGGCATAGGGTTTCCGCCTTCTTCCTTCTTTCTTCAAGGTCTCGACCACTATGGGGTTCAACACCACAACTTGCCACCCAACTCTATTCTCTATATAGCCGGCTTCCAGGCTCTCTTTGAGGGGTATCTAGGGATAGAACCCCGATTAGATTTTTTCTAGTATTGTTTTAACGTAAAACGCAATACCACCGATGGTATCCTTCCGACTTGCGGGAGCATCTCCTTCAATCTTCGCAGATTTAGGGAGGAGTGGTTTCCTGTAGAGGCCCCTAACCGGAAGGTTCAGAACCCCTCATATGCATACATTCACGATCCCAGGCAAATCAGTCGTGAACAACATACGAAAGTGGTACACAGATACATTATCCATTACACGAATAAAAGCAGTCTTACAAGCCAATGGTCACATGACCAAGTCTCTATTTACTGCCACGCAGGACAGGCAAAGTCTTACAACAACTAACACAGCGGAAAAACAAACGTAGGTAGCCCATGTCACGCCATCACCAACAGGCTGCTGACCGGGAGCCGAGCCTAGTTCGTGTAGTCGTCAGAAAAGCAACCCTCCTCATATTCCTCTTCAGGTGGTGCCTCCTCATAGTCTGGCCAAGTAAATAGCCAAGGGCGAAACCATATGATTACTTTTGAATGTACTCAGCAAGTCATCCTTTATGCACTTACAAATGCATCATGCTTATATGGTGGATAGGTAGGCCATAAATAGGGCTCACTACCAATGATGTTCATATAAGATGACACCATAGTTGCAGTCATATTAATCTGTACCTTCGCTGAAGAAGATACTTCAGAAGAAAATAGTATAGTTTTCTTTCTCTTGTAGATATCGCATGTACAAGAGGTTTTATAAACTTGTTTTATAAAAGGAAGTTTTTCTTTGCAAAACTTCTTGGAACAACATGTCCAAACTTCATCGATACCTCTCAGGTACAAGCCTTCTGTTTGAAAACACCTTTTTAAAACTCCGCACAATACTAGCTACATGGCCTTTCAACTGCCCATATCCGAGGGCTCGGCTATTCTGAATAGTTTTACTCTGCAGAGGTGGTACACATTCCACTAGATCCAAAACTCTGCCATGGACCACCCATGGATCGACACAGCGATATGCAAGCACCAGAGGATTGATCCTAACTGTCCACTCTGACACAAGCTAGTATATGCTCATTCCTTCAGATGGGTTGTTCTCCCCGGCATCAGGTCCCGCCCTGCCTAGTCGGGAGGCCCAGCTGTCGCATCCGGAGGGAAAATTAATCCCACACTGTGTATGTCCCGTTTCTCCCTCCTGGAGACACTTCGGTTCAGAGAATCAGCTTCTCTATAGCACTTTGGAATAAAGCATACACTAACGAGTTCAAGCATCTAGATAGGCCCCATACCCATATAGGGGTAGAGTGCAGTACATCTTGGTTGTCCAGCGAAGACTAGGTTATGTGCCTTTTGGAAAACATTTGAAAACACCTTCTCGATTTCCCCGGTGAACAAGGTCCCGCCTTTCCACCGTGGGCTTCTCATGGAACCATCTTTGTTTTGCAAAAGCACATTTTAAAGGTGTCCACTTAGGGACTCAAGATTATTATCTTACACGGTATTTATATACCTTATGGTGGCTAAGGGCTTGGTAACAACAAATTGACTAATGGCAAGTGTTATATAATATATATAGTAGTAGTAATAATATTCACTCAATAAAATAGTTTGGTAATCAAGTTTTTGAAAACTTCAGAAGTAGATCATGCATAATGATAAGTAGGAATATAACAGAAAGCTTTAAGGATGGCTTGCCTTGGAGGTAATGAGGATCTTGGTCTTGCTCACAACAAGTATGGTAATAATATCCTCCCGTCCCGACTATTTCTTCGTCGTTTTCTATCGTCGTAAAAGGAAAGAAAGACATCCTATCAGAACCTTACCAAGCAACATCTTGAGTCAACCATAACATACAGCAAGCAACTGAACTCACAAAAATAATACACAAGCTCCTAAAATAATTCCACACAAGCATGCATCAAAAATAATAATATTCACTATTACTACTACAACTACTATAGTTGAGCTAGTTTATTTTTCAACCAAATGAGATGGAACCAGTGGGTGTTCCACTAGGTTTTCCGTGTCATTTAGAGGTATTATGCCTCTGGTCCATCTTGTGGACACACAATAATTTTATAGCAAAAATTCTACTAGCTAATCTAGTGAAAACAATAGCACTAGTAAATAATATTAAACCTATGCATGCATTCTAAAAGAAGTAAAGGCAAACTTGCAGAGGATAAAACATGTACTAACCAGTACAAAAATGGTACTGGATCCAAGTGAAAAATACTTCTACAACTAGGATAAAAATCTAGCTAAACATTCCATCACAAATCTTAAATGGAAATAAACTAGGGATTTCTACCATCTTATTTTAATGTCCAAACAGATCTTAAACATGCATGGATTCTTCTAACATGGCACCTCTGCGAGTAAACCACCTAAGAACACTCAACACATCATTTAAACATGCTAGAAAACAGATTGACACTAGTAAACAATTATTTGCAAAACAAATCTATTCATTTTATTCCTAACAGAAAAGTGCATTTTCTTAGATCTGTTGCCAAATTAATTCTAGAGCTCAAAAATTTACACAAATCTAGGATAACATAGATCTACCTAATATCTAACAGATCCAATTGGATTCACATCAAAAAGTGCTATAAAATAAATCCTAAAATTCACAGAACATGCTACTGGTACTTTACCAAAATGGATACCATTTTAAAATGGTAGCTCACCTTGGGGTGAGGTCAACTCCTACTGGTAGATCTAGTCAAGATCTACTCTAGGAATTTTAGTTTGCTCATTTTAGACATTCCATTCAAAAGTTATGCCATTTTCATTCTCACAGACAATGCTCAGTTCATGATTTTTCATTCGTTCTCTGTTCATCCAAAACCAGATATGTTTGCTGCCAACGTTCAAGATTTTGTTCATGCATATCTGGGAATTTTTGCACATTTTATTATTGAGTTTAGCATTTTTCACATTCGAATAAAGTAAACAGCAGCTGTTCTGGATATTTTCAAAAAGAAAAGAAACACAGGGCAGTGGGCTGGTCAACACACGGTGGCGCGGCCCAACTGCGCCTGGCAGCCCGCCTCGCTTACGCTCGCGCGCGAACGAGCGTACCGCTTCGCGGTTCAAGCGTGGCCGTAGATCTGGAGATCTACGGCGCACGGCCGTTCTTCCTCTCTCCCCTCTTTTCTTTTCTTTCTCCGGCGAGAGCACGGGTAACCGGCGGCGAGATCAAACCAGGGCTCACCTAGGGGGCGTGTAGACCAAGGGGAAGTTGTCGGGGAAGTCGTGTGAGCTCGATGCAGTGCAGGGGCGCAGCAGCTAGGGCACGGGATGGCTCCAGTTGACGGCGCCGTGCACGCGCTCCACGGCGGCTCCGACGAGATCCTCGGCGTTTCTGCAAACGAGGGGACGTGGGGTTCGTCAGGCTGGGTATACGGATGGAGTGGAGTGCATCTAGGTGGGTATGCGCGGCTATGGTGGCCTGAGGTGAGATGATTTCACCTCGGTCTGTCGTGGTGGCCGCGGCAAAAATCCGGCGATTCTAGCTATCGCGGGCAGCTCGGGGCTAGCTAGCTAGGTGGGGAGTGACAGTGAGAGGTGGGGAGTGAGGTGCACTAGGTTAGGGGCTTGGGGTTCGTTTATATAGAGGGGAAGGCAGTGGCGCACGCTCGGGTGTGGCCGTGCGCTCGCGGACAAGCCCGTGCACGCTCTGGCACGACCCACGTCGCTCACCCTGGCCCTTGGGAGCTTCCATGGCCACTAGGAGGGGTCAATCATCCACTTGCACGGTGAAACATCGAAGGAAACACGGGGGAAGGCCACTGTGGCTCAGGATAGGGATGAGGCTGTCAGGTGCCCATCCCTCCCTCCCGTTTTCACCTCTTTGAAACCCTCCCTCTCTCTCTCGTTTTAGTCAACCCACTTGCAGGCTAAGGTAAAGAAAAGGGAGTGGGCTGACTCAGCTTCTAGAAGCCCCAAAGCGTGCACAAAAATATTGAGTGAGTAAAAAGTTATTAGCATTTGAAAATCGATCGATTGCACTGTTCTGTAAAAAGAAAATTCAGTTAAGTTCAGTTTTTTCTGAATTTTGCTAAGTGTTGGAAATTTCAGAGAGATTAGCTGAATGTTGGATTTGTTTTCAGGCCTTAAATATTCTCTAAACTTTATTTTCCAAGCATGGTTCTGTTAAGCAACTTTAGTACTTTTCAAAACAGAAAAGAATTTAAATTTGAATTTCAATTGCTTGGTGAAAACAAGGTGGGAAAAGTGCTAATTGGAGTTTTTCACTGTTTTCCAAAATTCCACATTTCTGCCTTATTTCTTAGCACAAAATCTTCAAGCAAAAGATTGTTTCTGTGATTCCACTTTTCAAACTAGGTTATCCAAAATGTAGTTCATATATCAAAGATCACATCCATGCCTTAAAAACACAAAATGTGAATTCCTAGCATATGAATAACAAGGGTGCAAAACCCCTACTTGACTTATTTTTCAGGGTTTGTTTTTATTAGAAAAACTTAATGGAAACATTTGATTTCACTTTGGTTAAAATGTTTTCTTGATTCCATTTGATTTAATATTCAAAAATAAGTTGTTTTCAACATTGCCACATGGGTTTTGAGTTAGGGTAACAATTATTATTAAAATGGAAATAATTCATAAATGATCAAAAACATTAGAAACAAGTGAACGGCTTTTAAAATCAAAATACTTGCTTGCATGGATAGTCATAGCTCAATACATCATAATGGATTACACAAGGGCCATAAAAGTTTTTTTTGGCTCTAAAAAAATTGGATTCCCTTATGTGATACAAGTGTGCTAAAACTGGGGTGTGACATTTCCAAAACTAAAAACCTCTGAGTCCGTCAAATTCTGGAAGGGCTCGTTCTTCTATATTCGTACGTTCCCTATCGTGGAAAGGATACGGGAATTCCTCTGCCACGCCTAGAGATAACTGGATGTTGGACGTAGTCCAGGTTCTGCCTCCAAACTTGCTGCGAATCAAAAGGTGGATAGTGAAACTTGTCGCTTCTTCTCCTCCTCTGACCGGCATGGACATGGTCCCCTGCTAGCTCGGAAGGAGGATCCAACCTTTTTTGTTTCACGGCGTCCGGCTTCTGTGTGAATACAGTGGGCCTGGCGATGCAATTAGGGTGACAAAGTCAGCTTTGTCGAAGAAGGAGTTCAAAAAGCGCGTCAACCATTTGGTAGAGACTCGTGATCCATACGAGGAAAGTCTACAAATGTACCACGCCAAAAACCCCGCTCCCAAGGTATGCTTTTAATTTTCTCCTTTTGGGTAGTTTTTCAAACTTTCATCCTTCTCGGATGGTTTTACTAACGGTGGTTTATTTCTTTGCAGCTTGCTGATCTCAGAGAAGATCACCTTACCTCCGAAGCTGAACTAGCGGAGCAAAAAGCCCGCTTCTTAGCGACCGGAGGACGGAAGCGCAAGAAGATCTCTTCGAGCCAAGAAGTGATCGACCTTGACGGAGTTGTCGTCGCTACCTCCAGGTAAGACTCGGATTTTTTTTTCGTATGCTTTTATTTTTGCATACTTTTCTTGAACATCTTCTTCTCGGATTTTTAATCTCGGTTTTTTCTTTTGGTCTCTTTTAGCCTTGCTCCTGTCCCTTTGAAAGGGAAGGGCAAGAAAAAAATTAAGGCTGCCGCAATCAGGGGGCCTAAGTCATCCCCTACAGCTGCCCCGGATACTCCAGTGTCAGCTGGTGAAGAAAATTCGGCCGCCCGGAAGGAACCCATCTATCCGCTTCAGTCCAGCCAACCTGATGCGCCTGATACAGACGTGCCGGAAAGGGCAGAACATGAAGAAGGCAGACCTTGAACGATCCACCAAGTTGAGACAATCCCAACTTTTGACGGGAAGTTTAAGACAAAGCAAGAGGCCTGCTTTGATGAACACGGATTCATTCATCCTTAGGAAAAAAAAGTATTTCACCCAAGCCCCCTTTATTCTTCCCTGGCCAAAAGGCGGGTTGATTGTCCGGAATAATTATGTCTTCTCACCTCGGCAGGTTATCGAAGACGGAATCCACCACATAGGGATTTCCTTCTCAATACACGCCAAGGAATTCATGGAGATGTTAAGCGGTTTGCAAAAGCCGAGCAAGGTATCATCTCTAGCCCCCAAGTATTGAGACAAAATCATACTTTTTGTGTTAATACTTCATTTTTGCCTGCTTGTTTTTGTTTAAAAAATCTTTCCTTTTGTATGCTTTTCAGCAAACTGCCGAAACCATAAACGTGGAGGTTTTTGATAAACTTACCATCAAGAACCAGGAGGTGAAATTCCTTCTTGGCATTCTAAATGACAAAGACTCGGAGCTTTCCGAGATTCATAACCAGCTGAAGGAGAATTCCGGTAAGCATACTTTTTCTTCCTTATTTTTCATTCTGAATTTGCAAAAAAAAATCTAAGGACTTTTTTCCGAGTTAACTTTTTGCTCCTTTCCTTTCCAGCCACTTTGGCTAAAGCCAAACAAGTTGTGGAAGATTCTGGGAACACCGAGAACCTCCTCAAGGAGAATTCTGAGCTTTACAAGATCAACGTAAAGCTTCAGAAGGATCTGGAGGAAAGCCAATTGGCTTTGGGATTGTCCGAGTCCCGGGCTTCCTCTCAAGATGAGAAGGATAAGAGGACAATCCAAGACCTTGAATATGCGCGCCATCAGTGTTTTGAAGAATGCACCGAGATGGACAAGATTATTGGTAAGTTTTTAGTCATTTACCAAGTTTTTTCTCTTGATTTGTATACTGCGTGCTTTTGTCCTTCTTGCTTTCTCATCTTTTCCTCCTCTGATTCTCATACGAGAGGGAAATCCTCTTATTTCCCGGCTTGACCGATCCGAGCTTTTGGGGCCTTCGTTACCGAGCTGAAAAATGTCAAAATGCAACCTGTCAACAAGTGCATCCTGAAAACGTTGACGATTTCTTGGAAGCGAGTCGGCCCCCGAAAGCATTCACATAAGTGGTCAACCAACGTGAAAGTTGGCTGAAGTATGCCGCCCGCGGTGGAGTACGCATGGCCTTAGGGCTAATGAAAATGCACTACACCACCACCAAGTCTTGGCGCATCGCCACCGGTGTTCCGCAGGGATATACCGAGACACAAAGGGCGGAAATTTTCGAGTCTATCAAAAGGCACTCCTCCAAGATAGCTCGAATGGTCTCTACCTCGACATTCTACCCGGAGGAAGAAATTCCGTCAACTCCGGAGAATCCGAGTGATAGCGACGAAGAAGACCATGACGACTTGATGGACGGCTCCTGAGCCTGCGAGTCCGTTAGCCAAATAGGGTGCTTTACTATTCTTACAATGTAAAAATCAATTTTAATGCATTCTATCTTTTGTGCAAACAAGTTTTTATCTTTTGAAGTAAAATTCATCTTTGCAAGTTTTCAGAGTTCTAATTCCCGTTCTTCTAAGTACTCTGGTTTGTATGCTTTAACTTTCCTTAGTATTAAAGTGATTCCAAAAGTATGCAATCTTCATACCGAGTGACCGGGTTAAGTAACCAATCAGTCGAAACTCGGAATCATGGATTATACTTTTGGCAATTTACTTACTAGATCTAGTGACCCAGCACAACATACAATCAGATAATACTTAGGAATAATAAGGAATTTGAAAGTATGAACTCCGGTACGCATGCACAATCTGGTGTTCTGTAGCCTCCTTAGGCCAAAAAACATTCAGTTTTATAACTCCGAGCATGCAGGCAAAATTTGGGTTAACATTGAAGTGAATTTAAAGATCATTGGGAAATAGAAAAGACGGAACATGCTTTTAACAACTAAAGACAAATCAAGACGATTTGTATTTCCGACAACTTTATTTCATGATCTTAATGATGTTTACATAGAATTGAACTAAGTGTAGAAGTGACGTAACTGTTGGATGCACCAGGGTCTATTTGTCTCTCCTAGTTCTACATATATGCTTCTTTTTCTCTTGCGATTCGGATTTTTCGGGTCATCCTCTGTATCCCTAATATCTACAAAGTAATATGACCTATTTTTCATAACCAGTCTTAGCACTAAATCACCTTCTTTAAAAGAACGGTGTTTGATTTTCCGGTTATGATATCGCCATAAACCTTGCTGATAAATGGCTGATCTTTGCAGCACAAGTTCTCGTTCTTCTTCTAAAAAATCAACAGCATCATGTCGTGCACTTTCGGCATCCGTCTCAACGTAGGCCTGCACTCGCGGGCTATCATGGATCATGTCCGTTGGAAGCATAGCTTTTGCACCATAGACCAACAAAAAAGGCGTATGCCCTATTGATCTATTGGGCATCGTTTGAATACTCCAAAGCACGGAAGGAAATTCTTCTACCCATGCTCCAGCCGCTCTATGGAGAGGAGTTTCGAGTCTTGGGCGTATTCCTTGCAAGATTGAACTATTCATTCGTTCAACCTGTCCATTGGATTGTGGGTGTGCCACGGATGCAAGATCTAGGCGAATCCCGGTTTGCCGGCAGTATTTTGCCAGCTCTCCAATTGCAAAGTTTGTACCGTTATCCATGATAATGCTATTTGGGATGCCATGGAGCATGACAATGTCAATAACAAAAATTCTGGCTGTCACGCCGTCAAGTTTTTTGATGGGTTTTGCCTCCATCCACTTGGTATACTTATCCACCGCCACGAGTAAATGTGTGAGTCCGTCTCTTGCAGTTTTGAATGACCCCATCATATCCAGCCCCCAGACCGCAAATGGCCAAGTTATGGGTATGGTCTTGAGTGCTTGAGCTGGCAAATTCGTCCGCTTGGCATAATACTGATATACGACACATGTATTAACTCCGTGCTCTGCGTCTGTCTTTGCTCTAAGCGAGAAAAACCCATCATGAAATGCTTTTTTAACTATGCTTTTGACTAAGCATGATGTACGCAATCTCCGGCATGAATTTCTTGCAGTATTTTTCGTCCTTCTTCCAGCGAAATACAACGCTGAAAAAATCCGATAGTACTACGTTTATACAAGCAACCATTGATTACCGTGTATCCTTTGCATCTGCATTTTATCTTCCTTTGCAGGACCTCGTCATCTCCATCCGGGAACTTCTGATCGACTAAGAAGTTCAGATATGGAATTGTCCAATCCGGGTTTACAACCAGAATTTCTATTGACTCGGAAACGAGGGGATAATAAACATCTCCGCCTTTTATTGGTTTTGTACAAATGCTGGACGAATACACCTGGTGGAAATGTTTTCACCCTTTTCGAGCCCATTCGGGCTAGAGCATCCATGTTCCAGTTTTCTTCCCTTTTGACGTGATGTACCTCAAATCCTAGGAAGAAAATCGCAAACTCGTCGTATGTTCTCCGATATTCGGCCATTATGGGGCTTTTTGCATCCCATGTCTGGTTTAGCTGGTGTTGTATTAGATCCGAGTCTCCATAACAAAGTATGCGTTTGACGCCTATGTCCTTTGCGATATGCAAGCCATGAAGCAGTGCTTTGTATTCCGCCACATTGTTGCTGTCGTTGAAGTGTATTTGTAATACATACTCCATTGTGTCGCCTAATGTAGATTTGAACACTACACCTACGCCAGCGCCTTCTTTCATTTTGGATCCGTCAAAATGTATGATCCAGTATTCCGAATTCGGCATTGGTGTGTTTTCCATTGGTTCTGTCCAATCGGCTACGAAATTTGCCAACACCTGGGATTTAGTTGCCGTCGGGGATTGGTACTTAATGTCAAACGCAGCAAGTTCAATGCCCCATTTGGCTACTGTTCCTGTTGAATCCGCATTGTTTATAATATCCCCTAGTGGTGTTTTTCTTCCCACTATTATGGAATGTCCTTGGAAATAATGAAAGAGTTTTCGAGATGCGAAAAATACGCCATATGCCAGCTTTTAATAATGCGGATATCTTTGTTTTTACTCCGAGAATACTCCACTGCCGTAGTACACTGGATGCTAATCTGGAATATTTTGCTCGTCTTTCCGCCTTTCCACTATTATCACTACGCTTATAACCCTGTTAGTTGCTGTTAAATACATTAACATGGGTTCGTCCTCTTTTGGGGATGCCAAAACCGGAGCTTTCATTAAAGTTTCCTTTAGTTGGGTTAATGCCTTATCCACCTCTTCTGTGCATTCAAAATTTGTCGAATTTTTTGAACAATTTGTATAAAGGCAGAGATTTATCACCGAGCCGGCTTATGAACCTGCTTATGGCGGCTGCAGAACCCGTCGATCTTTGGACATCTTTTAGACACGTAGGTCTTTTGATGTTTAATATTGCTTTGATCTTTTCCGGGTTTACTTCTATTCTGTAACATCCCAAAGTTTTGCTACCAAAGGGTTGTGGTGTTGTGTTCATCTCATACATGCATGGAAACAATAATTTAAACCATGTTTGAACCAATTTAAAATTTGAATTTAAATGGTTTCAGAAAATCTCACAAATAGTACTTATTCTGGTTTCCAACACTTTGTTCTGAAAAGTATTTCAAATTCATCAAAGCAAAACATGGTTTTGTTGGAAACTTCATAAGCTTTCCAAAATGTATTTTTGCTAATTTTTCTGTTTGCAAAAAGGCCCCCAAAATTTCTGTTTCTGTGCTCTTTTCAAATAGAAAAGGACCATTTTGTTAAACCTGTAAATCTTGGGAGGGTTTTCGAAAAACTTCCTGTCTCGCTGTCCTCCTCTGCGCACGACAGAGCAGGCAGCTCGCCGCCGTCGAGCCACGCAGCTGCCTTCGTCGACGCCAACCGCAGAGGGAGACGTCGTGCCCCTCCTCTCTCTCGCAGAACCCTCAACCTCCATCCCTTTCTCGCTCTCTGTTTTAGTGAAGACCCTAACCCGAAACCCTCGCCGCCGGTGATCTGCCCTCGCCGCTGATACCGGCCTCGCCGTGCTCATCGGAGACCGCCATCGTCCCTGTCGTCCTCTCCTCTATTCCTAGGCTGAAGGAATCGAGCCGGCACGGTCTCTATCGCCGGGAGCCATCGTCTTCCCCAACTCCGGCCGGAGGTCGCCTCGGTCGATTCCGGCGCCCCGCCGCCTTTCCGGCCTCAACGCCTCCACATATACGCCCCTGGTGAGCTGCTCACCCTCCCTATGCGCTCCGTTTGGCCTCTAGACGGCTATTCCCTCGTTTCCTTCATCAACCGACGGCCGCCGCGGCCATTGCTCGTCGCCGGCGCTTCTCCGGTGCCAACTAGAGGGTGGCGCCGCCACCATTAGGTCGACCTCGGACCCCTCTCGCCCCTGGTGCAATTGGTTTCGGGAAATTCGCGAGGAATCGAGCGATTGCTTCCACAGCAGAGCCCCTGTGGCCATTGCTGATGCAAGGATGACATCGCAGTGACGTCATAACCTTTTTTTTAGTAATTCCAGAAATTCCAGAAAATAAATAAAATTGTTTAATTAATAACTTTTGTTTTATATCTCAGAAAAATAAAAGTGAGGTATCAAAATGATCAGAAAAATGTACTCTCTCCAAATATGTCACTTTCAGAAATGTTTGAGAAAGTTCAAAAAATAAGCATTTATTTAATGTTGTTAAATCATTTTAAAATAGAAAAATAAGTTTTTATTCACTAAAATTAGAAAATTAAAAGTTATATACCAATTTTCTCAAAATGACAAACTAAACCTAGTTATGATGTTTTCAACCTCATTTGAGCAACTAAAATGGTACTCATGTTCATAATCGCCCTAAACCCCCTCCGGGGTCTATTTCGGACTACTTTCACTAAAAATGTTTACTTATCATACGAACCCTAGCAACCCAACGATCATGCCTAGGGCTTTGTTTCAGTGCATTAACTTGCTCATGCATACATGTTGTGCATTGCATTGATGCCATGTGTTGATTGTTGTTCTTCTTGTTTCGGTGTTTGTTCCCCCCTCGGTAGAACGTGACTCCGAAGAGAAGGCCAGCAATCCAATGACGAATACTCGATCTTAACCGACAAGTCAAGCACTTATTCCAGAAGATCTTTATCTGGTTTTCTTATAACCAAGGCAAGCATAACCTCTTATCTGCTCATATATGGTTTTCGAAGTGTTTTGGAATCTCGTATATTGCATGCGGTTCTAAACTATTTGATGTCAGTAGATAGAGTTCCCCTATATACTGCATAACCTAGATATCCTGATCCACTGCTCCTAGCAGCTATAGGTTTGCTTGTGCGCGTCTCGTTAAAGCCTGTGAGTCTTGCTTAGCCATGCTTAGTTGTGATCTGATCCATCCGGTTGATGAATCTGGTCAAATGCGTGAATCTACTTTGTCAGGTTGTTGTGATTTGATTTATCTTTGATAACTTGACTAAATAATGGCGTGGATGTGAGGCCACAATGGGTTGTGGCGTCTTGTCCTGTTCATGCCCCTAGGAGCGAGTTCTCGCCTTCGAAGCCAAGACTGAGCGTGCAACCACACGCGGGGCCTAACAGACCGCGCTCGACCAACTAACTTGTTTGGCCACGTCCATGAGTCACGTAGTTTGATCTTTCCATCTGCGTGTGAGTCAGAAAACGATTTGGAGAAAACTTAGGGCGTGACCGGGACAAGTGATGGACGTACACGGATCTTGTTCCCGACTCACAGAACAGGTGCCGTCAGGAGGTGGCCAACTCCCTGTTGACGGGGTGGCCCTGTTTGGGTTGACTCATGGATAGGGTCGAGCAAGGTAAAGGTCGTGGCCAGCCACCCTCTGCCGCGCTCCATGGACGAGCGTACATGTGGCGTTAAGAGTCGGATGGTACGTGTGGGTAAAGTGTACCCCCTGCAGGGATAAATCTCCTCGAGAAGCCGTGTCCACGGTTATGGACGACTTGGCAACGGATTCTGTGATCATAGATAACTTCAACGGAATGACTAAAACTTGTTAACCATGATTGAAGGGTGTCTCCCCGGAGATGCCGAGAGGGGTGATCCTTGTAGCATGAGATAGTGTGGGAATGAGAAGGACTTGGTGGATTGCAAGAAGATGATAATCTCAGTAGTTGAGTAGCTTTCTCATCTGTTTTGAAAACATTCTATGAGACGTGCTATTCTTCCTCGATTTGCAAACAAAGATTGCTTTACGCAAATCAGCCTTCATACAACCCTTTCTGAAGATAGCAGATATATAATAGGTTAATTAAGTCTTGTTGAGTACCTTCCGTACTCAGGTTTGCTTAATTTTGGTTCAGGTGGAGTTCCTCATTTCAGTGGTGATTCAACGTGGACATCGACGAGTAGTTTGGGGTTCCCAGGTAGCAGCCTGGAATCTATGGGCTGGGACGTCGCCTTATGTTGCGGCCTCTTAGGCCTTTTTGGTTCTTGTTGATTAGCAACATAATTTGCCTTCCGTTGTCTGATGTAATGTTGGGTCATGTGACCTCTGCCTGTAAGCTACTCTAGTAACACCTGTTTAATACAAGTTTCATGTCTAGAGTGCTGCTTTGATCGGTTGTTGGTTTCGAGCTCATTGTTATACAGTTTTGGCTATGCCTGCATAGTTGTCGCAGTCGAGGGGTTGTGGAGCCGATGATCCATGTCCGAGCCCGCCTGTCGATGTGATCGGCCTGGGGCGAGGTAACCCCAGTAACCCTCGATTGTTGTTGCACTTTCTGGACACATAGCATCTCTGTATAGCTTTGGTCCCGTTTCCTTCAGTTTCATTCGATTCGTGGACGCTTTGATATGCATAGTTGGTTATGACTAGCATGGATACAACGAGTAGTAGACTGGGGATCCGGACTACGTGCCGATGAATCCAGTCTGCCTGCCGTTGTTTGTTGCGGCCGGGGCTGGTAACCCTGAAGCCCTTGTGAGTCCATGGCTAGGACCACATAACAGTATGTATATCTCTGGGTCCGGGGTCGTGACAAGTCTTGGTATCAGAGCAGGACTGCCTGTAGGAAAACCTTACTGCTTGGTCGATGTTGAGTCTAGAGTTTATAAAAACTACTTGGAAACTCAAATGGATTGTGAAAAACCTTCTTAGGATTCTTTTTACTCCTTATCTGGTATCGCTCTAACTCTGGGTCATCTTACCTGTTTTGATTTGAAAAGGTTTTGCTATCTCTTCTAGTCATCCAAAACCTAGGTGCCTTCTCTGGCAAGGACGTCTTTTACCCAAGTTGACCTAGATATGAGTTTCTAGAGTCGTGTGTGTTCCGTGTTCCGTTATCTCTTAAACTGAGAGATTTCCTTCCCATCCTAATCCCCCAAAGTTGTCCGGATTCCACATTCCTACATGTTTCAAAGTTCTAAATCCTGAACCTCGAGATTTCCTTTTCATCTCGAATGTATCTGTTATCCTCTGCTCAAGTTCTTCCGGAGCTATCGTTGTCTTTTGAAAGATACCTCGTGATTGCTAACTGTGGTGTCCTTTGTGGCACTCCTATAGTAGTTACTCCTTTCGTTGTGTTTTTACCTTGGACTTGAACCGAAGGTCCCGGAATGTGCTGAATCGCGGTGGGTTGGATCGTGTGGTTTCTTAACCATGTGATGCTCACGCCATCAGTACAGGATGCTGACCTTTAACCCAAGTTCTGCTTCTTTGGATCTTGAGAAATCTGTTCTACCTCAGGATGGCTAGGCAATTCGAACTTTCATAGCCATAGGTACTCTCTAGGAATCAAAAGGATCACGACAAGAGTGTTCTTATGATTCTCATATCCTTGTTCTTGATTAAACTATACCTCTCCTTTAGCATCGGTTTTACAACTGAGTACTACCCTGTGCAATCAACATGATCTTAGGAATTCTCCTGAGCATGTTCCTACCCTCCAGTTGCCTAAAATCTCCATTCGTTGGTTCGGACACCAAGTTGCATATGTGTGTTGGATTTTCCCAATGCATTTGCTCTCGTGTTCAGTCAGAACGTTCCACTTTGAAATGTCAGGAGAAACAAACTCTAGTACCTCGTTCACCTCCAGAACCAGGTCAAAGTTTTGCAATTCGCAGATTAAAGAAGTTTCATTAGCTTCTGTTCTGTTCCACCTTCGGGTATCACACTCTTATATATCAAGAGGTTGTGTTAAGTTTCATGACCTTATGATGAAGTGATGCTCTTACACCTCTTCACTCACCCTCCCTCCAAGCTTGAATGCTTGAAAATGATGGGTCTGCTCGTCGACAAGTGTATCAGTTATTCCTAGCAATTTGTATTGCTTCGAAAAATCTAAGAAACATCCGTATCCTTCTTAGCACTACTGGTCACCCAGCCTCTTTTGAAGTTGGTCGTGTTACCAAATCCGTTCACTCCGGTGCACATTTCTGGTCAGAGAGTTAGGTTCATGCCAAGCTCTCATGTTCATATCAGTTGCTTTGAAAAGCAAGCCTCCTTTCAAATTCCTAGACCTAACGGTAGGTTGTGATATTCTGGTTGTCTTTCTAGAAGTATCACCAGGTTTTACCTGACCGTGATGTCTAAACTAGGATTAATTTGAACCACTCCTCTCTCCAAGAACCTACGCTAGACACCTTGGACTAGTGGTTGAGCTTAAACAACAACTTGGAGAGTTGAAAGGCAAAAGCTCCGCCAACTTGTTCCTTTGATAAGGGATATCTAGTTTTCCTAGTGTTGAAGCATGATAGTATCTCTTTAATGGACATGCTGTCATTCTACCTTGATTTGATTTGGGCTATCGTCAGATCAAGTCCAGATTCAAGGACTATCCTGATGGTGTTTTCACTCCTGGTGTTTGGCCCGAGTAGACCTCATGTCCTTTGGTCTGACCAATGTTTTGCCTTGTTCATAGATTATATGAATCCCTCATCTTGTAGTGTTGATAAGTGTGTTTTCGAGCCCATCGATGACATTCCTATTTCCTCCAAGTTGCGGGAGGCTCATGTTGAACAATTGGCCACAATGTTGGAAACTTTCGAGAACTAACTTTGTGTTATCACGAAGTTGTGTTCTGGATGTTTGAAGTGACTTTATCTGGTCCATGTGCTTATGGTGAAAGTTGTCGTCATGGATCTGAGAAGAGTTTTCTTGTTTCCTCGAGAATCATCCCAAGTCAGTTATGCATGTGTGGACTATTCTTGAGATGGTTGGTTGTTACCTCCGTCTACTAGAAGAAGTGTATCCACACTAAGCCACTGACTGACCATTTGTGAAAGAGAAGAAGTTTCAGAACTCCGTTATCTTTGTTATCATCTTCCTAACCAGGACTCTGATGTGTTCTTTCGCAAGTAGTTCATGTAGGTGCAACCGTCTTTCGCAAGTGGCTAATACATGAGTTTTACAATCTCACTCATCCTCCTGAGAGTGACGTCATAGTCCATGTGTTGAGAATCCAGCATATGTATCTCGTTGATAACCGGTGCAATCTCTTTGATCATATATACCAAGTCTCAGTTATCCAACCCACTAACCAGAGCTGAATCTCAAGCAGCAACGATGGTTGGTGTCTTCTCAAGGGTATTGAATTAGGTCCATTCAAAAATCCGGCATGGTTGATGTGGTGGTTGACACAATTAGCCGGAAGGCCTAATGTCATATGCCCTTGAATTCGTAAGAACAACCACTCCCCGTGAGAATTCGTGTGTGGCTCGTTCTCAACAAGTTTTCCTCACCGTTTTTCCAAACCGGAGTTCTACTTTCACTTGAAGATCTACTCACGGCTTACGTAAGCTTGATTTCGGTATCTAGAACATCCAGGATAACCTGGAAGTTGTTTTTTTGCAATGTCTCTTTGTCAATCCTCGACACGTTTGTTCCGGTGGAAACAAGTTCATCATGAGACCATCTCGTGGTATTTTGTAACCGCCTTTGCTCAGTTCCCTTTCTCAAGTTGTTTGTACTTGAAGTTCTGTTCATCTCACACATTGTGTGAATTTGTCAGTCACTTCAGCCATGGGATCTTAACCATGTGGTAGATGTATTGCTACGTCCAAACCACAATAGGAAAGAGATTCCCTATTTTCTTCCGGTGCTTCAATCCCTCATTGGTTAACCATCCTTATGGTGTGACCAAGAAGTTTTCCTTCATTACAGTGTTACAACATCCTTTGGTTACTCATCTTCTGTCGTGAAGTGACATTCCTTTCTTGACAAGGTTTCGAACAAAATTTGACGGAATGAAAGTTCCTTTATCTTCCGTGTCCACTCCGAAGAGTGAACATGATCCTGTATCAAATTTTCTCCGACTCACGATTACAGTGTTTTCTCGTGTTTTCCCTCGTCTACGGATATTACGTCGTGGTATCCAAGACAACCCTTTCCATCTTGGTTTTCTGTTTCAAGAAACCTCGATGTCAAAAGTTGTTCAACCTTTCATTTCCAAAAGGATTTAAAGTCTTGTACAAAGCTCATATTCTAAATCCTTTCAAGAACCATCGTCCTAAAAACTTGAAACCATCTTTTATTCACTCCGTTATCTTGATGTGTTTCATGCACGTTAACTCAACAGTTCTTTACGGACATTCTTGTCATGAGTTAGCCATGAGATACTCGATCTTCGTGAAGATCAAATCTTAAGAGTTTTCCCTCTCACATAAGGTGTAGCCGCTAAAGAATCTTCACAAGTGCTACGGATCAACCTCTTCAAGAAGAGAACCGTAAGGTTCGAGAAGATCATTCAAACCGGTGTTCCTTCTTTCTTCTCCTTCAGGAATCTCGGGACGAGATTCTTGTAAGGGGGGTAGATTTGTAACATCCCAACGTTTTGCTACCAAAGGGTTGTGGTGTTGTGTTCATCTCATACATGCATGGAAACAATAATTTAAACCATGTTTGAACCAATTTAAAATTTGAATTTAAATGGTTTCAGAAAATCTCACAAATAGTACTTATTCTGGTTTCCAACACTTTGTTCTGAAAAGTATTTCAAATTCATCAAAGCAAAACATGGTTTTGTTGGAAACTTCATAAGCTTTACAAAATGTATTTTTGCTAATTTTTCTGTTTGCAAAAAGGCCCCCAAAATTTCTGTTTCTGTGCCCTTTTCAATTAGAAAAGGACCATTTTGTTAAACCTGTAAATCTTGGGAGGGTTTTCGAAAAACTTCCTGTCTCGCTGTCCTCCTCTGCGCACGACAGAGCAGGCAGCTCGCCTCCGTCGAGCCACGCAGCTGCCTTCGTCGACGCCAACCGCAGAGGGAGACGTCGTGCCCCTCCTCTCTCTCGCAGAACCCTCAACCTCCATCCCTTTCTCGCTCTCTGTTTTAGTGAAGACCCTAACCCGAAACCCTCGCCGTCGGTGATCTGCCCTCGCCGCTGATACCGGCCTCGCCGTGCTCATCGGAGACCGCCATCGTCCCTGTCGTCCTCTCCTCTATTCCTAGGCTGAAGGAATCGAGCCGGCACGGTCTCTATCGCCGGGAGCCATCGTCTTCCCCAACTCCGGCCGGAGGTCGCCTCGGTCGATTCCGGCGCCCCGCCGCCTTTCCGGCCTCAACGCCTCCACATATACGCCCCTGGTGAGCTGCTCACCCTCCCTATGCGCTCCGTTTGGCCTCTAGACGGCTATTCCCTCGTTTCCTTCATCAACCGACGGCCGCCGCGGCCATTGCTCGTCGCCGGCGCTTCTCCGGTGCCAACTAGAGGGTGGCGCCGCCACCATTAGGTCGGCCTCGGACCCCTCTCGCCCCTGGTGCAATTGGTTTCGGGAAATTCGCGAGGAATCGAGCGATTGCTTCCACAGCAGAGCCCCTGTGGCCATTGCTGATGCAAGGATGACATCGCAGTGACGTCATAACCTTTTTTTTAGTAATTCCAGAAATTCCAGAAAATAAATAAAATTGTTTAATTAATAACTTTTGTTTTATATCTCAGAAAAATAAAAGTGAGGTATCAAAATGATCAGAAAAATGTACTCTCTCCAAATATGTCACTTTCAGAAATGTTTGAGAAAGTTCAAAAAATAAGCATTTATTTAATGTTGTTAAATCATTTTAAAATAGAAAAATAAGTTTTTATTCACTAAAATTAGAAAATTAAAAGTTATATACCAATTTGCTCAAAATGACAAACTAAACCTAGTTATGATGTTTTCAACCTCATTTGAGCAACTAAAATGGTACTCATGTTCATAATCGCCCGAAACCCCCTCCGGGGTCTATTTCGGACTACTTTCACTAAAAAATGTTTACTTATCATACGAACCCTAGCAACCCAACGATCATGTCTAGGGCTTTGTTTCAGTGCATTAACTTGCTCATGCATACATGTTGTGCATTGCATCGATGCCATGTGTTGATTGTTGTTTTTCTTGTTTCGGTGTTTGTTCCCCCCCTCGGTAGAACGTGACTCCGAAGAGAAGGCCAGCAATCCAATGACGAATACTTGATCTTAACCGACAAGTCAAGCACTTATTCCAGAAGATCTTTATCTGGTTTTCTTATAACCAAGGCAAGCATAACCTCTTATCTGCTCATATATGGTTTTCGAAGTGTTTTGGAATCTCGTATATTGCATGCGGTTCTAAACTATTTGATGTCAGTAGATAGAGTTCCCCTATATACTGCATAACCTAGATATCCTGATCCACTGCTCCTAGCAGCTATAGGTTTGCTTGTGCGCGTCTCGTTAAAGCCTGTGAGTCTTGCTTAGCCATGCTTAGTTGTGATCTGATCCATCCGGTTGATGAATCTGGTCAAATGCGTGAATCTACTTTGTCAGGTTGTTGTGATTTGATTTATCTTTGATAACTTGACTAAATAATGGCATGGATGTGAGGCCACAATGGGTTGTGGCGTCTTGTCCTGTTCATGCCCCTAGGAGCGAGTTCTCGCCTTCGAAGCCAAGACTGAGCGTGCAACCACACACGGGGCCTAACAGACCGCGCTCGACCAACTAACTTGTTTGGCCACGTCCATGAGTCACGTAGTTTGATCTTTCCATCTGCGTGTGAGTCAGAAAACGATTTGGAGAAAACTTAGGGCGTGACCGGGACAAGTGATGGACGTACACGGATCTTGTTCCCGACTCACAGAACAGGTGCCGTCAGGAGGTGGCCAACTCCCTGTTGACGGGGTGGCCCTGTTTGGGTTGACTCATGGATAGGGTCGAGCAAGGTAAAGGTCGTGGCCAGCCACCCTCTGTCGCGCTCCATGGACGAGCATACATGTGGCGTTAAGAGTCGGATGGTACGTGTGGGTAAAGTGTACCCCCTGCAGGGATAAATCTCCTCGAGAAGCCGTGTCCACGGTTATGGACGACTTGGCAACAGATTCTGTGATCATAGATAACTTCAACGGAATGACTAAAACTTGTTAACCATGATTGAAGGGTGCCTCCCCGGAGATGCCGGGAGGGGTGATCCTTGTAGCATGAGATAGTGTGGGAATGAGAAGGACTTGGTGGATTGCAAGAAGATGATAATCTCAGTAGTTGAGTAGCTTTCTCATCTGTTTTGAAAACATTCTATGAGACGTGCTATTCTTCCTCGATTTGCAAACAAAGATTGCTTTACGCAAATCAGCCTTCATACAACCCTTTCTGAAGATAGCAGATATATAATAGGTTAATTAAGTCTTGTTGAGTACCTTCCGTACTCAGGTTTGCTTAATTTTGGTTCAGGTGGAGTTCCTCATTTCAGTGGTGATTCAACGTGGACATCGACGAGTAGTTTGGGGTTCCCAGGTAGCAGCTTGGAATCTATGGGCTGGGACGTCGCCTTATGTTGCGGCCTCTTAGGCCTTTTTGGTTCTTGTTGATTAGCAACATAATTTGCCTTCCGTTGTCTGATGTAATGTTGGGTCATGTGACCTCTGCCTGTAAGCTACTCTAGTAACACCTGTTTAATACAAGTTTCATGTCTAGAGTGCTGCTTTGATCGGTTGTTGGTTTCGAGCTCATTGTTATACAGTTTTGGCTATGCCTGCATAGTTGTCGCAGTCGAGGGGTTGTGGAGCCGATGATCCATGTCCGAGCCCGCCTGTCGATGTGATCGGCCTGGGGCGAGGTAACCCCAGTAACCCTCGATTGTTGTTGCACTTTCTGGACACATAGCATCTCTGTATAGCTTTGGTCCCGTTTCCTTCAGTTTCATTCGATTCGTGGACGCTTTGATATGCATAGTTGGTTATGACTAGCATGGATACAAGGAGTAGTAGACTGGGGATCCGGACTACGTGCCGATGAATCCAGTCTGCCTGCCGTTGTTTGTTGCGGCCGGGGCTGGTAACCCTGAAGCCCTTGTGAGTCCATGGCTAGGAGCACATAACAGTATGTATATCTCTGGGTCCGGGGTCGTGACATATTCCTCTATGGGAAATGATAAAACCCAGAAGCTTTCCCGAGGGAACCCCGAATACGCACTTTAATGGATTCAACTTCATTTTGTAAGTGCGTAAATTGTCGAAGGTTTCTCATAGATCTTCAAGGAGCATATGCTTTTCCCTTGAAATGACAGCAATATCGTCCACGTAAACATCGACGTTTTTACCTATTTGGTTGTGCAAGCATCTTTGCATGCAACGCCGGTATGTTACTCCAGTATTGTTCAAGCCAAAAGGCATGGTTATGTAATAATATATTCAATATGGAGTTATGAAAGAGGTTTTTATTTGCTCTTCTACTTTTGTGCGTATCTGATGGTACGGAATAAGCATCCAAAAAACATAAGAGCTCAGAGCCAGCAGTGACATCTATTATTTGATCGATTCGCGGTAATGCGAAGCTATCTTTCGACCACAATTTGTTTAGACTTGTATAATCTATACACATCCTAAGAACAGTAGTATCCTTCTTCGGGACTAATACCAGATTTTCTGACCAATCGGTATGTATAACTTCCCGGATGAAATCAACTGCTAAAAGCCAGATGATCTCCCTGCAAATAGCCTTCCGTCTTTTTCCGTCGAAACGACGAAGACCTTGTTTGACGGGTTTTGATCCTAGAATGACCTTCAATTCATGCTCAGCAAGTTCCCGGGGTACGCCTGGCATATCGGCAGGACACCAGGCGAAAATATCCCTGTTCTCATGGAGGAACTCGATGAGCGCGCTTTCCTATTTGTTGGTCATTCCTGTGCCCACCACAATGTATTTTTCTGGGTATTTTGGGTCTAGGATGACCTGCTGTGTATTCAGATGCCTTGAAGCTGTCGGCCGGCTTTCGGATTTCTTTTCCTGCCGGCATTTCTATCGGTGATACCTCCTTAGCCAGCTCCTTTAGTTCTTTCTTCCTTATTACTTGCTTGGCGCAAAGGGAGTTTCCTTGTTCCAGCTCGTGTGCCAGTTTGAAATCTCCTTCAATGGTGATTACTCCGCCTTTTGGCCCTGGCATCTTTAGCTTGTTGTAGATGTAGCACGACCTTGCTATGAATTTGGCGAAAGTCGGACGTCCGAGTATTGCATGATATACACTTTCGAACCGTACTACCTCAAACGAGATCATCTCCTGGCGGAAGTGTTCCGCCTTTCCGAAGGTTACTTCTAGGGAAATTTCTTCTAGAGACTGTGCTTGCCTGCCAGGAACAATGCCGTGAAAACGCACATTGTTATGCCTGAGCTAGGTCTGTGAGAGATGCAATTTTTTTAGAGTACTTAGATACATTATGTTGATGCTTGAATCTCCATCCATCAGCACTCTTCTGAGCCTAGTGTTTTCAACAATAGGACTTACTACTAGAGCATGCGTGTCGGGTCCCGGGATATTACCGGGATGATCAGACTGATCCTAAGTAATTGGCGTCTTTGAATACTTTAAGTACTTTGGAGTTGGAGGCACGACCGTGTTGATTTCTCGCGGCGTTCATTTTTCCTATTTTGCTGAAATGGTCGCAAGGAAAGTTAGGTTACATTCTCCTTCGACTCTCGGGAACTTGGGTTCACCCTTCCGTTCCTGTTCCTGGATCTTGTCGTATGTATCAGACTCGCTATCCTCTTTGTCAGCTTCCGACTTTTTCTTGTTGAACTTCCTTTTGGAGTTCTTTCCCTTGTTCTCAGATCATACATTGCATTTCATATGCTTATTAAGCCGACATTGCGCGTTTGTATGAGTGGGTTTTCCGAACTGTTGGTGGATGCAGTTTTCGTCTTTTCATCTTCTCCCATTCTTCTTTAGAATAAGAGACAGGTTCTCGTCCTTCTGCACCCTTTCCTTTCCATCTGTCGGAATTATCCTTTCCAAAGGCTACGTTCAGCTCTTTGGGTTTTGGCTGGGCTTCTGGAGTAGCCTTCTTTTCTGAGCGAGACACCTTTTTGGCCTGAACCAAAGCATCAATATTTCTGCCTCTTGCTCGAATGTCATCTTCGGACGCTGCATGCTCATTATCGGTCGTGAGCATAGAACCCAGATCCTTGTGCTCTTTCGACCCAACCATGAACAATACAAGGCCGAGTTTCAAGCCATTGACAAAAACATGCATTGCTTGAATGTCACTTACTCCAGAGATGTTATTCTTCATTGCTATCCATCGTGAGATAAACTCGACATACGACTCATCCTCATATTGGACGCAACCGTTCAGCTAGTTGATACTCTTAGGGAGTTTATACGTACCCCGAAAGTGCTGAGCAAAAACTCTATCCATGTCCTCCTATCTGTCCACCGTTCTTGACGGAAGTCCATTAATCTAATCTCTGGCTCCATACAACAACATTAGGGGTAATTTTTTTTACAGCTTCTAAGTCTGTCCCTTTGTTGATTTGAACGGCAGTGTAGTAATCAGAAAGCCATGTATCTGGGTTTGTACTTCCGGTATGCTTTTGATAAGTTGGCCCAACTTTGGCGAAGCGAGAATGTAGACTAATTCCTCGGATCCTGTCAGTGAAACATTTAGGACCGGAATATAGATCGTCTCTTTCCGCCTTATCAGCGTGTGCAGAATACCTTCCGGCTGAATGGACAGAGGGGGATCTACTCTGCTCTGGCCCATTGTTGCGTGAATACGCTTTTCTGGGGTCATCGTAGTTTCTTCCTGCATCCCGTCCCTTGGAATAAGGTGGAGTCCTACTCCTTGCATGTTCCTTATTTCTTGGAGGGGTTCGGGACCTCTCACGCCTATGAGGGTGATTATACCTTCGAGCTGAATCTGCCGGGTATCTCGGAGGCGGCATCGCTTTCTCCTCCTTCCATTTTTTCTCCTCCCGTTCCTTATCGGTGCTGTAAGATTTACTCCTTTCGGCGGATGTGATCCTGTTCTGGACGCTTCATCCTTGTTATCAGGGATTTTCCCGTCCTTCTTCGGATCTCCTTTTTTCTCCTTCGAATCGCCTGAATCTACGGGTTCTCCTGGTTCAGGTGCTCCTGCGGCACACGAGGCAGTTTTGCGTAAGGCTGAATCATCATGTAACTTGCCAGAACATGCCTCACCTCGCTCTTTCTGCTGTAATGCTTTTCCCAGGAAAGCATACACTCCCTGTAGCTTTTCGTCGTTGGAGTACAAATCGCTGTTGAGGATGGCGAATGCGGCCTCTACGTTTTCGGCTGCAGTCTTGTAGATGTGTTCACCCTTAGCATTCGTGTTGTTAACTTGCCTTTGTCAGGACGGTTTGCAAACCGTTGTCTTGGTGGCAGTTCTTACGATTTTGAAATTCCGGGTAACCGCGTAGGTTTAATTCCAGATCTATTCCTTCGTTCGTATTCCTCTATTTCTTCCTGCTGTATTTTGATATCAGCGTGGGTTTTGAGGATATTTTCCCGAGTTCGGAACAGATGTTGCTGCTGCCGCATTAAGGCTTGTCTCCTGGCTTCCAGCAATTCCGGGGGCTCATTACGTGCGACCGGGGTTTAGATCAGATCGATCTCCTCCTGCTCCGACATTTGGGGAACATGGATTTCAGCCTTTTTCTTCTCCGTGGGTTTTACACCGATGCCTCCTCCAACTTTGAGGTTTTGGTTGGCAATGTCTGCCAATTTTTCCGTCTTTTTCTTCTGCAATCTGGAGAGCAGCTTTCTGGAGGACTTCTTTTTCTTCTTGTAAGAGGGTTTTCTTGTGTGGTTCGTCTTCCGTCGATTCCTTGACGTTAGGATAAGTTGGACTAATTCACATTCCTCCTCTTCCCCTTCATTTGGCGAAGGTGTCCTAGGGTCTACTTCTTCCTCTTCTTCGGCATCCGACTCTCCAGTTGGTTTTGCCATGACTACTTCATGGAAGCTTCCCTGCATGGATTTGACCTTTCTTTCGAAGGCGTCCTCATCTTCATCCTCGGAATGTGTGTTATAATTTTCAGATATGTGTCTCAATAGCAGTTAGTATAGACTCAGATTCCGAGTTTGTTGCCAGGTTGGCAGATGTCAGATCTTCCCCAGTATCTGTGGGATTTGCCTGTTCCACGGGATTGTTGTCTTCCGTGTTTTCGGCGACTTCTGACTGCACCATGCCAATGAAGTGCGATCTGGCTGTAGGAATCTCCGAAGAGGCGGCAAATCCAGTCATGCTTTGGCGATATGCAGCTATTTAGTTTTGATCTGCCCAGTGTATGAATAGGGCAGATCTGAGCAGAATCCGACATTGAAGCCTTCATCTATTGGGCACAGGGGGTGGGATAAAATTTCTTCCACCACGGAATCCCATTGCTTCTACTGTCAAACCGATAAAAACGTTAGAAGATCCAATCGGTAGGACGCATGCACTTACCAAATGGTTTTGTACCGGCATATAGGATCCGTTGCCGAGGAAGCATCCGACTCTATCGTCGAATTCCAAACTTCCGACAGTGATCGTGCTGCTGATTCCGCCGAGTATCCCCGCTCGAAACGTAACTCCTGACGCCGCTGGCCCCACGGTGGGCGCCAACTCTCGAGACTTCATAGTTAGGATCATGGACGGGGGTGCCATAAGCCTACTGGTAGAATCGTGGGTGGGAACGTCGAAGTACTGGAAACGAGGACACGATTTACCCAGGTTCGGTACGTCGCAACTAGGCGGCGTTCCTACTCCTGCAATCTCACTAAAATCATGGTTGAAGCCTGAAGTATACAGAGTACAGTTGTGAGTATAGTTTCGCTAACTCGGCGAGGATGAACTTCCCGACGAGTTGGCTTCTAGCTAAGTTGAGATCTTCTGTCTTTTGCTCCCGTCTGGCTTTATATAGATAGCAAAACTAGGGCTTACAGAGAGGAAACATAGAAGACTACGGAAAGTATCTAACTTGGAAAGAAAGGCATCTGGCTTCTTCTCCAAGCCAGACCACGATTGGGCATGGCCCGGGTTCTTCTAGAATCCAGCTTCCTTCGCGTCATCTTATTGGTCCGCCCAATGGACTCTGCTTCATTGCCTACGGGCCACCCTGCTAATCTGGCCTTCGTCCAATGCCGGATATATTGCTAATTGGCATATATCCGGCAGGGAGCCACCACCATCTCGAATCCCTAATTCATGGGTTCCAGAGTCATGTTCTGGCACCCTGCTTGAGGGGGAAATCATCACCGGAGTCTTCTTCATCACCATGATTGCCCCCATGGTGATGCGTAAATAGTTCATCCTTGACTATGGGTCTATAGCGGTAGCTAGATGGTTGTCTCTTCTTCTTGTGCTACCATGTTTAGATCTTGTTATCTAACTAACATTATCTATATCATCGTTATGCAATTGCAATTTGTTGTGTTTGCTGGGATGTGATGAATTGTGAAGTTATGACCGGATTGTTTGTGTTTCTTCTATGATCTTGTTACTATTATCATAATCATGCTTTATTTAAGGTCTTGCATGCTCTCCGACCCATGTGGTTACTTTGGCCAAGTGATTGCTTGTATATTAAAGAGAGGGTTTTGTGCTAGATAGTAGGTTCATGCCTTCTTTCGTGTCTGGACTCGAGCGACAACAACGACTAAGACCAAGTGTCGTGGTGGTGTCACGGCAGATGCCATAGGATGGCTAAAGATGTGGGAACGATGGACGCTGGAGGTGTTCGGGGAGGGATCACGCGACGAGTAGCCGCGTGAGGTAAGAACTAAGCAATGCAAACAACACGATCTACCCAGGTTCAGGGCCCTCGTGAGGAGGTAAAACCCCTACTCCTGCCTTTCTCTTTGTATTCTGGTGTCTCACCGAGTAGCCACAGTACAATGTTCTTGCTACCGAGTAGCCACCCTTCTCTCTTTGTGATGAATTAGGTCAAGAATCTAGGGTTTCCCTGCGTCCCAGCATGCGATCCTCACGCAGGAGGCGGCGGGGCACCTTATATACACGGTGCCCAGCCGGATACGTCCAAACATGGACAAGTGTCGACATAGTGTGCACATCGTCCTTCTTCCGAGTTCCCGCTGACAGCTTTGGTTCCTAATCTTGGCTGCATCCGGAAAGTCGTTGGGCAAAACCAAGGGGACAGTCTGGTATCACTGTGCCAAACACAGAGTAGGGCCCCCTTATCCTGCGACGGCCTGCTTCCACACTGTCACTGTCAGGCAGGCCGGTCCCAGATGAACAGTAGTTTGAATAGTGCCAAGTACGGACCCAGGATACGCGGGATCCTGTGTCAGAACGGCTCGTTTGACTTCTGGCCCGAGTAGATTCCCGCCAATCTTACTCGGACCACCTTCCATGGCATTGTGCCCGGGATCTCGTGCAACCCGATTGGCCGAGTGTGGATAGATGTGCTATTCGGCACCAGGGAGAACTGCCGCACAGAGCGCCTGCAGTTCGAAGTGGTTGATCATCAGAGCCCTTACCATGCTCTACTCGGCAGGCCTGCTCTGAGCAAGTTCATGGCCTCTACTCATGTCGCATATCTGAAGATGAAGATCCCTGGTCCCAATGGCATAATTACTATCTCTGGTGATTACAAGAAGTCCATGGAGTGTGCCTCTGCTGGTTCCCAGTTGGCGGAATCGATGGTGATTGCTGCCGAGAAGAAGAAGATGTATGAGGTGGTGGCCATGGCGCAATCCGCGCAAGCTGGCGCGCAAGGCGTGCCGAGTACCCAGCACGGGACCGCGTTCCAGGCGTCTCAGGAGACCAAGAAGGTCCAGGTCGACCCCGAGTTCCCCGACCGCGTAGCCATCATTGGCTCCGGGTTGGCGGAGAAATAGGAAAGCGAGCTCATCCACTTCCTCCGTGAGAATCGGGATGTATTCGCCTGGTCCAATGAAGATCTACCAGGAGTCCCGAGGGAGTTGGTTGAGCACTCATTACACGTGCGTCCTGACGCCAAGCCAGTGAAGCAGGCTATGCGCCGCTTCGGAGATGAGAGAAGGAAGGCCATTGGTGACCAGATCACCAAGCTGCTGATAAGCAACTTCATCATGGAGGTGCTGCATCCGGATTGGCTAGCCAACCCGGTCATGGTAGAGAAGAAGAAGGAGGATCCCAAGGCTGCCACTGCATGGCGCATGTGTGTCGACTACACCGACTTGAACAAGGCATGCCCCAAGGATCCCTTCCCGCTACCTCGCATCGATCAGGTGATCGATTCCACTGCTGGTTGTGAACTGTTGTCTTTCATAGATGCCTACTCTGGTTTCCACCAGATTGCACTCAATCCTGCTGATCAAATAAAGACTGCTTTCATTACCCCGTACGGGGCTTATTGCTATCGTGTCATGTGTTTTGGCTTGAGGAATGCGGGTGCAACCTATCAGAGATGCATGCAGAAATGCTTGCACAACCAGCTCGGCAAGAATGTGCAGGTGTACGTAGATGACATTGTCATCAAAACGAATAAAACACATACTCTGCTTGCCGACCTGGAGGAAACCTTTGCTAACCTACGCAAGTACAAAATGAAGCTGAATCCGAGTAAATGCACCTTTGGTGTCCCGGCTGGTAAGCTACTCGGCTTCCTAGTGTCTAGTCGGGGCATTGAAGCCAATCCTTCAAAGATAAAAGCTATTGAGAGCATGTCTTTGCCGAGATCCCTGAAAGACGTGCAGAAATTCACTGGTTGCTTGGCATCTCTGAGCCGTTTTCTGGGCCGAATGGGCGAGAAGGCCCTGCCTCTGTACCAGTTGATGAAGAAAAGTGACAAGTTTGTCTGGACTCCGCAAGCGGATGTGGCATTCAACGAGCTGAAAGCAATGCTGGCTAGCGCTCCCATCTTGGCTAGTCCGCTACCCAAGGAGCCAATGCTGCTGTACATTGCTGCGACTAACCGAGTAGTCAGTGTGGTGATTGTGGTGGAACGAGAAGAAGAAGGCAAGAGTGTGCAGCGCCCTGTGTACTATCTCAGTGAAGTGCTATGCAGCTCCAAGCAAAACTACCCGCACTATCAGAAGATGACCTACGGCGTGTACCTGGGCGCCAAGAAGCTAAAGCATTATTTCCAAGAGTATCCTATCACGGTTGTGAGCTCTGCTCCCATCTCGGATATCATGGGCAACAAGGAGGCGAGTGGCCGAGTAGCCAAGTGGGCAATCGAGCTGGCCGCGTATGCACCCGCGTACGCGAGAAGAGAAGCCATCAAGTCTCATATTCTGGCGGAATTCCTGGTGGATTGGGCCGAGGTGCAGTATGAACCTCCTGCTCCAGTTTCTAATTACTGGAAAATGCACTTTGATGGCTCGAAGGTGAAGGAAGGCCTTGGTGCTGGCGTAGTGCTTACGTCACCCAAGCGAGATCAACTCAAGTATGTGCTGCAGATTCACTTCAAGGCGTCCAACAATGTAGCAGAGTATGAGGCAGTGGTGCATGGTTTGCAAGTAGCCAAGGAGGTTGGCGTGCAGCGCATTATATGCTATGGCGATTCAGATCTGGTGGTGCAGCAAGTCTCTGGTACTTGGGATGCTCTAGATGCCAACATGGCATCCTATCGCTTCCTGGTGCAGTCTATGACTGGATTCTTCGAAGGCTGTGAGTTCCAGCACATTCACCGGGCAGAGAACGAAGCGGCAGACGAGCTATCCAAGTTGGGATCTTCTCGGCAATCCATCCCGGCGGGGGTTGCCTTGGAGCACTTGAGGAAGCCATCCATCAAGCCCTCTCCCAACTCGGAGTCCATATTTGTTCCTTCTCTGCAAAGTGAGGAATCTGATCCCATGGAGATTGACTGGGAGAATGCTGCAGGAAACCCGGGGACTACCACTCCCGACTCGGGGACTGCCGTCCTCTACTCGGGGACTGCCATTCCTTACTCGGGGACTGCCATTCCTTACCCGGAGACTGCCATTCCTTACTCGGGGACTGCCATTCCTTACCCGGGGACTGCCGCTCCTTACTCGGGGACTGCCACTCCTTACTCGGGGACTGCTGTCCTTAACCCGGGGACTGTCGCATTCATTGAGGAAGTCCTTGCCAATCGATCTGGGCTTCAGAGAAGTGCTCCCATCCCTAAAGAGCAACCAGATGTACCTGTCCCAATGGAAGTGGACGAACCAGTGTTTCCCACACGGGAGACACCGAGTTGGGCTATGCCCATATTATCCTTTCTAAGGGACGGTACTCTGCCAGAAGATGAAGTGGATGCAAGACAGATTCAGAGAAGATCCAAGGGCTACACTATAGTCCGAGATGTGCTACATAAGAGAAGTGCCACCGGCGTGCTGCAACGTTGTGTGGACCCAGCAGAAGGAGAAGAAATTCTGGTAGAAATACACCAAGGAGAATGCGGGCACCATGCCTCTTCTCGGGCGTTAGTCAAGAAAGCTTTTCGGCATGGCTTCTACTGGCTCACAGCACTGCAGCAAGCTGAAGACATCGTGAGGAAGTGCAATGGCTGCCAGATGTTCGCGAGTAAGATTCACATGCCTGCTTCCGAGTTGAAGACAATTCCTATCACTTGGCCATTTGCTGTTTGGTGTTTGGACATGGTCGGACCCTTCCAGCCGGCTAGAGGCAACATGACTCACATCCTGGTCATGGTGGACAAGTTCACCAAGTGGATCGAGGTGAAGCCTATTCGGAGGTGCGATGGGGTCACAGCTGTGAAATTCGTGAAGGATGTGATCCTGAGATATGGCTACCCGCACAGCATCATCACCGACAACGGCACACATTTTGCTGAGGGAGCAATGGTGCGGTTTTGCAGAGATAAGCACATCCGGCTAGATGTTGCGTCTGTTGCGCATCCCGCCTCCAATGGACAAGTGGAAAGAGCAAACGGCATGGTACTGGCAGGCATAAAGCCAAGGCTGATGGAGCCACTGCTAAAAACACCTGGGTGTTGGCTAGACGAGTTGCCAGCGGTGTTGTGGAGTCTAAGGACTACCCCTAACCGGTTAACCGGCTACACGCCATTCTTCTTGGTATACGGGGCTGAGGCCGTGTTGCCAATAGACCTAGAGCATGACTCCCCCCGAGTAACCCTCTACACTGAGGTGGAGGCGAGAGAAGCTCGAGAAGACGACGTTGACCTGCTTGAAGAAGCAAGAGAGCTGACTCTGTCACGATCGGCTATCTACCAGCAAAACCTGCGGCGTTATCATAGCCGAAAGGTGAACCCAAGGGTTTTCCGAGAAGGAGACTTGGTCCTTAGGCTTGTGCAGCGCACAGCTGGGATGCACAAGTTGTCTCCTCCATGGGAAGGGCCCTTCATTGTGAGCAAAGCGCTGCACAACGATGCTTACTATCTTATAGATGCGCGCCCACCATAGGCGAACAGGGCAGATAAAGCTGGAGAGGAGACCAAGCGCCCTTGGAATGTAGCTCTACTCCGTCGTTTTCATTCGTGAGCAAAGATGTGTATGTACCCTCTTATCCGAGTTGAAATTCTATTCTGCAAACTGAAATTGATCTCGGGGACTGCCCTCGTCCAAAATTGCTCTAAGTGTTTCTACTCGGCTTTACCTTTTGCCTATTCGGTTGCTCTACTTCAAAATTCAAAGGTACATTGAGTATTGTGTTTAAACCTACATGCCAACTCTTCGACTTTGCTGTTGTCCGAAACCCGGCTTCATGGCAAGCAAGAGAACAAGCAAAAGGTCCATGAGCACAAGAAAAATTACTAAGGAAAGGAAGAGTGCAGGAACCGAGTAGGGTGCTTTTATTACTGTTCTGTGTCTTATCTTTTCGGCTAAGTGGTGGGCTGCGTTACTATGATTGTTTCTAAGCGGCTAAGTATTTGCAGCTCTGCTCTTTAACTCTTGTGACTCGAATACCAAAAAAGCAACAAGTTGCGGGTAGAGCTGAGACTAAAAGAGAGAGTGAATAAGAAATGCAACTCGGGGACTCGCATGATAACGCAACCCGGCATCGAGCCCAGGCTGAACAAATTGATTAAGTTGAAAATAACAAGTGGGAATAAAAATGAGTAGCAACGGAATAAATAGTCTGATACATTTGCACCCGGCATCCCGGGGATCTGATAAGTGTTTGAGAAATAAAGCTGCAGGATAAACTCAGGTTGAGGCGGCGTTCTCGGTGCTAGCCTTGGCTGCCTCCTCTTCAGCAGTGGCCTTGGTCGTGTCCGTTTCCAGGCTGGCGTCAACAGACTTCGCTGCTTCGTCCTCGGCGTTGGGCTCGGTGGCTACCTGGTCTGAAGTGGTCGTGGCCACCGAGACGGGCGTTGTCGCGGAGGTGGAGCCGCTGGCTTGGGCGCGAAGGTTGACGGTGTCGTCGAGGGCAGCTCCTGACGAGGTGCCGAACTCGAGCGCGGAGGTGTCGATCGACATCTCCACGTTCTCGTCCTGCTCGTCGCTACCCGCGATGACCGCGGCCTTCCCCTTCCCGTCCTTGACAGCTGGAGAGTCGAAGTAGCTCAGGTCCGGCTCGTCGGTGTCCGTCTCCTCGTCTTCATCCTCCTCCTCGCCTTCGTCCACCTCGGTGTCGGGCTCGGTGAGGCCGTCGATGAAGGTCGCTGTGTCGGCATACTGAGCGATCTCGTGAGCAATCACCTGGCGAATAGCCATGCAGTCGGGGTCCTTCTCCCACTTGGAGTCTCGGCGCATCTCGCGGATGATCTGCATATTCAGGTTCTCGTACCAAGTGGTGACGAAGAGCAGCATCATGTCTGCACCTGCCCGAGCTCCCGAGGCGCGCCATTTCTTCAGTTCAGCTTTCACGCGCTGCAGCTTCAAGGCGAGCCCGGAGATTGTTGTCGGCGCGGAATCCTCATGCCAGAAGACGTTGTGGATCTGGAAGGCGACGCGCACCAACTCGGTGCCCACGCCCGCTAGCCGCGGACACTGGCTCTGCATAATCAGGATGCTTTCCTCGATTTCTGCTCTGGTGTCCAAAGGCTCGCCCTTCTCAGCACGAGCTGCTCGGACCTTTTCCAGGGCAGGCACGCTAGAAGATTCAAGGTTGGGAAAGATTCCTGCAAGAGCTATCGAGAAGATCAGAAACAATAACAGAGTGGAAGTGTGAAACGAGAAGAAGAGAAGAAAGGTGCAGCCGAGTAGCGGAGAAGCGGAGAAAAGGGAGCACTTACTGTTCAAATCATGGCGCAGCTCTAACAGCTGGGTATTCCATGTCTCCTCGTTGGATATATGCTTCTCTTGGATCAAGCGGAGCTCCTCGAGCTGAGTGAAGAGCCCAGCGTTGGTCTTCGTTAGCACCTCACACTCCTGTTTGAGGGTTCTCTCCCTGGCCTTGGCTGCTGCTTCGCTCTTTGCCTTCTCGGCGATTACTCTGTCCCTTTCGGCACCAATATTGATAGCATCCCGGAGCGCAGTCTGCAGCTGAACTTGGAGCTTCTCCATCTCGGTAGTATGCTCTTTCAACAACTCGACAGCCTGGCTGGACAGCTGCTGCTTCACCTCAGCGGGTTTAAGGCAATCCTGATGTTCTTCAACAAACTTCTTATGATCTTCTGCGGAAGGCGAAGGTGCGGTTATCAGAGAAGCGAAAGAAAGAAACGCAGGAAAAGCCGAGTAGACGGCAACGTACCTTCCAATCTCTTGATGGTGGCCTGGCCACTCTCGACGAAGGCACGACAGTTCTCGTGCTCGTCAGTTAGGGCCTTCAGCTTTCCTGCAGAGTGAAATTAGTTAGCGCAACAAGCAAAAGCGGGCGTAAACACCAAACGCAAGAACCGCGCAGCTAGAAGCGTACCTTCAACTTCAGACAGCCTCAGAGTGCTGTTCATCACTTCCTTGTCGGCTTCCTCGGCGATCACCTTCTCTTTTTCCAAGGCAGCAATGCGCCTCTTGGCAATGGCGTGATTCCAGAGTAGCCGACGATGCAAGTTGGTCCGCTTCAGTACGCTGTTCTGAGAAGCAAAAGAAACAAGAATCAGGCAAAGTACTTGAGATTCAACCCGAGAAGGTGGCTACTCGGGAGAATGTCCGCCTACTCGGCCAGAATCTCGGGGACTGGGTGATGGATAAGGAAAAGAGGAAGAGTAGAAAAGAAGTGAAAATGCAACTCGGAGAGGATGATTAGGAACTTACCGCGTAGGATTGCTCGAGGTCCTCGGCGTTCTTGCGGTGGACAAACATCTTGGCAGCAAGTGTAGCAGAGGTGGTCGAGACGGTCATGGGTTTGCAACCCAGGTCCACCTTGTTCCAATCCTGACGCATATGGTCGATGTCGCCCAGATCGATGCCGTTCCAGTTGGGGTTGCCGAGAACTTTGCTGTCCCACTTGGCATCGATGAAGCCGATCAGGTCGAGTACTTGCTCGAGGCTCTGGGATGTTATCGCCTGGTCTTGAACTCCACGAGAAGCAATGGAGATGGACTTGTCTTGATTTGGGGCCGGGGGCCTGGAGTCCACTGCCACGGCTTTCCTCCCTTTCTGAAGAGCAAGATTCCGGTCCTTGGGGGAAAAGCCGACCTGATGCTGATGGCTAACCTTCACCATGTAGTCAGGGTAGCAGGGCTGATCAGCTGCAGCGGCGGCGGCAGCAACCGCGTTGGGATCACGAATAACCAGCTGACTGGACTGGCCAGTTGATGTTGGCGGCGGCATGTCGGCAGCCCGCTTCTTTGTCTTCTCCTTCTGGGCAGTTGGCTTCGCGGCGACTGGCTTCTCGGTTTTCTGCTTCTCGGTCTTCTTCTCCTCAGCCTTCTCCTTCTCGGCGGCTCTCTTCTCGGCTGCCTCCTTCTCTGCAGCATCTTGGGAACTCTTCCTTGTAAGCGGCCTGGCCGGAGGGCTGGGTGCAGCCTCGGTTGTCTGCACCGAGGAGGAATCAGGCTGAGCGCTACCCAGATCTGTTGGTGGCGCCAGGGGCGCGCTATCCGGTGCGGCATCAGGCTGGGCGCTACCCTGCGCGGCGACTGGTTGCACGTCGCTCAGAGGGTAATGCCCAGTCGCGTCTTCTACCTGCTGCTCGGCAGCGGGATCCGGCTGTGAGGCATCCTTTTCTTCTACCCGCGGCTGGGCCGCGGGGTCTTCTTGTCCAGCAGCCCCTGTTGCTGGCTGCTCCTCTCCTTCTTCCTGCCGCTCAAGGGCGGCGTCGTGGTGCATCTCGGTCTCTTGATCCTGGTTCTCCTCGGCGGTGTTGGCCGGAGGAGAAGGTGGCTTCTCTTGGTGAGCAGCGTCCTGCGCCTCTTGATCTGCGCGGGACTGCTGCTCCAGCTCGGCTTTCCGGGCATCGGTGCCCTCTGATGATGCGTTGACGGTGTTGTTCTCGTCGCCCTCGAGATCGATAACATTGTCAACATTGATGGCGGCCTTCTTCTGGGTCTCGGTGGACGCAAGAGCGGCGTCCGCGTCCAAGGGGTCTCTGAAGAGAAAATTATGTTCAAAAGCAAGAAGAGGGCAGAGGAAATCAAGAGGAAACAGCAAAGCAAATAAGATTGGGAGTCAACCGAGAAGGAACTTACCCCTTGCGGCTAGGGATCGGTGGCCTCTTTCTCTTCACGACCTTCTTGATCGTCTTCTCGTTCGCTTTCTTCTTCTTGGCGGGAGGTTCTTGGGCGCCACTGCCTGTCCGTTTGCGGGTGGCAGGAGCGGCAACTGCAAGAGGCTTGACGACCTGGGCCGCCTCGTCCTCATCCTCGTCTTCGCCGCCAGCATCAGCGACATCTGTGAAATAGAAAGGAAGAAAAGCACTTCAGAAGCAGAAAGCGATTGGTTTGCGCTGCTCGCGGTCAGAGGGGATAGGTTCAATTACCTTCAACTTCATCATCGGACCAGTCACGAAGAGACGATTCCGCGGGAGGATCACCCGCCTGGGCGGCGTCAGAAGGATCGAGCTGGTCCGTGGTCTCGAAGGAGGCCTGGTCATCTTCCTCTCGGTCAGATGACCAGTTGCCCTCGAAGCGCTCACAGCTCTCAGCAAGCTGGCGGTCAAGGACCTGAAAGACAGAGAAACATTGCAAATTAGCCGAGTAGCGTGAAGGCATTCTACCCGGATGGGCGTGCAAACACGAAGCACACTAAGCCTAAGGAAATTTGCTAAGTGTCCTACTCGGCAAGGCGTGCAAACAACAAGCACATTAAGCCTAAGTATTTCTCCTAAGTAAGCTACTCGACAAGGCGTGCAAACATCAAGCATATCAGGCCTAAGCAGTACTGCAGTGTGCTCTACTCGGCGCAGAATGCAGTTGCTAGTCGCAGCAAGGAGAGAAGGCTATCTACTCGGATCACATATATACTGGAAGCAGAGTAAGAAGAACGTACCCGTGGAATCGGCTTCGTGCGGCTGAAGGGGATGAACCCATACTGCCAGTTATCTCGGAGGCCCGTGGTCAGGATGGACCTTGCGTGCGCGGCGACGTCCGCGTTGCTGAGCTCGAACGTGGTCGTCCGAGTGCAATCGCGGGGGCCTCCCAAGTAGCACATTGGGTGGGAGCGTTGCTGCAGAGGCAGCACCCGGTTCCGGATCCAGCAGGCGACGGGATCATCGCTCTTGAGGCCCTCTCCGATTAGCTCAGCGAGCCGCTCCTCCATCTGCATGGCGTTGCGGTCGTTGGAGGGCTTCGTCTTCCAATCCTGCCCGGATGGAGCTCGGTTGCTCCAAGCAGGCAGATTGATGCGGTCAGTTACCTTTCCCCCCTTCGCGGCGGGGATATTCTTCACGTAGAGGAAGGATTTTTGCCACATACGGACGGAATCCAAGCCCTTGATGCGAGGGTGATTGGTTCCTGTCCGCTGCACCATCATGGCGCTGCCGGTATCGGTTACCCGGCTGCCAGCGGCCGCGCCATCCTTCTTCCCTGTGCTCTGCTGACGGAGGTGGAAGTACTTCAGCCATGTCTGCACCGTGGGGCGGACGCCAAGAAAGGCCTCGCACACCACGGTGTGATAGGCGAGGAAGACGACAGCATTTGGGGGGAGATGGTGCATCTGAACACCGAAGTGGTCCAGAAAGGAGCGGAGGAAATCGGAAGCCGGCAGGCCGAATCCTCGCGCAAAGTGCGCGAGGAAGACGACATGCTCGCCCTCCCGCGGGGCCGGAACGATTTCCCCGTCGGACGACCGGCACTGAACACCAGGAGGAACTCTCCGGGTGTTCACGAGCCAGGAGCAGTCATCGACGGTGACATCAGAACCAGCCCAGCCGGCGCGAGCAGCCATGGCAACGAGTGAGAAGGTGGTGGAAACTTCGGAAGAATCTGGTGGAGAGAATGAATCCGCGGCGGCGCAAAGAGTTGCGCGGCAGCGGAGAGCACGGCGGCGGAGAAGAAATAGAGAGGCGAAAGAAGAAAGTACGGAGGAAGGAGAAAAGGAAGTTACCGATGTGGGTATTTATACCCTCTCCTCAGATCACCGTTACCATCGGGGTAGTGGGATCGATCGTGGCCATAATTCTCGTGTGGTGGGGCCTGTGGCCGGTTAGAAACGCACGCAAGCGCGGAACGCGCGCGTAACGGCCACAGTTGATCCCACGACCAGATCGTGGGTTATTACTGCGCTTGATGGGACATGACGAGCCGGTGGGCCCACTCCGTGAAAAATGGGCGCGTGGCACGTCGTGTCCTGGGCAGCGAGACGTCGGGGTCGCGGATGCTTGACACGTGTCCAGTTGCAGCACGGAAGGCTGGATTGTGCTCTGCGCTGCAGAGACTCTGCTTGAGAAATTCGCTAAGTCCTTTTACTCGGACGCAGAGAAGGAGACTAGCCCTATTCGGAAGAAAAGAGACCCAAAGCACCTTCCAGAGTGCTACTCGGAGGTTTCACTCGGCATCTTGAGGCTCAAGGGTGGTGTTGCAAAGATTGGTTTTAAGCTGGCAGAGCCTAGTGAACGAGTTCGCAAGACTCTACCAGCTTCGGGGACTGCTGTCGGGGGGTTACCCCCGAGTAGGGTAAAGGCAAGTGGTAAAGGCAACAGTCAGAAGGGAAGTTTGGTCGAGTAGCCGCCTACCCGGTACTCGCTACCTGGTCGACTGCTACTCGACCAAACTTCCCTTCTGACTGTTGCCTTTACCACTTGCCTTTACCCTACTCGGGGGTAACCCCCCGACACCAAGCATGTTTTGTTTTCTACTAAGGGTAAAACAACGGTGTTATGTATTTTAGGATATTGAATATTTCTTACATTATGTACGACAGTTAATGCAATTATCGGTTGCTTTTGCAACTTAATTCCAGCGCATGGCAAGCATATAAGCACACTCAAGATGGATTATTAGTAATAGATGCAGCTGTGTAACAGTCTATGTATGTTTGACATAATGCCTATATGAATACTACACCAAACTTTGCTTGTCATAATTATTTATTATTCCAATTCTATCAATTGCCTAACTGTAATTTGTTCACCCAACATGTTTGGCTGTTATTTTTTGAGACACACCACTAGTGAAATTGTGGCCCCCTGTCCATTCTTTTACATTGATTACAACCTCGTGTACTTTCTTTTCATTATTACTTGCTTGTTGTTCCGTTTTCACTTTCCTCATTATTTTCCACACCATACGTTGAACCTCTTTGTTTTTCACAAGACGAGAAGATTGCTAACCTTCTTGAAACGTTGGGGGGAAATGAGTTTATGTGTTGTGTGGAGGTCCACGCTTGTCAACTAAGCGTAGTAGTTGATTGGCATTGTGTTGTAGATCTCTAAGTCCTACTGATTCAATTAAACCTTGGTCTCATTGCTGAGGAAAATCTTCCTACTAGCTACATCAGTCTCCTCTTGGGGACCTCAACGGGTGGTGACAATTCACCACATCAGACTCGACTTAAGATATAAACCAACTTAGTTTAAGAATGACCAGTCGAAACAAATTAAGGCACGCAAGTGTATTTAACACTACCTTAGAACTTTACATATCGTTTAATACGTCATAGCGTGCCAACCAACCAAAATGATGCCACACAATGCCCTCATCATCCTGATGCACCTCCAACTGGTGAAGTACTGAAGTTGGACTGCACTACTGGGTTGTGCAACGGTAATTTAAAATTTTGCCATGCATGCTACGCAACAACCAAGATCCGGCTAGGCAGATACAAGTGAATATAAATTCCAATATCTTGTTCCCGGGATCATGTACCTGACACCATAGTGACGGAAGAGGTGTCTATGACGCTATCAATGAAGCCTGTAGAAGATCCTCACACACAAGCCTGTGGGTGACGATGTTGCCGACTCCCTGTATCCAGCATCGTGATCCAACAGAGTGAGGGTCTCACGTGTTACCCCTCTGAGAGTATGCACTAATACACCAGGGAAAATACTGCAACTCTTTGCCGGCAAGGTCTTGACACCACAGGTGTATATGAAGGTGGAGTTCAGAACACATGAGCGAGAAAGAGATAGCATAATTAGAAGATAGGTCTAATCGGGAGAGGAACACCTATAAACCCAATTAGAAGAAGTTGCAATACAGTTAGAGGAAGTTATTCAATTAGATGGGCTCTAATTAGTCCTCTAATTCTTCTAGAGAAAGAGAGAGGGGCTTGAGAGCCAATAATCTCTTTTGCTTGGAGCCTTGGGGTGATTTATATAGAGGGAGGAGGGGAGAGACTTGCCAAAGGACGAGGAGTCCTAGTTGGCGTAGGAGGTGGTGTACGCACCATCAAGGAGGTGGCCGCACCACCCTCCTAGCCCAACTCGGATTGGTGAGGTGGAGTCCAACTCCACCTCCCACTCCTTCCCTTCTTCTTTTTCGTTTCTCTTTCTCTCTCGAAATAATTCAGGACAAATACCGGTATGGTGAGTACCATTTTGTGGAGCCACTAGGGCCCACCTGATAGCCCTAAAATTTAGGGTTCGACCATGAGGGGCAAATCTCCCCCCTCCCGATACTTCCTTTTTATATGGAAATTCCCCGAAACTTCTCCAAGAGCACTTAACCCCTATATATAAAATCATCAATATTATCTAACGATGTCAGAAATATATTTCCGATATCCCGGGAATTCTCATGACCACCTACATTTTCTCTGTAAAGCTTGCAGCCTCAATTTCTCTTTCATAACAACTTCGGAATAAATTCCGGCAGTAATAGAAAATGTTTCTATCACTCTGGGACATCTCATGCCCTCATTATAAATTCTATCTGATATATAAAATGTATCTATCATGCATGAACCCCGTTCCGATGACACTCCTAGTTGCTCCGAACCTACCGATATACAGAAAAATAAGCCCAAACTTCAGTGTGTTTCCCCTACAGGTTAGATAGTGTGTGGACATGAAACTGGAAACTCTTTGCTTTTCAATAATTAATAGCGGGGATCTGGACACCCATATTGACTCCCACAAATTAAACGAATAATTTGCCGAACCTGTTGGTTATCATACAAATCTCCCAATACTCACGATACCGAACTTATCCGAGACTATTGATTCTGGTATTGTCGTGAAACAATCTCTGGTTCACTTACACCTTTGTCTCGTCTTATTATCTAGTAAGTTTCTTCTTTTTCGTTATTGTATTATGATATCCCACATGGTGTATCATCATCATGCACTGTCTACAGAACTTATGGATATCAAGATTATCGAGTGGGCCCAGGTATGTATCTCTCTTTTTACGGAGGAGTAATTCACATCTCAGAACATCGAGGTAATATATTAATATACTCCTTTAGAATTACCTAGAAGCTACCTTTATATTCACCCAGTTTACGCTGCGACTCTTGATGACGCCAAAGTAAAACCTCCAGAATATATTATCTTGCTAACCTCATGGTCAAAGAATGCATTGTAATATAATTGTGCCGTGATATGATTCTAAGGACAAAGATGTCTTAGTGGAATCTCTTAGCATATGAATCTACTTAGGGAATACCCAGCCATATTGTTCCTTTCTAACAATATGCTATTCATTGATGTTGACATAAAAAATGTCCATGACCAAAAAAAACATAGTCATCAAATATCCAATGAATTAGTCGGAAAAAGGCAAGACTAGGCTTTGTTTCTATGTTCATGGTACTACACGTGAGCGTGCGTTTTCCTACGATTTTCATTATTTGGGAAGCACGTCAGTTATAGAATAGTAATATGAATCATAATTATGGAACATGTATATAAATATATTGCCTTTTAGGCATACATCCAACATGCACCCCGTCCTTTATAGGATCAACTCGAGTTACTAGGATGCCCTCATCATGATCTAAATGGAAAATGATAAAAAAAGAGAGGAGACTATCCTCCATATGGCCGCTAGATATGCTCTACTAGGATAGTCTACATTGTTGCTCATGTGGGAAGGTTCAACGTCTCCTCATTTTCCATCTGCTGGTGGGGATCCATGCATCCTCATTTTCTATCTTATATCTTATATTTACTAATTGGAGGCACCATTAAAATATCCACGTTAATCCACATCCTCAAAATTGTTTAAGGGGATAGATATTTTGTCTACGGAACGACAACCTAACATGATGTATGATGTAGTATGTGCCATGGAAAGAAAAAAAGAAAGCAGTGAAAGGTTACAAGATGGACTCTTCAATTTAAAAATTACTGAATTAAAATTAGTTAGCCTCCTAGACATTCTCTAAGGCTTTAAGACCGGAGCCAGCGGTAGCTTCTCAGCGATTTGGGCTCGGCCTTCGATCGGCTCGTGTCTGCTGCTGGTGTCTGCTAGGTGGTCCTGATTTTCTGCCGGTCCCGCTTGCCGGTGGACTTTTTTTTTTTGTCCCTATGTTTACGGTTGCCCGCGGGAGGCGGGAGAGCGTTGTACTTTTACCTTTTCGGCCCTCGTTGTTTCCGAGTAGATCTTCTTACCGTGCTTTATTTTTTGCCTGGGTTCCTGTCTCGGTGTCTCCGTCGCCCTCTTCTCCGTCGTCTGCTGCCGCTCTGGCGTCGCCAGCTCGAGGTGCTTCTCTGTCTTCATGTGTTTTCTTTTTTTTCACTGGTTTGTTGGGGTCGTGCTATTGTTTGGGGGAGAAGGGGATGATAGGTTTGTTGGCGTCGATGAGAGGGGCTGCTTGCGGGTCTTCTCGTGCCGGATGCTGCTGATCTGCCCCTTCTTCTCGGTTTGCCTGTGTCGGGTGCTTGTTTTCGTACGAGTTCTCTGCCGGGATCAGCGTATCGGGCTACTGTCTGTGCCGATTTTGGGCTGATTCGAGGTTTGCGACGGGTGGGTCTCGTGGCTAGGCCATTTTGGGGCTTCTTCCGTGCTTGCCGACTCCTCGTTGTGCTGGAGGTGTGTGCCTGGTTCAGGTTGACCTTTCCGGCTGGATCTGGCCCTTTCTTTTTTGCTGTTTTTGTCCTATGATTTGGGAGGATGTGCGTGGCGACTATTTTTCGTGTCCGCTGTAGAGGTGCTTTGTGCTGGCTATGCGTTTTGTCCATGAAATTTCTCTGTATTTTTTGGTCGGCTCTTCCTCATCGGTTGTCTGTCATGGCTTTTAAGAGGGGTCTAGGGACTGATTCTGTGGAGGCTACGCCTAGGTGCTGTTCAGTTGTGGGATTTGTTAGTCCTCCTATGGTAGACTCTTCGTTGTTTCTGCGATGCGGTTTGTGGAACTTCGCAGCCAAGGCTGCTGCCAGGGTCTGCTTACTGCCTTCTCCCGTTGACTCTACTGTTTGTTTGTTCTAATGTTGTTTTGCCTTTGGGCTCTTTTTTTGTGCAGGTTCTTTACCGGAACGGCTAGGAGGTGTGCCGCTGGGCTGCTGTGCCGCGGTTGGTTTCTTGGGCTTGGGTGGCTCGGTTTTTATGTCCTCTCGTTTGGCCTTTCTGTGCTCTTCTTTTTGCTGCTATGTTAGTTTTTTTGTGTTCCTTTTTGCCCGTGTTTTTGCCGTTCTGTTTGTTTAGCCTGTTTTCCTTCCACGATGATTCCATGTTTTTGTTCCTCTTGTTGGTTTGAGCGTTGCCTTTAGATGGGATGTTCAGTGTTTCAGGTTTTCTTGGTGCTGACTTCTGTTTCGTTTGATGTTGATTTTACTTTGGCATGTGATTTAGTTTGCTTTCGTCGCCTGATGACTGAGCTTCCGGGTGGGTCGAGGTTGTCTAGAAGGAAGCGTCGTGGTGAGTGTCCTTTGTTCTTTTCTGTTTTCCGTTTAAGTTTCTTCTTACTTTGCTTTCCATTCCTTAGGCCAAGGGTATGTTGGTGTTGTCCGCCGTGTGGCTGCACGGTCTGCGTAGCGGCCATCGCAAAGCCGTGTTCAGGGCGTTGCTGATGTTCAGGCCCCCCTTGTTTTCGGTGCCTGATGGTTCTTCTGGTTTCCCTTTGGTTCCAGGCCGTCGTGTTGGTAGGGTCTTTCTGAAGAGTTTTTTTCGTGTTCTTTGCATGCCCTTCTCCTCTGATCTTTAGTGCATGTGTTTTGTCGGAGACGATGGTTTTTTCCCTTGTCTGTCTTCTGCCTGTACGCGTGAGAATCGTAGGAGGCGCCGTCTTAGACGACCACATCCCTCTCGCAATAGCGCCGCCTCCCTCGCACGGGGAGTACCCATACCAGCAGGCTTTTCAGCCACCCTTGTTTATTCCTCCAGGAAAGAGCGGATCCATGGAGAAGAAGGCCGGAGACAAAGACGACGGCGCCGTGTTCCCTGACGACGAGCCCGAGCCTGATGTTCCATCAAACAGGGCCACGGAGGCTGCGGACGAAGACGGCGGCATGGACAAAGACAACGAAACCATGTTCCCTACCGACAAGGCCGAGCCTGAAGTTCGATCGGACGAGGCTACAGAGGTCGCCTACCGTGATGCTGGCCTGGTCCTCGCGGCTATGAACCACCTTCCGAAGCCAAAGAAAGAGATCATTGTGATCCTCTCTTCCGAGGACGAAGACGACGATGCAGCATATTAGTTGGCCACAAACTGCAGTAGCAGTTTCTAGCTGCAGTAGTACTTTTAGAATGCAACGGTAGTTTCAGGATGTAGCACTACTTTCAGAGTGCTGCCAGTTAGCAACAGCAGCAGTGATAGATGTTAGAATCCATGATATACCTATCGCATGCATAAAATGTTCCATCCAAGTATGTGCCTCAGTTCTAGACGTCCGTGCGAAATGAATGAACTATCATCAGTGCTTTTGGGCAGCTATAAAGTAAACAACGAAATAAAATCCCAGAACGAAAAAACATAGATGAACGCGTTATTACCGGGCGCCGCGCCGTCTAGTTGGATTTCTCGGGAAAAGAGTCTGTGGGTTATAAGTCCCTAGGACGTTGCATGCTAAAGTAGTAAAAATAAGGAAATCACGACGACGTGCAGTTCCAGATTTTTTAGACACTATTCATGACAACTCGGAACAGAATTTACTGAGTTTCCTCTAGCTTGTCTGAAAAAATATTAATCAATTCATCTCTCCACCTTGTATGTGATTCAGATTCCAGCAGCCGTGAGATGATGTGCAAGCACAATAACCGCTAGGCCAATTAGCGATTGGATGGAAGCATGTTGTACATGCACGACTCTCCTCAACATAGCATAGTTCGTGGACGCCAGGCAAAGGCTGCAGCATCTGAATACATTACCGACGACTCTTCAGCGCCTACTTATACGTCTCCAACGTATCTATAATCTCTGATGTTCCATGTTGATATTATGTCAATTGCTACATGTTTTCTCCATTCTTTAAAGCATTTTTAACACATTTTTCCGGACTAACCTATTAACAAGATGTCAAGTGCCAGTTCCCTGTTTTCTGCTGTTTTTTATTTAAGAAAAATTGTTCTGGAAATATTCTCGGAATTGGACCCCACGAATCCTGAAGTTCCTATTTCCACCGAAAGGATCCAGAAGTCCGAAGATGAGTCGAAGACAGGCACCAGGGTGGGCTCACCATAGCCAGGCGCGGCCCCACCGCAGGCCGCGCTTGGGGGTGGTGAGGGCCCCCTGGTCGCCCACCGACGTCGCCCTTTTGCCTACTTAAGGCCTTCCTCCCGAAAACCCTAAGAGAATCGGCGAAATTCCACGAAACCTTCCGCAGCCGCCGTCATCGTCAACCCAAGTATCGGGGGACAGATCTCTGTTCTGACACCCTGCCGGGACGGGGAAGTTCCCCCGGAAGCCATCTCCATCGTCGTTGCTGTCTCTTATGATGAGGAGGGAGTAGTTCTCCCCCGAGGCTGAGGGCTCTACGGGTAGCTATGTGGTTCATCTCTCTCCCATGGTGTTATCTATATGTGATCGTGAGCTTTGTAATCTAGTTGAATAAGTAGATGTTACTCTTCATATTGTGCTACTCAAGTGTTTTATTAATATGAACTTTGGAGTCACCTCGTCCCGCGGTGTGAAGGTGACAGTGTGCACATCGTGTGTGTCTTCCCTATGAATTATGGTGTTTGTCTAGTACCTTCTAGGGCGCTCATAGTGACAGCGTGAAGCTAACTAGACATGGGAATGCTTACTTTAAGGAATTTTTTTTGCAGCCCTACGCAATGATTAGTGTGTGTTATCCAACCGGAGAGGGTTAAGAGTAGCATAGTGAAGAGAATATATTTAGTTATTCAATTATGCGATCATTGTTGAGAGTGTCCACTAGTGAAATTAGGATCCCTAGGGCCTTGTTTCCAAGCATTAAAACACTGTTTTCTGCCTGTTCTGCTACATGTTTGCTTGCTGCCATATTTTATTTCAGATTGCTATTATTACTTATAACCATCCATATTACTCGCATTTCACTATCTCTTCGCCGAACTAGTGCACCTATATACCTGACAAGTATATTGGGTGTGTTGGGGACACAAGAGACTTCTTGTATCTTAATTGTAGGGTTGCTTGAGAGGGATATCTTTGACCTCTACCTTTGTCGTGGGATAATCACGGCAGATGTTACCTGGGGTAACTGATCTTGGGGCAAGTCGACACAGGTATTCGGGAGAGGGTTTAGCTCAAAGGAAGACATGGCGAAAGCAATCTAAGAACCGGAGAATAACTCGCCGGATCTCGGTATCAATAATGCTGGATACTCGATAACAGGTATTACAACTATGGCTTGAATCTCCCTGAGGCTAAGCCTAGGGGTTGGTTTATATAGCACTCATACCCCCCTTGGCTTGCCTTTACAAAGCGCTTCCTGAGTCCTACTCGAACTCTATACACAAACCCTAACTTTCCTTACCGCAACCCACAATCCGGGTCACGAACGTTACATGCCCTGGGCCTTCCAGAAGTTTCTTTGTCTTTAGCCGGATTTGGTCCAGCCGCCGTTTGGGCCGGATCACACCCGGGAGTTAGTCTACCGGGTTACTATCCCCTCATCAGTAGTCCCCAGGATAGCGCGGGCTTCACGGATTCATCCTCGGAGCGCTCGCTATTCCCTAAAAAAGATGTGACATGCCCAAGCCTATGGGAACCGGGTTAAGTTGCTTTAACAGACGACCAGCCACAGCTCCATGTCTGTCATGTGATAGCTCGATCCTTCCTTGAATGCTTAACTGACCTTTCCAATTTTAAACCCTAAAATGTCAGGGCCCTACTCGATAAAGATCCCTGATATCTCGGGGCAAGCTGCACTTCCCCCATCAACGGGATATTTTGCCTAATTCCGAATGCATATGCCGCTAGATCCGCACGGATAATTACTGTTCCGTAATTTCCGGCTTTCGGGCCGTAGGTGAGCTCACCACCTCCCTTATAAATATCAACCGATGGTAACCCTAAGCCATTCATCTCATTCCATCATCCCTTTCCTCCACGCTCCCTCGCAATTTCTGCCACCGGGCTCGCACGCTCCAAGAAAGATAAGGCCACCACCGGCCGCACTCATCCTCGAGCTATCCAGCATCGCCATTAAGCATCGCTGTCACACCCGCGCTCCCTCATCGAGGGCCGTGACGTGACACTCAAGCCGCGCCACGCACCGCCCTCACTTCGGACCTCAACTCCTTTGGTAAGCCTTTCTCAACCATTCAATCGAAACTCACAACCTTTTCAATCTGACCAAGATTGGATCTGGGTCAACCCGTAAGCTAATTTTCTGATATCATCAAATTGAACCGCTTCGATAGACCTTAGTTCCTTTAATCACCTGATGCGTAGTCGCAGCTCATCCCCGCGCCTTTATTGGCCATCCAACTTTGCATAAGATCGCTTGCAAGCTTTTCGATCTAGATCCATTCCACCTTGTTCTTTCCGCCTGTCGCATTAACACCCGGAAAATCCTCTTTTTCCAGCTAATCCCTCCACAATAAAGGTATGGGCAACCATCCATGTTCACCCAATTCACCTCAACGCGTAAGTAATTAACAATTTACTCAACCCCATCTGACACCCGGAAAATCTTCCGCATTTAACATCGTAGTGCATTATCCGGGTCTCATTTTAGCCTTCAACGTCTTGACGTCTCCGGACTCGAATGATTTGATGTTCCGAATCTTACTCCATACATTTCCTGTCCCTTGCAGGTCAACTCCATGGCTCCTAAAAGACAAGGAAAACACCCGGCTTCTGCAAAGGCCTCTCAAACCACTTCTGCCAACTGGGGTCGGTCTTCAACGACAAAGGCCAAGCTAGATGGAATGGCCGAGTTAGGAATCCTTCCTTCTCAAAAGGAAATACACTGGAGGGCTCCTGGCGATGAGACCCGTCCCACTCCCATCGAGAACGAGGTAATTTGTTTTACCGAGCATGTGACCCGGGGATTCCGTCCTCCGGGTCACCCTTTTTTCCGGGAAGTCTTGAGCCACTACGGCCTCCGGGTGTTCGACATAGGGCCTAACTCTATGCTGAACATCACCCACTTCATAGTTTTGTCCGAGTCATACTTATGCACTCCACCAAACCTTGCTCTTTTTACCGAATTATTCCAATGCGAACCATGTTATGAGAGCGATGACGGAACGCTTCTTACCTGCGGCGGGGTATCCATCCAGCGCCGCAAACACTCATTGATGCCACCTCTTAACCTGAACTCCAACGCCAAAAACTGGCAATTATCCTTCTTTTATTGCCACGACACTTCTCCGGGTGGTGAGAGAAAACTACCGGGTTATTCGGAGAGCCTTCTCGAGCCCTCCGAGTCTTTCAGTGCTTTTGCATCTGACCTTGATAGGGAAGCGATTCAGCCCCTTCTGGCCAAACTAGCAGCTCTCTCAGCCCACGGCCTTCTTGGGCTCAATCTAATAAAGACTTGGGTAGACTTCCGGGTTCAGCCCAACTCGATTCGCCCGAAGCTGTTACACGAATATTCGGGTCACGTCACAGATTCCCTCCGCTACTCCACCAAGAACTTCCCTGCCGGTAACACCAACAAGACCATCAAGGGCTTCCTGATGGAGAGACTAGATGTTATAAAGAACACTGCCGGGTTACCCCCGTTTACTCGGGAAAATCCCGCCCCAGCGGTAAGACCTGACTCCTTTTTCTTATTTCAGTACTTTCGTCCGTTATAGTCTCTAACCACCACTTGTGTTTATTTGTTCACAGGCTGACGATCCCTTCTGGAAAGTCGAAAACCCTCCTCCTTCTCAAGACCCCGAAGAGGAAACCGAATCTGTTGATGATGATGAGGGTACTCTCCCATACCCTTTACACCTGCCCTTCATCTGTGTTATTTCTCTTATCTGATACTTACTCGGCTTTCAGGGTCGGGAGATGAAGAGGAGGAAGAAGAAAATGACCCGGAAGCCACCGAGTCTGACCAGGAGCCCCCAGTTGGAAACAAAAGGAAGGCTAGAGGGGTAGTTGAAAAGGTTCCCTTCTCTTCTATGTCTCGTGCGCCTTACTCCTTTGCTGCTATGCATGAACTTAACGAGCGATTATCACATTCACCCTTCTTGAAGGATCCTCTCCCGACTAAACGTAGGGTGACCCGGAATTCTCCGGGGGATGATCCCCTTAACCCGGGTATCTCCACTTCACCCACTCATCGAGCCAGTACCCCTCCAGCTCAACCTTCCCAATCTCCTCAACGTCATCCGTCTCCTAATCATCCACTTGCCGGGCAATTTCGCGTACCGCAGCCAGTGCTCTTACCAACGTCATCCGCCTCCAGCGGCGAGCTTCCCCCGGATTATGCCGTGAACACCGGGTAAACTACTTTTACTTGCATTTTCTCGTACCGGTTACCTTTCTTTTTTCCGTATATTCCATTGATCAATGTCTCCCTTCTTTTCTTCAGCGCCACAGTTACGCTGAGCGACCCGGATATCCCTGAATCAGAAGAGCAGGGAGAAGAAAAGCCGAGTGATGACATGGACGTTGAGGTTGAGGACGAGGCCGAGGACGGAAATGGAGAAGATCCTTTTAAGGACCCAATTCCACCAAAGACTGCATCACCCCAGCCCTCTGAAGAAGTGGACGAAGACATCATTGTGGAGACCAAGTCGGGCTCTCTTATCCCGGACGTTCAAACAATCCGGGTTTCGACCCCCAAACCCGGAACAACTCCTCCACAAGAGGGCCAATCCTCCGGCCCTTCTCAACTTCGCCCTGAAGACATGACCTTTGCTCAAATGCTAGATGCCCTCCATACCTTGAAGGGCGACGAAGAAAACATACTAGATGCCTTAATAACCAAGCACGAGGTAATCCCGACTAATCATCAATTGTTTCCATACATAGTCCCCAAGTTCCGAGTAAATTACTAGGTAACTTGCTTGGAACTTTGTATAATGTTTCTGGCTGATCATTCTTCATGCTTCTTTACAGGACTATGTTTCACAGTTGGAGAAGAAGCTGGCCAAGTCCACCAAGCGTATTGAAAAAGAAACGGCCCTTCGTGAAGCTGCTGAGACTGAGGCTCGCAGGTGCCAAAAGATGACGAAAAAGTACAGGAAGAGAGCTCACAGGGCTAAGGACAAACTTACAACTCTTTCTGCTCAAATTGCTGATGTTCACCGTACTGCGACTGGTAAGATTTTTAAATTTCACCTTTTTATGACTCGGATTGAACAACTGCACTTGCTTGCCTACTATCTTTGCTCCTTTTGCCTTTTTTAGCAGGCCCACGTGATGCTGCCCCCGAAGAAGATGATGCTGCCAAGCTTAAAACCATCAAGAATACTCTTCGCCAACTTTGCGGCGGAGTTAGCTGGATACTTGACGAGTTGCGACTGCCGGATGTCAAGCCAGATAATATGAAGAGATTACTGGAATTCTGCTCCACGATCCCCGAGTGGATTTGGCACTGGAAACGGTCCTCCTGCCGATTTGGGGTAACCCGGGGGCTCGCATTGGCTAAAGCCTACGCCCCCAAGCTACAACTTGCCAAACTTATGAGTGGATTTCCGGAGTTCAACTTGGATGGGTCCAAGTTTTTGCCAAAGGACTTCAAGGCTATTCAGAAAGAAGTCCGCCATCCGGCTAGCGTTATTGCTGACAGCTTAGAGATTGATGAGATTCTCCCTGCTTATGATGCTAATGACAAGGTTGTCAAGGCGAACCGCCCCCAGCCGTTCGATATGCTTGCCCGTTGGAGGGAGGAGGCGCTTAAGATAAGGGACGAAGCTGCCAAGAAGGCCGCTGCCGACTCTGCTCCTGCAGCTTCGCAACCCGGAACTGCTACTAATCCGGGTGGCGCCGCCACCACCAGCGGCAACAAGGGCAAGGCCAAGATGGATCCTGCAGCTTGAAGTAATACCTATCATTCCACATACGTCAGCCGGCAAAGCATTGTTAAAACAGCTTTACTATTCGTTTAAGCAGAGCGCCTGTGCTCTTTTGATACTTTATGGTTTTTGTAATACTTTTATTGAAACTCCCGATGCACTTTGCGCCCCTTTGGGCTTTTGATGAATGTGTCTTTGCATTTGCTTGTTCTTGATATCCACTTGCTTTATTCTCGATACCTTATACTTTTTTTATACTTTCCTTAGCAAGACCCGTCCTCCGGGTGTCGTTGGCGTCTAGGGAATGGTTTTACTCCTGAATCCCTAAGCTCCTCAGACCCTGATGCGTGGCTCGTTGTAATTTTATCGGCTGGATGATGCTGTTTCTTCCTTAGAGCTCATAAGTCCCCAATCCGGGTTTCCGCGTCTAGGACACATGATTGTTTTTTTTTTTTTTTTTTTTTTTTTTTTTTCAAGGAAACGAATCGCCTGTCGCTGAATGCCCAAGACTTCAGGACAGCTTTTTATGAGGTTTGAAGTTATGCTTGATAACCGTTGAGTTTCCGGCTGTCGGCCTTATACTCTGCATAACTTGTGGTTTAGATGACCCTTTCGACTGTCTTGTACTATAAGCCGGCTTTCGCGTGGATACCATGTTGTTACATCAATACGAAAACGGGGTCAAGCAAGTCCCGTTTGGGTCTCATGACCGACATTAATCGTAAGCGAACGAATCATGCCACTTCGTTGCGAGTCACATCGAGCTTAAGTAAGAATAGCCGAGAAATTTGGACTTCTTTGTCCGGTTATAAGATTGTAGCCGCACTCGTTTTTTCGAGTGACGGCCCCTATAACTCATTGGCATCAAGGCCGGGTCTTTTTTGAGTTTACGGCTGTGCTTGTGTGAGCAACCAGCCCTCAAGACCTGAATATTCACATCGTATAAATAACACTTGCTTCTTTTCTTGATAATCCCTTTTTATTTGATATGAAAAAATTAGGCCAGCAAGCCGCCTCATTAAAAACCCATCCAGTCCCCAAGGGTGCCCTGGATAGGAAAAGAGTGCGTCTGAAACCTGCTGCCTGTTACATCTTTTTCTGCTAAGTATAGTACGGACGTAGCTGAGCCACGTTCCACGGTCTATCTCTTTCTTGCATAGGTGCAGTTGTGTGAGCAGTATCGTTGACTGTGGTCGATTCTTCTCTTGCATCTATCAAGTAATATGACCCATTATGCAGGCTCCGGCTTACGATGAAAGGTCCTTCCCATGGTGGCGATAGTTTGTGCCTTCCCTCGTTTGTCTGAACCAAGCGCAAGACCAAGTCTCCCTCCTGAAAGACCCGGCTTTTCACCCGCCGGCTATGATATCTTCGCAAGTCCTGCTGATATATGGCTGATCTTTCCAAGGCTTGCTCCCTTTGTTCTTCTAACATATCCACGGCGTCTTGCCGGGTTTTCTCGTTCTCTACTTCCACATAAGCTGTCACTCTTGGTGAATCATGGATGATGTCGCTTGGTAATACCGCTTCTGCGCCGTAGACCATGAAGAAAGGTGTCATCTGGGTGGATCGGTTGGGTGTAGTGTTAATACCCCAGACCACGGAAGGAAGTTCTTCAACCCATGCCCCAGCGGCCCTGATACAGGGAACCCTCAGTCTTGGCTTCAATCCACGAAGTAGTTCTTGGTTCGCCCTCTCCACTTGCCCGTTGGCTTGCGGATGTGCTACTGATGCTACATCAAGCCTGATTCCATTGCTGCCGCAAATTTTTTCCATCTCTCCAAGGGACATGTTGGTTCCATTGTCGGTAATTATGCTGTGGGGGTACCCGAACCGGTATATAATTCTTTTCAGGAACTTGACTGCTGTGGCCGCTTCGCAATTGGTGACCGGCATAACCTCCACCCATTTGGTAAACTTATCAACAGCAACTAAAAGGTGCGTTTTCTTGCAAGGCGACATATGGAAGGGGCCAACCATGTCCATACCCCAAACAGCGAATGGCCAAGTTAATGGAATGGTCCGTAACTCCATAGCCGGCACATGAGTTTGGCGAGCGTACCTTTGACATCCGTCGCACCTTGCCACTATCCGTTCCGCGTCTGCTAGAGCTGTGAGCCAGAAGAACCCATGTCGATAGGCCTTGGCCACAAGGGACCTTGTGGACGCATGATGCCCGCAATCACCTTCATGGATCTCCTTAAGAATCTGTCGGCCTTCTTCTGGTGTCACACAGCGCAAAAAGACTCCTGCCGCACTTCTCTTGTACAACTCTCCATTGATAATAGCGTATCCTTTTGCCCGCCTCACGATTTGTCTTGCTAGTACCTCCTGTTCTGGTAGTTCGCCCCGTGATAAGTATGCCAGATATGGCTCCGTCCATTCGGGGACGCCGCGTATCGTAGCCACGAGCTCCACGTCCGGGTCTCGATTTGCTAATTCTTCTTCAGACTCGGATTTAACTGACGGCCGCCATAGCTCGTCCACGAAAACATTAGGTGGAACCGGCTCCCTGCGCGAGCCGAGTCTGGCGAGTGCGTCCGCCGCCTCGTTCTTTCTTCTGTCTATGTGCTCCACTTCATACCCGGAGAAACACCCGGCAACCCTATCAACCTCCCTGCGATACGCTGCCATAGTGGCGTCCTTCCTGTCCCAGGTTCCTGACACCTGCTGCACCACGAGATCCGAGTCTCCAAAGCATCGTATCCTTCTAATGTTCATCTCCTTGGCTACCTTCAAGCCATGCAACAGAGCCTCATACTCGGCCACGTTGTTTGAGCAATCAAAATGAATCTGTAGCACGTAACTTAGTTTATCCCCCTTTGGCGATGTCAGCACCACTCCGGCTCCTGACCCCTCGTACTGCTTTGATCCATCGAAGTGCATGGTCCATGACTCGGAACTTGGAACGGCGGTAACCATTCCAGTGTGCGTCCAGTCGTTAACGAAATCAACCAAGGCCTGGGACTTGATTGCCGATCTGGGCTCGTAACTGATATGATAATCTCCCATCTCTATTGCCCATTTGGCTATTCTGCCCGTTGCATCCGAGTTTCTGATGATATCCGACATTGGTATTGAACTAACCACTGTTATGGGATGTTCTTGGAAATATGGCTTCAACTTCCGGCTGGCCATAAAGACCCCAAACACCAATTTTTGCCAATGCGGGTAACGCTGCTTCGCTTCCGATAACACTTCACTGACATAGTAAACCGGCCTCTGGACCGGGTAACCTTTCCCATCTTCTTTGCGTTCCACGACAACCACTGCGCTGACGGCTCGGGGACCGGCTGCCACGTATAATAACATAGGCTCTTTGGGACCCGGCGCCGCTAGTACTGGCGCTTCAGATAACTGCTTCTTTAGTGCTTCAAACGCCTCATCTGCCTCCTGATCCCATACGAACTTATCTGATTTCCGCAAAAGCCGGTACAAGGGTATTGCCTTTTCTCCAAGCCTGGATATGAACCGGCTCAGGGCTGCCACGCAGCCCGTGAGTTTTTGAACGTGCTTCAAATTTTCCGGTTTCTTCAAATTCTGTATGGCCTTGATTTTATCCGGGTTTGCCTCAATTCCTCTCTCAGAGACTATAAAGCCAAGTAACTTCCCGGCCGGGACTCCGAATACACACTTCGTTGGGTTAAGCTTCATCTGATACCTCCTCAAGTTTTTAAACGCTTCTTTTAAATCATCAATAAATGTTTCTGCCTTCCGGGTCTTAATAACCACATCATCCACATATGCGTGCACGTTACGCCCAATTTGATCCTCGAAGCACTTCTGGATACACCGCTGATAAGTTGCGCCCGCATTTTTCAATCCAAACGTCATGGTTTTGTAGCAGAAGGCCCCAAAAGGGGTTATAAATGAGGTTTTTTCCCAATCCTCCCTTTTGAGTTTAATCTGGTGGTATCCCGAATATGCGTCCAAGAAACATAGCAAGTCGCTTCCGGCTACCGCGTCTATGATTTGGTCTATCCTTGGCAGCGCGAACGGATCCTTTGGGCAATGCTTGTTGAGGCTCGTGAAATCGATGCACATCCTCCATTCATTTGTCTTTTTCATCACTAGAACCGGATTCGCTAACCAGTCCGGGTGAAATACTTCCATGATAAAGCCCGCGGTTAATAGTCGTGCGATTTCCTCACCTATAGCTCTTCTCCTTTCCTCATTCATTTTTCTCAAACCTTGCTTCACAGGCCTGGCCCTGGGATCCACATGCAAACTGTGCTCTGCCAACTCGGTAGGGATACCCGGCATGTCGCTGGGTGTCCAGGCGAACACATCCGCATTTGAGCGTATAAATTCCACTAGGGCCTTTTCTTGCGCGTCTTCCAAATTGGACCCTATAGTGAACTGCTTGGTGGGGTCTCCTTCCACAAAATCTACTTTCTTGGTGTCTTGAGCCGCCTTAAATTTCGCTCTTTCGTCTTCAGAATCTGGTCTTCTCAATGCCGTGCCATCTTCCGGGTCCACCTGAGACCGGTAATATTTAAGCTCTTCCTTTCTGCAGGCTTGCTCGGCCATCACCGAGTCTCCCTCATCACACTCTGCTGCTATATCCCGGTTTCCATGGATAGTGATGGTCCGCTTGGGGCCTGGAATCTTTAACTGCAAATATACATAGCACGGCCTAGCCATGAATCTAGCATAAGCTGGTCTCCCGAACAATGCGTGGTAAGGACTGTGCAACCGGACCACCTCAAACGTGAGCCATTCTACCCGATAGTTATCTACCGACTCTCCGAAGGCTACTTCCAATGTAATTTTTCCTTCGGGGCGCGCCGAATGACCCGGCACGATTCCATGAAAAACCGTCGAACTTTTCTGTAGCTGAGACTCTTTGAGGTTCATGCGCAAGAAGGTTTCCCAATATAGGATGTTGATGCTGCTTCCTCCGTCCATCAACACCTTTTTCAATTCGTAACCATTGACCTGTGGCGAAACTACTAACGCCAAGGTCCCGGGGCGCTCTATTCCTTCTGGATGATCTCTCCTGCTCCACGTTACCTCTTGCTCTGCCCATCTCAAGTATCCCGGAGGGCTCGAGAAGGCTGGGTTCACTGTTTGTTTCAACGCCCCTTTGTCCCTGCTGGAAATCCCTGTAACATGCACATGATATTGTCCTTTCAAATTGAGCGTACGTACCATGCCGATGAAGATACTGATTTGGCCGATTGACACCATGGATCCGGATGCTAAGTGATCCGGCTCCAACTCCCATCCGGAATTGTCCACTATCTTTTCTCCTTCGTCATTGGAGTAGATCTCGCCGATGACAAAGTTCTTCATGTTCTTCCGAGCTTCTCCCGTGATGTAAACACCTTTGGACGCAGGCCCCACGGTGGGCGCCAACTGTCGTGGGATAATCACGGCAGATGTTACCTGGGGTAACTGATCTTGGGGCAAGTCGACACAGGTATTCGGGAGAGGGTTTAGCTCAAAGGAAGACATGGCGAAAGCAATCTAAGAACCGGAGAATAACTCGCCGGATCTCGGTATCAATAATGCTGGATACTCGATAACAGGTATTACAACTATGGCTTGAATCTCCCTGAGGCTAAGCCTAGGGGTTGGTTTATATAGCACTCATACCCCCCTTGGCTTGCCTTTACAAAGCGCTTCCTGAGTCCTACTCGAACTCTATACACAAACCCTAACTTTCCTTACCGCAACCCACAATCCGGGTCACGAACGTTACATGCCCTGGGCCTTCCAGAAGTTTCTTTGTCTTTAGCCGGATTTGGTCCAGCCGCCGTTTGGGCCGGATCACACCCGGGAGTTAGTCTACCGGGTTACTATCCCCTCATCAACCTTGCTGAGTTCGATAAACCTTGGGTGATCCACTTAAGAGAAACTTGCTGCTGTTCTACAAACCTCTACACTTGGAGGCCCAACACTGTCTACAAGAATAGAAGCGTGCGTAGACATCAAACTTTTTTCTGGCGCCGTTGTCGGGGAGGTAAGCTAAAAGGTACTCACATCCTCGGGTGTGAGTGCTCGGAGTTATTTCCTTTAGATTCTGCAATTTTATCTTTTTGTTTCTTGTTTTAACTAGTTAGGCTTATTTTTACTCGCTTCTTGTTTTTATTTTTACTAGTAGTCTTAATGGAAAACAACAAAATATGATAGAACTTTATAATATTTATCTTGAATTAGGACATGATTCTTTTGAAGAGAAAATTAAAAAACCTATGGAAGTTTGTTTGCATAATAGTGATAGCAATGTTATTAGCATTAATTCTTTGCACCTCATCATTCCTAATGCTAGGGAAAAGTCTAAGCTCTGTGAAGCTAGTTTTTACGATCTTTTTAGATTTTCAGCTTTAGAGGAGAAAATTTTCTCTAATGATACTTTATCTCCCATATGTGATAAACCTAATGATGCTTGTGCTATTTTAAACCCTCCTACTAAAAGCATTCCTTTTAAGACACCCAAGAAATTGCTGAACTTGTCATGGATAACCGTTATTTTGGAGATGGAACTTTCCATCCTAGTGATCATTTACACTTTATGCATGAATTATGCGAGTTATTCAAGTGTGCAGGTATCTCAACGGACCAAGTTAAGAGGAGGCTATTCCCTTTGTCACTTAAGGACAAAGCAAGGGAGTGGTATGAACTACTAGATGATCCTCATCATTTGGAGTGGAAGGAACTTGAATCTCTCTTTTACTCTAAATTTTATCCTTCTCATGAACTATATTTAGATAGGAATTAAATTTATAATTTTTGGCCTCATGATGGAGAAAGCATTTCCCAAGCTTGGGGAAGACTGAAAACATTAATACTCAAATGTCCTAACCATGAGCTTCCTGAGGAAATAATTGTTATTAATTTTTATGCAAGGCTTTCAGGACATTGGAAGGAGTATCTAGATGCCTGTTCAGAGGGTTCTTTTGTAGTAAGAAGGTTGAAGCTAAATGGGATCTTCTTGAGAGAATTCGAATCAATGGTGAAGATTGTAATAACAACAAAGGTAAAGAATCAGGTATAAACTATGAGTATGATTGCATTAAGACTTTTGCTGAAACTGCTGATTGTCATGAGCTTAATGCTAAATATGGTCTTGATCCTGAAATAGTTGTCGGTTGGTATAGATCCTTTGCTTATTATATTAATATTCCTAAAAATGGGTACATATATCATGAACCTTTTAAAGACACTTGCATGAAAAATGAAATTGTTATTGATGATTGCAATAAACATGCTCAAACTTCTGAAAGTACTATTTCTTATAAGCATGTTAATTTCTGTGGAGCACTTAGACCTTTTGAAAAGAATCAAATCGAAGAAGAATATTGTATCCATCATAGGAATGAAAAAACTAGAATGTGGTATAGGGCTCTAAATGATCTTGGTGGAAAAGTTTATGCCCTCTATCCTTTTATTTGTGAACTTTGCTGTAAAGTGGGTCATTTTAATTTTCAATGCTCAAGCCATGATAGTAGCCTTTTTAATCCTATGAGTACTGCAAGTTTGTATTGTGATGACATGATCACGCCTAATGAGCATGATGAACTTACATTATTTTTGGGGTGTGAAGAGTTATTAAGAAAAAATTCTTTGTTTGATATGAGTGCTTTTGATATGAATAGTGTCTTGCATGAATGCCATCTTTATTGTGTTGATAATTGCCATGCAAATACTTACATACAAAATATTCTAAAAGAGGACACTTTACCAAAATATGATAGGACTAATCTGAGTTTTGTTCTTATTAATGAGGAGGAGGAATCCTCCAAAGTTCTTTCTATTGTTTCTGACAGTAAACCAGGGTATGTGGAGAAGCTTCCTTTTAAGCCTCTCCCTCCTAAAGAGGGGAAGAAGAAGAAGAAAAGGAGGAGTAAAAGGAGAGAGGTAACGATATCTCTCCCTAAGCATGTTGCTCATATTACAGCTTTTGCTGATGAGTCTGAACTCAATGATTTTCCTATGCCTGTTATTTATGAAGGTGATCATGATTGGGAGAAACACACTACTTTTGATATTGAAAATCTGTTTGGTACCAATTCTGAAAACTATGATATTAATAAATTTTTTACTATACTATCCATGCTCCTTCCAATGATAATATAGAAATCTCTAAACTTGTGTATGATGTGTTTGAAAATCCCTTTGCAATTAATGATTATATGCTTTATACATCTCCTCCTAGTAAAAATGATGATATGTTTACAAATGAATGCCTTTTGGAAGAAAACTATTTTATTGCTTGTGATGATACTATGCCTCCAAATATGATGATTGCAATGATGAATATGACATTTTTAGTCCACTTACTATTGAGGAGAAGATTAATTATGATTTCAATATGCCTCTAGTCTTTGATAATTATTATAAAGAAAGTTATAACATAGGCTATAATTACGATCATGCTCATGAAACTTGTCATGATTATGGTGGGATTACCCAAAACCATCTCTTTAATATGCAACTTGTCTATCATGTTCGAGTTCTTTATGATAATCCTACTCCTGTTGTTATTAATAAGAATGACTATGCTTATGTGGAGAGTTTTAATTCTTTTATGCATATGGCTCATGGTAAGAATGTTTTATGTGATAGCTATAATGTTAATTTTATTCATGATGCTACTAAAGTTTATTATGAGAGAGGGAAACATGGTTTTATGCATCTCAACAATATTAAGTTTCCCTCTTTATGTTGAAATTTTTGAAGTTGCACTTATTTGTCTTCCTATGCTAGTCACTTTGTGCTTCGTTGACTTGTTTTTCTACAAGATTCTTTTTCATGGGAAGTGGGTGACTTAAATGTGTTTTATATTGTATTATTGATGCTCTCTTATTGTGCTTAAACTCTTATTCTTATGTGAGCATCTTTTAAAAATCATTGTGCCTAGCTGAAAGGCATTAAAAGAAAAACGCTTCCGGGAGACAACCCGTTTTATTTCTCCGTTTTCAACCCGTTTTCCGTCGTTTATTTTTGTTTTCTTTGCACCTGGGTGTTGTCTATTTCCTTAGCAACCCCTCTGTAACTTTTATTTTGTGTCTTTGTTGAGCCAAGTAAAGCCTCTAGTGGAAAGTTGAGACTATATTTCGGATTTATGCGCAGGAAACAGATTTCTGCTGTCCACTGTTAAATTCTTATAAAATCACAGAAAAATCAAAATTACCTGGGTTTTTTTGTACGTAATCCTGGGATACATACGTAACTTTTCTTAGTTGGACACTTTTTATTTGAGCAACAGAATATTTTCGAAAAAAATCATTTTTACCTGCTGTCCCGTTTTAACAGATTTCTGCCAATAATTGCGTTTGCATCTTAATCTCTTTCTTTTGGCGTTATTTTGAGAAAAAGAGTTTTAAAAGAAGTTGTGACAGTAGCTAATGTGTTTATGAGTGTTAGGCTTGTGTTTAAACTGAACCATGTGAATTTATTATTTCGATTTGCACTAACGTTGCTAATGAAGATTGTGAGAAGTTTGGTGTGAAGGAAGTTTTCAAGGGTCAAGAGAAGAGGATGATATGATGTGATCAAGAAGAGTGAAAAGCCTAAGCTTGGGGATGCCCCGGTGGTACATCCCATCAAATTCCAAGAAGACTCAAGCATCTAAGCTTGGCTATGCCCAAGGCATCCCCTTCTTCATCAACAATTTATCAGGTCACTTGTAGTGAAACTATATTTTTATTCAGTCACATCTTATGTGGTTTACTTGGAGCGTATTTTATTTTTGTTTTCAGTTTGTTTGGTTTTCTTTTCTGTAATAAATAGTTGGATCCTACCATATTTGTTTGGGAGAGAGACATGCTCCGCTTTTTTGTTAGAATACTATTGTGCTTCACTCATATTTGTTGATTATTCATTGCTTAGAACACTCTAGTTTTCATTCTTATTGTTCTGTGAGTGTTTACTTTTTGCTAGTACTGCGTTTAGCCCTTGTTTTCATGCATCTTCATTTAGAGCTGTTATTTTTAGTAGAGTTATGTGAGTAATCTCATGTTTTCTTGCTGTAGCATGTAGAGCATTTTTGTTAAAACATATTTTGTATGGTGCTTGTTGGGAAAAGAAATTGCTGCTTGAGATAGAATTTTTAACGGTGCAAGTAGAAGATTGTGTAGACTGTGGCTAGAATTTTTCATATCATGCTAAATGTTATTTTAGTTCTAAAGCCTAGTGGTTATTGAGTAGGATGATTAGCCTCAAATATCTGAAAGTGTTTAATGTGCCATTGAAAGAATCATGAGTTGTTCTTGTCATATTGAAGCATAAATTTGTGGTATTCTCCCTTGAATGTTTTATTTGGTTGACTTGGTGCATGCTCACACCATGTTTATGGATATGAACCAGTCACCAATAGCCTCCATGATAATTTGGATTTTGAACTTGTGGTACCACTTATGCTTTGATTAATGATGTTTATGTCGCTATGCATGATTATGGATGTCACGACCCCAGACCCAGAGATATACATACTGTTATGTCCTCCTAGCCATGGACTCACAAGGGCTTCAGGGTTACCAGCCCCGGCCGCAACAAACAACGGCAGGCAGACTGGATTCATCGGCACGTAGTCCGGATCCCCAGTCTACTACTCCTTGTATCCATGCTAGTCATAACCAACTATGCATATCAAAGCGTCCACGAATCGAATGAAACTGAAGGAAACGGGACCAAAGCTATACAGAGATGCTATGTGTCCAGAAAGTGCAACAACAATCGAGGGTTACTAGGGTTACCTCGCCCCAGGCCGATCAAATCGACAGGTGGGCTCGGACATGGATCATCGGCTCCACAACCCCTCGACTGCGACAACTATGCAGGCATAGCCAAAACTGTATAACGATGAGCTCGAAACCAACAACCGATCAAAGCAGCACTCTAGACATGAAACTTTATTAAACAGGTGCTACTAGAGTATAGCTAACAAGCAGAGGTCACATGACCCAACATTACATCAGACAACAGAAGGCAAATTATGTTGCTAATCAACAAGAACCAGAAAGGCCTAAGAGGCCGCAACATAAGGCGACGTCCCAGCCCATAGATTCCAGGCTGCTACCTGGGAACCCCGAACTACTCGTCGATGTCCACGTTGAACCACCACTGAAGTGACGAACTCCACCTGAACCAAAATTAAGCAAACCTGAGTACGGGAGGTACTCAAGAAGACTTAATTAACCTATTATATATCTGCTAACTTCAGAAAGGTTTTATGAAGGCTGTTTTGCGTAAAGCAATCTTTATTTTCCAAATAGAGGAGGAATAGCACGTCTCATAGATGGTTTTCAAAACAGATGAGAAACTCACTACTGTAATCATCATCTTTTCAATCCACCAACATCATTACCAGCACCTCACACGCTACAAGGATCACCCCTCCCGGCATCTCCGGGGAGGCATCCTTCAAACATTGCAACATATTTTACGCCACTTTCAAGTTATCTATGACCCCGTGACTTTCACCAAGTCGTCCATAACCGTGGACACGGCTTTCCGAAAGATTTATCCCTGCAGGGTGGTACACTTTACCCACACGTACCATCCGACTCTTAATGCCAAGCTATTGGCACAATTCCGACGATGTGCCGGCAGAGTGTGGTTGGCTCCGACCTTTACCTTGCTCGACCCTATCCATGAGTCATCCCAAACAGGGCCACCCCATCAACAGGGAGTTGGCCACCTCCTGACGGCACCTGTTCTGTGAGTCGGGATCAAGATCCGTGTACGTCCATCACTTGTCCCGGTCACGCCCTAGTTTTTCTCCAAATCGTTTTCTGACTCACACGCAGATGGAAATAGCAAACTACGTGACTCATGGATGTGGCCAAACAAGTTAGTTAGTCGAGCGAGGTTCATTGGCTCGCGCGGGTGGTTGCACGCTCAGTCTTGGTTTCCGCGGCGAGACCTTACTCCTAGGGTTGGCAAGTACAGGACAAACAACCACTTCCCAAGTGGCCTCCCGTCCAAGCCTTAGTCAAGTTAACCACATAGTGCTCATCTTACCACGTCATCATATCATACTAGGTTATCGCAGCTCTGATTCATCAACCGGATGGAGCAGAGGTAACAAACATATGAAACTAAGCAGTAGCAGATATGAGGCTCTGGCGATGCGCACAAGCAAATCTATGGCGGCTAGGAGCAGTGGATCAGGTCATTGCGGCGATGCAGTATATAGGTGAACTAAATCTACTAGCATCAAATACTTTGGAATCGAATGCAAAATACGAGATTCAAATGTTGTTCGAAAGCATATATGAGCAGATAAGAGGTTATGCTTGCCTTGGTTATAAGAAAACCAGATAAAAGATCTTCAGGAATAAGTGCTTGACTTGTCGGTTAAGATCAAGTATTCGCCATGGATTCGTTGGCCTTCGCTTCGGAGTCACGTTCTACCGGGAGGGAAACAACACCGAAAGAGAAGAACAATCAACCATGGCATCGATGCAATGCACAATATGTATGCATGAGCAGATTAATGCACTGAATTAAAGCCCTATACATGATCGTTGGGTTGCTAGGGTTCGTATGACAATTAAGATATTTTACTGAAATTAACCCGAAATAGTCCCCGGAGGGGGTTTCGGCGATTCTAAGAGGGTGTACCATTTTAATTGCTCAAATGGGTTTAAAAACATCATAAACATGTTGCATTTATCATTTTGAGCATTTTGGTATATAACTTTTAATTTTCTAATTTTCTTGAATAAAAACTTATTTTTCTATTTTTAAATGATTAAACAACATTAAATAAACGTCATTTTTCAACTTTCTCAAACATGTGTGAAAATGATATATTTGGAAAGAGTACATTTTTATGAACACAACCATATTTTTACTTTATTTTTCTGAGCAATATAATAGAAGTTATTCAAATATTAAGATTAATTCATTTTCTGGAAATAATAAAAACAGGGATATATGACACCATGCTGACGTCATGATGACGTCAGCAATGGCCGGAATTGCTCTGCCTCTGTGCAATTCGCGCGTTGGCGCGCTCGATTCTCAAATCGAGTTGCACCACGAGGTGCAGGAGGCGAAGGGGGGCCTAGCGGTAGCGGCGCCGCCCGGGATTGGTCACCGGCGGCTCGCCGGCGACGTGGTTCTGCGGCGGCGGACGGAAGCGCATGACGTCCGCGGGATACAGAGGGGGATGGGCCAAGAAAAAGGCACCAAAAGGTGCAGGTGCTCACCGCGAATGGAGGGGAGTGGTCATGGAGACCGGAGAGACCACGGCGGAGGAGATCGAGCGGTGGAGGGGGTCGGCCGGAGTTGGGGAAGAAACACCCGATTGGCGCGATCCTTAGCTTCCCGGCTCGCGTGGCTCAACAGGGACGTAGAGGAGAGCTTGGAGAAGCTCGTGGCAGTCTCGGTTTGCTCCCGGACGGCCGGAATCAACGGCGTGGCGCGGCGGCCGTACGGTAGTGTTCGGGTTTCGTTCGTTCTTAGCAGAGAGAGGAGGGGGTTCGAATGTGGGAGAGGAGGTGGACCACGGCGCTCTCCCTGGAGTCCCATCTGCAGAGAGAGGCCAACCAGGAGGTGGCAAACGGCGAAGGAGCTGCCTCCACGCAGCTGCTTCCTCTAACCCGAGGTAGAAGACAAAGTAAAAAAAAACGAAAACCCCCTAGAATTTCTGAAATTTACACATTGGTCCTTTTCTTTTATAAAACAGAACTGAAAACAGATGTTTCAAGGGCCATTTTGCAAATATAAAATTTCGCAAAAATACTTTTTGGAAACCTCACAAAATTCCCCACAAAACTATGTTTTGCTTTGGTGTATTTGAAATATTTTTCAATGCAAGATTTTGGAAACCCAACTTAGGTACTGTTTGTGGTATTTTCTCAAACCAATTAAATTCAAGTTTTAAATTGGTTAAAACATGATAAAATTTTATTGATTCATGCATGTATGAGATGAACACAGTACCACACACCCTAGTTTAGCAAAAATTGGGATGTTACAATGCATCTTATGCTCTCTTGATTTGTCGCTCCCAGTATTTTGCAAGCCTCCACCTGTACTGAGTATGGAATTCTACTCGTGCATCCAAATCCCTAAAACCAAAGTTTTCCCATTGTGTCCACCATACCTACCTATATGTGGTATTTAACTGCCACTCCAAGTAAATTACTCATGTGTTACCTTTAAAACCTTCAAAATTACTCCTGCTTTGTGTTCCTGTTTTGCTCATGAGGACATAAATAGAGAATCCTTATCTCACTTGTTGATTGGATTTCACACCCTGGACTAGTGGCTTCATCCGCTTATCCAATTGATAGAAAAGCTGGCAGCGGGGTGCCCAGCCCCAAATTAATGCAAAGAAGTTCTCTTCACTATTTTTGCCCCTGATTTATCAGTCAAAGCATAATTGTGTAAACAAAAGAGAAAGAGGGATGACCTTCTACACCAGTTGCGTCCTTCACATGGGAGCCGCTCTTGTGAAATCTAGTTGGCTTGTGACGTACTATATTTTCTGTTTACCATTCGTTGACATTAGCATACATCTCCCAAAATATAGACACTCCTCCATGGTATGTGATTGTTGGCAGGCACCCGAGGATTCGGTTAGCCATGGTTTGTGTAAGATGGATGGGAGGAGTGTCAAACTTTTAATACCTCTATTTAATAAAAATAAAAGCTCTAGCAGATGAGTGATCCCCGCTTCCCTCCGTGAGGGGCCTTTCTTTTACTTTTATGTTGAGTCTCCATCTTCTAACTTTATGCACGGTTGAGAGAGCATTTTTGCCATTCTGAGTTTTATGTGCATTTGTCCCAGAAACATTATTAATTGATTCATGATGTGTTATTGCTTGTCCTCCAACTATTTGTTCTAGTCTTCCTCATGCACTTTGAAGGTGTCCTTGCATTTATGTTTTGGCCCACTCTTAAGGACTTGCGAAATATCACTTTGCCATGCGTTCTTTATACTTGAAACAAACGTATATCTTTCTTTGCATTGTTATTCATGATCTTTTATTTGAGTTACTTCTCATGATGCAAAGTGATTGCTATGATTTATTATTAAAGTTCTATTTATCATGTTTGTGTTTAAAGTTCTATTATCTCAGCTTACATATGCTTTTACATTATGATGATAAAGTTTATGTTAGTAGCATGTCACCTCATTTTTTTTTTATCGTTTACCTACTCAAGGACGAGTAGGAACTAAGCTCGGGATGCTTGATACGTCTCCAACGTATCTATAATTTCTGATGTTCCATGTTGATATTATGCCAATAGCTACATGTTTTCTCCCTTCTTTATAGCATTTTTACATGTTTTCCCGGACTAACCAATTAACAAGATGCCAAGTGCGAGTTCCCTGTTTTCTGCTCTCTTTTTTTCCAGAAAAGTTGGTCTGGAAATATTCTCGGAATTGGACCCCACGAATTCCGAAGTTCCTATTTTCCCCGGAAGCATCCAGAAGTCCGAAGATGAATCGAAGACGGGCACCAGGGTGGGCTCACCATAGCCAGGCGTGGCCCCACCCTAGGCCACGCCTGGGGGTGGTGAGGGCCCCCTAGTCGCACACCGACGTCGCCCTTTCGCCTATTTGAGGCCTTCCTCGCGAAAACCCTTAGAGAATCGGCGAAATTCCACGAAACCTTCCGTAGCCGCCGTCATCGTCAACCCAAGTTTCGAGGGACAAATCTGTGTTCTGGCACCCTGCCGGGATGGGGAAGTGCCCCCGGAAGCCATATCCATCGACTCCCCGCCATCTCCATCGCCGTTGTTGTCTCCTATGATGAGGAGGGAGTAGTTCTCCCTCTAGGCCGAGGGCTCTACCGGTAGCTATGTGGTTCATCTCTCTCTCCCATGGTGTGATCTATATGTGATCGTGAGCTTTGTAATCTAGTTGAATAAGTAGATGTTACTCTTCATATTGTGCTACTCAAGTGTTTTATTAATATGAACTTTGGAGTCACCTTATCCCGCGGTGTGAAGGTGACAGTGGGCACATCGTGTGTGTCCCCTTTATGAATTGTGGTGTTTGTCTAGTACCTTCTAGGGCGCTCATAATGACAGCGTGAGGCTAACTAGACATGGGAATGCTTACTTTAAGGAATTTTTTTTGCAGCCCTACGCAATGATTAGTGTGCGTTATCCAACCGGAGAGGGTTAAGAGTAGCATAGTGAAGAGAATATATTTAGTTATTCAATTATGTGATCATTGTTGAGAGTGTCCACTAGTGAAATTAGGATCCCTAGGGCCTTGTTTCCAAGCATTGAAACACCGTTTTCTGCCTGTTCTGCTACATGTTTGCTTGCTGCCATATTTTATTTCAGATTGCTATTATTACTTATAACCATCCATATTACTCGCATTTCACTATCTCTTCGCCGAACTAGTGCACCTATATACCTGACAAGTATATTGAGTGTGTTGGGGACACAAGAAACTTCTTGTATCTTAATTGCAGGGTTGCTTGAGAGGGATATCTTTGACCTCTACCTCTCTAAGTTCGATAAATCTTGGGTGATCTATTTAAGGGAAACTTGCTGTTGTTCTACAAACCTCTGCACTTGGAGCCCCAACACTGTCTACAAGATAGAAGCGTACGTAGACATCACCTACTTTCCGCAACACTAGAAGAATATATTACTTCATCCGTTCAACGATACTTGGCCTAAATATAAATGTATCTAGATATATTTTAGTGTATAGATATATTTATATTTTGTAGAATGGAAGGCAAATATTGTTGACCGGAGGGAGTTACATGTTAAGCAGGCAGTTCAATAAAACTATAGAACATAAATGAGTCCTCTTGATTAAAATATGATAACCTGATATTCACATTTTAGTATTTATCTTTTTGACCAAACCATTTCAGTATTTATGGGCTGGTGGTCCAAGCTAGAGACGGTCAACAACTACCGCAATTGTACGTGTCTATTCACATGTTCATGTCGATTCATTTGGACGGACATATAATAACAGCCACATTAAGCTAGGTACCTCTATCCATCTAAAAAAAAAGTAGGTACCTCTATGACTAACAACAATCTTCTATTAGCCGAATATTACCTACACTTATGAAATGCTTCAATCTTCAGCTGATTCGTTCAACGTATTGTCCACAAATCAATACATATTTGTCTCCTACTCCCTCCATATTAAAATATAAGACGTTTTAGCGTTTTCTAGACATCATGTATCTACACATGTTTGAGTGTGCAAATTCATGTGCATCTTTCACTAAAATATGTCTAGATACCTGTTGCCTAAAAAATGCTAAAACATCTTATATCTCGATGCGGATGGAATACTATTTTTCCTACCACCACTGTGATCCATCTCCATATGGAAATTGGTGTAGGGTCTAACAAATGAGGTCAGTGCGTGTGTTAAAATTTCCATGTTCGCAAGGTTTTTTCTTTCTTTTCATAAATTACCAGACATGACGGTGAACTATGCATGTTTTTTTTAAGTTTATTGTACAACCTGGAATTAATACCCGAGTTTGCTTAAAGCGGTGATGTCAAATTGTTATTTAAGATGGTCTCCGCGGATCATCTAATATTAGTCAATCAAACCTAAATATGTATAATTTTCACATATTATAAACTTCACTATCCGAAAATTCCGCGAAAGCAGATATCTTAGCCCGGTGATAAAATTGTATTTAAAAATGGTTTAAATTAGCGAATAAATACGTATGTTTTCAGGTTGTTGCACGTATGAATTTAATAGAGAAATAATTATCTCCTCCCATGTTAGCAAATGAAAGTATTGTTTGATCACTCCTCCACTTCTGACAAATAAATTTGAACTTTCCGACACATAGTAATTGTATCTTTTGAATAATTATATTAGACCCTTAAAATTACATGTGCGTAGATTCGGCATGAACATTATTTGCATAATATATTACTTTGTTGTTTAGCAAACAGAATAATGTCGTCAAAACAATAAAGATGGCAAAATGGTAGCTTCTATATAGAATGGATGAAGGCTACATTGTCACCATGATTCACACCTTAGTCCAGAAGGTGATACTCACATGGAAATTTCCATGGAGTTTGTATAAACAAATCTAGAACATGTGTTCGTTGTAAAAAAAGGACAAAACATATATGGAGTGTTTCTAATTAAGTCTATCTTTTTTTCGAAGTAAGCCTATATTCATTATACCACGAACTGATAAGCTTTATATAGATTAGAAAATTGATTTATATATTCTCAAATATGTATTTCTAAAGTAGGCATCTAGCTAAAACACCGATAAAAATATACTCACGGTATTAACATGCAACAACAATATACAATCATTATCACATGTGTGTAGATGAAAGTATATATGTTTTACCCATTTTTTAAAAACATACTACTATGTTTAATGGATATCACATAATGGCCTAGCCCGTGCAAGCGCACGGGTTGACGACTAGTGGTGCTAATGTGGGTCCATGTCTACAATCCTTCCGTGGACTTCGAGAAGGATGAGGCTACAAAGTGTAGCATAAAGGGTGTCCCCATATTTAGAAAACTTCCAAAAATATATTATGTTCCCAACACCTATCCAGAAAAGGAAAAGAACTGTTCTCTGCCGGGTTTTTGGTGCGTGAAACGATACACATCACACATGAGAGGTCTGTCGAGACTTTGTAGTAAGGTTCATGGACGGGGGAGCCATAATCCTACTGATAGAACTGCGGGGGACGTGGAAGAACTGGAAACGAGAACATGGGTTTTACCTAGGTTTGATACGTCGCAACTAGGCGGCGCTCCTACTCCTGCAATCTCACTAAATCAGGGCTGAAGTCTGAAGTATACATAGTACAATTGTGAGTATGGTGCGCTAACTCGGCGAGGATGAACTTTCCGGCGAGTTGGCTTCTAGCTTACTTGTGATCTTGTCTCGTTCCTTGCCCCTGCCCGACTTTATATAGATAGCTGGACTAGGGTTTACAAGAAGGAAACCTAGAATACTACGAAAGTATCTAACTTGGAAACTAAGAAATCCGGCTTCTCCTCCAAGTCGTACCATATTGGGTCGTGGTCCGGGTTCTTCTGTAATCCGGCTTTTTATGCGTCAGCTTACTGGGCCTCCCAATGGACTTCGTTCCATTGCCTATGGGCCATCCTGGTAGTCCGGCCTTCGGCCAATGCCGGATACAACCCTATTTGGCAGTCCTAGGAAAATGTGTTTAACAAATCACAAAATATCTAAGTTGATCCGCAAGCAACCCTACATGTTTATCTTCTTCTCACACATGTTTCTCTTCTTGCTCCAACCGCCGCTAGGGAGAAACCTCAAGACGATGGAAGTTTCAGCAAGAACATGCATATTCAAGTGGTAGACATGAAACAAAATCGACATAAGAACAAAATAAGTTCCATATGGGGAGAATCTGCTACACATATACCGCCCACCACCAAGCATGGAGTATAGGATCCCCACGAGGAAGTAGAAAACCAACAAAAAGATCATTGCAAAAATCTCCAGAAAACCTCTAGGTCAAAAACACGCCTTGTTTCCATCAAAAGTTACAACCATATTTTAGATGTAACAAACATGGGAAAAACCTCATGTAGTTTCTTACCCATGGTAGTTATTAATGCATCACCAAAAAAAGAGTCCCCTTAATGTTTTGTGCGATGGTTATTGCTCTTTACATAATTTCTATGTTCATGAACCCACACTGAAGTTTTGTACGGGGTCTGATCTGGAATGTTGGGATACGGTCCAACCTTGCAATTCGATCTGGAACGACGGTACTTCGGCCTCTTCTTCTCTTCCGCAACCAGCATACATATCCTGGGCTTGATCTGCTTCACGAGGAAGTTAAGGGCATCAACCCTAGGTGTGGTGGTGGTGGCCTCCTTCTTCATCGGAGGAGTCCCGGCGGAAAGTGGGGACGGGTGGCTGCTGGTGAAATTCATGCTTCGACTTCGATCGTGGTGGGCGACGACGGCGCTTCCGTGACGTTACCTTGTTTAAGGCGTCGCTTATGCTGTCCACGTATTCCCACTCGCGCAGCCGCTTCGCGGTCCGGTCGGTGCTGGGCTTCGACTCTCGCGGCTGTCGGTGAAAACCGAGGTGGACGACGGCGCATCTTGTCGTCGTTCCGTGGAGAAGGCATAGTTTTTGCAGCTGCGGTATCTTGGCTAGGGATTCTCCGGGGGAAACCCCAGATTCAGGCTTTCCAGATCAGACGTTGGCGACGCTTGTGCATGTCTCTCTCCCTCTTGAGGGCATCGTTTTTGGAGCTCGTACTGACTGGAGTGGTCTCACTGGGAGCAGTGTCGCCTCTTGTGTGTCATCTACGGCGAGTTTGGGCAGCATGGTGCATCCGAGCCTCGTCGCACTTGCGTGAGGATGGTCACGTGCATGGCGGAGGAGTTGCCTAGCATCGCGGCGGCATCAACGATAGGTATTTTATGGCCATTGCCTTGATCCATGTCCTAAAGATGGGATAGCGGAAGGCGGAGGAGGCAACTTCTGGAGCGTGTACGTCGGTGCGTGCTTGGGTATGCCAGACCGATTGTGCCCCTTGATCGCTGTCGGGCGGTTAGGCGAGGTCTTCTGTTTTTTGATGATGTGCGTTGGTGTGTTGCCAGGAGAGGGGCCTCTTCTTGACCACCCCCTTCACTGGTATTGTTGGGTTTTGTAGGTGTAGCGTTTCGTCGCTAGGTTGGTGACTTCAGGTCGATTTGGTCGATGTATTTGTCTATAAGTCGTGGTGTTCTATGTGTTTTTAATAAATGAAACCGGCTATGTGCATCATTTCTGACTAAAACTATTGTTATTCTTGCAAGTATGGACATGGACTTTCTGCCCGGTGGTATTGACCTAAATACTCTAGCTCTATATGATGACAACCATCAATTTGTTAATCTAGTGGGTGAAGGGGTGCATTTTGTCGAACCAATTCATGTTTCCGTGAGCAACACAGTACCATGTGCTGAGACTGCAGGGGAAACAGAGTACACACTTTCAAGTGAAGATTTGGGAAGCTATGCAAAACTATATCCAGAGTTTTAGACACGATGTTTGAAAGTTGGGAGAATGCAAAACTACATTACAACAAATACGCCAACCAAGTCGGTTTCTCAATCAAGTCTAGTACCTCCATGAACTCTGCTTTCGACAAGTAGAAAGAGAAGTGCCTATTTGTTTGCAACAGAAGTGGTAAATTTGATGACATTAACGAGCTGGATGTACCACCAGTCAGGCAGGGGAATCGGAGCATCACAAGGAAGACCGACTACAAGGTGTGTCTTAGAGTTAAGAGAAGAGGACGTAAATTGCATGCCATCATATTTATCGAGGAACACAATCACCCGTGCATTAGAAGTTCAGCTTGAAGGGGTACCTAAGTTCACATAGAGGTATCCCAAAATAAGAACAGGGATCCATCAAACTATTGCATAAGTTTAACCTATCAGCTAGTAGTAGGGTTGTGTCCATTATGGCTGAGTTGTATGGCAGCTCGCAAACGTCATTATGTCAAGAAGGATGTTAGTAACTTAATGGCTACAGTTGATGTGGTACCCACAAATAAAGATATGGCATCGCCTATTGAACACTTTGAGTGAATCGAGAAGGAGGATCCACTTTTCATGTACAAAATACATGTAGATCATGATGACAGAGTTGACGGTCTTTTTAGGTTGATGGGGCATCAAGGTCTACTTACAAGCTTTACAATGATTGTTTGTCGTTTGACACGATGTACATGAAAAATATGTGCAACATGCCATTTTCGAACTGAGTTCTGTAGTTGGAATGTCAATGTTGATTCGTGGTACTTTAACGCCCTTATATGCTTTATGGAGACAATGATAGCTACAAGATCTGCCATCAGACTAGGATTACCTTCTCTCCTCAAAGAATCCATCACTTCGCATCTTTCTGCCTTTAGTTTCAGCACTATAAGGTGGTAGTGCCCAATCAAAGTATTGATGTTTGGCGAGGGATTTTGGAGCATGGAAAACATGAGCTACACATGAAAAAAAAAGTGGAGTTGTTTTAATATCCCTGTGGCCATTGAACAAGAATGTATGAAATAACAAATGAATGTAAATAAAGCAGGATATAAGAAGGTACAACTGACCATTTCCTTGTGGTTTTGACGGTTTGTAGATGAGAACTCAAATGCTTTCTGCACAATACGACCGTGAATGCAGGTTGGACTCCTGAGCTTTGTCTGCTTACACAGCAAAAAAAAAAAGGGAAATGGAGAAGTAAGGATCATAATTAGAAGGAAAAAGGAGACGGTGAATAACTGTTGGAAACATGTAAATGTTTTTTTAACTCACTGCAAATCTCAATGACATCGCACATTTCTTCTGCTGAGCGATCTCTTAAGAAAGAACATGCAAGGCGACCTCACATGTTGAATTAGTGAGCCAACCAGTGGGACTAATGGCTTTTGCCAAATCACACAAGTAAGTGAACAAATTACCATAATAACTGATATTTTCGTTGTTGATTTTATAGTCAGACTTGCCACCATAGGCACATATCTTATTGTAGAGGTCACACATAGTCTTCGACGCAACAGGTTCATTCTCATATTGCACATTGGCGACCTCTAAGCATGAACAACTTTGACAACTCTTCCTTCTGTTGATTTTGTGCTGGTTGATCTATTGGTACACCTTGTGTGACCATTGAGATGTAAAATTAGACTTCCATAACTTTCCAATAAATAAGGTTGTGTGCATCAACTGAAGCAAGGCCGGGGCGATGCTCCCATTTCGAGGGAAAAAACGACATAAGTCCCAACTCCCGGCTGAAGGAACTGACCACTGGAGTCAGATTTTCCTAGCTAAGACAAGATGTAGGAGTCCAATTTCTCATGGTATAATTCTTGTTCTTTTCCAAGCTCGCATACACTAAGTGGATCATTCTCTGTATACACTGTCCGATTTATTTTCTTCGTGTGCTCCACTTTTCCAATTAAAAACGCTATTATAAGACAATATTCTGACCGCTGGCATTTATTTACCTTAGTGGTGCGAAAAACCTCATTTTCTTAGCTGGTTACATTACCTAAAATCTACAGATATCTTAGTTTCTGCTTTTATGGTTGAGGTCAACTGTCTGGTTATATTGGGCGCCGAATGTAACATCCAGTTAAAAATTGCAGGGGCTGTACCGTTCGGTCAACTCTGTCTGATATAGCGGTCAACTCTGTCTCTAGGGCGACTATGGGCGACCTCGCGCCGCCACCGCCCTCTCGAGACGGGAGTCCACCTGATCGCCGGAAGGAGTCCATCCCGATGACGATTCAGGAGTCATCCGAGTCAAGGAGTCATACGCGGATGGAAGGAGGAGGTAGAGTTCGTCCCGGGGACGGATCTGGGAGGGCGGATCCAGCCGCCATAAAACCGGAGGCAAAGCCAACCATAACCTACAATCGAAGGCCACGCATCCCATCTACGCTCGATCCAGGGAGGCGAACGGCACGGGCGATGGCGTCGTCGTCAAAGGGCGAGGAGAGGGAGGTGCGATCTGCGGGCAAGGGGGTGGCGTCAATGGGAGGCACTCAATCGAAGACCACACCAGCAACCTTGGTCCCTGGGCTTGGCAAAGAGGTTCTGTCGCTGTCATTGCCGGGAGGTGGGGGCGATCAAGGGGGTTCCGCTGAGGTTCCTGCCCGCCCGAAGCCGAACGGTGGTGGCGCAATAGTACCAATTCGCCGCCGGGACACTGTGGTCATTGAGGAGGTGCACGAGGAAGAGGATGGTAACTGGGATGATGGCCAAGAACTAGACGAGGGGGAAGGGCTCCTGCAGGGCCAGGGAGCGCAACTTGGAGGAATAGCTGATATGGAGGATGATGCATATCTTGAGGAGGAAGATGACGACGATGTGGTGGAGGCACCAAGATCTTCATGGCAACTTCTTGCAAGGTACTATGCGCAGCGGAAGCCGAACGCGAAGGCCATGTTTGAAAATTTTGAAGAAGTCTGGCACTTGCGTACGGGAGTGAAATACAAGGAACTGCAGAAGAACTACTATATCATCACCTTGTTCTCTCAAGGCGACTTCGATTTTGTGAGCCGGGGAGGGCCCTGGATTTTCAACAAGAATGCACTGCTGGTAAAAGCGATTGATGATAAGGCCAGACCTTCGGAGAGTGTCCTGAACTCAGTGCCCATATGGGTACGAATTTACGACGTTCCATGGGGCAAACAGAATGAGGAAACTGGAATGAGGTGGGGGAATTTGCTGGGAAAGGCATTGGAAGTGGACTCCCCGAATGATGGGGAAGATAAAAATGAGTTCTTGCGGGTCAGGGTGGAGCTACCCTATGATAGGCGCTTACAGACCCAACTCACCATTGGGGTGAAAGGGAAGCCCAACGCCCAGAAAGTCTATAAACTCAAATACGAGCGTGTACCTTATTACTGCCTCCACTGTAGCTATATGGGGCACGGGAATGAGGTCTGTGAGAAGCGAAGGCGGGGCATTCCGTCGCTTGAATATGGATCGTATCAGCTCCGATGCTCCCCATACAAGAAGTTTGAACATAGGGCTAATTATGTGCCATCACCGGGGCAGCCTACCGCCCGGCGTGGCCTGAGTTTTGCAAGCTTTGGCAGTGCTGACTCGCACACGTCAAGAAGGCCTCATGCTTCGGAGACAGGCACACCACAACAGGCGAGGTGGCAGGCCGAGCCTAGGCAGCCCTATGTGCCGGAACAAGTGGGTTCGCGGGATGGTTTTGACGAGGATGAAAGGGCCGGGTTGGAGGAGGTAAACCAAGAGCTGTCCAACAAAGTTGAATCACTTGGGATGAGCTTTCCCAATCAGGTGGAGGAGGCGAATACACTGCAGGACCTTGCTACACGCTCTAAGATTCAGCGGCAAAAATCTGGTGCTGGGTTGGAGAAAAGCTTCAAGAAACCTGGTGGCAAAAAACCAATTCATAAAGGGGATAGTAGTGGGCTGAAAACAGCTTCCTTTGGTACATCGGACATGATCCCAGCCTTACAGGGGATGAGTAAATGGGCCGGAACGTATGTCGCTTCCGAGGAGTCCATGTCTGCAGTGGACCAAGTACCGCGCAAGCGGTCAGCGACCGAGAAGGATACCTTTTTGTTTGGGCAGAATTTGGCCATGGTACCATATGATGGTGACCAGAAGGGTGGGGAGCAGAAGCGTGGAAAGGCTAGTGTGGGGAAGCACGCGAGCCAGGAGCACGCAGAGATGGAGGTTGAGGAAGATTTGGAAGCGACCGGTCCAGGTGCTACCGGCAGGCTGACGGGGCCAAGAGTGGCGCCCCGTCAGCAGCAATGAATTGCATGGCGTTCAACTGTCGGGGAGCAGGGAACACCCCGACAGTTGGTGAGATCGTCCAGGTTTCCAAATCTTTAAACCTTAGATTAGTTTTCTTGTGTGAGACTAGACAAAATAAAGATAGGATGCGTCGTTTGTGTTTTCGTTTAGGACTTAAAGGTTTTGCTGGCTTTAGTAGTGATGGCCTGAGTGGAGGGCTAGCGCTTTTTTGGCATGAAAGTTTTTCTGTAGATGTCCAAGCTGTTAATGAAAGATTTATTGATGCGTATATTCGAGAATCCCCGAATGCCCCTCAGTGGAGGCTGACCTGTATCTACGGGGAACCACGCACCAAAAACCGTCACCGGATGTGGGATACCTTAAAAGCTATGAAATCAGACTCAGATTTACCATGGCTGGTTATGGGGGATTTTAACGAAGCTCTCTGGCAGCAGGAGCACCTGTCATGTACCCCAAGGCCGGAGAGCCAGATGGCGGCATTTAGGGAGGCACTGGCTGTTTGTAACCTAAATGACTTGGGTTTTGCAGGGGTTCCGCACACCTATGACAACAAGAGGAAAGGAAGAGCCAATGTCCGCGTGCGACTTGATCGAGCTGTCGCCACGGCGGAGTGGCGAGATATATACGGTGACACGCAAGTGGAACATATTGTCTCACCTGTTTCTGACCATTGCATACTTCTGGTTCGGCTTAAGCAGGAGACTAGGCAGGCGGGAAGGCCACCCCGGCGGCAATATGAGGTGTGGCGGGAGCGCGCAGCCGAGCTTCCAGAATTAATTGCATCAGCGTGGGAGAATGCTGGACCTAAGGACAACCTGGGAGATGTACGGGCCAGTCTGAGTAGGGTCATGCAGGTCCTACAAGGCTGGAGTCGGAAGAAGTTTGGTAACATTCTTAAAGAACTTGAGAAATGCAGGAAGCAGCTGGAGGAGCTCCTCCAGAATAATGCAGACCGTGATGCCATCCGGCGGGTTTCCGACCATATGAATGAGCTCTTGTATCGAGAGGAAATGTTATGGATGCAAAGATCAAGAATTAATTGGCTTCAAGAGGGTGATCGCAATACGAAATACTTCCACCAAAAGGCGGTGTGGCGAGCACGTAAAAATAAGATTAAAGGGCTAAGGGATGAGAATGGTGTGTGGAAAGAGGTTCCACCAGACATGGAGAGGATGGCCACGGATTACTTCAAAGAGTTATTTACAAGGGACCCTAACCTTAATTATGATGCCTTAATAAATCTTTTTCAGGAAAGGGTAACAGGTGAGATGAATGACAAACTATGTATGGAGTTCACAGATGAGGAGATTAGCAATGCTCTGTGTCGAGACATCGTAGTAGTTTTCATAGACTGGGGTGCCATGAGACTACGGTAGAGACGTGGGGTAACGGGATAGCGTAGTAACACAGAACACGGGATTTTACCCAGGTTCGGTACGTCGCGACAGTACGGCGTACCTACTCCTGCACTTCTCACTAACTGGGACTAAAGCCCGTATAACAGGGTTACAATGTGAGGGAATAGATCTAGCTACTCGACGAGGATGAGCTTCCCGGCGAGTTGCGTAGAGCTTTAGCTTGTGTCTAACTTAACTTATGAAACTTGGAACTTATCTAATCTATCTCCCGGCCGGCTTTATATAATAGCCGGATTAGGGCTTACAGAACCAGAAACCTAGAAGACTACGTTTAACTTGTAACTTGGAAAGTAAGGAATCCGTCTTCTCCTCCAAGCCAGATCACGCGGGCCGTGATCCGGGTTCTTCTAGAATCCGGCTTCTGCGCGTCGGACTACTGGGCCGCCCAATGGAGCTAAGCCCATTACCATGTAGGCCACCCTGGTAGCCCGGCTCTTTTGTCTACCATCTTCTATACCCCTATTCAGTATATATCCGACAGTAGCCCCCAGGAAGGATCAAAACTCTGAAACTCCGCCTTTCGTCAAATACATTTTGTCCGGGAAAACTTGATTCAGCAGTCTTGATTCTTTCTTCTTTCCTTTTGAAGGAGATGGTAACATAAAACTCGGAACTATGAAAATCCGGCTTTTCTTCTCGCGATCCTTCGCGGAAAAGGAACTCGTGACATCAGCGCTTTAATCATGCTGACGCAAGCGCCGCTTGGTTTCACGCGGGAAACCCTGCAACGTATCTCTGACAGATTCTCACGAGAAACGAGGAGATAGCCATCATTCCTCTGTCGTTCCGTTTCCCGGATTTTCCGGCGAGCGACATGCGTCGAACATCCAACGGTCAAAAGAGCCGTTGGCGCGTATCTAGAGGTTTTCAGGCTATAAATAGCCGTCCTCGTCGTCATCGGAAATCTTTCCTCACTCCACACTGCCCACGCCATTGACGCGAACGCGAGCTTGAGAGCGAGAACAAGACCTTGCCCCGTCGAGCTCTTCGCACACCGGAGCGTACGCACATCACCAAGGAAGATGGCCTCTCCGTCGTCCTCACCGGCTCGCGCCTCCATCGATGAACTTTTGGGCGACCTAGATCCACAGCTAGGGTCGCCCAAGCATGCCGGCGGCGAGCCGGAAAAGGCCACGGCATCCGCGGCGGGCGGAGGAAACGCTTCCGCCGCCGCGGACATCGCGGGCCCAAGCGCCACGACAACCCCGCCGTTCGCACCTGAAACGGCGGAGGAGAAAATCGAGCTCCTTGGCGAGAAACTCGCCGCCGCGAAGGCCGCCGCCGCCGCCGTCGCCGGAGCAGACGAGGAAGAGGAAACTGCAGGCAACTGGAATGCCTGCAGTATTCCCCCGGCTCTCCTTCCAAACTTGGAGAAGGAGGGTTTGGTGCTCAAGAAGAAATGACGGCTCCCGGAAGAGGAGACCGAACCCATGCCACAAGAAGGCGAAAGGGTACTTCTTACCTCCCACCTTCTACGAGGTATGGGGCTCCCACCTTCCTCTTTCTTCCTCCAGGTTCTGTCACATTACAGCATCCAACCTCACAACCTTCCTCCTAATTCCATTCTGTACATGGCCGGCTTCCAGGCCTTGTTCGAAGGTTACCTAGGAATAGAGCCTAGGTTAGATTTTTGGCTGTATTGCTTTGGGGTCAAGCGTAACTCTTCGGAGGGTGCACTCCCAAATTGCGGGACCATTTCCTTTACTCTTCGGAGATTCCGAGAGGATTGGTTCCCCAAAATCAAAACCTCAGAATCCGTCAAATTTTGGACGGGTTCTTTTTTCTATCATCCCGACGTGCCTTTTCCTAAAAAGGCCGTCGGGGTTCCACCTTTTGTGAACTCCGCCGCCGTTCCCCAGGATAACTGGGTAACAGAGGCCGTCCAAGTTCTGCCTCCAGATCTGCTAAGGATCAAGAGGCGCATCGCCAAGCTCACCTCCTCCAAACCTCCTTTGACCGGTATGGACACGGTCTTTTGCTGGCTGGATAGGCGGATTCAGCCATTAGCAAACCACGGAGGCCGTCTCCTGTGTGAATACACGGGAGCCAAGGATCCAATGCGGACAACCGACAAGGATTGGCCCGCAAAGGAACTTAGGCGGCGCATCAGTCAGTTGGTCGCATCGCGCGACCAATACACGGAGAGTCGGCCAATGTACACGGCCGACAACCCAGCTCCCAAGGTAAATTTTCCGTCATTTGGGTATAATCTCAATTCCTGGATAATCTACCTTCTGACTCTGATTGGTTCTTCCGACAGCTTGCGGATCTTCCAGACTCGGAGTTAGCCTCCGAGGCCGAGCTGGATGCGCTGCGCACCGCCGCTACGGGTGGGCGCAAACGCAAGAAGATAATTTCTTCGGATGAGATTATCGACCTTGACGGAATCCCCGTCGCCACTTCCAGGTTATTTTTTTCTGGGTTTTTCTTTTATGGGATCTTTTTCGTCCATCTTCGGTGTTTTAACCTTTTCCGGGTTTTTGGTTTTTAGCCTACCCCCCTCCAACCTGAAGCCGAGAAAGCTGAAGAAACTCAGGGTTCCTTCCAGCCGAGGCAGCCAACCATCTCCCGCCGTCGCCCCGGACACGCCGCAGACAATGGCGGAAGAGCCTACTGCAACCCCCACCACCAAGCCCCCAGAGCCCAGCCAGCCCGTTGTATCCGAGTCGGATACGAGGGAAAGGGCGGCCCCAGAGGTGGGGAAATCTTCTCGGACTTTCGACGAGGAAATCCCCACCTTTGACAAGGATTTTAAGGCTATCAATGACGGCTTGGACGCAGCCGGGAATCACTTCGCGGAATACGCGAAAGAGTTCCAAGAAAACTTAGCAGGTTTGCAGCGCATGAGCCAGGTATATAACTCTAGCCCCCAAGCATTAAACAAAATGCATGCTTTTTTGCTTTGATGTTTTTTGTTAACCATACTTTTCCTTGCTGTGTTTCAGCAAACCTCCGAGGCCATAAACCTGGATGTTTTCAGGAAGCTCACCATCAAGAATAAAGAAGTTCGAAGTCTTCTGTCTATTCTTGAGGAGAAGGAGGCGGAGCTGGAATCATCTCAGCTCGCTTTGACGGAAACGAAAGGTAAGCTTTTTTCGTTTTGAAATTTCCGATTTAAGACTTTGTCTAAGTTTTTTCCCGAGGAAATTGATCAACTCGGATTTTCCCTTGCTTTTCAGCTGCCTTAGCTCAGGCTAAGCAAGCAGCGGAAGATTCTGGCAACGCCGAAATTCTCCGCAATGAGAACATTGAGCTTCACAAGAATCTTGTGAAAGCTCAACAAGACCTGGAAGCCAGCAACCTGGCTCTTGGAATGGCTAATTCCAAGGCTTCCGAACAGGCGGAAAAAGACAAATCCACCATTCAGGATTTGACCGAAGCTCTGAACCTTCGCCTGGAGGAAGTTTCCGAGATCGACAAGCTCATCGATAAATTTCTTACCCTTTCCCTCATCTTTCCATGTTTTGCTTTCTCTGTTTGCCTGCTTAACCCTTTTGTATGTTTTATTGGATCAAACAGGAGACACCCCAGATGGAACTCGGATTGCAGGCATCCGAGCTTTCGGGGAAACATGGAATTTGATTAAGGCTGCCGGGACGCAGCTCATAGAGAAGTTCCTTCCCGATAAATCTGGGGAATGCTCGGAGGTTGAAAAATTTCCGGGTATCATCATGGAGGTGGCGGAGTCCAAGGAGTCTCTTCTCCGCTCCGCTGCACGGGGTGGTGCGCGCATGGCCTTAGGCCTGATGCGCATGCACTATCCTAGTGCCAAATCCTGGCGTGTGGCCACCGGTGTCCCTCAGGGATACACGGATGCGCAACGAACCACCATCTTTGGTGAAGTTAAGGGCCACGCCACCCAGATTGCCGCCATGGTAAATGTCGCCGTCAACTATCCAGAAGAGGAAGCTCCTCCAATCCCCGACGAAGAAAGCAGCGAGGAGGAGTCGGATTCTTGAAAGGTTACCTGGAACCTGGATAGAAAAAGTAGACAATAGGAGCATTACTGTTCTTTCATTTGTAATCCAAAATGTAATGCTTCTTTTATATTAATGAGAATTCCGCCTTTTGCAGTTTAAACTATGAAATTACTTTGCGAGTTGTTTGGATTTTACCATTCCTTTATCTTCTAAGTTCTCTGGTGTATATGCTTTAACTGTCCTTAGTGTTTGAAATGGCTCAAATAGCATTATGAATCGTTATGCCGAGTAACTGGGGACGAACCAATCAGTTTTGAAACTCGAAAACATGAATCATGCTAAAGGCATTTTTACTAACTAGTTCCAGTAACCCAGCATACGCACAATCAGATAAGACTTAGAGAAACAAGGAAAGTTTTAAGTGAAACTTGGGCACGCAGGCAATTCAAGTTTCCTTTAGCCGTTAAAAGGCTGAAAAATCATTCAGTTATGTAACGCCGAGTACGCAAGCACAATTCGGGTTAACGTTGAGAAATTTTGTAAGATCATTGGGAAATAGATGAGGCGGAAACACTTTGCACTTATAAAGAATATGGATGACAGCATTCCGACAACTTTATTTCATGATCTCAAAAGATGTTTACATAGATTTGAACTAAGTACAGAAGGGGACATAACTTGCTAGGTGTTCCCAGGCTTCCGCAATCCACTTGACCTTGTCGAACTTCTCCAGCAGTTTGTGAAATGGTAAGGTTTTAGCCCCGAGCCAACTAAGAAATCTTTTTATGGCTGTGGCGGAACCCGGCAATTCTAGGACATCTTTTTCACACGTAAGTTCTGAGATGTTCGAGATTGCCTTAATCTTTTCCGGGTTAACTTCTATTCCTCTATGAGAAACGATGAAACCCAGAAGTTCACCTGAGGGAACCCCGAATACGCACTTAGATGGATTCAACTTCATCTGGTAGGTGCGTAAGTTCTCGAAAGTTTCTCGCAAATCCTCAAGGAGTGTATCTTTTTCCTTGGTTACGACGGCAATATCGTCCACGTAAACATGGACATTTTTTCCAATCTGACTATGCAAACAACGTTGCATGCAACGCTGGTAGGTTGCACCTGCGTTCTTCAGGCCAAAAGGCATGGTTACGTAGTAATACGTCCCGTACGGGGTTATAAAAGAAGTCTTGATTTGATCTTCCTTTTTCATGCGCATTTGGTGGTACCCGGAGTATGCATCCAAAAAGCATAAAAGCTCGGAGCCTGCAGTGGCATCTATTATTTGATCGATTCGCGGCAGTGCGAACCTATCTTTCGGACATAACTTGTTCAATCCTGTGTAATCTATACACATTCTGAGGGCAGTTGTGTCTTTCTTCGGTACTAATACCGGATTTGCGGACCAGTCAGTATGTATTACCTCCTTGATGAAATCCGCTGCTAAAAGCCGGATAATTTCCTTGCCAATAGCCTTCCGTCTTCTTCCGTCAAATCGACGGAGACCTTGTTTGACGGGTTTTGATCCGGGAATAACCTTGAGTTGGTGCTCAGCAAGTTACCTGGGTACGCCTGGCATGTCAGCTGGACACCAGGCGAAAATATCCCAGTTCTCACGGAGGAACTTGATGAGCTCGCCTTCCTATTTGTCGGTCATCCCAGTCCCTACAACGACGAATTTTGTCGGATCTTTGGGATCTAGGATTACCTGTCTTGTATTCTCGGACGCCTTGAAGCTATCTGTTGGCTTCCGAGTTTCTTTTCCTGCCGGCATTTCTTTCGGCGATACCTCCTTGGCTAACTCCTTCAGTTCTTCCTGAGCTATAACTCTTTGAGCGCAAAGGGCATTTTGCTTCTCCAACTCGTTTGCCAGCTTGAAATCACCGGCAATGGTGATTACTCCTCCTTTGGGTCCTGGCATCTTCAGCTTGTTGTAGATATAGCAAGATCTTGCCATAAATTTGGCGAAAGCCGGACGTCCGAGTATTGCGTGATACACGCTCTCGAACGGCACAACTTCGAAGGATACTTTTTCCTGCCGGAAGTGATCTTTATCTCCGAAGGTGACATCTAGGGAAATTTCTCCTAGGGATCGTGCTTGCCTGCCAGGAACAATGCCATGGAAGCGTATATTGCTGTAGTTGAGCTGGGACTCGGATATCTTCAAGTGTTTCAGTGTATCCAGGTACATTATGTTGATGCTGGATCCTCCGTCCATCAGCACTCTTCTTAGCCTAGTGTTTTGAACAATAGGGCTTACAACAAGAGCTTGTGTGCCTGGTTCCGGGATATTTCCGGGATGATCTGACTGATCCCAGATTATCGGTGTGTTGGAGTACTTCAAGAATTTTGGGGTTGCAGGAACAACCGCGTTTATTTCTCGAAGTGTCCTTTTGGCCACCTTTGCTGACGGGGTTGCTAGGAAAGTTAACATTGCTTCTCCGTCAACTCTCGGAAATTTAGGTTCGCCTTTTCGCTGCTGTTCCTGGATTTTGTCATCAGTGTCCGATTCACTGTCTTCTTTTTCAGCTTCTGGCTTTTGTTTGGCAGGTTTCCTCTTGGAACCCTTCCCTTTATTTCCGGATCCTGCATTGCCTTTCATATGCTTGTTTAGCCGGCATTGCGCATTTGTATGGGTAGGTTTCCCAAACTGAGAGTGGTGGACGCAGGGTTCCGACTTAATTCTCTCCCATTCTTCGGGAGTGTAATTGATTGGATCTGGACTGCGGCCTTTCCACTTGTTCCCCTTTTCTCCTCCAAAGGCTATGTTAACCTCCTTGGGCTTTGTTGTTGACTCTGGAGTTCCTTTTTTATCAGAACGAGGTGTTTTCTTGGCCAGTATCAGTGACTCAATATTGCCTCCTCTTGCTCTGATATCGTCTTCGGCTGCAGCATGCTCATTAGCGGTTGTAAGCATAGATCCGAGATCTTTGTGCTTTTTAGAACCAACCATGAACGGTACCAGTCCGGGTCTTAGGCCATTGACGAAAGCATGCATTGCTTGTACGTCAGTTACTCCAGAGCAACTATTCTTCATTGCAGTCCATCTGGAGATGAAATCCACGTATGGTTCGTCTTCAAATTGGGTGCAACGGTTCAGCTGGTTGATGCTATTTGGGCGTTTGTATGTTCCCCGAAAATGCTGAGTAAATACTCTCGCCATATCATCCCAACTGTCGACAGTTCTTGATGGTAAACCATTGATCCAATCTCTGGCTCCGTCTAGCAACATTAGGGGAAGAAACTTGACAGCTTCCAGGTCTGTCCCGTTGTTGATTTGGACGGCTGTGTAATAATCTGAAAGCCAGGTATCCGGGTTTGTACTGCCGGTATATTTTTGGTAGGTTGGACCAACTTTGGCGAAGCCAGAATGCAGGGTTATCCTTCGGATCCTATCAGTAAAACACTTAGGACCAAAGTATAGATCATCCTTTTCTGCTCTATCAATATGTGCAGAATATCTCCCGGCTGAATGGACAGAAGGGGATCTGCTCCTTTCTTTTCCATTGTTGCGCGGACGCGCTTTTCCGGGGTTATCTCTATCTCTTCCGTTGTCACGCCCCCTGGGATTAGGTGGAGTCCTGCTCCTATACCTTTCCTTATCTTTAGGCGGTGTCCGAGATCTTTCACGTCTGTGAGGTGTATCGTATCTTCCAGCTTTTTCAGCTGGGTTTCTCGGAGGTGGCATTATTTTGCCGTCATTCCGGTGTTTGTCTTCCCGATCGTGTGGTTTATATCCATCTTCCGGGAGATGAGGTCCAGTTCTAGACGCTGCGTCCCGGTTGTCTGGGTTTTTCTTGTCTTTTCTCGGATCCTCTTTTTTATCCGAATCTCCGGGTTCTTCCGGTCCAGGTGCTCCAGCAGCGCAAGTAACCGTTTTGCAGAGGGCGGAATTATCATGCAGCCTCCCTGATCGCTCTTGGCCTCGCTGTTGCTGCTGTAATGCTTTTCCTAGGAAAGCATACACCCCTTGGAGTTTTTCCCCGTTGGAGTACAGATCATTGTTTAGGATGGCGAACGCTGCTTCCGCGATTTCTGCTGCGGTTTTGTATATTGGCTCGCCCTTGGCATCTTTGCCGTTTAACTGCTTTTGCCAAGATGGGTTATAGAACCTTTCTTTCGGCGGCAGTTCTTCCGGTTTTGCAATTCCGGGTAACCTAGTAGGTTTTAAGGCAGATCTATGCTTTCTCTCGTACTCCTCTATTTCTTCCTTCATGACTTTGATGTCATTATGGGTTTGTTGGAGATGTTGCCGAGATCTAAGCAGATGTTGTTGTTGCCGTTGGAAAGCTTGTCTCCTGGCTTCCAGCATCTCAGGGGGTTCATTGGGTCCCACTGGAGTTTGTAATAGTTCTTGCTCTTCCAGTTCTGTCATTGGCGGAGCAGTGATTTCCTTAGATTTCTTTTCCGCGGGCTTTGTGCCACTAATATCTCCAACTTCCAGGTTTTCATCAGCGAGATCAGCTGACTTTTTCTTCCGGAGTTTGTACTGGAGTTTTTTAGAAGCACGGTGCTTTTTCTTGGAAGATGGAGGTTTTTTGACAGGTTCATCCTCTGTCATCTCCTTGACATTAGGGAATATCGGAGAAGTTTCTCCGTCTTCTCTCTCTTCCACTGGCGGAGGGGTTTTAGGGCTTTCCTGGCTATCGGCACCCGTTGTATCGGCTGGTTTTGCCATTAGCACTTCATGGAATCCCTCTTGAAAGGACTTAACTTTTCTTACGAAGGCATCATCGTCTTCGTCTTCGGAGTCGAAGTTATCCGATCCGGTTTCCGACTCCAATCTCGCCTCTATGGCGGCAAGCACGGACTCTGTTTCCGAGTTCATCGTCTGGTTGACGGATGTCGGATCTTCCGTCTCTGTGACGGGTATTGGTTCTTCCGTCTCTGTGACGGGTGTATTGTTGTCTGCCTCTTGCACGGGATTTCCGTCATCCGTGTTTTCAGCGATCTCGGATTGCACCATGCCGATAAAGTGCGTATCACTGTTTTGTCGGCGATCTGAGCAAAATCCGGCATCATAGTCGTCTTCGACTGGGTATAGGGCGGGTGGGAAATACTTGCTTCCACCGCAAAACCCCATTGCCTCTGCGGTTAATCCGATAAAGATGTTAGCAGATCCAATCGGTAAAACGCAGGCACTTACCAGGTGGTTTTGCGCCGGTATGTAGGATCCGTTGTCGAGGAAGCGCCCGACGTCGTCGTCGAATTCCAAGCTTCCGACAGTGATCGATCTTCCAATTCCGCCTAATATCCCAGATCGGAACTTCACGCCTGACGTCGTTTGCCCCACGGTGGGCGCCAACTGTCGAGACATCGTAGTACTTTTCATAGACTGGGGTGCCATGAGACTACGGTAGAGACGTGGGGTAATGGGATAGCGTAGTAACACAGAACACGGGATTTTACCCAGGTTCGGTACGTCGCGACAGTACGGCGTACCTACTCCTGCACTTCTCACTAACTGGGACTAAAGCCCGTATAACAGGGTTACAATGTGAGGGAATAGATCTAGCTACTCGACGAGGATGAGCTTCCCGGCGAGTTGCGTAGAGCTTTAGCTTGTGTCTAACTTAACTTATGAAACTTGGAACTTATCTAATCTATCTCCCGTCCGGCTTTATATAATAGCCGGATTAGGGCTTACAGAACCAGAAACCTAGAAGACTACGTTTAACTTGTAACTTGGAAAGTAAGGAATCCGTCTTCTCCTCCAAGCCAGATCACGCGGGCCGTGATCCGGGTTCTTCTAGAATCCGGCTTCTGCGCGTCGGACTACTGGGCCGCCCAATGGACCTAAGCCCATTACCATGTAGGCCACCCTGGTAGCCCGGCTCTTTTGTCTACCATCTTCTATACCCCTATTCAGTATATATCCGACACTCTGTTCCAAATAGGACCGCTCAAAGCTCCTGGGATAGATGGATTCCCGGCTCGTTTTTATCAGCGGAATTGGGAAGTCTTAAAAGCTGAGGTGATCAATGCGGTTAAGCTATTCTTCCTGACTGGGAATATGCCGGAAGGAGTTAATGATACGGCCATCGTCCTAATTCCAAAAGTTGATCACCCTGAAACGCTCAAAGACTTTCGGCCAATTAGTCTCTGTTCGGTGCTCTACAAAATCATTGCTAAATGCCTGGTTAACCGTCTGCGTCCAATATTGGGTGAGATAATCTCCATCAACCAAAGCGCCTTTGTGCCAGGCCGACTCATTACTGACAACGCTTTGGTTGCGTTTGAGTGCCTCCACTACATTGAAAATAATTGTAAGAACGAGGAGGATAATTTCTGCGCCTATAAGTTGGACCTGTCCAAAGCTTACGACAGGGTGGATTGGGGTTTCCTTCGGAATGCGATGCAAAGGCTGGGCTTCGCTCACAGGTGGGTTGACTGGATAATGTCATGCGTCACCACTGTGAGATATTCGGTTAAATTCAATGGAGCTCTCCTGGATTCGTTTTCTCCCTCCCGAGGGCTTCGGCAAGGTGACCCCCTATCCCCCTTCTTATTTCTCTTTGTAGCTGATGGTCTTTCGGCTTTGCTGCAAAAAGAGGTACAGGACCGACTTGTCAGCCCGGTGCGGGTATGCCGCCGTGCTCCTGGTGTGTCACACCTTCTGTTCGCAGACGATAGTTTGCTTTTTTTCAAGGCTAGTGCAGAGGAGGCGGTAAGAGTTACTGCTGTTTTGGATTCATATGCAAACAGCACTGGCCAACTGATAAACCCAAGCAAGTGCTCAATTATGTTTGGTGCCTTGTGTGGACAGCAGACTAGAGATGAGGTGAAACGAATTCTTAATGTCACACAGGAGACCTTTGAAACCAAATATTTGGGTCTGCCGACACCGGAGGGACGGATGAATAAAGGCAAGTTTCAGAGTTTGCGGTGTCGAGACATCGTAGTAGTTTTCATAGACGGGGGTGCCATGAGACTACGGTAGAGACGTGGGGTAACGGGATAGCGTAGTGACACAGAACACGGGATTTTACCCAGGTTCGGTACGTCGCGACAGTACGGCGTACCTACTCCTGCACTTCTCACTAATTGGGACTAAAGCCCGTTTATCAGGGTTACAGTGTGAGGGTGTAGATCTAGCTTCTCGGCGAGGATGAGCTTCTCGGCGAGTTGCGTAGAGCTTGAACTTGTTGTGTCTAACTTATGTCTGAACTTTTTTTAATCTATCTCCCGTCCGGCTTTATATAATAGCCGGATTAGGGCTTACAGAATAGGAAACCTAGAAGACTACGTTTAACTTGTAACTTGGAAAGCAAGGAATCCGTCTTCTCCTCCAAGCCAGATCACGCGGGCCGTGATCCGGGTTCTTCTATAATCCGGCTTCTGCGCGTCGGACTACTGGGCCGCCCAATGGACCTAAGCCCATTACCATGTAGGCCACCCTGGTAGTCCGGCTCTTTGTCTACCATCTTCTATACCCCTATTCAGTATATATCCGACAGTAGCCCCCAGGAAGGATCAAAACTCTGATTCTCCTTCTTTCGTCAAATACATTTTGTCCGGGAAATCTTGATTCAGCACTCTTGATTCTTTCTACTTTCCTTTTGAAGGAGATGGTAACATAAAACTCGGAACCATGAAAATCCGGCTTTTCTTCTCGCGATCCTTCGCGGAAAAGGAACTCATAACGTCAGCGTCTTAATCGTGCTGACGCAAGCGACGCTCGGTTCCACGCGGGAAACCCCTCATCGTATCTCTGACAGATTCTCACGGGAAACGAGGAGATAGCCATCATTCCCCTGTCGTTTCATTTCCCGGATTTTCCGGCGAGCGACACGCGTCGAACATCCAACGGTCGAAAGAGCCGTTGGCACGTATCTAAACGATTTTCCGGCTATAAATAGCCATTATCGTCCTCATCAGAAACTTTCCTCACTCCCCTCACTGTCCACGCCATTGTTGCGAACGCGAGCTCGAGAGCAAGCCCTGTCCCAACGCACGCATCCTTCGCACGCCGGAACGCAACGCGCCACCAAAAGATGGCCTCCTCGCCGTCGTCGCCGACCCGCGCCGCCATCGACGAGATCATCGGCGACCTAGATCCACATCCGGGATCGAAGAAGCACACCGGCGGCGAGCCGGAGAAGACCACGGCCTCCGCGGCGGGCGGAGAAAACACTTCCGCCGCCGCGGACATTGCGACATCAAGTGCCGCGACAACCCCGCCGTTTGCACCTGAAACGGCGGAGGAAAAGATCGAGCTCCTTGGCGACGAACTCGCCGCCGCGGAGGCCGCCGCCGCCGCCGCCGCCGGAGCGGACGAGGAAGCGGAATCTGCAGGCAACTGGAGTGCCTGCAGTATTCCCCCGGCTCTCCTTCCAAACTTGGAAAAGGAGGGCCTGGTTCTCAAGAAGAAATGGCGGCTGCCGGAAGAAGAGACCGAGCCAACGCCACGGAATGGCGAAAGGGTGCTTCTCACTTCCCACCTTTTGCGAGGTATGGGGCTTCCGCCTTCTTCCTTCTTCCTCCAGGTTCTCTCTCACTATAACATCCAGCCCCATAACCTTCCTCCCAATTCCATCCTCTACATGGCCGGCTTCCAGGCTTTGTTTGAGGGCTACTTAGGGCTAGAACCTAGGTTAGATTTCTGGACCTACTGCTTCGGGGTTAAGCGGAACTCTTCGGAGGGCGCACTCCCGACTTGCGGGACCATATCTTTCACTCTTTGGAGATTCCGAGAAGATTGGTTCCCCAAGATAAAAACTTCGGAATCCGTCAAATTTTGGACGGGTTCCTTCTTTTATCACCCCGACGTGCCTTTCCCTAAGGAAGCTGTCGGGGTTCCACCTTTCGTGAACACTGCCGCAGTTCCCCAGGATAACTGGGGAACAGAAGCCGTCCAAGTTCTGCCGCCAGATCTACTAAAGATCAAGCGGCGCATCGCCAAGCTCACCTCCATGGATCTGCCTCTAACCGGCATGGACACGGTTCTATGCTGGCTGATTAGGCGGATCCAGCCACTAGCCAACCACAGCGGCCGTCTCCTGTGCGAATACACGGGAGTCAAGGATCCGATGCGGACATCCGCCAAGGATTGGCCCGCAAAGGAGCTTCGCCGGCGCATCAACCAATTGGTCGCATCACGCGATGTCGGATATATACTGAATAGGGGTATAGAAGATGGTAGACAAAAGAGCCGGACTACCAAGGTGGCCTACATGGTAATGGGCTTAGGTCCATTGGGCGGCCCAGTAGTCCGACGCGCAGAAGCCGGATTCTAGAAGAACCCGGATCACGGCCCACGTGATCTGGCTTGGAGGAGAAGACGGATTCCTTACTTTCCAAGTTACAAGTTAAACGTAGTCTTCTAGGTTTCTTGTTCTGTAAGCCCTAATCCGGCTATTATATAAAGCCGGACGGGAGATAGATTAGATAAGTTTCATAAGTTAAGTTAGACACAAGCTAAAGCTCTACGCAACTCGCTGGGAAGCTCATCCTCGTCGAGTAGCTAGATCTATTCCCTCACATTGTAACCCTGTTATACGGGCTTTAGTCCCAGTTAGTGAGAAGTGCAGGAGTAGGTACGCCGTACTATCGCGACGTACCGAACCTGGGTAAAATCCCGTGTTCTGTGTTACTACGCTATCCCGTTACCCCACGTCTCTACCGTAGTCTCATGGCACCCCAGTCTATGAAAACTACTACGATGTCTCGACAGTTGGCGCCCACCGTGGGGCAAACGACGTCAGGCGCGAAGTTCCGATCTGGGATATTAGGCGGAATTGGAAGATCGATCACTGTCGGAAGCTTGGAATTCGACGACGACGTCGGGCGCTTCCTCGACAACGGATCCTACATACCGGCGCAAAACCACCTGGTAAGTGCCTGCGTTTTACCGATTGGATCTGCTAACATCTTTATCGGATTAACCGCAGAGGCAATGGGGTTTTGCGGTGGAAGCAAGTATTTCCCACCCGCCCTATACCCAGTCGAAGACGACTATGATGCCGGATTTTGCTCAGATCGCCGACAAAACAGTGATACGCACTTTATCGGCATGGTGCAATCCGAGATCGCTGAAAACACGGATGACGGAAATCCCGTGCAAGAGGCAGACAACAATACACCCGTCACAGAGACGGAAGAACCAATACCCGTCACAGAGACGGAAGATCCGACATCCGTCAACCAGACGATGAACTCGGAAACAGAGTCCGTGCTTGCCGCCATAGAGGCGAGATTGGAGTCGGAAACCGGATCGGATAACTTCGACTCCGAAGACGAAGACGATGATGCCTTCGTAAGAAAAGTTAAGTCCTTTCAAGAGGGATTCCATGAAGTGCTAATGGCAAAACCAGCCGATACAACGGGTGCCGATAGCCAGGAAAGCCCTAAAACCCCTCCGCCAGTGGAAGAGAGAGAAGACGGAGAAACTTCTCCGATATTCCCTAATGTCAAGGAGATGACAGAGGATGAACCTGTCAAAAAACCTCCATCTTCCAAGAAAAAGCACCGTGCTTCTAAAAAACTCCAGTACAAACTCCGGAAGAAAAAGTCAGCTGATCTCGCTGATGAAAACCTGGAAGTTGGAGATATTAGTGGCACAAAGCCCGCGGAAAAGAAATCTAAGGAAATCACTGCTCCGCCAATGACAGAACTGGAAGAGCAAGAACTATTACAAACTCCAGTGGGACCCAATGAACCCCCTGAGATGTTGGAAGCCAGGAGACAAGCTTTCCAACGGCAACAACAACATCTGCTTAGATCTCGGCAACATCTCCAACAAACCCATAATGACATCAAAGTCATGAAGGAAGAAATAGAGGAGTACGAGAGAAAGCATAGATCTGCCTTAAAACCTACTAGGTTACCCGGAATTGCAAAACCGGAAGAACTGCCGCCGAAAGAAAGGTTCTATAACCCATCTTGGCAAAAGCAGTTAAACGGCAAAGATGCCAAGGGCGAGCCAATATACAAAACCGCAGCAGAAAACGCGGAAGCAGCGTTCGCCATCCTCAATAACGATCTGTATTCCAACGGGGAAAAACTCCAAGGGGTGTATGCTTTCCTAGGAAAAGCATTACAGCAGCAGCAGCGAGGCCAAGAGCGATCAGGGAGGCTGCATGATAATTCTGCCCTCTGCAAAACGGTTACTGGCGCTGCTGGAGCACCTGGACCGGAAGAACCCGGAGATTCGGATAAAAAAGAGGATCCGAGAAAAGACAAGAAAAACCCCGACAACCGGGACGCAGCGTCTAGAACCGGACCTCATCTCCCGAAAGATGGATATAAACCACACGATCGGGAAGACAAACACCGGAATGACGGCAAAATAATGCCACCTCCGAGAAACCCAGCTGAAAAAGCCGGAAGATACGGTACACCTCACAGACGTGAAAGATCTCGGACACCGCCTAAAGATAAGGAAAGGTACAGGAGCAGGACTCCACCTAATCCCAGGGGGCGTGGCAACGGAAGAGATAGAGATAACCCCGGAAAAGCGCGTCCGCGCAACAATGGAAAAGAAAGGAGCAGATCCCCTTCTGTCCATTCAGCCGGGAGATATTCTGCACATATTGATAGAGCAGAAAAGGATGATCTATACTTTGGTCCTAAGTGTTTTACTGACAGGATCCGAAGGATAACCCTGCATTCTGGCTTCGCCAAAGTTGGTCCAACCTACCAAAAATATACCGGCAGTACAAACCCGGATACCTGGCTTTCAGATTATTACACAGCCGTCCAAATCAACAACGGGACAGACCTGGAAGCTGTCAAGTTTCTTCCCCTAATGTTGCTAGACGGAGCCAGAGATTGGATCAATGGTTTACCATCAAGAACTGTCGACAGTTGGGGTGATATGGCGAGAGTATTTACTCAGCATTTTCGGGGAACATACAAACGCCCAAATAGCATCAACCAGCTGAACCGTTGCACCCAATTTGAAGACGAACCATACGTGGATTTCATCTCCAGATGGACGGCAATGAAGAATAGTTGCTCTGGAGTAACTGACGTACAAGCAATGCATGCTTTCGTCAATGGCCTAAAACCCGGACTGGTACCGTTCATGGTTGGTTCTAAAAAGCACAAAGATCTCGGATCTATGCTTACAACCGCTAATGAGCACGCTGCAGCCGAAGACGATATCAGAGCAAGAGGAGGCAATATTGAGTCACTGATACTGGCCAAGAAAACACCTCGTTCTGATAAAAAAGGAACTCCGGAGTCAACAACAAAGCCCAAGGAGGTTAACATAGCCTTTGGAGGAGAAAAGGGGAACAAGTGGAAAGGCCGCAGTCCAGATCCAATCAATTACACTCCCGAAGAATGGGAGAGAATTAAGTCGGAACCCGCGTCCACCACTCTCAGTTTGGGAAACCTACCCATACAAATGCGCAATGCCGGCTAAACAAGCATATGAAAGGCAATGCAGGATCCGGAAATAAAGGGAAGGGTTCCAAGAGGAAACCTGCCAAACAAAAGCCAGAAGCTGAAAAAGAAGACAGTGAATCGGACACTGATGACAAAATCCAGGAACAACAGCGAAAAGGCGAACCTAAATTTCCGAGAGTTGACGGAGAAGCAATGTTAACTTTCCTAGCAACCCCGTCAGTAAAGGTGGCCAAAAGGACACTTCGAGAAATAAACGCGGTTGTTCCTGCAACCCCAAAATTCTTGAAGTACTCCAACACACCGATAATCTGGGATCAGTCAGATCATCCCGGAAATATCCCGGAACCCGGCACACAAGCTCTTGTTGTAAGCCCTATCGTTCAAAACACTAGGCTAAGAAGAGTGCTGATGGACGGAGGATCCAACATCAACATAATGTACCTGGATACACTGAAACACTTGAAGATATCCGAGTCCCAGCTCAACTACAGCAATATACGCTTCCATGGCATTGTTCCTGGCAGGCAAGCACGATCCCTAGGAGAAATTTCCCTAGATGTCACCTTCGGAGATAAAGATCACTTCCGGCAGGAAAAAGTATCCTTCGAAGTTGTGCCGTTCGAGAGCGTGTATCACGCAATACTCGGACGTCCGGCTTTCGCCAAATTTATGGCAAGATCTTGCTACATCTACGACAAGCTGAAGATGCCAGGACCCAAAGGAGGAGTAATCACCATTGCCGGTGATTTCAAGCTGGCAAACGAGTTGGAGAAGCAAAACGCCCTTTGCGCTCAAAGAGTTATAGCTCAGGAAGAACTGAAGGAGTTAGCCAAGGAGGTATCGCCGAAAGAAATGCCGGCAGGAAAAGAAACTCGGAAGCCAACAGATAGCTTCAAGGCGTCCGAGAATACAAGGCAGGTAATCCTAGATCCCAAAGATCCGACAAAATTTGTCGTTGTAGGGACTGGGATGACCGACAAATAGGAAGGCGAGCTCATCAAGTTCCTCCGTGAGAACTGGGATATTTTCGCCTGGTGTCCAGCTGACATGCCAGGCGTACCCAGGGAACTTGCTGAGCACCAACTCAAGGTTATTCCCGGATCAAAACCCGTCAAACAAGGTCTCCGTCGATTTGACGGAAGAAGACGGAAGGCTATTGGCAAGGAAATTATCCGGCTTTTAGCAGCGGATTTCATCAAGGAGGTAATCCATACTGACTGGTCCGCAAATCCGGTATTAGTACCGAAGAAAGACACAACTGCCCTCAGAATGTGTATAGATTACACAGGATTGAACAAGTTATGTCCGAAAGATAGGTTTGCGTTACCGCGAATCGATCAAATAATAGAGGCCACTGCAGGCTCTGAGCTTTTATGCTTTTCGGATGCATACTCCGGGTACCACCAAATACGCATGAAAAAGGAAGATCAAATCAAGACTTCTTTTATAACCCCGTACGGGACGTACTATTACGTAACCATGCCTTTTGACCTGAAAAACGCAGGTGCAACCTACCAGCGTTGCATGCAACGCTGTTTGCATAGTCAAATTGGCAGAAACGTCCATGTTTACGTGGACGATATCGCTGTCGTAACCAAGGAAAAAGATACACTCCTTGAGGATTTGCGAGAAACCTTCGAAAGCTTGCGCACTTACAAGATGAAGTTGAATCCATCTAAGTGCGTATTCGGGGTTCCCTCAGGAAAACTTCTGGGTTTCATCGTTTCTCACAGAGGAATAGAAGTTAACCCGGAAAAGATTAAGGCAATCTCGAACATCTCAGAACTTACGTGTGAAAAAGATGTCCCAGAATTGCCGGGTTCCGCCACAGCCATAAAAAGATTTCTTAGTTGGCTGGGGGCTAAAACCTTACTATTTCACAAACTGCTGGAGAAGTTCGACAAGGTCAAGTGGATTGCGGAAGCCTGGGAACGTCTAGCAAGTTATGTCCCCTTCTGTACTTAGTTCAAATCTATGTAAACATCTTTTGAGATCATGAAATAAAGTTGTCGGAATGCTGTCATCCATATTTCTTATAAGTGCAAAGTGTTTCCGCCTCATCTATTTCCCAATGATCTTACAAATTTCTCAACGTTAACCCGAATTGTGCTTGCGTACTCGGCGTTACATAACTGAATGATTTTTCAGCCTTTTAACGGCTAAAGGAAACTTGAATTGCCTGCGTGCCCAAGTTTCACTTAAAACTTTCCTTGTTTCTCTAAGTCTTATCTGATTGTGCGTATGCTGGGTTACTGGAACTAGTTAGTAAAAATGCCTTTAGCATGATTCATGTTTCCGAGTTTCAAAAACTGATTGGTTCGTCCCCAGTTACTCGGCATAACGATTCATAATGCTATTTGAGCCATTTCAAACACTAAGGACAGTTAAAGCATATACACCAGAGAACTTAGAAGATAAAGGAATGGTAAAATCCAAAATAACTTGCAAAGTAATTTCATAGTTTAAACTGCAAAAGGCGGAATTCTCATTAATACAAAAGAAGCATTACATTTTGGATTACAAATGAAAGAACAGTAATGCTCCTATTGTCTACCTTTTCTATCCAGGTTCCAGGTAACCTTTCAAGAATCCGACTCCTCCTCGCTGCTTTCTTCGTCGGGGATTGGAGGAGCTTCCTCTTCCGGATAGTTGACGGCGACATTTACCATGGCGGCAATCTGGGTGGCGTGGCCCTTAACTTCACCAAAGATGGTGGTTCGTTGCGCATCCGTGTATCCTTGAGGGACACCGGTGGCCACACGCCAGGATTTGGCACTAGGATAGTGCATGCGCATCAGGCCTAAGGCCATGCGCGCACCACCCCGTGCAGCGGAGCGGAGAAGAGACTCCTTGGACTCCGCCACCTCCATGATGATACCCGGAAGTTTTTCAACCTCCGAGCATTCCCCAGATTTATCGGGAAGGAACTTCTCTATGAGCCGCGTCCCGGCAGCCTTAATCAAATTCCATGTTTCCCCGAAAGCTCGGATGCCTGCAATCCGAGTTCCATCTGGGGTGTCTCCTGTTTGATCCAATAAAACATACAAAAGGGTTAAGCAGACAAACAGAGAAAGCAAAACATGGAAAGATGAGGAAAAGGGTAAGAAATTTACCGATGAGCTTGTCGATCTCGGAAACTTCCTCCAGGCGAAGGTTCAGAGCTTCGGTCAAATCCTGAATGGTGGATTTGTCTTTCTCCGCCTGTTCGGAAGCCTTGGAATTAGCCATTCCAAGAGCCAGGTTGCTGGCTTCCAGGTCTTGTTGAGCTTTCACAAGATTCTTGTGAAGCTCAATGTTCTCATTGCGGAGAATTTCGGCGTTGCCAGAATCTTCCGCTGCTTGCTTAGCCTGAGCTAAGGCAGCTGAAAAGCAAGGGAAAATCCGAGTTGATCAATTTCCTCGGGAAAAAACTTAGACAAAGTCTTAAATCGGAATTTTCAAAACGAAAAAGCTTACCTTTCGTTTCCGTCAAAGCAAGCTGAGATGATTCCAGCTCCGCCTCCTTCTCCTCAAGAATAGAAAGAAGATTTCGAACTTCTTTATTCTTGATGGTGAGCTTCCTGAAAACTTCCAGGTTTATGGCTTCGGAAGTTTGCTGAAACATGGCAAGGAGAAGAATGAGTACAAAAAGCATCAAAGCAAAAAAGCACGCATTTTAATTAATGCTTGGGGGCTAGAGTTATATACCTGGCTCATGCGCTGCAAACCTGCTAAGTTTTCTTGGAATTCTTTCGCGTATTCCGCGAAGTGATTTCCGGCTGCGTCCAAGCCGTCATTGATAGCTTTAAAATCCTTATCAAAGGTGGGGATTTCCTCGTCGAAAGTCCGAGAAGATTTCCCCACCTCTGGAGCCGCCCTTTCCCTCGTGTCCGACTCGGACACAACGGGCTGGCTGGGCTCTGGGGGCTTGGTGGTGGTGGCTGCAGTAGGCTCTTCCGCCATTGTCTGCGGTGTGTCCGGGGCGACGGCGGGAGATGGTTGGCTGCCTCGGTTGGAAGAAACTCTGAGTTTCTTCAGCTTTCTCGGCTTCAGATTGGAGGGGGGTAGGCTAAAAACCAAAAACCCGGAAAAGGTTAAAACACCGAAGATGGACGAAAAATATCCCATAAAAGAAAAACCCAGAAGAAAATAACCTGGAAGTGGCGACGGGGATTCCGTCAAGGTCGATAATCTCATCCGAAGAAATTATCTTCTTGCGCTTGCGCCCACCCGTAGCGGCGGTGCGCAGCGCATCCAGCTCGGCCTCGGAGGCTAACTCCGAGTCTGGAAGATCCGCAAGCTGTCGGAAGAACCAATCAGAGTCAAAAGGTAGATTATCCAGTAATTGAGATTATACCCAAATGACGGAAAATTTACCTTGGGAGCTGGGTTGTCGGCCGTGTACATTGGCCGACTCTCCGTGTATTGGTCGCGCGATGCGACCAACTGATTGATGCGCCGCCTAAGTTCCTTTGCGGGCCAATCCTTGTCGGTTGTCCGCATTGGATCCTTGGCTCCCGTGTATTCACACAGGAGACGGCCTCCGTGGTTTGCTAATGGCTGAATCCGCCTATCCAGCCAGCAAAAGATCGTGTCCATACCGGTCAAAGGAGGTTTGGAGGAGGTGAGCTTGGCGATGCGCCTCTTGATCCTTAGCAGATCTGGAGGCAGAACTTGGACGGCCTCTGTTACCCAGTTATCCTGGGGAACGGCGGCGGAGTTCACAAAAGGTGGAACCCCGACGGCCTTTTTAGGAAAAGGCACGTCGGGATGATAGAAAAAAGAACCCGTCCAAAATTTGACGGATTCTGAGGTTTTGATTTTGGGGAACCAATCCTCTCGGAATCTCCGAAGAGTAAAGGAAATGGTCCCGCAATTTGGGAGTGCGCCCTCCGAAGAGTTACGCTTGACCCCAAAGCAATACAGCCAAAAATCTAACCTAGGCTCTATTCCTAGGTAACCTTCGAACAAGGCCTGGAAGCCGGCCATGTACAGAATGGAATTAGGAGGAAGGTTGTGAGGTTGGATGCTGTAGTGTGACAGAACCTGGAGGAAGAAAGAGGAAGGTGGGAGCCCCATACCTCGTAGAAGGTGGGAGGCAAGAAGCACCCTTTCGCCCTCTTGTGGCAAGGGTTCGGTCTCCTCTTCCGGGAGCCGCCACTTCTTTTTAAGAACCAAGCCCTCCTTCTCCAAGTTTGGAAGGAGAGCCGGGGGAATACTGCAGGCACTCCAGTTGCCTGCAGTTTCCTCTTCCTCATCCGCTCCGGCAGCGGCGGCGGCGGCCTTCGCGGCGGCAAGTTTCTCGCCAAGGAGCTCGATTTTCTCCTCCGCCGTTTCAGGTGCGAACGGCGGGGTTGTCGTGGCGCTTGGGCCCGCGATGTACGCGGCGGCGGAAGCGTTTCCTCCGCCCGCCGCGGATGCCGTGGCCTTTTCCGGCTCGCCGCCGGCATGCTTGGGCGACCCTAGCTGTGGATCTAGGTCGCCCAAAAGTTCGTCGATGGAGGCGCGAGCCGGTGAGGACGACGGAGCGGCCATCTTCCTTGGTGATGTGTGTGCGCTCCGGCGTGCGAAGAGCTCGTCGGGGCAAGGTCTCGTTCTCGCTCTCAAGCTTGCGTTTGCGTCAATGGCGTGGGCAGTGTGGAGTGAGGAAAGATTTCCGATGACGACGAGGACGGCTATTTATAGCCTAAAAATCTCTAGATACGTGCCAACGGCTCTTTTGACCGTTGGATGTTCGACGCGTGTCGCTCGCCGGAAAATCCGGGAAACGGAACGACAGAGGAATGATGGCTATCTCCTCGTTTCTCGTGAGAATCTGTCAGAGATACGTTGCAGGGTTTCCCGCGTGAAACCAAGCGGCGCTTGCGTCAGCATGATTAAGGCGCTGATGTCATAAGTTCCTTTTCCGCGAAGGATCGCGAGAAGAAAAGCCGGATTTTCATAGTTCCGAGTTTTGTGTTACCATCTCCTTCAAAAGGAAAGAAGAAAGAATCAAGACTGCTGAATCAAGTTTTCCCGGACAAAATGTATTTGACGAAAGGCGGAGTTTCAGAGTTTTGATCCTTCCTGGGGGCTACTGTCGGATATATACTGAATAGGGGTATAGAAGATGGTAGACAAAAGAGCCGGACTACCAGGGTGGCCTACATGGTAATGGGCTTAGGTCCATTGGGCGGCCCAGTAGTCCGACGCGCAGAAGCCGGATTCTAGAAGAACCCGGATCACGGCCCACGTGATCTGGCTTGGAGGAGAAGACGGATTCCTTACTTTCCAAGTTACAAGTTAAACGTAGTCTTCTAGGTTTCTTGTTCTGTAAGCCCTAATCCGGCTATTATATAAAGCCGGACGGGAGATAGATTAGATAAGTTTCATAAGTTAAGTTAGACACAAGCTAAAGCTCTACGCAACTCGCCGGGAAGCTCATCCTCGTCGAGTAGCTAGATCTATTCCCTCACATTGTAACCCTGTTATACGGGCTTTAGTCCCAGTTAGTGAGAAGTGCAGGAGTAGGTACGCCGTACTGTCGCGACGTACCGAACCTGGGTAAAATCCCGTGTTCTGTGTTACTACGCTATCCCGTTACCCCACGTCTCTACCGTAGTCTCATGGCACCCCAGTCTATGAAAACTACTACGATGTCTCGACACGCGACCAATACGAGGCGAGTCGGCCAATGTACACGGCCGAAAATCCGGTTCCCAAGGTAATTTTTCAGTCATTTGGGTACAGTTTTATTTTTTCTCGGATTTCCTAGCTTCTGATTTTGATCCTGCTTGTTCGACAGTTCGCGGATCTTTCAGATTCGGACTTGGTGTCCGAGGCTGAGCTGGACGCGCTGCGCACCGCCGCTACAGGTGGACGCAAGCGCAAGAAGATAACTTCCTCGGAAGAAATTATCGATCTTGACGGAATCCCCGTCGCCACCTCCAGGTTCTTTCTTCTGGAGTTTTCTTTTATGGGAACTTTTTTCATCCATCTTTGGTGTTTTAACCTTTTCCGGATTTTATGTTTTTAGCCTGCAGCCTTCCACCCTGAAGCCGAAGAAGCTGAAGAAACACAAGGTTTCTTCCAGCCGAGGCAGCCAACCTTCTCCCGCCGTCGCCCCGGACACGCCACGCACAATGGCGGAAGAGCCTACTGCAGCCCCCACCACCAAGCCCCCAGAGCCCAGCCAGCCCGTTGTGTCCGACACGGACACGAGGGAAAGGGCGGCTCCAGAGGTGGGAAAATTACCTCGGACTTTCGACGAGGAAATTCCCACCTTTGACAAGGATTTCAAAGCTATCAATGACGGCCTGGACGCAGCCGGGAATCTCTTCGCGGAATACGCGAAAGAGTTTAAAGAAAACTTGGCAGGTTTGCAGCGCATGAGCCAGGTATATAACTCTAGCCCCCAAGCATTAAACAAAATGCATGCTTTTTGCTTTGATGTTTTTCGTACTCATTCTTCTCCTTGCTATGTTTCAGCAAACCTCCGAAGCCATCAACATGGAAGTTTTCAAGAAACTCACCATCAAGAATAAAGAAGTTAGGAGCCTTCTTTCTATTCTTGAAGAGAGGGAGGCAGAGCTGGAATCATCTAAGCTCGCACTGTCGGAAACGCAAGGTAAGCATTTTCCTTCTGAAATTTTCGATTCAATCATTTGCCTAAGTTTTTTCCGAAAAACTGGCTAACTCGGATTTTTTCCTTGCTTTTCAGCTGCATTAGCTCAGGCTAAACAAGCAGCGGAAGATTCTGGCAATGCCGAAATTCTCCGCAAGGAGAATGTTGAGCTCCACAAGAACCTTGTGAAAGCACAACAAGACTTGGAAGCCAGTAATCTGGCCCTTGGAGTTTCTAATTCCAAGGCTTCCGAGCAGGCGGAGAAGGACAAATCCACCATTCAGGATTTGACCGACGCTCTAAACCTTCGCCTGGAGGAAGTTTCCGAGATCGACAAGCTCATCGGTAAATTTCTGTCTCATTTACCATCTTTCCATGTTTTACTTTCTCTGTTTTTCCGTCTAACCCTTTTGGGTGTGTTATTGGAAAAACCAGGAGATACCCCAGATGGCACTTGGGTTGCAGGCATCCGAGCTTTCGGGGAGACATGGACTTTGATGAAGGCTGCTGCAACGCAGCTGGTAGACAAGTTTCTTCCCGAAAAATCTGGGGAATGCTCGGAGGTTGAAAAACTTCCGGGTGCCATCATGGAGGCGGCGGAGGCCAAAGAGTCCCTTCTTCGCTCCGCTGCACGGGGTGGTGCGCGCATGGCTCTCGGCCTCATGCGCATGCACTACCCCACTGCCAAATCCTGGCGCGTGGCGTCCGGTGTCCCTCAAGGATACACGGATATGCAGCGAAACACCATCTTTGGTGAAGTCAAAGGCCACGCCACCCAGATTGCCTCCATGGTAAATATCTCCGTCAACTATCCAGAAGAGGAGATCCCTCCGATCCCCGAAGACGAGAGCAGCGAGGAGGAGTCAGATGCTTGAAGGGTTATCTTGAACCTGGATAGCAAAAGTAGACAATAGGAGCATTACTATTCTTTTAATGTAATCCAAAATGTAATGCTTCTTTTTGTATAAATGAAACTTCCGTCTTTTGCAGTTTAAATTACGAAATTCTTTGCAAGTTTTTTGGATTTTATCATTCCTTTATCTTCTAAGTTCTCTGGTGTATATGCTTTAACTGTCCTTAGTGTTTGAAATGGCTCAAATAGCAATATGAATCTTCATGCCGAGTAACTGGGGACGAACCAAGCAGTTTTGAAACTCGGAATCATGGACCATGCTAAAGGCATTTTTACTAACTAGTTCCAGTAACCCAACACACACACAATCAGATAAGACTTAGAGAAATCAAGGAAAGTTTTAAGTGAAACTTGGGCACGCAGGCAATTCAAGTTTCCCTTAGCCGTTAACAGGCTGAAAAATCATTCAGTTTTGTAACGCCGAGTACGCAAGCACAATTCGGGTTAACATTGAGAAACTGAGGCGGAAACACCTTGCACTTATAAAGAAAATGGATGACAGCATTCCGACAACTTTATTTCATGATCTCAAAAGATGTTTACATAGAATTGAACTAAGTACGGAAAGGTACATAACTTTCTAGACGTTCCCAGGCTTCCGCAATCCACTTGACTTTGTCGAATTTTTTCAGCAGCTTGTAGAGTGGTAAGGTTTTAGCCCCCAGCCAACTGATAAATCTGCTGACGACTGCAGCGGAACCCGTCAATCTTTGGACATATTTGACACATGTAGGTTTTGAGATGTTCAAGATTGCCTTGATCTTTTCCGGGTTAACTTCTATTCTTCTGTGGGAAACAAATGAAACCCAGAAGTTTTCCTGAGGGGACCCCGAATACGCACTTAGATGGATTCAACTTCATCTTGTAAGTGCGTAAGTTTTCGAAAGTTTCTCGCAAATCCTCAAGGAGTGTATCTTTTTCCTTGGTTACGACGGTGATATCGTCCACATAAACATGGACGTTTCTGCCAATCTGACTATGCAAACAGCGTTGCATGCAACGCTGGTAGGTTGCACCTGCGTTCTTCAGGCAAAAAGGCATGGTCACGTAATAGTACGTCCCATACGGGGTTATAAAAGAAGTCTTGATTTGATCTTCCTTTTTCATGCGTATTTGGTGGTACCCGGAGTATGCATCCAAAAAGCATAAAAGCTCGGAGCCTGCAGTGGCATCTATTATTTGATCGATTCGCGGTAACGCGAACCTATCTTTCGGACACAACTTGTTCAATCCTGTGTAATCTATACACATTCTAAGAGCAGTGGTGTCTTTCTTCGGTACTAGGACCGGATTTGCGGACCAATCAGTATGGATTACTTCCTTGATGAAATCCGCTGCTAAAAGCCGGATAATTTCCTTGCCAATAGCCTTCCGTCTTCTTCCGTCAAAACGACGGAGACCTTGTTTGACGGGTTTTGATCCGGGAATAACCTTGAGTTGGTGCTCAGCAAGTTCCCTGGGTACGCCTGGCATGTCAGCTGGACACCAGGCAAAAATATCCCAGTTCTCACGGAGGAACTTGATGAGCTCGCCTTCCTATTTGTCGGTCATCCCAGTCCCTACGATGACAAATTTTGTCGGATCTTTGGGATCTAGGATTACCTGTCTTGTATTCTCGGACGCCTTGAAACTATCTGTTGGCTTCCGAGTTCCTTTTCCTGCCGGCATTTCTTTCGGCGATACCTCCTTGGCTAATTCGTTCAGTTCCTCCTTTGCTATAACTCTCTGCGCAAAGGGCGTTTTCTTTCTCCAACTCATTTGCCAGCTTGAAATCACCGGCTATGGTAATTACTCCTCCTTTGGGTCCTGGCATTTTCAGCTTGTTGTAGATATAACAGGATCTTGCCATGAATTTGGCGAAAGCTGGACGTCCGAGTATTGCGTGATACACGCTTTCGAACGGCACTACTTCGAAGGATACTTTTTCCTGCCGGAAGTGATCTTTATCTCCGAAGGTGACATCTAGGGAAATTTCTCCTCGGGATCGTGCTTGCCTGCCAGGAACAATGCCGTGGAAGCGTATATTGTTGTAATTGAGCTGGGACTCGGAGATCTTCAAGTGCTTCAGTGTATCCAGGTACATTATATTAATGCTGGATCCTCCGTCCATCAGTACTCTTCTTAGCCTAGTGTTTTGGACAATACGGCTGACAACAAGAGCTTGTGTGCCGGGTTCAGGGATATTTCCGGGATGATCAGACTGATCCCAGATTATCGGTGTGTTGGAGTACTTCAAGAATTTCGGGGTTGCCGGAACAACCGCGTTTATTTCCCGAAGTGTTCTTTTGGCCACCGTTGCTGACGGGGTTGCTAAGAAAGTTAACATTGCTTCTCCGTCGACTCTCGGAAATTTGGGTTCGCCCTTTCGCTGTTGTTCCTGGATTTTGTCATCAGTGTCCGATTCACTGTCTTCTTTTTCAGCTTCTGGCTTTTGTTTGGCAGGTTTCCTTTTGGAACCCTTCCCTTTATTTCCGGATCCTGCATTGCCTTTCATATGCTTGTTTAGCCGGCATTGCGCATTTGTGTGGGTTGGTTTCCCAAATTGCGAGTGGTGGACGCAGGGTTCCGACTTAATTCTCTCCCATTCTTCGGGAGTGTAATTGATTGGATCTGGGCTGCGACCTTTCCACTTATTTCCCTTATCTCCTCCAAAGGCTATGTTGACCTCCTTGGGCTTTGTCGTTGACTGTGGAGTTCCTTTTTTTGTCAGAACGAGGGGTTTTCTTGGCGAGTATTAGTGACTCAATATTGCCTCCTCTTGCTCTGATATCATCTTCGGCTGCAGCGTGCTCATTAGCGGTTGTAAGCATAGATCCGAGATCTTTGTGCTGTTTAGAACCAACCATGAACGGTACGAGTCCGGGTTTTAGGCCATTGACGAAAGCATGCATTGCTTGTACGTCAGTTACTCCAGAGCAACTATTCTTCATTGCAGTCCATCTGGAGATGAAATCCACGTATGGTTCGTCCTCAAATTGGGTGCAACGGTTCAGCTGGTTGATGCTATTTGGGCGTTTGTATGTTCCCCGAAAATGCTGAGTGAATACTCTAGCCATATCATCCCAGCTGTCGACAGTTCTTGATGGCAAACCATTGATCCAATCTCTGGCTCCGTCTAACAACATTAGGGGAAGAAACTTGACAGCTTCCAGGTCTGTCCCATTGTTGATTTGGACGGCTGTATAATAATCTGAGAGCCAGGTATCCGGGTTTGTGCTGCCGGTATATTTTTGGTAGGTTGGACCAACTTTGGCGAAGCCAGAATGCAGGGTTATCCTTCGGATCCTGTCAGTAAAACACTTAGGACCAAAGTATAGATCATCCTTTTCTGCTCTATCAATGTGTGCAGAATATCTCCCGGCTGAATGGACAGAAGGGGATCTGCTCCTTTCGTTTCCATTGTTGCGCGGACGCGCTTTTCCGAGGTTATCTCTATCTCTTCCGTGTTCACGTCCTTTTGGGTTAGGCGGAGTTCTGCTTCTATGCCTTTCCTTATCCTTAGGAGGTGTCCGGGATCTTTCACGTCTGTGAGGTATATCATATCTTCCAGCTTTTTCAGCTGGGTTTCTTGGAGGTGGCATTATTTTGCCGTCATTCCGGTGCTTGTCTTCCCGATCATGTGGTTTATATCCATCTTTCGGGAGATGAGGTCCGATTCTAGACGTTGCGTCCCGGTTGTCTGGGTTTTTCCTGTCTTTTCTCGGATCCTCTTTTTTATCTGAATCTCCGGGTTCTTCCGGTCCAGGTGCTCCAGCGGCGCAAGTAGCTGTTTTGCAGAGGGCGGAATTATCGTGCAGCCTCCCTGATCGTTCTTGGCCTCGCTGTTGCTGCTGTAATGCTTTTCCTAGGAAAGCATACACCCCTTGGAGTTTTTCCCCGTTGGAGTACAGGTCGTTGTTTAGAATGGCGAACGCTGCTTCCGTGTTTTCCGCTGCGGTTTTGTATATTGGTTCGCCCTTGTCATCTTTGCCGTTTAACTGCTTTTGCCAAGATGGGTTATAGAACCTTTCTTTTGGCGGCAGTTCTTCCGGTTTTGCGATTCCGGGTAACCTAGTAGGTTTTAACGCGGATCTATGCTTTCTCTCGTACTCCTTTATTTCTTCCTTCATGACTTTGATGTCATTATGGGTTTGTTGGAGATGTTGCCGAGATCTAAGCAGATGTTGCTGTTGCCGTTGGAAAGCTTGTCTCCTGGCTTCCAGCATCTCAGGGGGTTCATCTGGTCCCACTGGTGTTTGTAATAGCTCTTGCTCTTCCTGTTCCGTCATTGGCGGAGCAGTGATTTCCTTAGATTTCTTTTCCGCTGGCTTTGTGCCGCTAACATCTCCAACTTCCAGGTTTTCATCAGCGAGATCGGCTGAATTTTTCTTCCGGAGTTTGTATTGGAGTTTTTTAGAAGCACGGTGCTTTTTCTTGGAAGAGGGAGGTTTTTTGACAGGCTCATCTTCTGTCATCTCCTTAACATTGGGGAATATCGGAGAAGTTTCTCCGTCTTCTCTCTCTTCCACCGGCGGAGGGGTTTTAGGGCTTTCCTGGCTGCCGGCGCCCGTTGTATCAGCTGGTTTTTCCATTAGCACTTCATGGAATCCCTCTTGAAAGGACTTAACCTTTCTTACGAAGGCATCCTCGTCTTCGTCTTCGGAGTCAAAGTTATCTGATCCGGTTTCCGACTCCAACCTCGCCTCAATGGCGGCAAGCACGGACTCTGCTTCCGAGTTCATCGTCTTGTTGACGGATGTCGGATCTTCCGCCTCTATGACGGGTGTTTCTTCTTCCGTCTCTATGACGGGTAGGTTGTTATCTGCCTCTTGCACGGGATTTCCGTCATCCGTGTTTTCAGCGATTTCGGATTGCACCATGCCGATCAAGTGTGCATCACTTTTTTGTCGGCGATCTGAGCAGAATCCGGCATCATAGTCGTCTTCGACTGGGTATAGGGCGGGTGGGATAAATTTGCTTCCACCGCAAAACCCCATTGCTTCTGCAGTTAGTCCGATAAAGATGTTAGCAGATCCGATCGGTAACACGCAGGCACTTACCAGGTGGTTTTGCGCCGGTATATAGGATCCGTTGTCGAGGAAGCAGCCGACGTCGTCGTCGAACTCCAAGCTTCCGACAGTGATCGATCTTCCGATTCCGCCAAGTATCCCAGATCGGAATTTCACGCCTGACGTCGTATGCCCCACGGTGGGCGCCAACTGTCGAGACATCGTAGTAGTTTTCATAGACGGGGGTGCCATGAGACTACGGTAGAGACGTGGGGTAACGGGATAGCGTAGTGACACAGAACACGGGATTTTACCCAGGTTCGGTACGTCGCGACAGTACGACGTACCTACTCCTGCACTTCTCACTAATTGGGACTAAAGCCCGTTTATCAGGGTTACAGTGTGAGGGTGTAGATCTAACTTCTCGGCGAGGATGAGCTTCTCGGCGAGTTGCGTAGAGCTTGAACTTGTTGTGTCTAACTTATGTCTGAACTTTTTTTAATCTATCTCCCGTCCGGCTTTATATAATAGCCGGATTAGGGCTTACAGAATAGGAAACCTAGAAGACTACGTTTAACTTGTAACTTGGAAAGCAAGGAATCCGTCTTCTCCTCTAAGCCAGATCACGCGGGTCGTGATCCGGGTTCTTCTAGAATCCGGCTTCTGCGCGTCGGACTACTGGGCCGCCCAATGGACCTAAGCCCATTACCATGTAGGCCACCCTGGTAGTCCGGCTCTTTGTCTACCATCTTCTATACCCCTATTCAGTATATATCCGACATGCGGGAAAAACTGGTCAAGAGGCTGCTGCAGTGGGGTGAAAATTATTTATCGCAAGGTGGTAAAGAAGTCCTGATTAAGGCTGTCGCACAGGCCATTCCAGTGTACGTGATGGGAGTTTTTAAATTACCTTTTGGACTGCTTGATGATCTGACAAAGCTCATACGTGATTTCTGGTGGGGATCAGAAAATGGAAAGAGGAAAACTCACTGGGTTGCATGGGACAGCATGATGAGACCGAAAGAGCAGGGAGGTGTGGGTTTCCGGGATATGCGCATGTTCAATCAAGCTCTCCTTGCACGCCAAGCTTGGCGACTCCTCGTGAACCCTCACACCTTATGCGCTCAGGTCCTCAAGGCAAAGTACTTTCCTAATGGTTTGCTGATGGACACAGTGTTCACTGGAAACGCATCCTCGACATGGCGTGCGATTGAGTACGGACTAGAGCTCCTCAAGAAGGGCATTGTTTGGCGCGTGGGAAATGGGGCGAGTATCCGAGCGTGGCGTGACCTTTGGATACCGAGGGAACTGGTTCTTAAGCCAATTACAAAACAGGGCAGGTGCAGACATCGGTGGGTGGCTGATTTCCTAAACTCTGATGGATCATGGAACGTTGAGCTGTTGGAACGGTGGTTCTTGCCAATTGACCTGCAGGACATCCTGAAGATCAGATGCTCTAGAAGAAATGAGGTGGACTTCATCGCTTGGAACCCGGATAAACGTGGCATGTTCTCTGTGCGAAGTGCTTACCAGCTAGCTCTCGAGGAACACCTGCGCGAGGATGGTCGTCAATCAACGAGTTGCAGACCGAAAGGGGATAACCCAGACTGGAAGCTTATTTGGCAATGCCCTGTACCCCCCAAAATAAGAATCTTCGCTTGGAAACTTGCACGCAATGCCCTGGCTACACAGTCCAACATCTGTAGAAGAGGGATGGATGAGCAGGCTACATGCCCTATCTGTGGTCAAGAAGATGAATCTACTTTCCATGCTATGTGCAGATGCCCACATGCTCTAAGCCTATGGCAGGCCATGCGAGAGGTCTGGGACTTGCCATCGGAAGAGGTAATGTATGAGCAGAATCCGGATTGGTTTCTGCATGTCCTAACAAGGCTGAATGACACACAGCGTGCTATGCTCTTGATGACTTTATGGCGAGTGTGGCACAATCACAATGAACTGACCCACCACAAGAAACCAGCCCCGGTGGCTAGCTCCAAACAATTTCTTATGAGCTACCTTGATTCGCTGTTGATGATCCGACAACAGGAGGTGGTCGATGTGGACAAAGGGAAACATGTTGTTTCACATATGCAGGGCTTTAAGCGGAATAAGCACCGCGAGGATGGGCGCCAGAAGATCAAACATAAATGGACCCCGCCGGCGGAGGAGACGACCAAGCTTAATGTGGATGGCGCCTTCTCATTGGACGGGAGGGCCGGGGCCGGCATGATCCTTAGGAACTGCAAGGGAGAGCTGATCGTCGCGGCATGTCGCCATCTCCTGGACTGCAGGGACGCGTTGGAGGCAGAGCTTGCGGCAATGGAGGAAGGACTTGGCCTCGCCCTGCTCTGGGCGCCGAATGCCATTGTCCTCGAATCAGATTGCTCGGAGGCAATCACACTAGTCCAAGAGAGCTCCCCAAATATGTCACGCTATGCTATGAGGATCAGCACCATCCGTGAGAGAATGAAAGAACGAGAGATCACAGTACGAAGGATAAGCCGTGACGCAAATGGTGTTAGCCATGGCTTAGCAAAGATGGGTAAGGTTGAGGGTAGGACTGAAGTCTGGCTGCACTCTGTTCCGCCAGAAATTGCCGAGGCTATTGCCTCTGATTGTACCCACCTCACCCATTAATATAATCTCTCTTTCCATGCAAAAAAAAAAAGAATGTAACATCCAGTTGTGTGTGATATTTGATAGCTTTACATGCCTAAGTATCCTTGTGTAGTATATTTACTTCCAAATAAAACGATTCTACAAAAAAAAATAACCGCTGGGAATGGTTGTTGTGATAATACCATGCTACAATTTGGAAAGGTATGTATTCTGAAGAAAATATCAAAATAGTTGTTTCTACACCTTTTTACATCAAAATAAAATCTCGCACTTAACATTTGGATGGGTAAGCCATAGTTGTTTTTTGCGCTTCAATTTTATTTATATTCCTTACAATCCTTGCCGCGTATTATTCAAAAATTCTATAATTGTATTACACAAATTCACCAAATTAAATAAATTTCTACTGATTCAGTTCACTGTCATCCCTGTACAAGGAAATAAGGTAAGTCATGTATACTCCAGGTTCAAATCGCCATGACATTTGGAAGGCTCAGTTTTAGTATACAGTGTACTAAGAAGTACTTGATCAGCTGTAGATGTTACTATCCAAGTCATGGTTTCAGGTATGGTTACACATTTGGATTTAACTACTTCATAAAATAGCTCTGTATCACTTACCTATTTCTTTTTCGGTACTTCCTCTCAATGTAAGAAAGCATGCGCTCTGGCCATCGGTTATATATGAATTTTAGATTCAGCTACTTGACAAACTAGCCCTGTATACACTTAAATCTTCGTTCTTTGCAGTATTTTCTCTGAATCGAAGAGAGCAAGTGTCCTTTTTTTCAGCTTTTACTCTGTATCGAACAGACCAAGTGTTCTGCCTGTTTCCTTCATTACGCATCTTAGATGCAATCACCTGCTTTTACTCTGTATCGAACCGCCGGGAATGGTTATTTTCTTCGTGTGCTCCACTTTTCTGCCTGTTTTTCCAACATGTCATCTGTTTTTCTTACTGAACTTATGTTATCTCACATGCTCTATTTGTGTTTGTTATGCTTATAGTATAACAGTTTGCTTTACCTTTTTTTTAGAGCAAACAGTTTGCTTTATCGACTTGCCAAGTAAGGTTTTGCTCTGCGTACGAAAAATCAGTTATGCTATACTATACCGTACCAGCGTCTTCTTGGTCGATGGAAGGTATGGATGGCGTTCGGAAGTTTCAACAGTTATGTAAGGCCTCACGAGCATGGTTCGACCACAGAGTGTCGACAACGACGCCACAAGGGTGTTGTGAGGCAAATTCAGAACGAACAGAAGCAAGGCAGTGTAACAGAGAAGCAATTTGTTAGTACCATTTGCTAGTCCACGACAAAGTTAGCGCCTCCGGGTCGCTCCCAGGCGACCCCGGGGCGTCCCCCGCGCCGCCTCCACGGATCCCTCCCGCCCCTCGACCCGGCCCTCGCCGCCGCCGGAGGAGGCCGTCCCACGGCGGACGGCGGCGTCGGGGGCTCTCCTCTATTCGCTTCCCCCAAAAAAATCCAACTCCACATCCAAAATCTCCGCCCCCGCGCCGCCGCCGCCAGCGTCACCGCCCCGCCGGGTAGCTCGCCCCCCCACCCTCCTTCCGGCGGACGCCTCCGCCGCCGGCCGCCTCTCCTCTGTCCCGGAGGGGGCTCGGGCCGGGGCCCTCCTTCATCTCTCGCTCCCGTGTGCGGCCACGCCTGGCCACACCGGGGCGCCCCGGCGGTCTCTAGCAGGGGCACCTGCGCCTCCCCTTCCTCTCGCCGCCGCGGATGGTGATGGCGAGGCTCTGCCGTCCCGCGCCCTTGGCGCTGCTGGCTGCAGACGGCGGTCCACGGTGGCGACCATGGCGTGGCTCCCCTCAGCTTGCGGAAGCAGAGGCGGGTCACCACAGACCACCACCTAGGCGTTGCCCTTGCCCTCGCCGCCAACGGAGGAGGCAGTCCCTTCGCCTCCGGGCCGTCAGCGGGCGGCCGTGCTCCACCATAACCCTGCCGCTCTCCTCTGTTGCAAGATGACTCGTCGGTGGCCTTGCCGCAGTGGGGATGGCTGGCTGCTCTGCCGTTCCAGATGGTGAGGGTCTCCTGCCCCAGCATGTCTCTGGAGAAATCCATGCTCAGACCCTTGGTCTGAGCAGGCCACGGTGGCACTGCTTGGTGTCGCTCGCCCTGTTGAAGGCGTGGTCGTGAGACGCACCTTTGGCCAGCGCAGCAGTTCCGAGCGAAAGCTCGGTGACGAACGGCGTTTTCGGCGTCACGGAGGAACTTGCGTTGCTCTCTTGGGGCTCCATCCGGCGGCGAGGTCGTGCTGCCATTTGGTTTCTTCTTTACCATCCTTGGTCTTCTGTGAAAGCTCGAGTTCGAGAGGTCTCTATCCTGTTGCTGCGTTCGTTCAAGACCCTCCCATGGTTGCCGTTGTGTTTGTGGAGAGCTTCGGGCTCTTGGTGTCGCCTCGGCTCATCTTTGCTCAATGAAGACGCAATGCAGCCTCCCCAGCTGGTTAATCGTCCCGACTTCCTGTGGCGGGGTTCCCTATCAAGGTTCGTGTTAAGCTTTAACACTCGTTGATGGATGCTCCTCTGTTGTGCCGCGGGGTTCGGTACGCACGCCGGAGCGGTGAGTTAGGCTGTTTGAAGAATCTTGGTATGTGATCCCTCGGCTACACCCCTCATCTACTAGGCCCACCAAGAGGCAGTAAGGCTCCATCGGTATTGTGGTTCCTTCCCATCCACTTCTTTTGCTCCTCGCAATGCTGCCATGTGGTTTCGTTTCCCGCTCTAAAATGTCTGCTGTGAAAGCTCGAGCTCGAGGGGTTTATGTCCTGTTGCTGTGCTTGCTCAAGACCCTCCTATGGTTGTCGTTGTGTTTGTGGAGAGCTTCAGGCTCCTGGTGCCATCTCGGTTCATCTTTGCTCAATGAAGACGCAATGAAGCCTCCCCAACTGGTTAATCGTACTGACTTTCCGTGGCGGAGCTGACAGTCAAGGTTCGTGTTAAGCTTTAACACTCGTTGCTTGGATGCTCCTCTGTTGTGCCGTGGATTTCAGTACGCACGTCGGTGCGGCGCGTTAGGCTGTTTGCAGAATCTTGGTATTGTGATCTCTCGACAGCACCCCTCATCTACTTGACTCTCATGATGATGGTTCTTGTGTATGCTAGCTAGGTAGTGCCTGCTCATGGGCGTCCTTTTCTTTTCTGTTGTAACAATCTCATGTATCCTGACCGATGTCAACCCGCAAGGGTGGACAAGAGCCTGGTCTTGTAACCTCCTTTTGAAGCAATATATTCAGGTGGGGAGACTTTCCCCCCCCGGTGACAGCATCAAAAAAAAAAAAAGTTAGCGCAATTCTATGAAATATGTAGTCCACCAGGAAATGTATCAGGCTATCAGCACCACTAGACTGTTGAAGGGTGATGATGACGCTTGGAAGTAAATCTCACCTCACGGGCTTATTTTTGTTCAAGACTGTGAATAATTGAATCATGAGATTTTATTACTCCAAAGGGGAGACGCTTTAAGCAAGTAGCAGAACGAAAATTTAAAAATAGTGTATTTCCTTAGCACAAAAAAAGAAATAGTATATTTCTTTCTAATGCACAAAGAGACTTCACACATATCTGACCGAAATTGAAGCACAAGTCTTCAACACCACACATAATAGACTTTAAAGTCCAAGTTTAAATTGCAAGCCACAAAATAAAACATAATTAGAGGACCACACACTTATTTGAGTCTATGATCCGCATACAGCTGATGGCTAAATCCAGATAACTTCAATGGAAGGCAGACTATAAAAATGACAAACGGTGATTTCTCTCTTCATGAATCCGACACACATTTTGAGGTTTTTTTTGCTTCCTCTACTTCCAGCAACTCGATCATGTAAATAAGCCAAGAATTCGCTGGTATTTTATCTTGTTCCAGATCACCATAGCTAACAGGAAAAATAAAAAATATCAATGGCCATCCCATATGCATATATACATTAAAGACGGAATTGATACGAGACACTTACCCAAGTGAGGGAGGAATGATAAGCTTCTTTTTCTCACCGACTTGCATACCTGCAATATTATATATGAACCGGATCATAATTAGTTTCATGAAATTAAATTTCGATGAGATTTTGGTTGAGATGATTACCTTTAATTCCTATCTCACATCCAGGAATCACTTTTCCAGCACCTGTGTAAAGAACAAATTGGTGTCATGAGTATTCGATCCAGGATTATGAATATCGAAAAAAAGTGAGAGAGCTTAGTTTTGTCGATCTTTTACCAAGTCTGAATTGGTAGCTTTTTTCCTTGCTGAAAACTTTCCCATCCATCAACCAACCAACAAAGCCAACTCTCACCTTCATAAGAATGAACGGGATTGATACGGTACTTGGTGCTACTACGCTGTTGCAAAAAAAAGCTGATAATAACACACCTTGCTACCAATGGTTGCCACTTTGGCATCGGTGCATCCTCTTGTCACAATTTCTTCTTTTAGTACATCTTCTCCGTTCTCGTCATCAGTGCCATTTATTTCGTAATATTTTTTACTACTTGATGTATGAGCGAGCTTCTTAATAACTGTCACTAAAACGGAAAATAGATTCTATGTTTAAAAATAAATAAAATACGAGAAATTTTTATGTGTTTGTTGATACACCAACAAATATGTTGATATATGTAAAAGTAGTTGAAAGATGCGGCAACAACTAGATGGATAGTTCCTGCAGGTTAAACATTTACTTTTGGAAATAAGCAAATAATTTAAATTCAAACTGTGTCCATACTACCTTTCTTTTTGTGATCCAATGGAGTAGGTGTAGCATTGATCTTCTCCCTGCCACCATTGCTGTTTTTTGGCAGCATACATATAAAATTAGGAAACCATGTTTTTGGTGTCACATACAGGTATTCAAAAGATAAAAAGCAAATGATATACCCCCTTTCAACAGCGCTCTCGTAATCAGTGTTTGATGTCAAATCATCTCTTCTTGCTTTCTTGTTGTTCCTACTTTTACATTTGCAAACAAATATAAAAAAAACGTCAATGGACATGAAGAATCATAATTGAGGTGATATATACGATTAATAAGAACATTGAATTTATACCTGTATGGAATCTCTTGATCTATTCCCTTCATGAGTGCAGGTCCTGTAACAGCGCAACTGTGGGTCTTGGTATGCGTATAGTATCCTGACAAGTGTATTGAGTTTTTTCCCTTAACAGAGAAGGTTGCACTTGTATGCTCCTGAAACTTAAGTTCCAGACTACACGTGGCTTTGATATTGGGATGCAGAACGCATAGTGTCTCCGGCTTCTCATGGCCAACTGTGACTTCGAGGAAGCACCAATCCAAACTCTTTGGGTTGCCAAGTGTAGCCTGCATTCACGAAATAAATCATCAAAATTAAAGTTACTCATCATTATATGTATGTACTTCAGCTCTGAAGAATCGTTTAAAAAGGGTCGGTTTTGTTGTTCTCGGATATAGCATAAGCATGCCACTTACTTTACGTTGATGCGTGCCTCATGACACATAACTACTATCACTGCCCATACTTTGCTCTCCTTTTTTATAACAATGCTTAGTTGTCTATAGCAAGCTCACCCTCCGAGTCTGAATACAAGTCGTTTGGTGTATGGATATTCAGGGTGAGACTTTGAGATTTATTTTTCTACTATGCATTAGGGGCGAGACCCAACCTATGAAAAGCTTGATCGTTTTCTCGCAAGTGTAGAGTGGGAACAAAAGTTTTCGCTGGTCACGGTTCATGCAATGACTCACACAGGGTCAGACCATACGCGGCTGATCATCGACTCTGACAAGCAGGCTCACCAGGCAAATAAAAGCCATCTTTCTTTTAAACTATCTTGGATGCGCCAAGACGGGTTCAACGATATGGTTCGTAAAGAATGGATTTCAATTAGCTTGGGAAATTCATCCATAGAAAGGTGGCAAAATAAGGTTCGCCATCTTCGTCAATTTCTGACGTTGGGCTCAGAATTTGAGTGGAGAATATAAAAAATTAAAAGAAAAGCTAACTCTTCTTATCGATGAGCTTGATATTAGAGATGAGACCGCTCCTCTAACTGTAGCCGAACGCGCTGCCAAAAAGGAGGCAGATGAGTATCTTGCAAGACTTAGACGCGACGAGGAGTCAAAGTGGGCTCGCGCCAAAGTTAAGCATGTTAGAGAAGGAGCGGCAAACACGAAATATTTCCATTTGATTGCAAATGGTAAGCATACGAAGAAAACGATTTTTCAATTAGAGAAGGATGAGGGTACTATTGTAGGAGAATCCAATCGTAAGGTATTTATCACGGAGTTCTATAGAAACTATTTGGGGCAGCGGCACTGAACTATTTTTCGTTAGTTGAGGAACGTAATGAGGATATGCCTCGGGTGTCCGAAGCTGAGAATGAGCTTTTAACTTCCAACTTTAAGGAGAAGAAAATTTTGTAAGCTATTTCCTAAATGGAGCATAATAAGGCGCCAGGGCCACGGGTTTCCGGAGGAATTTTATAAACAATTTTGGGAATTAATTAAAGGTGACTTCATGGCGTTATGTGCACATCTGCAAACATGTGACTTACCACTTTACAAACTAAACTTCAGAGTAATTACTCTACTTCCTAAAAAGGAGGATGCAAGCCGCATTGAGTAATATAGGCCAATTTGTCTTTTAAATGTTAGTTTCAAGGTTGTCACTAAAGTTGGCAACAATAGTGTGATGGCAATTTCTCATAAAATAGTTAGACCGACGCAGTGAGCTTTTATGCCCGGTAGAAACATTGGGCATTGTTGTGTTCCATGAGACTATCCATGAACTCAAGCGGAGGAATATGGATGGTGTTCTGTTTAACATTGATTTTAGGAAGGCATATGACAAGGTGAAGTGGTCAGTCATTCAGCAAGCCCTAAGCATGAAAGTTTCTCACCAAAGTGTTGTCAGTGCATTGTTGTACTTGTGCGTGCGGGGCGGGGGAGAGCGGGGGTGTCGGCATCAAAGTCAATGTCGGACATTACTTTCAAACGCTGAAAGGGTTAAGACAAGGTGATCCTTTATCCCAATCTTGTTTAATCTCGTGGCAGATATGATGGCCATTTTGATTGCTAGGGCCAAGGAGGATGGACCAGTGGGCGGGTTGATACCTAATATTGTCAAGGGAGGGGGGTATCGATACGATTTTATTTCTTGAATACGACCAAGCGAAGGGAGAGAACATGAAACTATTATTATCCTTCTTCGAACAATTATCTGGGATTAAAATTATTTTTCATAAAAGTGAAATATATTGTTTTGATAAGGCCAAAGAGGTACAAGATGCATACAAACTTATTTTTGGATGAGAGTGGTTCTCGTACATTTAAATATCTTGGAATTCCTATTCATCATAGAAAGCTTTTAAACAAAGAGTGGAAACTTGGAGGGCCGCTTTGAAAAGAAGTTGTGAGCTTGGGTAGGTAAATTGCTATCATATGGATATGGCCTGGTGCTAATCAATTCGGTTCTGTCCAGCCTACCCATATTTTTATTATCATTCTTTGAGGTATCCAAAGGGGTGCAGAAAAGATTAGATTTCTATCGCTAAGTATAGGCTTACCAAAAGGAATATCGTATGTCATCCAAAGGATCAGGGGGCTTGGTATTGAGGTTTTAGAGACGAAAAATAGAAGTTTACTTACCAAATAGATTTTTAAACTATTGAAGGAAGATGGCGTATGGAATGAGCTTTTGATAAAAAAAAATTGAGTAATAAATCACTTTCGCAGGTGCAACCTAAGCCCACAGACTCACCCTTTTGAAGGGGATTCATGGGGGTTAAAAGGGAATTCTTAGCTAGAGGTTTCTTTGTAGTGGGTAATGGCTCACGCACTAGGTTCTCAGGAAGACATATAGCTTGGCGATAGTCCGCTTTGTAACCAATATTCTTCACTTTATAATATCTTGCGATGTAAAAAGGTTTAGTGGTAGAGGTTATGAATGGGGGATCGGTGAATATCGAGTTTAGGCGGGTCCTCTTAGGTGATAGGAGAGACACATGGCTTCATCTTCTGGAGCGTCTGATGTAGTTTACCTTGTCGGATGATGAGGATAATTTCAAATGAAAATTAACCACTTCGGGAGTTTTTTTTCTTCTGTTAAGTCCTTATATGTTGATTACATGAATGGGCATGTCAGGTTCTTGAGAAAATACATATGGAAGCTTAAGATACATCTAAAGATCAAGATCTTTTTATGGTTTGATAATAGAAAAGTAATTCTTACTAAAGACAACCTGGCCAAGAGACGATTGTCTTGGTGTAAAAAAAGTGTATGTTTTGTGATATAGATGAGTCTGTATCCTGCCAATTCGCTAAAAACATCTGAAGATTAGTCCACTTCACATTTAATAGCTCACCTCCAGCTAATATTGCAAACATGTATGGGAACTGGCTAAATGGATTAGAGAATTAAAACCAATGTTCAAGATACCGTCTCAGCCGGTCTCAAATTAGAGATTAATCACTTATCGGCCAATTAATCAATTTTATCGGTCGTCTATTTATCGGCTAGTTCTTTTGTAAATCCTAAGTTTTGGCACTAAAGATTCTAAAATACACTGTGAAAAAATAATATTCGAGTACTGTACAGTAGTGCTATGTTGATTCCTTGCCTTTGAGTAAGCATATATGGTAAATTTCAATCCAATTTTTTTTTAAAGATTATCAACTGATATATCTGGCTGTCCTACCCAATTATAAGTGGCAAAATTCAAGTTAAATCGACTGAAAAATCGGTCGTCAGACCTAAAATCAGCTTGAGAGATAAATTGGACCGATATATTGTAATCTTATCGGTCACCTCACAATTGACGATAAATCGGAACATTAATCAGCGTATCGACCAATTTTTTGAACAGTGATAAAAGCTAAACCAAACTACACCACGGATACGCATAGGCTTTCTGTGTTTTATGGGAAATTTGGAATTACCGTAATGATATTGTCTTTAACAAAGCCCTCACTTTTTGCAGGTTGTCATATGTGGTCTCGTCTCCTACCTGCTGTGCGGGATCAACATAATCTTATGGATTCCGGATGTACTCGAATGATAACAGTTGTTCAGGCTATCTTCAACGAGTGTGGTTGGCGTCATTTTAGAATAATAGATGGATAGATCCTCTCTGTTTACCTGGCTGGTTTTGATGTTCACTCTCAATGATCGATGGGTTGTAATAAGATGTGCGTACCTTTACTTTACTTGCTACTTCGTTAAATTATATAAAATAACACCATGTACATCACTTGATGCAGAGATAGGGGCGTTGCTCCCGTTTCAGAAAAAGATATATGAAAATGTGTAGAGTCACATTAAAATAACTATGCATTGTGACAGTGTATATCATGAACATCACGCTGAGATACTTGTACATTGTGAGACCAACGTGCAGGTATGCTATCCGTTTCAAGTAAGAGTTCTTTACATATTTGAGATCTAAGATCAACGTGTAGGTATGCCAATGGGCTGCTGCGGCGGCAGCAGGCACAGCTAGCGGCCGGCTTGCGACCGTGGCAGGAGAGGGGGCAGCTTGCCGCATCAGCAACAACGGGGCCGGCTTGTGACTAATTCAACTAAGAGTCGATATACTATCTGAGATCTAAGCGCAAACATATACTGAACGGAGTATCTTACTAGCAGGAACCTGTGTTGATACGAAACCAGCAAGTAACCAAACAGATTTCAGGATTGGGATCGGTTAACGTCAAGATCCTGGGTTCCCAGACAGATGATTCCCTTGACAACGACCTTGAAACCCGTCTCGAATGGAATGTTGCCGGTAATGGCGTCAAGGAACATTTACCAGATAAATAAACATGTTTCCTACGCCTATGGCGCCTACTTGTCGCGGTTGAGACCACGTACCCGTGTTATTCGTAGACAGCCCTTGGACGGAGAAAAGGTGTGGATGTAATCCTCGTCGGACTTCACCTCCGCACCCCAAATCGCCATGGAAGATGACCGGCGGCGGCGATGAACTGATTCGGGTAATACCTCACGGCAATTAGAGTAAGCACAAAACTGGGGGGAGAAGAGATAAATCTGAACGGATGCATATATGGAGTATATAGGAGGCAGAGAGAAATTCGGGAGCAGCGAATCAATCACATGATCTATGTTGCCATGTATGTGTTCTGTAATTACCTCACGGCAATTAAGGTAAACACAAATTGAGGGAGAAAAGAGATCTTTTTATTTTTGACAATAGAGAGAGGAAATCTGATCGCGCGGGAAACTAACGCGAATAGAGACCATAGGATGCATATACTGCTTACCTCTTTGGGCTTGCACGTGGAAGCGGAAGAGAGCCGTGTTCGCGGCTCCACATGTCTGACCGACCCCAAGGTGGACGGAGGAGAGAGGAAATCCGGTCGACCGGATGGAATTTCTTGACAAAAGAGACCAATTGCGGTACAATGCCCAAAAAGACCACTTCCTAAAAATATTGTCAAAAAAGACCACCCGTCCGTGGCGGCAGACCTTCCCAGGAAACATGTGTGACCTGCCGTCAATTACGGAGGCGGCAGGGATGTGGCGAGTTGCCGCCTCGGACGGAGGCGGCATGTGCTGCTGCATGCTTTGCGCGAAAACAGTTTGCATGTGAATGCGCATGTAAATTGAGTTTTTTAATGGAGCGTGCAAATTGATTGCTTTTAAGTGCTACAGACAATGCTTTGCATGGAATTGGCATAACATGCCACCTGGGCTAGTGGCGGCAGCCTGCGGAAACCGTTTTGACCAAACGTGCCGCCTCCGCCTGCAGGTGGCAGGCCTTGCCGTCTCCCACCATGGCGGCAGGTGACACGTGTCGCCTGTCGCCACGGAGGGGTGGTCTTTTTTCACAATATTTTTAGGAGGTGGTCTGTTTTGACATTGCACCTTCGCAAGTGGTCTCTTTTGTCAAAAATTCGACAGGATTGGGCTGGAGGATGGAGGAATGGGGACTAGGTAGCACGGGCAGAGCTCAGAGGACAAGGGCCGGCTCAACTTCGGCTGCTTCAGTTCAGTTCAATTTCACAGGGGAAGGAGAAGGGAACTGTATTTCTGTTCTTTTTTTGATCTGAAGAAAAAAAAAACACAAACTGGGGGCCCGGGTGTAGGCAGCGTGAAACATTGCACTTATACCTTTTGGCATAAAAAATTCCTATTTTGACCCGATTCAAAAAATTCACAAAATGACCTCCCGTCTAAGGACCGACTAACGCCTGGTCAAAAGCGTTATAGACCATGGTGTTGCCAGCACGGGTCTGTCGTAGAGCTAGTCTATCAAGGAGCTTTGAAGAGGCTCGAACACTGGGAGCTAACCACGCTCACTACACACTTCGCGAAGCCTCGAGAGGTGAGCTTGGAATCGGCGACAACGGCGACAAGGGGAGTTTACCCAGGTTCAGACCACCTTGCGGTGTAAAATCCCACTCCTCCTTGTCTGATAGATTTCACTGCGCCTGATACAGTACAAGGTGCAAGTCTGTGCTCGGTTCAGACTAGGGTGGCTCTAGGGAAGATTTGTCGTCCCTGCTACGGGAGCCACAAGGCTCCTTATATAGAGGCGTTTTGGGCCTCTTTCCCGCTTATTCTTGGCGGGAAATGGCTACCACAAGATGCCAAAAGAGAAGATATGCCGGACTCTGTGACGCCTGCCGGTCTTGGTCGTCGAGGACTGCGCCACCGTCCATAGCAGCGCAGTGGGGGCGCCCAGTGACGTCTCCTCCGTCTTGTAGAGCCGGGCCGGTCTTCTTACACTAAAGAGGAAAACCTCGCGCGATGCTTTCCCTTGCGCAGCGGAGACCTGCTCTTTATACACGAGAACGTCAACTGCGGCCAAACTGACTTTATCGCTCTGCCGTGCTTTCGTCACCCTGCAGAGCCGCGGGCGTTACCCTCACATGGGTTGTCCCCTCACGAGGGAGATCTTCTTTAGAGAGGAGCGAAGGCCGGTGCGGGGCTCCTCTCCAGAGAAGACAGTTATGACTCACTGTCACCAGCGTCTCTCGAGAGGCGAGATCCTCGAGAGGGGCACTTGCTTTGTAGGGTGAATCGACGAGTACCCCTATTGCGCCCGTTGGGCTGGGCCACAACGGACGGAACGGGATACTCTGGTATCCACGGGTTCGACAGTAGCCCCCGGGTGACGAAGGGATGAGTCCTGGACCTATCGGGTGAGGCTACCCAGTCCAAGGCCCAAGACCTAAGCACAAGGAAAGATGCCACCAATATTTCTAGAAGGCCCAATCGAAGGCCCACCCGCAAAGCCTTGCGGGTCAAGAAGGAAATTTGTAACCGACCTAAACTAGGGTTTGTAACACCCCCCCTAGGTACAGTTTGAGACCTGGCCATCTATATAAGGCTAGGAGAACCACCGGGAGGGGAATCCAAGCGACCATACACCACCAAAGCCTTGAACTCGAGACCATACTCTCGATTCGAGCACCCCCACTGTAACCGATCTATTGATAATACAGATCGAAAGAGCAGGAGTAAGGGTTTTACCTCTACGAGGGCCCCGAACCTGGGTAAATCTTGCCCCCTGTTAGCCGACGATCGTCACCAGCGTCTACACGTTCTCCTAATCGAAACCCTATCGGTTCATCCGAGGGACTTATTGAGATGACTATTCGACAATTGGCGCCGTCTGTGGGAACGGCGGGCGCTGGATCTACGGCGTCTTCGGCCTCATCATCGCCAATCTTCAGCTGGAGCCCCGGAACCTCGACTCCAACAATACAATCTGATTCGGGTCGATCACCGTCGCGCCACACTCGCCGGAATCGCGTCCGACGTTCATCGGATTGGAGAAGAGTGTCAGCCTGACATTCGGGAGCCTCCACTTCCACGCCAACAAAGCAGGAATCATGCACTTCTCCGAGCAGGTTAATCTCGGCGAATCAGACTCCGAGTTCATCTCAAGCCCGACATCCTTCGACTCGCTACCCAACAACACTGATCGCGATCTAGCGCCCAACGGCGGATCTATCCGCCCCAGCACTCGCAACTTCCATACTATTTCAGCTGAAGAACCTTCTCGGGTCGGCGAAACTTGTCAACCTACTCCTAGGACTCGGGGGCCATATCTGGCTCAAGTCTGCATGGCAGGATCAACCGAACCACCCGAAGAAATGGAAGACAGCCTGAAAGAGAGAGCACATCAAAGTGTCGCGGGACGCCTGGCTCAAGGCGAAAAAGGTTGTGCATCCAGGCCAGCCGATTGAAGAAGGAGCCCCTCAAGAAGATCTAACTGCATACAACTATCATCTGGTGAAAGCGGTGAAAGCAGCGGAGCTGATCAAGGAGGTCCGCAAGAATCTGGACGAGCGGAAAAAATTGGCGGAAGCATCGAGTCTACGTCGTGCCGCACTCTCCAAAACTTACTCGGTAGGGAAGGATCCCCCGAAGAAGAAATACGTCTCGAAGACCGCAGCCCTGGATCGCGAATCTCTCAGCGGGGCCAGCAAGACATTCGAGACATCTCTCATGCACGTCGACGACGACGGCAACGTACACCCGACAACTCCCACTGCCGCGGTCCTGACCGCAGCCACGTACTTGCAGGCGAACCAGCCAGGAGAGAATGACCCCCGCGCGGAGCAATATCGACAAGTCCAGAAGGGGCTAGGCATGGCAGCCGCGAGACTCGCGGCCCAAGGCCGCTAGAACGCAACCGCGCAGGAAACTGAGAAGACCCCTCAGAACGCAACCGCGCAGGAAACTGAGAAGACCCCTCAGAAAGACAAGGAAACACCCCGCAGACGCGGGAGCGCATCACCTAGAAGGGAGAAATCACCTCGTCGAGCTCGAGGAAAGGAAGCCCGGCGTCGCGGTGACAGCCCGAGTAGCAGCGACGACAGCCCGACGGATAATGATCGCAGTCCACGGCATCACAGCGGCCGCTCACGACACCGCAGTAAGGAACCGCGGAAGGAGAACGATCGCGACCAGCATAGATACAACGCGCGATCTGACATCGCGCAGAACAAAATCAACAAGGCCCGAGCGATCAGGAACCGTGCGCGGTCCCCATCCACATCCACCGACGAAGAGGCCTGCGGTGCGTTGTGCTTTACTCGCGACATCCGCGAGGCACCGATGCCCAAGACATTTAAGCTTACTACGGAGGTGCCAAAGTACGACGGCTCGCTGGAGCTCAAATCCTGGCTGTCAGATTACCTCACGGCAGTAAAATGCCAACGTGGGCACAAGATAACGGCTATGCAGTACCTCAAACTACATCTTGTGGGCGCTGCACGCAGCTAGCTCGAAGGAAGACCGAGGGCGTGCTACGGGTCGTGGGACGATCTAACTTACAAAAGACCCACGTCCATCGAAGAGCGCGCTTGTAAGCAGAAAAGTGGCGAGTCTACTCGCGAGTACATTCAGCGGTGGACCATGCTCAAAAACACAGCGGGAAATATATCGGAGGAAGTTGCATTCGAAGCTTTCACCAAAGGAGCTCGACGAACCGCTTGAAAGTGCATGGTGCCCCATATGTGGTTTTGGTAATTAATGACAATCCTTATGGACTAATGTTTGCATTGAGTTATCCTTGTAGATCTTGTCCATAGGAAATAATGGAGTTCATGTGTTGAACTCTATTAGCTTCCTTGATGGCCATTGTTATATTCAAGAATTTATATGAAGAATGGTCATGGTTTGAGTTGAGCTTATTGCTAGCGTGTCTTGAAGAAAAGTATTAGGTTATCCTTCATGGTTATCTTCAAGACATCATCATTTGAAGTGAGAAGAAAAGATACAAGGTTTATCAAGCTAGTGATCAACACACAAAGCTACACGATGTACCAAGTGGGATTGTGTATCTCATGGTATGGTAAGCAATTGTGAATATAGCTTTGTGATCTAACCCATATATGTGTGTGTGGCATCTCTATGTGTGGTTAGGTATATTTCCATGGGCATGAACAAAGAGTAAGATTTCATATTGCCCATGGTCTATGTCATTGTCAAGCGGTGTTCGTCACCTAGCTTGACGTGGAAGCTCAAGTGAAGCATCTAGAAGAAATCCTATGCTTGATGCTTGCCACCCTTTTGGAGTTTGTGGCCTCGTGAAGATTTTCCATTAAGGGTCTCTCCCATAATGGTGTATGGGGGGCATCCTCTCCCATAGTGGTGTATGGGGGAGCAACTTGCAAGTCTTCATCAAGCGGAGCATGTGCTAGCAAGCACGATCAAGAAAGAAGATCCAACTTGAGAGAGTCAAGATCGTCATCATCTAGCTCAATTGGATTGCACAAGAAAAAGGTATGACTTAGATATGGTTTCTATTTTACCGGTCTCATCATGCTAGTTGGGAGACCGGATTATCTCTACTATATAGTTTTGCTAGACGACCCGTACGTTGTACGTGGTACGTCGTGGCAATTTTACTTTTCTCCCCATACGTTCTGCTAAATTATCCTACAGTCCCCAAAAATCGTATCCCCTCGACGCTATCCACCAGATCGCCTCCTATTTTTCTCTGTCTCATCCCGTGCTTGCTCCAATGGGGAGCTGATGCCGGGGAGGAGGGCGCGCTCCTGGCGGCGACTGAGCCGAGCGGGCAGCATGGAGGAGGGAAATAGTGGTGGGATTGGTGACGCGGCCATGGCTAATCGTGCTGGTGCGGGGCGGCAGCGGCTGGTGGTCTAGCGGGGCGAGGAAGCCAGTGGCCGTGGCGGTGCCGGCCGGACTAGGCCGTGGGACGGCGGCGCCCCAGTTCCAGTCGAGGATGCACTCCTCTTACTCTCACATTGGGCGAGCCCCGGCACCGACGCAGGTGATGGCGGCCGGGAGTAGGCCAGACTCTCCGATCAATTCGCGATCTGGCGTGCTGGTCGAGCTCGACCAGGTCGCACACCTTTGCATTGTGGAGCTCGATGGAGGAGAGGGGAGCTACATGGACTCGCGTGAAGCTGGGAAGAGAAGACGGGGAAGGGAGGACCTCCTCTGCTGCGTGTGAGAGCTCCACCTCAATGTCGCCCAGAGTCCGTCCACCGGCCCGTGCAGATTGGCCACCCATGCTCACATACTTCAACGTCTACCATGTGGCATCCCTGCCAGTCCCGCCGACTACCAGCCGCTGTGAACCTCGATGGCCAGCGGCGGCAGCACAACCAGCAACAGCCGGCGTTGTACGCTGCTGTGCGGAAGGAACGACACCATCGGCGACATAAAAAAGCCCTGATCAACACGAGGTGGAGCCGCCTGAGCTCCTTGCCTGACGGGATCCTACTCCCTGTTCTGTAGTCTGGGTGATTGGATCAGGTCGGGTATATCCACCCTTCCATTTGCTCCTCTTTGGGAGTAAATAAATTTAGGTAGGTGTTGTCGTCCTGGCTGCAAGCTGAGATGTAACTACCCAGTAACAAACTAGCAATATGTTGAAATTTGCGGGAGCAACTGCTTTGTGAAATTTATGAAAAAAGGTATGTTCTATATATGAAGTATGTAGATATATTTTAATTCAGTTCATAGATGAACTTACAACTCTGAAGGTTGAACAACATCAGTCTGTCCTACTTACTTGAATATCGGGCCCTCAGTCTAACATGCCTTTTCATGTATCATGTAGCACTCTTTTTTCCACTACAGATGCAGTCATGAGAAAGGCACATCCTTGCCTATCTTAAAAGTAATGTATGCTTGTTTTTTTAGTTATCTTAGTAAGGGTAAAAACTGATTGTTATATTTTGTTTATCATGAACTATGATCTGGTTAAAATAACCAGTTACTCAAGGAAGGTAATCAGTTCTGAAACATGTGCTTTCTATAGCTACAAATTCTCGAAGGTTTATCTCCTTGCTCTTCCCGCAGAATAAGTCACCATACATATGATAGTACGCGTAGAGGGCATGTTTTGTGATAGATCAAAGAACCACTTCTTGTTGTTGTTATAGTTTTTAACCCCATGTTTAGTAAGCTAATTTACATTTGTTTTCAGCCGCTAGAGAAATCTTCTGAGAAAAAAAAGGAAGTTGTGGCAAATTTTTTAAGGATACTACGGAAGGATTTAATGGTGGTTCAGAATGGAACTGAAGCAGTGTTGGTTCCGTTGCTCAACTTAAGCATGCAACAGGTGAGTTCTTTTATGTCCCAGATGGATCACAATGTGACTAGAGAAAAGCCATGTTATCTTTTGATGAGAGCACCCGTGCCACTTTCAGTTCTTTGAGTAGAGCGTTGCGTTCGTATTTGCATGATAGAAGGGTTTTACATGATTCATTAAATTTTCTTATTGATTATTGATATGGTCATTTCCATTTGATTTCTGAAACAAATGGTTATTGACCGGCATGTCTGATTGCCATGCTTTAGCCCTGCGGTATGTGTAATCAGATTAAATGTACAAAATATTTTTGTTGGTGGGGTACAACGCCCATCACGGTTACTGTCGATGAAAGTGGGATGCCAATGATGGTTATTGCAATCTCTTTCAAGTCATGGGATATGGAACAACTGTGGATGATTAGTTTAGAGTTGTAGAAAAACATCGGCTGGCAAAGGCGGTGTTGTCGGAGACGGATGACTATAAAGCACAATGGTTAAAGAGATGAAGCCAAGGGCTGATAGAAAATTAGAGGATGACTGATGTGTCCTTGTCATGGCTTTGCAGTTCTCTGTCATACCGATACAGAGAGGACAAGAGAGGAGAAGAAAGAGAGCACAAATGCAACGTGAAATATGAACACGTCAAATAGGACGATGGTGTTGTTAAAATGTTGAGTAATTGTGTTCGTTTCGCACATTCTCCACACATGTTTCTTCAAATTCATTATGTTTACACTATGTCGATGGAGAAAGAGTTGTGAACCCGTGGCAACGCACGGGATAGATAACCGTACTATCAAGAGGGGCTCTTGAATGCATATCTTGATCGTATCTATCGTAGAGAGATCAAACCTTTGCATACTTGGCATCATCCTTCTTGGTTCTTATTTGGGTTTTCTCCATGTAAGGTTTTAGAGCTTGTCATTTTCTTCATGTCAAGCTCAAGTTCATCAAAAATGGATTTTGTATGAAAAACTTATCGCATTTTTGTTGTTGGAGGTTTCTACCGGTTGTACTTTATTGATAGGCCAAATCTTTCATCATTTGGTTTTATATTCCCATTTTATACTATGATTTTTATATGCGTATTCTTGTAGTGCTCGTCGTTGTGATTTCAACGAGCCCAAGAACATCGAAAACGGAGTCCGGATGCAAAAGTTACGACTGTTTTCATATAGGGTGTTCTGCAGTTTTTTCCACCAGCGGAGGCTCCGGTGGTGGCTCCGCCGGAAACCCCTTCGGGTTGATGTTGGCGGAGCCTCCGGTGAAACCACCGGAGCCTCCGGTAGTTGGGGCATTTTTTCATCCATTTTGGTGTCTTAACTCATCCGGGGGGCGAAGGTTCCGGTGGTTTCACCGGAGGTTCCGCCCCTGCGCGATTTTTCCTCCAACGGTTGGATATTTGGGTGACCTATTTAAGGGGCCTTCTTCCCCAATGGTTCCCTAACCTTTTGAGCAAGTTTGACCTCCATTGTTGACCTCCAAAAGCTTGCTATCTCTCAATCCCTCCAATGATTCTTGCTTCCACTTGAGGGAAAAGAGAGAGGAGATCTAGATCTACCACTTCACCAATCAATCCCTCCTCTTTGTGAGGGGAATCTATTGGATCTAGATCTAGGGATTCATTTTTGTTTTCCTTGTTCTTCCTCCTTCCTCTCTCTATAGCATTAGTTGCTTTGGTGGGATTTGAGAGAGAAGTTCTTGACCACTTTGTGTGTTCTTGCCATTGCATTAGGTGCATCGGTTTGAGTTCCCCACGAGATTCGTGAAAGAGAAGTTCGTGAGCTTGTTACTCTTGGGTGCTTGGTCACCGGAGAGATTGTTCCTCTTGGGTGTATTGAGCACCCTAGACAGTTAGTGCTTGGGGCTTCCACCTTGTTGCAAGAAGCTTCATTGAGAGCCTCCAATTGAGTTGTGGAGATAGCCTCAACCTCGTGTAAGGTTTGGTTAACGCCTTCAAGTCGACCTCATAGTGGAAACGAGCATCTTCCTCACCGGAGAAGCTCAAGGAGAATAAGGTGTGCACATCCGTGCTATCGAGGAGCGCCTAGGTGGGGAAGGAACTTCGGTAATCACACCGGTGTCTCCTTGTGCTTCGGTTATCTCTATACTCTAGCTCGTTGCTTATGCATTTACCTTTGTGATAGCCATCGTGCTTGAAGACATCTATCTTGCTATCTCATAGTTGTATATCATGCCTAGCATAAGTTGTTGGTGCACATAGGTAAACCTAGCTTGCATAGGTTTTGTGCTTGATGAATTAAATGCTAGTTTTATTCCGCATTTACTCAAGCCTAAACCGTAATTATTTTAAAGCGCCTATTCACCCCCCCTCTAGGCGGCATTCTTATACTTTCAATTGGTATCAGAGCTAGGGCTCTCATTGTTAGGCTTCACCGCCTTGAGAGTAATGATGTCGCCTAGTGAATTAGTGCACGATCCCACATTTCATTTCGATGGCACAAACTATGATCTTTGGAAATTTCGCATGCTCACTTATTTCCGGGTCATGGACCCACACATGGAGAAAATTGTAGAGATGGGTTTTTCTCCTCCAAAGGATCCTCAAAATCCAAATTTAGAGGAAGATAAAAACTTATCTCTCGATGCTCTTGCTATTAATGTGTTTTTCCTTTTTGTGAGCCTTGTAGTTATTAAGCCACTTTTTCCTATTCGGAATGCTCATGAGTTATGGACAAAGCTTCAAGATAAATATGGAGTGTCCAATATTATTGAGGATGATTGATCTCCCTCCATCTCCGGTCGTGATGAGCTCTCAACTTCTTCTACTTCACCAACATGTGGTAAGCCACAAAATAATAAGATGGTGAGTAGTGATAGGCTTTGCAATAATGATAGTGAGATTATTATTGATGATCCTTCATCTCTATCTTATTGCAATGTATCATCTTTGGACTTAAACACAACTAGCACAAAAAAAGTTTTACATGCTTGTGTTGATAGTCTTTGCATATCATGTCGTCATTGCTTGACTAAATCTCATGATGATATGCTTGCTTTATATTGTTCCCGTGATAAAAATGATTGTGTTTCCTCTAGTATTTGTATGGCTAACAATTTAAAGGAAACTCAACTCTCTATGGAACAAGATGTGAACTTGAGTGGTGCCTCAAGTAATGATTCATCATCATCTACCACATTTTGCCTTATGGCCAAGGATTCAAAGGTATCTTCCACTTTGAACCCCAATATATATTATGATGATAGTAGTGATGATGATGTTGGTAAGGAAGATGATGATGAGTCTAATAAATTAGGCTTATGGTTCGCAAGCCTTGTTGGTGAGACCAAAGAAAATGTGAATGCTCTCCTAGAACCACTTGATGAGGCTAACTCTCTTGTAGATGAAAAGGAGGATATCATCGTGACTTTGGAAAGTCATAGTGGTAGTCATTCTATCAAGGACAAAGAGCTTGAAATGGCTTTTGAGAAAAAGCGGCCCCTTAGATCTTCTCTTGAAGAGAAACTATATAGTCTAGAAGAAACATATGCTATTAGCGTTTCTAAGCTTAGAAGGGATAATGAATTATATCTTTCTCTTGCTAATGACCTCAAAGCTATAAATGTTGATGCTTGTGCTACTAACTCTATTTCTTGTGAAGCATCCACATTAAAGGAGAATGTTGAGCTACGGGCTAAACTTGGGTTTCTAACTAGTAATTATGGGAACTTGGAAGAAACTCATGAAAAGCTCTCAAGCTCTCATAATTATCTTCTAGTCTCCCATGAGAGTCTAAAATTAGCTCATAAGGCTATGTTAACTAAGGTAACATCTTGTGAGCCTCATGTGGACAAAGGCACAATATCTACTCTAAATGCCACATTGCCTTGTGCTAGTCCTAGTAATTCATCCTCTCATAATGTTCCCACATCTTATGATGAATTGCTTTCCTTACCTTGTTGCTCTAATAATGATGCATCTACTTCCTCTAGCTCTTGTGTTGATACTAACCATGTAGAGGAAATCAAAGAGCTCAAGGCCCAAGTCACTTCATTGGAGAAAGACTTGGATAAATGTCATAAAGGGAAGTCCACACTTGATAATATGTTGAGTGTCCAAAAATCCCCCAATGAAAAGAGAGGACTTGGATTCATTTCCAATCACAAGAACAAGTCCAAGCTCGACAAGAAGAAGGGCCATGAACAAGTCAAGAATTTGGCGAATATTGTTTGCTTCAAGTGCAAGGTTGAAGGGCATCATGTTAGATCATGCCCTTTGAAGAAGAAGAAACTTAGCGAGAAGCAACAAGGTAAGCGGCCACAAGTTCAACCTCAATCTCAACTTCAAGTTGAAGAAAGGCCTCTTCCTATGAAGACTCAAGCTAATGCTTCTCAAGTTGAGAAATCAACTAATAAGAATGGAATGAGTCGTTGTTGCTACTTATGTCGTGAAAAGGGCCATCTTGCTTCTTCATGCACTAATGGTACATTATCCAACCCTATCATAATTGATGATGTGTATTCCATTCGGAAGGATGATGTGGGCAATGTGTTTGCCAAATATGTTGGTACTCAAAGTGGTGTCAAGAAAAGAACCATTTGGGTTGCCAAGCCTATTGTGACTAACCTCTTAGGACCCAACTTGGTTGGGGACCAACAAGCTCAAACTTGATCAATAGGTGTTATCGGAGGGCATTGGAGACTTGTCTATATCATGAAGAATTAAGGGATCTTCATCACGTATATTTTCCTTAAGCCAAGTCATTTGGATTATCACGTCTCTATCTCATATTCCATGCTCCTTCTTGCAGTAACTTGTATTTATTACATTATATATATACATTGAAAGTTGCTTGCCCCTTTGCATGTATTGGTTTTGTACCTTGCTTGTATTTTGTATATTTTGTGCTTACTACTTACTTATCCTTGAGTAATCTAGTATGGGTTTGTCGGTTCGCACAAAATGTATGTATGAGTTTGCTTTGAGCCTAATTGCATCTTGTGTGTATCTAATTTGGCTCTTTTGAGTGATTAATGGACTATCCCATTTTGGGAGAGTAATATGCCTTTGGCACTTCACAATCCCAAAATGTGTGTACATGAGGAATACCACATAGTGTTGATATTTCAATATTATCTAGTCTCTATGTGGTATCTCATACTCATGAGAAATTCAAATTCTAATGTCTATTAATTATCTCAAGTTAGCCGTTGTTTGCCTCTTGCTAAGAAGATTTGGATTATCACATTATGGGGGAGTAATATGTTTGTGCGTATTACAAGCCTAAAAAATGTGAACATTTAAGGTTTTGCCACATAGAATGGATATTGTTAATTATCTTGTTCCTATGTGGCATGTGTGCTCAAACAAGTTTCAATTTGATTAAATGATTTTATTTGCTCATCTTTTGGTATCTTATTTGTGAGAGAATTTCTTGGTGCGGTTTTCCACAAATTAGCACTATAATTTACCTTCTCGGGAACCGGTTGCTTTTTGATATATTAATCATTTCTTTGCATGATCATTCGACTATTGAAGCCACCAAGAATCTCTATTTAAGTATGGTGTTTTCATTACTATCTTTTACCACATGCTTATGTTTTGTGAATATGATTGTGAACAAATATACAACCGAGAAATATCTCCATACATATCTTGTCTTTGACAAGTTATAATAATTTGTGGTAAGTTTATTGATCATATTTACTTTGTCCATTGCTCTAAAATTGCCTTGTTTCTTGCCAAGGATTTGTTTTGTTCAAACTCCTTCGTGTCTTCCTTGCTCTACTCAAAAAAAAATTTATGCTTTATTGAGTTAGGAAAAGCAATGATCCCATTCATGTGCACTCTCATTCAAAGTCATACTTCTTTGTGTTGCATTTCTTGGTGAAGCTATCCTACATTGAGTAGAACACAATTCTTTAATTGGTATTGCATATTATTGCTTTTCTTGAGCTTGAATAGTGTTTGAACAATATATATGGAGAGTAATTATTCCATTGTGTGCATCTTGTATTCAAATGCAATATCATAATTAATGCACTATTATTGGAAGAACTATCCTATATGTGTTTGAACACTTGTTTTCGTGAGATTGGTATTTTATCCCAATGACTTGTCTCTTTGGAAGACGAACATTTTTTTGTCTTGGTACTTTGTGTGCCATCATGAAAAGTGTAGAGGGTTTGTTTATTCTTTGATGTTTTTTTTGTTATCTTCTCTATTTTATTTCCTAAATCATGTGTTGATTTGGGGTTTTGATATAATTTGGACACTTTGTTTGATTTTATCTCTTGTGAGTGCCTTCTTTGTTTTAATTGGTATTTTGTCCAATTTGTATCTTGTTTGGTTCTTTAAAGTTTTGTGCATGTATATTTACTATGTATATCTTTTGACATGCTTACTTTCGTTTATCCAATATATAGGATAAACTCCATCAAATCCTAAATGGCTAAGATGTGCATAAAATTAAAATTCATATTAATATGCACATATTTATGTGGAGTTTTTCCTTTGTATTGTAGTTGTTCTAACTACTTTGGACCCAATAAGTTTGGGAACCATTTTGTACTTGATTTTTGTTTTTAGGTACAATGGAGATACATTGGTTGCTTGCTCCATTCATAAGGAAGGTGTTCTCACCATCATATCATAGGAGTCAAGCTACGATGATTATCAAACTCGCATCCTCTTCATCACCAATGCCGTCTTAGTAACAAGTATCTATTCCATGCATACATTTCTATCTTGCAACCTTGTGTAGGTTGCATCTTGGCATGGATTCCATTTGTTGCATTTCATTTGGCTCTTGCAAATGTCTTATCAAAAACATCTTTATTGCAACTATGAGTAAGCCGGGATGATTACATACTAAGGGGATATTTATAATCATTTTCATGATTCACCAATCCCAAGTATATTAATCTAGTAACTTCGACTTGAAGTCTCTCACATGCAATATTGATGAATTCTCAAAAAACCATTTGAATCTTTTGTGATATGCGTTACCTTTCTCGAAGCATTCCAACTATCACTTTTCCCTTGTGATATTTGTGATGCTTTGATGAGTTTATTGTTTGTCCATCTATATCCCCTTAAGATTAAACTAAGCCTAGTGCTTTGCTTTCAAGCAAAAATCTTATTGGTATATTTATGAACCTATCTTGGATATCATGTTCTTCACCCTTGTACCTATTTTTGTGTGTGCATATTTCTTTGTGGATATATATCTTTGTGATTGGTGTCCACTTAGAAACTTATACACACGAGAATAGTTACATCTCTAATTGATATTCTATTTCTTTAGTGACCATGTTTTATTGATTTATATTACTTGGTGGTTCCTAAAAGGCACAAGCTTTGCTTTTCTTTTGGTGTTCCTTTTGCATCTTATAAAGATTGTGGACCTATGTGTTTTATCATTTTTTTTTGGTTTGTGTGTATGGGAAAGACATGATATGCACTATGTGCCTCATATATTTAAAGACTATGATGAAGCTTTGCTCATCCTATTAGTCTCCTACAAATGTCTTTCCTTGTCACACTCATCTCTTTCGGTTGAGTAAATCTCTACTTGTAGCTTCTTGATCTTAATTGCTCAACTCTTGTTTGTTTGCAAGTTGCTTTTCTTCATTTCCAATCTATTCTCTTGCTCTTGGTTGTGTTCAAAATTATCTAGAAGAGAGTGATGATTCCATGTTGTGCACATTATATAGTAATTCAAATCTAACATTGTGCATGTACCTTGGGGAGTTCCCTCTTGATTTTCTAGAACACTTGGTTGATCTTATCATAATATTGATTTTGGTCAATCGGTTTTTCGGATCCTTTGGTTGGTTCCTTCTTTATGAAAGTATCCTTCAATTTGACTTTGCTTATAAATCTTTGGATCCTCAATATAGTTTGATCTCCCTCCATCTATTCCTAGTTGGATATATGCTCTTGATTTCACTCATATCATGAGGAATGCATACACTATGGGGGAGCTCTTATTATATTGGCCTTCTAATCTTTTTTCCCATTTCGGCAATGGATGCCAATGGGGAGAAGTTTAGAGGGTTTAGGGGAATTTGGTTCTATGCTTTAGTTTCGTTCTTAAGAATTTGCCTTCCATGATATTGCATACTTGCTCTTTGTTTTGCATGGTTGCTTAATTCATCATATAAACCCTCGTAAAAAGGGATTGTCATCAATTACCAAAATGGCGGAGATTGAAAGTGCATGGTGCCCCATATGTGGTTTTGGTAATTAATGACAATCCTTATGGACTAATGTTTGCATTGAGTTATCCTTGTATATCTTGTCCATAGGAAATAATGGAGTTCATGTGTTGAACTCTATTAGCTTCCTTGATGGCCATTGTTATATTCAAGAATTTATATGAAGAATGGTCATGGTTTGAGTTGAGCTTATTGCTAGCGTGTCTTGAAGAAAAGTATTAGGTTATCCTTCAGGTTTATCTTCAAGACATCATCATTTGAAGTGAGAAGAAAATATACAAGGTTTATCAAGCTAGTGATCATGACACAAAGCTACACGATGTACCAAGTGGGATTGTGTATCTCATGGTATGGTAAGCAATTGTCAATATAGCTTTGTGATCTAACCCATATATGTGTGTGTGGAATCTCTATGTGTGGTTAGGTATCTTTCCATGGGCATGAACAAATAGGAAGATTTCATATTGCCCATGGTCTATGTCATTGTCAAGTGGTGTTCGTCACCTAGCTTGACGTGGAAGCTCAAGTGAAGCATCTAGAAGAAATCCTATGCTTGATGCTTGCCACCCTTTTGGAGTTTGTGGCCTCGTGAAGATTTTCCATTAAGGGTCTCTCCCATAATGGTGTATAGGGGGGCATCCTCTCCCATAGTGGTGTATGGGGGAGCAACTTGCAAGTCTTCATCAAGCGGGGCATGTGCTAGCAAGCACGATCAAGAAAGAAGATCCAACTTGAGAGAGTCAAGATCGTCATCATCTAGCTCAATTGGATTGCACAAGGAAAAGGTATGACTTAGATAGGGTTTCTATTTTACCGGTCTCATTATGCTAGTTGCGAGACCGGATTATAGGATAGATAACCGTACTATCAAGAGGGGCTCTTGAATGCATATCTTGATCGTATCTATCGTAGAGAGCTCAAACCTTTGCATACTTGGCATCATCCTTCTTGGTTCTTATTTGGGTTTTCTCCATGTAAGGTTTTAGAGCTTGTCATGTTCTTCATGTCAATCTCAAGTTCATCAAAAATGGATTTCGTATGAAAAACTTATCGCATTTTTGTTGTTGGAGGTTTCTACCGGTTGTCCTTTATTGATAGGCCAAACCTTTCATCATTTGGTTTTATATTCCCATTTTGGACTATGATGTTTCTCTGCATATTCTTGTAGTGCTCATCGTTGCGATTTTAACGAGCCCAAGAACATAAAAAACGGAGTCCGGATGCAAAAGTTACGACCGTTTTCATATAGGGTGTTCTGTAGTTTTTTCCACCAGCGGAGGCTCCGGTGGTGGCTCCTCCGGAAACCCCTTCGGGTTGATGTTGGCGGAGCCTCCGGTGAAACCACCGGAGCCTCCGGTGGTTGGGGCATTTTTTCAGCCATTTTGGTGTCCTAACTCATCCGGGGGGCGGAGGTTCCGGTGGTTTCACCGGAGGTTCCGCCCCTGCGCGATTTTTCCTCCAACGGTTGGATATTTGGGTGACCTATTTAAGGGGCCTTCTTCCCCAATGGTTCCCTAACCTTTTGAGCAAGTTTGACCTCCATTGTTGACCTCCAAAAGCGTGCTATCTCTCAATCCCTCCAATGATTCTTGCTTCCACTTGAGGGAAAAGAGAGAGGAGATCTAGATCTACCACTTCACCAATCAATCCCTCCTCTTTGTGAGGGGAATCTATTGGATCTAGATCTAGGGATTCATTTGTTGTTTTCCTTGTTCTTCCTCCTTCCTCTCTCTATAGCATTAGTTTCTTTGGTGGGATTTTAGAGAGAAGTTCTTGACCACTTTGTGTGTTCTTGCCATTGCATTAGGTGCATCGGTTTGAGTTCCCCACGAGATTTGTGAAAGAGAAGTTCATGAGCTTGTTACTCTTGGGTGCTTGGTCACCGGAGAGATTGTTCCTCTTGGGTGTATTGAGCACCCTAGACGGTTAGTGCTTGGGGCTTCCACCTTCTTGCAAGAAGCTTTGTTGAGAGCCTCCAATTGAGTTGTGGAGATAGCCTCAACCTCGTGTAAGGTTTGGTTAACGCCTTCAAGTCGACCTCATAGTGGAAACGAGCATCTTCCTCACCGGAGAAGCTCAAGGAGAATAAGGTGTGCACATCCGTGCTATTGAGGAGCGCCTAGGTGGCTCCCCACCTCTCCAACAAAGACGTACTTCCCTTGGAAGGAACTTCGGTAATCACACCGGTGTCTCCTTATGCTTCGGTTATCTCTATACTCTAGCTCGTTACTTATGCATTTACCTTTGTGATAGCCATCGTGCTTGAAGCCATCTATCTTGCTATCTCATAGTTGTATATCATGCCTAGCATAAGTTGTTGGTGCACATAGGTAAACCTAGCTTGCATAGGTTTTGTGCTTGATGAATTAAACGCTAGTTTTATTCCGCATTTACTCAAGCCTAAACCGTAATTATTTTAAAGCGCATATTCACCCCCCTCTAGGCGGCATCCTTATACTTTTACCGCTTTCACAGAAGAGCTGGGACGAGCCGCACCCAAAACCATCGGGGAGCTGATGGCCATAGCCGACAGATGGGCCAACGGTGAAGACTCGGTGCGCAATGAGAAGGCATCTTCGCCAGCACTTGAGGACGACCGCGATGGTCGAAAGACAAGCAGAAAGCATTACGATCACGACGATCGAGAAGAACTGGTTGCAGCAGAGTTTACAAGAAATCGTGACAACGTACCTCATGGAAATCGCGAGTGGAAGCCAAAGCCAGAGGATAAAACTCCCGAGGAGGACTTTGACGGTTATTGCACGCTACATCTACTCACAGATAAGCGCACATGCAAGACCAAGGCAACCCACCTCCTCAAGGACTGCCGAAAGTTTCAGGACATCCGGGAGGCCTACACGAAGAAAAACAGAGCCGCAGTTAATCAGGGCTACCCACAGCTCCCAGCAGGAGGATATCAGGGATTCCACACGCCGCAAACCCTACCTCCACCAGGACATCAAAATGTGGCGTTGGCTGCGCTCCCAGCGCCACCCGCCGCAAACCAAGGAGGCAATGGGTACCCGAACCTAGCAGGAATTCTCGGAATGATACAAAAAGTCTGCCCCTCCCACGGGGTCCAGAACAAGCTCCACCGTCCAAACCCGAATACTTGAAAATGGCGGATCAGTCGATAACTTTCTCCAAAGATGACCACCCCCCTCAGGTGTATCGACCAGGACACGCCGCGCTCGTCATTCAAGCACAGATAGGCAACTACGAACTCGCGCGAGTGTTCATGGACGGAGGCAGCAAAATTAACATCATTTACACGGACACACTACGTAAGATGAACAGGAACCTGGACGGACTCGCAGAATCAGAAACATCCTTCCACGGGATAGTACCAAGCAAAGCAGTCCGACCACTCGGAACAATCAATTTGGAAGTGGTGCTCGGAAACGCAAGAAACTACAGGGGAGAATTCCTCGACTTCGAGGTAGTCGACTGGCCCTCACAGTACCATGCCATTCTCGGCTGAACAGCGTTCGCGAGATTCATGGCAGTACCCCACTACGCCTACCTGAAGCTCAAACTTCATGGGAAATACGGCACCATCACCATAGATGGCGACTTCCAAAAATCCGATAAGTGTGACATTGAGTTCAATGAGATCGCGAAATCTTTCGGGATGCAGGAGGAGCTGGCAGAATTGGCAAAGACCACGGACCACTCCGTGATGCCACTCACCAAGAAGAACGCTCCAGAACTCGAGTTCAGTGCAAACAGTGACACTCGAAAGCATCAACTGCACCCGACAGAACTAGCGAAGACGGTGATGGTGTCCACCACCCTCTCGCCTGCATAGGAAGGCGCACTCGTCGAACTCCTCCGTGAGTACTGGGAAATCTTTGCCTGGAAGCCCTTAGATATGCCAGGGATACCCAGGGAGTTCGTCGAGCACTCACTCGAAGTATTCAAAGACGCCAAGCCCATCAAGCAAACGACTCGAGCCAAAACAGAAGGCACTCGGAGAAGAAGTGAATAGATTACTCGCTGCAAAATTCATCAGAGAGATAAAAATATCCACCTGGTTAGCAAACCCGATGTTGGTCCCGAAGAAAAACACTGACATCCTTCGCGTGTGCATCGACTATACGTCGTTGAACAAATATTGCCCCAAGGATAACTTTCCCTTGCCACGGATCGACCAGACTGTGGACTCCACTGCAGGCTGCCAATGACTCTCCTTCTTGGATGCCTACTCGGGCTATAATCAGATCAGGATGAAAGAGGAGGACGAGGAGAAAACAACATTCATCACACCTCACGGTGTCTACTGCTACACGACAATGCCCTTCGGGCTGAAAAACGCAGGCGCAACATATCAGCGCTGCATGCAAAAATGCCTCGCCAAGCTCATTGGCAAGAATGTACAAGTGTACGTTAACGACATCGTCATCAAAACTCGGGTAGAAGATACGCTTTTCGAGGACATCCGAGAGACATTCGACGCCCTCAACGCATAACCCGACAAAATGCGTCTTTGGCGTTCCTGCGGGACAACTCCTCGGGTATTTGGTGTCTGCCCGCGGAATTGAAGCCAACCGGGAGAAAATTCAAGCAATCTTGACAATGAAGGAGCCAACCAATCTTCGCGGTGTACAACAGCTCGCAGGGCGACTAGCCGCCCTGAGCAGATTCATCGCAAGATTAGGCGAGCAAGCATTGCCCTTCTACAAGTTGCTGAAGACAACAGATAAGTTCGAGTGGACACCTGAAGCAAAAAAGGCGTTCATCGACTTGAAAAGAGCACTACGGAGTAGACGCGTCCTGGCAACACCACAGGAAAGGGAGCCCCTATACCTATACCTAGCCGCAACAAACGAAGTCATCAACACGGTCATTGTCGTCGAGCGACCAGAGGATGGCACGACGTACGGAGTTCAACGGCCAATATATTATGTAAGCGAGGTGCTTTCGCCATGCAAGCAGCGATATTTTCACTATCAGAAGCTCGCGTATGACGTAGTCCTCACGGCCCGAAAGCTCAAGCATTAATTCCAGGAGCATATCGTCACGGTGCTAAACGGCGCATCACTCGGTACCATCATGAACAACCCAATGGCATCCGGAAGAATCGCAAAATGGAGAATCGAGCTAGGCGCCTGGGATATCATTTATGCAGGCCGCAAATCCATAAAATCCCAAGTCATTGTGGAATTCCTAAGCGAGTGGACGGAGCTGCAAACACCAGGACCCCCAGAATACACGAGCAACTGGATTATGTACTTCGACTGGTCAAAAAGAAATGAAGGAGCCAGAGCCGGAGTAATTCTTATATCTCTCCAAGGAGACAAGCTGCAATACGTCCTGCGACTGGACTTCCCTCCTGATGACCCAGCGTCCAACAACGACGCGGAGTATGAGGCCCTCCTACACGACATGAAAATGGCGATCGCCTGTGGAGCCACCCGATTGATGATATATGGAGACTCAAATCTCATCGTGCAGCAGACGATGAAGGAGTGCGATGCTATCGCGGATAACATGGTCGCGTATCGTGACATGTACAATCTACTCGAGGGAAGTTTCAAAGGGTGCGAACTGAAGCACATTGCACGATCAAGCAATGAGGAAGCAGATTAACTGGCCAACATGGGGTCAACAAACGCCCCCATACCTCCAGGAATTTACTTCGAACGAATGATCAAGCGATCAGTCAAAGTCAGAAAGCCAGCAGGAACACCCGCAACAGTGGAAACACACGACAGCCCGCAAATTGCTATGATCAAGCTCATCCACAATATTTCAAGGCAAGTTTTTTTGGTCGAGGCCGTCTGGACGCAGAAATACCTCGACTACTTGTCAAACAAATAGCCCCTAGCAGACATTTGCGAGGCTCGACAAATAGTACGGCGCAGCAAATCCTTTCGGGTGATCAACGGCGAGCTATACAAGCAAAGCATATCAGAGGTATTGCAGAGATGCATAGCACCCGAAGACAGCAAGGAATTGCTCCGGAATGTACACCAAGGAGACTGCGGACACCACGCCAGTTGGAGAGCAACCGTGGGTAAGGCCTTCAGGGCAGGGTTTTACTGGCTCACAGCAGCAAGAGACGCCAAAGATCTAGTCGACAGATGCAACGCCTGCCAAAGATTTGCGCCCAGGCCGCATGCTCCCGCGATAGAACTGCACATGATTCCCATCGCCTGGCCCTTCGCCCAATGGGGGCTCGACATGGTGGGACCACTGCGCAAGTCAACACCTGGAGGATACACGCACCTGCTCGTGGCTGTGGACAAATTCACAAAATAGATAGAGGCCATGTCAGTCACTTCCGCGCACGCACAATGCGCTGTGCGATTCCTCGATTCCATCGTGTGCAGATTCAGCGTACCGCACAACATCATCACAGACAACGACAACAACTTTACGACCAAGGAAACACAGGAATTCTGCGAACAAAAGGGAATCACCCTCAGCTTCGCCTCGGTAGCTCACCCACAAACTAATGGCCAGGTCGAGCGTTCCAACGGATTAGTTTCGGCTGGCCTAAAGAAGCGTCTATTTGATCGCCTGAAACCAGCGGCAGGGCACTGGGCCGAGGAACTACCATCAGTACTGTGGATCCTACGCACAACACCAAATCGGTCTACAAACTATACGCCATTTTTCATGGTCTACGGAGCTGAAGCCATCCTACCCGAAGATGTCGAATTCAGCGCTCCACGAGTCGTTGCATATAGCGAAGAAACCTCAAACAGGGCACCCGCAGAAAACGTGGACGCACTCGATGAGATCCGGGACATTGCACTCGCAAGATCCGCAGTATACTAGCAATCACTGTGCAACTATCACAGTCGCCGTATACGCCACCGATCCTTCGTGGTAGGAGACCTGGTGCTGCGTCTCAAGCAAAAGGAAGGACACAAACTCGAGCCACCATGGGAAGGACCCTTCATAATACATGAAGTTATCCCAGGAAGTGTCTATCGATTGAAGAACCCGAAGACCGGCGGTATCTACTCCAACCCGTGGAACGTTGCGCATCTCCGTAAGTTCTACCCCTAGGATTATCATACCCGCAAGAAATAAGGCTGTACCAGCCATGTTGTAGCTCGATCAAACACATGGCTTCTCAGCCATATCAATAAATACATGGTTTCTCAACCATAGCAATCGTGATTTCTTTCTCTTTCTAAACATCCTAAAACGACAGGTACACACCCCAAACACACGGGGCTACGCCTAACTAGCATCAGAACATACCTTCGAGTAATATCACTCAATAAAAATAATACAAGGTACAACAAGGTCCACACCTTATAAACACCTTTAAAAGAATCGAACAAAATATACAAGGTTACAAGGTTTACACCTTAAAAACACCTTACAACAAGATATTTACATCTTGGAATTACACTTAACGGCGACCAGCCTCATCTGCAAGTATTTGATCAATCTCCTCGGACGTCAGTCGAACAACCTGTTCCGCTGCAGGACGCACGGCCGCATAGTGAGGATAAAAATCGAATGGTGCACCTCTCGAATCAGGGAGACGCGCCACAGAAAGGAAATTGACCTCAGAGTGCCACATCCGAACGAAGGCAAGTGCCACCTGGGCTCCACTAACAAGTTGTTGGCGTACGGACTCTCGAACCTCTCCCACTCGACAGAACATCCTGAGCAAGCTACTCAAACTATCTGGGACGACACACAAAGGGAAAATGTCCGATGGACAGATGACAAGGCTTCGCGACAAGACTCGACGATTATCTGCGCTTGAATCGCCCGATACTTCAGGGTATCCAGGATAAATCCCCGCTTGTGATCAGACCAGAACTCATTTGCATGAGGTTTGGAGCTACCTGACTCGTGAATAATGTGGTTATTCACCCAATGGGTTTCACAAACTCCGTCAGGTTCAACAACTGCAATAACAACAAAAGCGTCAAAACAAGGGAGGAACCAACGACAAAGTACTCGGGGGCTCGCAAACTTACAGAGCATGCCCTTGGCAACAGCCGCCAGTTCTTCCATCACAAACTGCTCACGCTCCACAGCAAGTTTCTTCTTCGACTTGGCAACATCGGCCACACCTCGCAGAGCCTTCAACTTGCGCTCACCATCCGCAGCACGGTCGCGAAGTGATGCAAATGTGCTGGCCGCAGCAACAAGGGCATTAACTTGCGAAGCAGACCCACTCAAGGACTCTATGCTGGGATCCACTACCTGGAAAGAAAAGAAGAAGGTTCAGAAGAAATCACGAGACCCCACTCGAGAACATACCACCCATTCCTCGGGTGCTCGGGGGCTACTCCCATTGGGAGCATACAAGAGTAAGGCGCAACAATCACACACTGGGAATTTCAGAAAACACTTCGATTACGCAACATAAAAGTACGAGAATACATCCCAAGGTTCATTACATCGACAAGCAAAAGGAAATAAAGAACTATCCTAGGGGAATCCAGAAGTAGTTCCACTCACGGAAGGATGCCCCTTGCGGCTAGCACGAGCGAGCACCTCAGAAAGCATCTTCGCGAGGACTTCAGCACGAGCGCCAAAAGTACGAAGGGCTACCTTTTTGCCATGGGCGTCGTAAGGAACGCTCGAATACACCTTATCCAGGTCATCCGAGACTCCATGCGCCAAGGAAAATTGAATAGCCATCTTGGCCCTGCACTCGGACTGAGCGACTGAGTATCCATGGAGAAGATCTTCGTCACCCAGGAACACCTTCATAAGGACATCCAACATAGGCGGAACCGCCACGTCCACCAGTAAACGCTCGTGGAATCGTGTCAACACTCGGGTGGCATCACCAACGAGGGCGCAGATTCTACTCGCATGTTCCTGGAGCTGAGTGCAAGAGTCCGTGAGGGCATCCAGTCGCTGGCTTCCAGGCAACTCCAGTCCAATCTCAAGGGCGTCTGGAACAAAGACAGATTAAAACTCTAAGAAAGCAGGATAAAATCAAATCACAGTACAAGAAAGGTGAAACACAACTTACCCGCAAGCTTCTGAGCAGAAGGACGAATGAGGTCGACCAGATCGCTATCGTGCTTGGCGCCCGGCTCCTCCAGCTGCTTCAGCGCTTCCTGAGCCTTCTCGAAGCTCCCCTCAAGATCAGCTGAATGCTTGCGAGTGGTTTCAAACTCATTTCGGGAGGAATCCAACTCCGCCTCAGGGGTTTTCAACCGAGCAACAGCTTCAGCCTTTTTAGTTTTTAGGCGGGTAACTTCGTCTGCAGTAGAAAGCATAAGGCTGAGGCAATCCTTACAATCAAGAGAAACAATAAAGACAAGAATGGCGCATTAGCCTACCTTGGAGAGACTGGCCATCTTGGACAAGCCGATTGTGGTCTGCCCTAAGGGAGATGCAGTCCGCTTCGGCTGAAAGTACTCAGCACCCGAAAGCAGCAAGCGAGTCGAGAAGAGCCTGCAAAAAACCCAAGGCAGAAATTCAAGTTAAAAACAAAATCACTTGAGCCTACACACGACTGTACACAGTCGAATATAGCCTCGGGGTCTACTCCCATCGGGAGCACTGCCGTGCACCCGATAGAATTCAAGAAGAAAAGGAGGAAAAGACTTCGACTTGAGCCTGTGGCCAACTGCAAGCAATTAACCAAAGACTCAGGGGCTACTCCCATCGGGAGCACTGCCATGCACCCGATAAAATTTCGAACGAGCAAGGAAAAGACAAGTGGACTTACTTTTCCCTGAGAGGTAGATAAAGGCTCTGCCGAGCTTCCCGAAACTTCCTTACTCGTGGACGCCCCACCCGCAAAGTTGGGCAGCTCGTACTCCGGAGCGGCGGTTTCTCTCGTAGGGCTTGGAGATCTTCGAGCGGCCTCAACAACTGCGGCTTCAGACGCGGCTGCCTCTTTCCTCTTCACGGAAGGAAGTGAAGAAGCAAACCGGCTAGGGCTAATAGTCGCAAGGCTGCTGTTGAAAGCGAAATCAGAATAAAGAACAAGGAACGAGAAAGAATATTCGCGATTAAAAGTGAAACACAGAAAACTTACTCATCCTCGTCATCATCGTCCAGAACGTCCATGTTCCAGGCGGTGGAAACCTTGGGTGGATGACAAAGAGGCGGAAGCGTACGGAGAGGAGGCACCTGAAGAGGCTCAATCGCCTTGGTGGACCCATCACCCAAGGAACTGTCCTTGGAAGTGACTTTGTCATCCTCGTGCCAGCGGTGCTTGCGGTGATGGAGTTGGTCGCTACCCGACTCCTCCACGTCGTCCGAAGAGTCGCGCTCGGAGCTCGAATCGGCTTCGGCGATGCTAGTCACGAGAGGATCCTCGATGTTACTCGCCAGAAGGTCCGAGGCGTCCTCAGCCGAAACTGGCGGGTAGCACGTCGCCACCATCAAGCTCTACGGAAAAAGAGGAGGTAAAAGAGAGAAGAACTTTAGTCGATAAAACTTCGAATTACAAAGAAACCAAAGAAGAAGAAGAAGGAACTCACCTCAGCTGGAGGAGGTTTCGCTGCCTCGAATGGCTCGAGAGAACAGGCCGAGTAGGCCTCTCCCTTCTTCAGCTTGGTGATGGCCGCAATATTTTTCTCGAACTCGGCGTTCGAAAGAAGGTCTTCGCAGACGCGAATCGGGTCCTGGGTGCCTTGGTACTCCCACATGGTGGATGGCCTCGCCTGAAGGGGCTGAATCCTTCATCGAAGAAACACACTCGCGATGTGTATTCCATTCAACGGAACACCCAACGCCTTGTCGCGGAAGTTCGCCACTTTCGCGAGTAGGGGGGGGAGACGACCTTGTTGTCTTCGACGGAGAGCTTGCGACCATGACTTCCTCCGCTTCAGAATAGCGAATGGGTGGAACTCAGGAGCTCCACCCACGCTATTGTCAACGATGTAGAACCACTTCTTTCGCCACCCTTGCGCCGAGTCGACAAAATACATCTCCATGTAGGGGATGTCGGTCCTCGCCTGGATCCCGAATCCTCCGGTGCGCAACGGCTCCCCCAGCTTCTCGTCTGGCTGCGCTCGCTCCTTGGAGAGGGCCTTCCAGAGGCCCCATTGTGGGCGGATGCCCAGAAAGCACTCGCAAAGCACGATAAAGCACGATATGTGTTGAATCGCGTTTGGAGGCAAGTCGTGGAGCTGTATGACGTAGACATACAGCAACCCGAGGAGAAAAGGATGGAGAGGGAGAGAGAGACCGCGCGAGACATGCTCCGCGAAGAGCATGCGCTCGTTCGCGTGAGGATTGGGTACCTCTTCCTTCTTGGACAAGCACACGCGCTTGTCAGTGTCAGGCGGGAGCAGTCCTTCCCGCTGCATCCCAGCGAGGCTCTTCCTGGTGGTGTTGGCGGCGCGCCAATCGCCCGTCCTCACAAGGGGCGGCCCGGAAGCGTCCGCCACTTCCTTCGACGATGACGCGGCAGCACTGCGTTTCTTCCCGCCCGCCATGGGAGCTCTCTTGTGCTTACAGAACAGAGGTGTGCGCGAGGAGGAAGAAGATGAGCAAATGACCGAGAGATTTACCCATCTCCTTGTGACGCCCCGAGATCGGGCACTATGCAGATTTCAGCATTCCCGCCAAAATCCACATAATAACCGATTCCAGGTTGCCACTTGTGATAACATTACAATAGTTCACGAATATTCCACAATTACAACAGAAACAGATAGATACAAGATGACTCAAACGAGCCAGGGTTACAACTGATACATTACAAAGATCCAAAATAACAGCGGAAGAAACAACATAGCGTCCGGCTACGGACAAGATCCAAATTTGGACTAAGAGTCCTGAAGATAACCGAGAGCGTCCAATCCCTGCCCAGGCCAAGCCGGAGGGATTCCCAAGCTAACGTCGTCAGACTTCAAACCTGTTGACTGCAATGTTGAATATGCAGCCACGAAAGAGATTCGTGGGTCAGTACGGTTAAGTACTGGCAAGGGGGATAAAACCCATACTCACAAAATATCGGCGTAGCCAGTCATCACAAGATACAAATACTTTGGGATCAACGGGAAGGAAGGGGTATTGCAAATAAGCGACAGCAGGCTACACTAACCAACTACAGAGAGATACTACAACTTCCGGCTAACAGAAAGAAGATAAGATCGAGTATAGTAACCAACTGAACGTAAAACCAAAACAAACCCATCCTGGATCTCGCCCCTTATCCGAAGAAGCAATCCGAGGATAACTCACACAGTTGGATTAATGATGGTTCAGATTATTGTGTCAATAAGCCTATTACTAATCAAGTTGTTAATCATTGGGTGTAAGACTGTTAATCATTAGGTTTAAGTTGTCCTGAGTACTTGTTAGCCAGTACTTTCACCAAGTAATCCATAACCGCGGAAAACACGGCTTCTCGAGAAGATTATCCCAGCAGGGTTGCACCAATTTAGCCGTACACGCAAGAATAACCCGCCAGATGGGGAGCTAACCCACCAAGCGAGGTACTCTACACAACTCAACTCTTCTTCGCATCAAGCCCAAAGAACCTTGGGCGCACGGCTAATCGAGCCCCGAAGAAAAGGGACCCTCATAGCACTCTAAGACCGTGTCCCCCTATATGCCGACTACGAAAATTCCACCCGGGATCCAAGGGCTCGCAAGATCATGCATGCAGCAAATGGAAAGCCCGAACTAAATGAGGCGATTTGGACGAGATGCGAATCGAGTCAAATTGAGGGGGGCGCCCATACTCGCTTCCCACATGCGGGTAGTGCGCTCATCATGGATCAGTAGACAAGACCCTTTTCCTATTAGGGTCGACACTAGCAGGCCTCAAAACAACAAAGGGCCTCCTGCCGGTGCCTTATCATCAAATTATTATTTAACAATAACAGTAGCATGATTGATTGATTGATTAAACATCGAGCCCCCAGAACATAATGAAATAATAACAGAAAGTAACAGATAACAGACTCGAGCAAAACAACCCTAAGCATGCTAGTAAGACACGGGCAACAAACAATGGTTATAGGTATGGAGGTGAGGCAATATCAGGGTTAAAGGATTCATGTGATAAGTTCGTAACAGAAACAACAACTACTAAGGCTAGCAGAAAAGAACAACGGAAAGAATCGGTAACAAGTGATGAAAGGCAGCCATATGGCAGCAAGTGAGTATACTTGCCTGAGATCCCGCAAGGTAGCAGAACTTGTCGTTGCTCACATCATCTCAACGTCCTATCCAGGAAGAAGCAATGAACCTCGAACAAACACCGGATGCAACAATTACTACTACGGCAAAAGATCCAGCATGATCAAGATATGGATGCATGACAGGTTTAAAGATGCATCAAGGTAAACTAGTTGACAAGATAAACAAATTTAAATGGACCCATATGCAATTTGAGTTGCATATGAACAGCCCATGAATTATGGTTAGATTATTTGTTTTCCAACTAATCAACAGATGAAGGTGGATTAGCATGATGCATGGATGAGGAAAACAACAAAATAACAACAATAGAATCAATTGGAAATAAGGTTTAACAAGTTTGGAAATTATTGGTTAAGGGTGGAAAGTTTGGGTTACTTAAACATGTCACACAAGCAATTGTTGTTTTCATCAAGTTAAAGTGTTCAAAACAAATAACAAAATTTATATTTGATTAGAGCACAAAATTTTAGGTGGATTACATGCTTCAATTGTTGAATTAGGAATTATGATGATTTAATTATGAATTAAACAAGATTAAACAAGTTTTAATTGAATTTAATTCAAGTGTGAGTATTATTTGAATTTTATTTGTTCAAAACATAAATTCAAGTTCACATTTGAAAAGTTCTCACTTTGATGGTTTGAAAACATATTTTGCATGTTCAAAATTATTTTATTTTGAGCAAGTTATGATTTTATCAAATTTAAATGAATTAAACAAGTATTAAATTATTTAGGCAATTTAAATTATTCAAACCATGAAACAAAATTTATATTTGAAAAGGTGGTTTAATTTTGCATGGAAAACATATTTCACTTGTGGAAATTGGATTTAAAATGAGCAAGTTATTATTTTGGCAATATTAAATGCAATAAACAAGAAACAGTTGTTTTCAGCAATTTAAATTATTCAAAACAGCAAACAAAATTTATATTTGGAAAGTAGATGAAAAATGGATTGGAAAACATATTTAGTTTGTGGAATTTGGAATTTTTATGAACAAGTTATGAATTTTGCAAGTTTAAGTGAATTTGACAAGTTTTCAAACTTTGCACCAATTTAAAATATTCAAAACAGTAAAAAAAAATTATATTTGGATAGAACATTTAATTTGGTATTGAAAACATATTAAAAATGTTGAATTTGGAGTTAAAATGATTTTCTTATGCAATTTACAAGATTTGGGGTAAATCTGCCACTTTTATCTTATTAGGGACTTGGAAGAAATATTTCAGGGGTCTAACTTTATTTAACAGGGGCCTAGAAATGATTCACAAGGACTTGGTTGTGATTCCTAGAAAGTACAGTACCAAACAGTTGAAAATAAAAATGTTGGTTTTTTATTGAGGGATGGGGGATTCGAACCCCTCATCTCATGCTGCGCAAAGGGGGGCCTAACCATTGGGCTGAAGTTGTGTTTGTGAACAGAGAGGGGAACCAGGGGGTATGTGCTGCAGTTGCGCGCGCGGTGGGAATTAAGAGGAAAAAAAGGGGTGCTGCGGGGATCGAACCCACGGTCTGGGGTGTGCGCGCACGGAGCTGAACCAAATGCGCTGCTGCTGTTCGATTGTTAGTACGGGCCACAGTCTGAAGAAAAAGGCAAACAACGATCTTAACTGAACTTTCGGACAGAAACCAAAGTGCAGGCTTTGCATCTCCAGGAAGCGACAGAGCAGAGAAACGATCTTCGAGGCGGAGGGGGGTTAGGCCATGGATACTCCAGGGTACCGATCGGATGTAGTACCACTGTGTTGGCTAGCTAGTCGTGGTGTATCCGTGATCTGAACTCTATCGAGCAAGGCATAGATACTGAACATGGCAACACCAGCAGATGAACTCCTTCTCCCGTCAGAAACAGAACGTCGGAGAGGAAAACTGTCGCAGCGCCGGGGAGGGGCTCGTGTGCGATCTCGAGACAAACGTGCAGGTGGTCGTTGAGCGTTGCGGCGTGCGTGCGGTGCTTGGCGTGGAAGCGAACGGTACAGAGGAAGGCGAGGGAGGGGAAGAACAGATCGCACCTGCCACTGCTGCTGTCGCGGTACAGCCGCGGCGGAACTTGCCGGCGACGGCGCGGGCTCCACGGCCGCTCCCGGCAAGCGACGAGGGGACGGGGCGGTAGCTGGAGCACCCCCGTTTCCATTCCCGCCCTCAGGGCTCCCCGGGGAGGGCCACCTCGGTGGCGCCAAGGAGGCAAAAACCCGGCCACGAAGTGCTCGGTGGTTTCAGTGGGTTCAGGCAAAGAACTAGCAGAGAGGAGGGGGAATAGAGAGGACGGCGGCGATGGGGAGGGGAACTAGGGTTTCTAGGGGCTAGCAGAGGGGTGAGGGGAGATATAGGGGGAGTAGCTCCTGTACGGCAGCTCATCGGAAGGGGTGGGGATCGATCCTGCGGTGGTTTCTGTGTTCGTACATGGATGACATCACCGTGAGGAAGAAGGTGCCCCCCTCGAAGAGGTACTGGGCCAGCAGGGGAAGTGGGCTAGGGAAAAGGCTGGGCCGGCCTCCTTCTATTCTTTTGTTTTTTCCCCTTATCTCCCCCTTTTTTGTTGTTGTAATGGAATGAAAGGGAGAGATAGATGGAAGAAGGATTTGGGGGGGGGGGTTTAGGGTTTTCCTTTAAGCCATTTGTATTAAGTTTCAAAACAGAAATTTAAAGCAAATATTAACATTATTTCACAAGGTTGAAAGCTTAATTGGATTTAAGTTGTTAAGTGAATTTTTCCCAAATAGAGTTTGGGGTATTTATTTGATAGTTGATTTTATTAAGTTGCAAACTATAATTAAAAGCAAATGTTAGCATTGTGGTTCAACCTTTGAATTATTAATGGGTCTTTTTAAATTGGGATTTGAATTTCCATTAGTAATCATAAGGAGTTGATTTTCAATCAATTTTTTATTCAATGAACTCAACACTTAATAAAACAATTATTGAATTTTAATGGTTTGCAAAATTTTAGTGGTTTGAACCATAATTGGATCATGCCCATTATGATTGAAAATGATTTGAAATTTAATTTTCCATTAGGGTGTTGATAACAGGGAAAATTTTATTAACAAGCAATTGGATTAAAACAACTTCAAATTATTGAAAAACAAAGGAGTGATTTAGTTTTGCAAGTTTGAAAATTGGAAATATTTTAGCAAGGGGTGAAAGTTTAAATTGTTTTGAATTTTGATTTGTTTTGAAAACAGAATGCAATGCTCATGTGATGCATGTGATGCAAAGCAAAAGAAAACAAACACTTTCTACCAAAGGTAACACCCCAGGTGTTACAGACGACACCACTAACAAGGGATTGCGCCCTCGCAATCCACCTGCTAACCCGGGAGGGGAAAGAAGTTCGACTATCGGTTCTCCATGCTTCCAGTTGATCCCCTCGACACCACTAACAAGGGCTTCTCGACACCGCTAACAAGGGATTCTTGCTCGGAGTGACGACGATGTTCTTCCTCCAGGAATCTTCCGATGATCGAACCTATTAGGTTAAAGGGCTCAGAAAACGTCCACCCACGTACGATCCTAACACTTTGAAAGATAGACCAGAGGGGAGACTCCAAAACAAATAAGATTGGGAGGGGAAATAGAATAGGGATAAGGAGAAAACAAGAATCCTATTGAGAGGTTTTCCAAAATAGTTTAGCAGAAATAGTTTTTGACACTCTAGAAACAACGACCGTTAGCGAGGTTATCCTACAGGCTTTGCGGACCCGTTGCTTCGATAACCATTCGTATCGAAACAATATCGGGAATCGGAACCAAGGCTCTGATACCATTTGTGACGCCCCGAGATCGGGCACTATGCAGATTTCAGCATTCCCGCCAAAATCCACATAATAACCGATTCCAGGTTGCCACTTGTGATAACATTACAATAGTTCACGAATATTCCACAATTACAACAGAAACAGATAGATACAAGATGACTCAAACGAGCCAGGGTTACAACTGATACATTACAAAGATCCAAAATAACAGCGGAAGAAACAACATAGCGTCCGGCTACGGACAAGATCCAAATTTGGACTAAGAGTCCTGAAGATAACCGAGAGCGTCCAATCCTGCCCAGGCCAAGCCGGAGGGATTCCCAAGCTAACATCGTCAGACTTCAAACCTGTTGACTGCAATGTTGAATATGCAGCCACGAAAGAGATTCGTGGGTCAGTACGGTTAAGTACTGGCAAGGGGGATAAAACCCATACTCACAAAATACCGGCGTAGCCAGTCATCACAAGATACAAATACTTTGGGATCAACGGGAAGGAAGGGGTATTGCAAATAAGCGACAGCAGGCTGCACTAACCAACTACAGAGAGATACTACAACTTCCGGCTAACAGAAAGAAGATAAGATCGAGTATAGTAACCAACTGAACGTAAAACCAAAACAAACCCATCCTGGATCTCGCCCCTTATCCGAAGAAGCAATCCGAGGATAACTCACATAGTTGGATTAATGATGGTTCAGATTATTGTGTCAATAAGCCTATTACTAATCAAGTTGTTAATCATTGGGTGTAAGACTGTTAATCATTAGGTTTAAGTTGTCCTGAGTACTTGTTAGCCAGTACTTTCACCAAGTAATCCATAACCGCGGAAAACACGGCTTCTCGAGAAGATTATCCCTGCAGGGTTGCACCAATTTAGCCGTACACGCAAGAATAACCCGCCAGATGGGGAGCTAACCCACCAAGCGAGGTACTCTACACAACTCAACTCTTCTTCGCATCAAGCCCAAAGAACCTTGGGCGCACGGCTAATCGAGCCCCGAAGAAAAGGGACCCTCATAGCACTCTAAGACCGTGTCCCCCTATATGCCGACTACGAAAGTTCCACCTGGGATCCAAGGGCTCGCAAGATCATGCATGCAGCAAATGGAAAGCCTGAACTAAATGAGGCGATTTGGACGAGATGCGAATCGAGTCAAATTGAGGGGGGCGCCCATACTCGCTTCCCACATGCGGGTAGTGCGCTCATCATGGATCAGTAGACAAGACCCTTTTCCTATTAGGGTCGACACTAGCAGGCCTCAAAACCACAAAGGGCCTCCTGCCGGTGCCTTATCATCAAATTATTATTTAACAATAACAGTAGCATGATTGATTGATTGATTAAACATCGAGCCCCCAGAACATAATGAAATAATAACAGAAAGTAACGGATAACAGACTCGAGCAAAACAACCCTAAGCATGCTAGTAAGACACGGGCAACAAACAATGGTTATAGGTATGGAGGTGAGGCAATATCAGGGTTAAAGGATTCATGTGATAGGTTCGTAACAGAAACAACTACTACTAAGGCTAGCAGAAAAGAACAACGGAAAGAATCGGTAACAAGTGATGAAAGGCAGCCATATGGCAGCAAGTGAGTATACTTGCCTGAGATCCCGCAAGGTAGCAGAACTTGTCGTTGCTCACATCATCTCAACGTCCTATCCGGGAAGAAGCAATGAACCTCGAACAAACACCGGATGCAACAATTACTACTACGGCAAAAGATCCAGCATGATCAAGATATGGATGCATGACAGGTTTAAAGATGCATCAAGGTAAACTAGTTGACAAGATAAACAAATTTAAATGGACCCATATGCAATTTGAGTTGCATATGAACAGCCCATGAATTATGGTTAGATTATTTGTTTTCCAACTAATCAACAGATGAAGGTGGATTAGCATGATGCATGGATGAGGAAAACAACAAAATAACAACAATAGAATCAATTGGAAATAAGGTTTAACAAGTTTGGAAATTATTGGTTAAGGGTGGAAAGTTTGGGTTACTTAAACATGTCACACAAGCAATTGTTGTTTTCATCAAGTTAAAGTGTTCAAAACAAATAACAAAATTTATATTTGATTAGAGCACAAAATTTTAGGTGGATTACATGCTTCAATTGTTGAATTAGGAATTATGATGATTTAATTATGAATTAAACAAGATTAAACAAGTTTTAATTGAATTTAATTCAAGTGTGAGTATTATTTGAATTTTATTTGTTCAAAACATAAATTCAAGTTCACATTTGAAAAGTTCTCACTTTGATGGTTTGAAAACATATTTTGCATGTTCAAAATTATTTTATTTTGAGCAAGTTATGATTTTATCAAATTTAAATGAATTAAACAAGTATTAAATTATTTAGGCAATTTAAATTATTCAAACCATGAAACAAAATTTATATTTGAAAAGGTGGTTTAATTTTGCATGGAAAACATATTTCACTTGTGGAAATTGGATTTAAAATGAGCAAGTTATTATTTTGGCAATATTAAATGCAATAAACAAGAAACAGTTGTTTTCAGCAATTTAAATTATTCAAAACAGCAAAAAAATTTATATTTGGAAAGTAGATGAAAAATGGATTGGAAAACATATTTAGTTTGTGGAATTTGGAATTTTTATGAACAAGTTATGAATTTTGCAAGTTTAAGTGAATTTGACAAGTTTTCAAACTTTGCACCAATTTAAAATATTCAAAACAGTAAACAAATTTAATATTTGGATAGAACATTTAATTTGGTATTGAAAACATATTAAAAATGTTGAATTTGGAGTTAAAATGATTTTCTTATGCAATTTACAAGATTTGGGGTAAATCTGCCACTTTTATCTTATTAGGGACTTGGAAGAAATATTTCAGGGGTCTAGCTTTATTTAACAGGGGCCTAGAAATGATTCACAAGGACTTGGTTGTGATTCCTAGAAAGTACAGTACCAAACAGTTGAAAATAAAAATGTTGGTTTTTTATTGAGGGATGGGGGATTCGAACCCCTCATCTCATGTTGCGCAAAGGGGGGCCTAACCATTGGGCTGAAGCTGTGTTTGTGAACAGAGAGGGGAACCAGGGGGTATGTGCTGCAGTTGCGCGCGCGGTGGGAATTAAGAGGGAAAAAAGGGGTGCTGCGGGGATCGAACCCACGGTCTGGGGTGTGCGCGCACGGAGCTGAACCAAATGCGCTGCTGCTGTTCGATTGTTAGTACGGGCCACAGTCTGAAGAAAAAGGCAAACAACGATCTTAACTGAACTTTCGGACAGAAACCAAAGTGCAGGCTTTGCATCTCCAGGAAGCGACAGAGCAGAGAAACGATCTTTGAGGCGGAGGGGGGTTAGGCCATGGATACTCCAGGGTACCGATCGGATGTAGTACCACTGTGTTGGCTAGCTAGTCGTGGTGTATCCGTGATCTGAACTCTATCGAGCAAGGCATAGATACTGAACATGGCAACACCAGCAGATGAACTCCTTCTCCCGTCAGAAACAGAACGTCGGAGAGGAAAACTGTCGCAGCGCCGGGGAGGGGCTCGTGTGCGATCTCGAGACAAACGTGCAGGTGGTCGTTGAGCGTTGCGGCGTGCGTGCGGTGCTTGGCATGGAAGCGAACGGTACAGAGGAAGGCGAGGGAGGGGAAGAACAGATCGCACCTGCCACTGCTGCTGTCGCGGTACAGCCGCGGCGGGAACTTGCCGGCGACGGCGCGGGCTCCACGGCCGCTCCCGGCAAGCGACGAGGGGACGGGGCGGTAGCTGGAGCACCCCCGTTTCCATTCCCGCCCTCAGGGCTCCCCGGGGAGGGCCACCTCGGTGGCGCCAAGGAGGCAAAAACCCGGCCACGAAGTGCTCGGTGGTTTCAGGCAAAGAACTAGGAGAGAGGAGGGGGAATAGAGAGGACGGCGGCGATGGGGAGGGGAACTAGGGTTTCTAGGGGCTAGCAGAGGGGTGAGGGGAGATATAGGGGGAGTAGCTCCTGTACGGCAGCTCATCGGAAGGGGTGGGGATCGATCCTGCGGTGGTTTCTGTGTTCGTACATGGATGACATCACCGTGAGGAAGAAGGTGCCCCCTCGAAGAGGTACTGGGCCAGCAGGGGAAGTGGGCTAGGGAAAAGGCTGGGCCGGCCTCCTTCTATTCTTTTTTTTCCCTTATCTCCCCCTTTTTTTTTGTAATGGAATGAAAGGGAGAGATAGATGGAAGAAGGATTTGGGGGGGGGGGGGGTTTAGGGTTTTCCTTTAAGCCATTTGTATTAAGTTTCAAAACAGAAATTTAAAGCAAATATTAACATTATTTCACAAGGTTGAAAGCTTAATTGGATTTAAGTTGTTAAGTGAATTTTTCCCAAATAGAGTTTGGGGTATTTATTTGATAGTTGATTTTATTAAGTTGCAAACTATAATTAAAAGCAAATGTTAGCATTGTGGTTCAACCTTTGAATTATTAATGGGTCTTTTTAAATTGGGATTTGAATTTCCATTAGTAATCATAAGGAGTTGATTTTCAATCAATTTTTTATTCAATGAACTCAACACTTAATAAAACAATTACTGAATTTTAATGGTTTGCAAAATTTTAGTGGTTTGAACCATAATTGGATCATGCCCATTATGATTGAAAATGATTTGAAATTTAATTTTCCATTAGGGTGTTGATAACAGGGAAAATTTTATTAACAAGCAATTGGATTAAAACAACTTCAAATTATTGAAAAACAAAGGAGTGATTTAGTTTTGCAAGTTTGAAAATTGGAAATTTTTGAGCAAGGGGTGAAAGTTTAAATTGTTTTGAATTTTGATTTGTTTTGAAAACAGAATGCAATGCTCATGTGATGCATGTGATGCAAAGCAAAAGAAAACAAACACTTTCTACCAAAGGTAACACCCCAGGTGTTACACTCCTAAGAATTGTTACTTATACACATGCCAGGCTGATCCACACCGTGGATTTGGCAACATGGCGCCCATCGCGGCTGCCACGCGTGAAGTGGAAACGAGGCGGCGGCGAACAGTTACGCTGGCATGATCTTTACGGAAGATCGTGCGCATTTAAAGCCCGTGTCTAGCGAAAAACCGGACACGACCTATCGTTTCAGGTCAAAAGGCTGACAAGGTGGGCCCGAGTGCTCTGCTTCGCTTCGTCACGTCCCATCAGGAGGAGTCAGAGCAGATGGGTGCGCGGTGACATCATTGCATACATCATCAAGACGCGAAAACTCTTTCGCATAAGCTCCCTAAACACGAAATTTCTTTCGTATGGGCTCATCAAGACGCGAAAAATCTTTCGCATAAGCTCCCTAAACACGAAATTTCTTTCGTATGGGCACAACAAGATGCGAAAACTCTTTCGCATAAGCTCCCTAACACGAAATTTCTTTCGTATGGGTACATCAAAGACGCGAAATCTCTCTCGCATAAACTCACTAACACGAAAAATCTTTCGTATGGGCACAACAAAACACGAAATCTCTTTCGCACAAGCTCTCTGGCACGAAATTTCTTTCGTATGGGCATGTCAAGACGCAAAAATTTCTTTTGCATAAGTCCCTAGACACGAAAACTCCTTCGTATGGGCAAGGCAAAAACAAATTTATTACAAATGCAAAAAATCTCTTTTTGTATAAGTACAATAAAGGAAGGAGATCTCTTCACTCGAAGATTCACAAGAAGGCAATCAAAGAAAAATCGCGAGTACGCGGCTCCCGCTACTCTTTCACACGATGTATCTACACATCTCTATCGTGGATCGTTCGGCTGACTAGGCACATCCGGATGCCGTATTCTTTCGAGTACGAAGGTAAGACCGAAAGATCTCTCTTGTGGGCCTGGAATCGCACTCAAGCTGCGTCCTCCGGTAAATTTCCGTGTCAACAACACGAAGAAAAATCCTAGCGGATGTGCCGGGTGCCCCTATAGGTTAAGTTCGATTCGGTAAGACCTCCACGGCCCAGTCGCAACGATCACCTCACCGGATTCAAGTCGGAGGTCTCGAGTCTGTGTAGGCCAGAACTGTTTTTGCCCTAGATGCAATTAATTGGCCCTGAGCTTTCGGGAGAGCCAAGCGACTGAGTCACATCCTTCTGCGAAAACAGCCAGTACACATGCACATATATTGCTCGATGCTCGAGTATGAGAAGCGCATCGCGCACAAGATATACGCCCTCCAAATTCAAGTGATTGAAGCAATCAATGAAGGAAATCAAGACGAACTTTGAGTGTCCACCCGACATATTCTCAATCGAGTAAACACTCGGGGGCTACTGACGAAGGGATGAGTCCTAGACCTATCGGGTGAGGCTACCCCGTCCAAGGCCCAAGACCTAAGCCCAAGGAAAGGTGCCACCAACAGTTCTAGAAGGCCCAATCGAAGGCCCACCCGCAAAGCCTTGTGGGTGAAGAAGGAAACTTGTAACCGACCTAAACTAGGGTTTGTAACCCCCCCGGTACAGTTTGTGACCTAGTCATCTATATAAGGCCGGGAGAACCACCGGGAGGGGGATCCAAGCAACCATACACCACCAAAGCCTTGAACTCGAGACCATACTCTTGATTCGAGCACCCCCATTGTAACCGATCTATTGATAATATAGATCGAAAGAGCAGGAGTAAGGGTTTTACCTCTACGAGGGCCCGGAACCTGGGTAAATCTTGCCCCCTGTTAGCCGACGATCGTCACCAGCGCCTACACGTTCTCCTAATCGAAACCCTATCAGTTCATCCGAGGGACTTGTTGAGATTACTATTCGACACCGGGCCCATGATGAGCATACAACCGGAGGAAGCGAAGCGGCGTGGGCCCAAACGCCGCAGGGTCAGCCGCAGCACGTGGCGTTACAGTTCGTGGGGGAGACCCACGATCTCCTTGGACATGGCGGAAACGTCCCGTAGCAATAAATCCCCTCGTGTTGCGCCACTGAGCAGTGCCGTCCTTGGCATCAGGTCCCATCCGTTATCAGGACGCTCCTTCTAAATAATATCGAAGTGTGGCTCCAAATCCATAAGCTACCAGTGGGATACCGAGATCAAAACCTTGTTAAGAAGAAGGTGGGAAATGTGGTGAAGGTGGAGACTACTCTAGAAGGTGTGGTAACTTTGTATGGGTGAGAGTTAAACTAGGCGTTCGCAAAGCTCTAGCCCATATTGTGACACTTTCACGTGGAGGAAAAAGAGAAGCTTTTCAAATCAAGTACGAGAAAATCCCTAAATTCTGTGGAGCGTGTGGTAACTTTGAACACACCCACCTTGAGTGTGGTACGGGGGAACATGATGATTCTAACCTCAAATGGAGAGATTTCCTTAAGGAAGACTGGGAATCTTGGAAGGGAAGAAGAACCTCTGGGAATTGGAATGGTGGTCGTGGTGGTTTCTCAAGTGGGCTGGGTAGAGATCCAGCTGGTCGAGGAAAGACCCCATAGAACCAGGAGAGGGTGCACACCAGCTGGCACCATAATGCAGAGGCGCCTTTTAAAGCTCTACCTGCCCCCACATGATGATAGTCTGAATGACACTGCATCCAGTCCGCTTAAGCCATTAGATAGCGAGATGAAGGACAGAGAGGAAGATGTTTCGGTTAGGAAGAGGCTGAATTATGAAAAAGAGATGGGAGACTCTCCAATTCACAATATTCCATTGGGTACAACCATGGTCATTGAGGAAGTGGAGCAGCAGATTCTGAAATCAACGTCTGAGGGGTCTAATCGTTCGAAGAAAGCAAAGATCTACGGAGCTAACTCGCCATCACTAGGATCAGTGGGTTCCCATGAGGAGCTTGTCCGCTAGCAATGAAAATATGTGGAGCAAATGTCGTGGTCTTCAAAAATCCACGACAGTTACATCGCTCTTGGAGGTTTGGGAGCGGGTTAAGCCTGAAGAATTATTTCTGTCCGAAACAAACCTATCCAGGGCTAAAGCAGAAAATATAAAGAGGAGACTTCGGTTTGATCATATGATTCTACGAGCAAGCGACGGACGCAACGGGGGACTTATTCTCCTATGGAATAATAATTTGAGAGTTACATTATTCACATAACACACCAATTACTTTGATATTTCCACTGCAGAAAGGACAAGTGAGGCATGGAGGATTACGGGCATTTACGGTGAACCTAGAACGGAAAGGAAACACCTCGCGTGGGATTACGTTGGCAATCTACATGGTATGAGAAATCTTCCATGGGTGTTGCTTGGGGATTTCAACGAAATATTAAGTAATACAGAAAAGGAGGGAGGCAATATAAGATCACAAACGTGCATGCAGGGTTTTAGAGATGCTCTCCCGGATTGTAACCTAGTGCACCTCGGTTTCCATGGTGACATATTTACTTGGCGAAGGGGCCGGATTAGGGAAAGATTGGATAGGGTTGTTGCTAATCAGAGGTGGATTGACAAATTCCACCTAGCGGGGTTGATACATGAGAGCTTCTATAAATCTAATCATAGGCCAATCACAGTGGATAGACGGTATTTGGAAAATGTTCAATTAACCAGGCCGCTAAAAAGAAAATGTTTGAAGCAAATTGGCTATTGGAGGAAGCTGTTAATGAGATTGTGAGCTCAGCCTGGCTAAAGGCCCATCGGGCCTGGCGCAGAAGCTGGCCCAGGTTCACGCAGCCTTGCATGCATGGGACATGAAAACTTTGAAGGATCCACATCCATCATTGCATGCGCTACAAAAAGAACTAAACAAGTTGCTTAGCGTTCCTCTGTCGGATGAAGCCACGTCAAAGCAACAACAACTCCAAGTATAGATAGAACAAGCCCAGGAGAAGGAGGAAATTAAATGGATACAACGGAGCCATGTTAATTGGCTTCAAAATGGCCATCGTAACACATTTTTTTCATAAATTCGCATCCGAAAGAAAGAAGATGAACTTAACCAAATCACTTGTGGACAGTGGCGGGTGCTTGATTGAAGGAGAAGAAGACCTTTAATGTCATATAAAAAATATTGTGAAGGCCTATTTAAGTCAGAGGTGGTAGTGCCGGATTTGGAGGTTATTTCCAAATTTAAATATAGAGTAACAAGAGCTATGAATACTGCTTTGACAGGTCCTTACTCTCACGAAGAATTAAAGAAGGCTATTTTTAATATTGGGGATCTTAAGGCCCCGGGTCCTGATGGGCTTCGCGCAATCTTTTTCAAGAAATATTGGGGCCTTTTTGGTGAAGAATTGACTGATAAAATTATGTTGGCAGTTAACTCGGCTCAAATTCCTGATGGTTGGAATAATACTACCATCGTCTTAATCCCAAAAGTCGAGAGCCCAAGCATGGTGACATGGCGATGACTCCCGGACCAATCGTATGAGCCTACCTGGTTCGAGGCCCAGCGCTAAAGCCCAGAACAAGGAGCTACCCCGTGGTTCTAGAAGGCCCAACAACGGCCCACCCGCAAGACTGGCGCCGTCTGTGGGAACAGCATGCGCTGGATCCACGGCATCGCCGGACTCATCTTCACCAAGCTTTAACTGGAGCCCGGGATCCTCGGCTCCTTCGGAGCAAATCTGCTTCGGGTCGTTCACCTACACGCCCCACTCGCCGGAATCTCGCCCGGCGTTCAGCGGTCTCCATGAGAGCGTCAACATGACGTTCGGAAACCTCTGCTTCCGCGCCAGCAAGGAGGGAATACTACGCTTCCCCGACCCAATGACGCTCGATGGATCGGACACTGAATCTGTGGTGACCCAGCACACCACTTCATGTGTAGTGCGCAAGTCGATGACATAATACTCACAGAAGGACTTATCCGTGAATGCTACATCCCTCAGAGTAGTACAACAGAAACACAACAGGTCCAAGCAAAGCTATAGGATACAAATTTCATTAAAAAATCTTGAGAATCTCTTTCATGAATCAAGAAGATCTCCTGCAAATGAAACATCAGAAGAAGTAATTCGAAGATCCAAGCTGGAGAAGAACTCTAGCTGAGAACTAAATCTGCTACGGCTGATGTCAACCCTAATCTATGGCTTGTAATAGCTAAGTCCAAGAATGGACTCCACCTACACCTTGTAGCTTCTCCTCCACCAGTGTTGTTGATGATGATGCTTTACTGGATAAGAAATTGATCACTCCACCTAGCTTCATGAGGTAGCGATGGCTTCACGATGACGACTTCCATAGGGTTTCAACTCTAAGCAGGGGTCAAACTGGAACGAATGAGTAACGAGCGTTACTCAGCAAATTCATGATATATAGTGGTTAGTTTGATGCACCAACTACAGCTTTAGACTCGAAAAAGTCATAAGTTAATGCAAGGTTTTGAAAAACTTTCTTCAAGAGGTTGCTTTTAATTCTGAAAACTATGCCCACCAGATCTTCACAGGACTAGAACTTCATGGAGTTGCCTTTCCTGCGGCGTTCGCAGCTCCTTCCCGGAACAGGGGGTAACATGCCACATCCTTTTACACTTTGCAGAGGTGCGTTACTTTACCCATGGGAGATCAAGACCATGTTGCACAACCAGGTGTACATTCCTGTCCACTCCCTCTCAGGTGTAGGGCCCGGTTGTTGATCCAAGCGAAACTATGCTTCTCCGCATAACGCATGCACACCCATTTCTGCCAGCAGGTTGAACCCCTGATTCCACCCCTCGCGATGGATATCTAGGCGCCCCTAGCAGACACTCATAGCCCCCAGAGTCTGTGGGAATTAAGGGATCCCACCCATGTGCATATAGTCCCGCAAGACCTACAACGTTCGTCTCTGGCAGTCCGTTGACATGCGAACGAGAGAAGATCACAGCTGACTTACTCGCCCCATACAAGACCAATGGTTAACGCAGTATTTACGGCGCAAGAATCCTGACGGCAATTGTTGTTAATTCCTAGGTAATACTTTCCCATGCATATGGAACCTTCCTTTGACCTATTCATCTTACCATGGTCCCATCCGCCCACCAAACAGAACATTACCACTCGGGTAGTCATTCAATTAGTCATATTATTATAAAAATAGGATCATGCATTGTTTTGAAAGTAGATGATATTACGATAGGGTTTTTGCAAATAGTTCATTATGAAATACTACAAATGATATGAGCAGGTGATGAACTTTCCTGAGATGAAATAATGACAATAACAATCCATGTCTTCGGGTTCGAGGGTCGCGTAGAAAATCCCGACATCTAAAAGATAGCAAAGTAGTCCCGGTAAGGACTACAGAAAACAATGAAAAGATGATACATGCATAGTAATGAGATGCATCGCAAAATACCCTAGAAAATACCCCAACTTACGAGTGTAAGCTATGATCGATACGATAACTTAATCACTGTCGTGGTTGTGTCACGGCAGATGCCATAGGATGGCTAATTGTTTGGGGTCGATGGATGCTGGAGGTGCTCGGGGAGGGATCACACGGCGAGTAGCCGCGTGTGGGATGAATCTAACACAACGAACACCAAGATCTTACCCAGGTTCAGGGCCCTCGTGTGGAGGTAACACCCCTACTCCTGCCTTTCTTTTTATATGAGTGTTCTCCGAGTAGCCACAGTACAATCAGGCCTTCAGCCGAGTAGCCACTCTTCTCTCTAGCTCTCTCTATGTGAAGTGAGTATCAAGTGTTACGGTGCAGTGAGCGCGACCCTCACACAGGAGGTGGTAGGGCACCTTATATACTGGTGCCCAGCCGAATAGTAAACAAGTATAAAGTACGACGAGATGTGACTGGAACCCTGCAGAACCGCGCACGCCTCCGGGTTCCCGCTGACGCTTGCCCCGTAAGTCGTTGCGCCGTTCAGAGATGGGACCTGTCCACCCTTGTCAGTGAGATAGGGTAGACCCCTAGCCCTGTCTTGTCCCCTCTGTCAGTGATAGGACTAGACAGGTGCCTACCGCACTGTAGCCACGCCGTAGCGCGGATAATCATGCGCTCCGTAAGTTGAACCGCACGCCGTACGGACACATGATATGCGGGATCCTGTGTCAGAACGGCTCCATTGACTTCTAGCCCGAGTAGGAACCCACTCTCTCTACTCGGACCACTTCCTCTACTCGGAAGAACACAACTTCCTTGATTCTTCCTCCTGGCCATCAGTGTGTACGGCCGGATAGCAGTCTACCGGGTAGCAAGCACCGGGTAGCCAACTATTCTGCCAAACACATCTTCTGACCTTGCTTTTAGCACTTGCCTTACCCCTACTCGGGGGTATCCCCCCGACAATAGTCCCCGAAGCTGGTAGAGTCCTGCGAACTTGTTCACTGGGCCCTTCCAGCTTAAAAACAAATCTTGTCTCTGAGTTGTAAGATGCCGAGTAGCACCTCCGAGTAGCCTTTATCTTTGGCTCGAATCTCTTCTTCTCCGAGTAGCACCATTTCTCTTCTCTGATGTCGAGTAAAAAGACTTAGCGAAATCCTGGAAACACAATCCCGCCTCAACGGTGCGAATCCACCTCTGCGTGTCGCAACAGGGCACGTGTCACACCCTCGTCACTCCGACGCCTCGGTGCCTGGGATGCAGCAGGCCACGCGCCCATAACTGCGGCCAGGGCCCACCAGCCCGTTAAGTCACCTCAACTGCACTTAATAGCCCACGATCTCGACGTGGGATTAACTACGTGTGACGCCCCGGGATCGGGCACTATGCAGATTTCAGCATTCCCGCCAAAATCCACATAATAACCGATTCCAGGTTGCCACCAGTGATAACATTACAATAGTTCACGAATATTCCACAATTACAACAGAAACAGATAGATACAAGATGACTCAAACGAGCCAGGGATACAACTGATACAATACAAAGATCCAAATAACAGCGGAAGAAACAACATAGTGTCCGGCTACGGACAAGATACAAATTGGACTAAGAGTCCTGAAGATAACCCAGAGCGTCCAATCCCTGCCCAGGCCAAGCCGGAGGGATTCCCAAGCTAACGTCGTCAGACTTCAAACCTGTTGACTGCAATATTGAATATGCAGCCACGAAAGAGATTCGTGGGTCAGTACGGTTAAGTACTGGCAAGTGGATAAACCATACTCACAAGATACCGGCGTAGCCAGTCATCACAAGATACAAATACTTTGGGAATCAACGGAAAGGAAGGGGGTATTGCAAATAAGCGACAGCGGGCTGCACTAACCAACTACAGAACTTCTACCACTTCCGGCTAACAGAAAGAAGATAAGATCGAGGATAGTAACCAACTGAAAGTAACTCCAAACAAACCCATCCTGGATCTCGCCCCTTATCCAAAGAAGCAACCCGAGGATAACTCACACAGTTGGATTAATGAATAATGAATCAGGTTGTTGTGTCAATAAGACTATTACTAGTCAAGTTATTATCATTAGGTGTAAGTTGTTCTGAGTACTTGTTAGCCAGTACTTTCACCAAGTAATCCATAACCGCGGAAAACACGGCTTCTCGAGAAGATTTATCCCTGCAGGGGTGTGCTCCAGTACCTGTACACACTCAAGCCACCAACTAAAACTCAGGTTGGCTTGACACGACCCAAACCATCTCTACAACCCATCCTAGGAGCCACGGAGCTATAAGGTCCCGGCCAGTCCGCTAAGCGCAGGGGTGAAAACCACACCCCCCGGCACCACAGGCCTCGCCCTATATGCATCATCATCATCATCAGTAACCATGGGTGATCAACCCATTATGCAAGGAGCAAATGGAACACCCGAACTAAGTGTGGCTCTTCGGACAAGCTGCAGATCAGGTCTAAGTCGAGGGGGGTCCCATACTACCACCCGGATGCGGTGAGCACGCTCATCATGGATCAGTAGACAAGACCCTTTTCCTATTAGGGTCGACACTAGCAGGCCTCAAAATCACTTAGGGCCTCCTGCCGGTGCCTTATCAGCATATTATTAATAACAGGTTGATTGATTAACATCGAGCCCCCAGAACATAATGAAGTAATAACAGAAAGTAACGGGTAACAGACTCGAGCAAAGCAACCTAAGCATGCTAGTAAGACACGGGCACAAGCAATGGTTATAGGTGTGGAGGTGAGGCAATATCAGGGTTAAAGGGTTCATGTGATAGGTTCGTAACAGAAACAACTACTACTAAGGCTAGCAGAAAAGAACAACGGCAAGAATCGGTAACAAGTGATGAAAGGCAGCCATATGGCAGCAAGTGAGTATACTTGCCTGAGATCCCGCAAGGTAGCAGAACTTGTCGTTGCTCACATCATCTCAACGTCCTATCCGGGAAGAAGCAACGAACCTCGAACAAACACCGGATGCAACAATTACTACTACGGCAAAAGATCCAGCATGATCAAGATATGGATGCATGACAATTTAATTGATGCATAGAAATAATCTAGTTGACAAGATAAACAGATTTAAATGGACCCATATGCAATTTGAGTTGCATATGAAAAGCCCATGCATTATGGTTGAAACAATTGTTTTCCAACTAACCAATAGGTGAAAGTGGATTAGCATGATGCATTGATGAGGAAAACAACAAAATAACAACAATAGAACCAATTGAAATAAGGTTTAACAAGTTTGGAAATTATTGGTTAAGATTGGAAATTTTGGTTACTTAAAGGTGTCACACAAGCAATTGTTGTTTTCATCAAGTTAAAGTGTTCAAAACAATTAACAAAATTTGTATTTGAAGAGAACATCAAATTTTAGTTGGATTACATGTTTCAAATATTGAAATTGGAATTAGGATAATTTAATTATGAATTAAACAATATTAAACAAGTTTTAAATGGATTTGAAACAAGTTGGAATTTAATTGAATTTTTATTTGTTCAAAACATAAATTCAAACTCACATTTGAAAAGTTCACACTTTGATGGTTTGAAAACATATTTTGCATGTTCAAAAATATTTTATATTGAGCAAGTTATGATTTTATCAAATTTAAATGAATTAAACAAGTATTAAATTATTTAGGCAATTTAAATTACTCAAACCATGTAACAAAATTTATATTTGGAAAGGTTATTCAAAATGGTATGGAAAACATATTTTATTTGCCTTATTTGGAATTAGTATGAATTATTTATGAATTGTTGCAAATTACAATTGAATTATTTGAATTCAAAGTTGAATTGACTTTTGAAAGTTCAAAACAGAAAACAAATGTGATATTTGAAAAGTTCATGGAATTTTGGTTGGGATACATATAAAATTTGTATTATTTGGATTTGTAGATTAAAAGTTATAGTTGTTTGATTTTTAGGGTTCAAATTGTAAAAGGCAGGGGCTAGAATGTGAAAGAAATATTGGAACAGGGGCTTCTGTGCAGAACCAGGAAAAGCTAGGGGCCTGGGTGTAAAGTGCGGATCCAGATCTAGATCTGGAGGGGTTTCTCACCGGGGGTGACCCCAGCCGCTGCCGCTGACGCGCGGGCCCGAGGGCCACGCGGACATCGCAGCGTATGGCAGGTGGGGCCGGGGTCCTCGCGGTGGAAAATATGAAAAAGGGAACGTCCCGAGGGATCGAACCCGGGATGCGGGATAGCGAGCGAGAGCCCCTTGCCACTGCGCTGTACTGAACCTTTGTTCAGAGTTGCAGTTTGCGGGGAGGTTCAGTTAAAGGCGCCGGACCTGCTCTCGCGAAACTGACGAACGGACGCTGCCCCTGCGACTGCAGACACACGACGATCGGAACAAAAAGGCGCCGGCGACCAGACCCAGCGACGGCGACGGCGACGCGATGGTTGGGGCCACACATCTCAGAGCAAGAGGGAGGAGGGGCCCTAAGGCGAGAGGGAACGCTCACCTCGATGCAGGCAGTCGATGACGCGCCTGCTCTGCCGGCGTGCAGTGGCGCACGACGGCGGAAGAAATCGGAGGCGTGCGAGGCGGCTGTTGCCCCTCCGGCCTTGACGCCTTCAAAGAAGAGGAAGGCCAGGCCACGGGGGCTCCATTCCCGTGGCTGGCTTGGCCCGAGGAGGAAGGTGGCGAGGGGATGGGCGGTGGTCTGACGGTGGTTCTCTGACGTCGTTGTGGAGGTACAGAGTTTCAGAAGAAGATGATGGTGCAGAGGTACAGGAAGGCACCGCGGCGCTAGGGTTAGGGGGGAGAGGTTAGGGTTAGGCTAGCAGGGCTAGGGGGGTAGGTTATATGCTGGAGAGGAGCTCGGTACGGAGGCGAATCGGGAGGGGGAGAGGATCATCTACGGTTCTGAAGAGGATCGTACAAGTGCTGACGTCGAAGGAAGAAGACAACAGGGAAAGGTAGTGGGCTAGAAAGATGGGCTGGGTGGTGAAAAGAAAGGAGATGGGCCTTGGGAGAAAAGGAGAGAAAGGGGTGGGCTTGCCTCTCTCCTTTGCTCTTTTTTTTTGTTTCTAGCTTATTATTTTTTTTTATTTTTTTTTCTTTCCTCAAGAACATTTTTGTTTTGCAAAGGATGAGAAAGGAAAGAGAGATAGAAGAAAATAGGGTTTTTCTTTTAGGACTTATTGGTGATAATTTCCCAAAACAACAACAACAAGGTGGTGTAAAATATTTTCAACAATTTGAAACTATTAATTGGATATTAATTTGTTATGTGATTTTGTTGTAAATGGGGTTTGGTTTTGGAAGTTTGGAAAATAAACAAATGGTATTTAATGAGTTCAATCAATCAAACATTATTTAATTTAATTGGTTTGCAAAATTTTAATATTTAAACCCATATTGAAGTATGATAATTAGGAGTGATTTGAATTTTTGAATTAGTCATTAGGGTTTTTAATAACAGGGAGATTTGTATTACCAAGCAATTTGATTAGAACAAATTCAACCAGTGGAAAAAACAATTGAGTGGTTTAGTTTTGAAATTTTGAAATTGGAAATGTGGGAAAGTTTTAATTGTGTTTGAATTTTGAGTTGTTTTGAAAAACAGAATGCAATGCTCATGGGATGCATATGATGCAAGCAAAATTAACAAACAAATTCCTATTAGGGTAACACCCCAGGTGTTACAGACGACACCACTAACAAGGGATTGCGCCCTCGCAATCCACCTGCTAACCCGGGAGGGGAAAGAAGTTCGACTATCGATTCTTCGTGCTTCCGGTTGATCTCCTCGACACCACTAACAAGAGATTCTTGCTCGGAGTGACGACGATGTTCTTCCACCAGGAATCTTCCGATGATCGAACCTATTAGGTTAAAGGCTCAGAAAACGTCCACCCACGTAGGATCCTAACACTTTTGAAAGATTGAGTACGAGAGTAGACTCCAAAACAAATAAGATGGGAGGGGAAATAGAATAGGGATAAGGAGAAAACAAGAACCCTATTGAGATGTTTTTCCAAAATAGTTTAGCAGAAATAGTTTTTGACACTGTAGAAACAACGACCGTTAGCGAGGTTATCCTACAGGCTTTGCGGACCCATTGCTTCGATAACCATTCGTATCGAAACAATATCGGGAATCGGAACCAAGGCTCTGATACCATTTGTGACGCCCCGGGATCGGGCACTATGCAGATTTCAGCATTCCCGCCAAAATCCACATAATAACCGATTCCAGGTTGCCACCTGTGATAACATTACAATAGTTCACGAATATTCCACAATTACAACAGAAACAGATAGATACAAGATGACTCAAACGAGCCAGGGATACAACTGATACAATACAAAGATCCAAATAACAGCGGAAGAAATAACATAGTGTCCGGCTACGGACAAGATACAAATTGGACTAAGAGTCCTGAAGATAACCGAGAGCGTCCAATCCCTGCCCAGGCCAAGCCGGAGGGATTCCCAAGCTAACGTCGTCAGACTTCAAACCTGTTGACTGCAATATTGAATATGCAGCCACGAAAGAGATTCGTGGGTCAGTACGGTTAAGTACTGGCAAGTGGATAAACCATACTCACAAGATACCGGCGTAGCCAGTCATCACAAGATACAAATACTTTGGGAATCAACGGAAAGGAAGGGGGTATTGCAAATAAGCGACAGCGGGCTGCACTAACCAACTACAGAACTTCTACCACTTCCGGCTAACAGAAAGAAGATAAGATCGAGGATAGTAACCAACTGAAAGTAACTCCAAACAAACCCATCCTGGATCTCGCCCCTTATCCAAAGAAGCAACCCGAGGATAACTCACACAGTTGGATTAATGAATAATGAATCAGGTTGTTGTGTCAATAAGACTATTACTAGTCAAGTTATTATCATTAGGTGTAAGTTGTTCTGAGTACTTGTTAGCCAGTACTTTCACCAAGTAATCCATAACCGCGGAAAACACGGCTTCTCGAGAAGATTTATCCCTGCAGGGGTGTGCTCCAGTACCCGTACACACTCAAGCCACCAACTAAAACTCAGGTTGGCTTGACACGACCCAAACCATCTCTACAACCCATCCTAGGAGCCATGGAGCTATAAGGTCCCGGCCAGTCCGCTAAGCGCAGGGGTGAAAACCACACCCCCCGGCACCACAGGCCTCGCCCTATATGCATCATCATCATCATCAGTAACCATGGGTGATCAACCCATTATACAAGGAGAAAATGGAACACCCGAACTAAGTGTGGCTCTTCGGACAAGCTGCACATCAGGTCTAAGTCGAGGGGGTCCCATACTACCACCCGGATGCGGTGAGCATGCTCATCATGGATCAGTAGACAAGACCCTTTTCCTATTAGGGTCGACACTAGCAGGCCTCAAAACCACTTAGGGCCTCCTGCCGGTGCCTTATCAGCATATTATTAATAACAGGTTGATTGATTAACATCGAGCCCCCAGAACATAATGAAGTAATAACAGAAAGTAACGGGTAACAGACTCGAGCAAAGCAACCTAAGCATGCTAGTAAGACACGGGCACAAGCAATGGTTATAGGTGTGGAGGTGAGGCAATATCAGGGTTAAAGGGTTCATGTGATAGGTTCGTAACAGAAACAACTACTACTAAGGCTAGCAGAAAAGAACAACGGCAAGAATCGGTAACAAGTGATGAAAGGCAGCCATATGGCAGCAAGTGAGTATACTTGCCTGAGATCCCGCAAGGTAGCAGAACTTGTCGTTGCTCACATCATCTCAACGTCCTATCCGGGAAGAAGCAACGAACCTCGAACAAACACCGGATGCAACAATTACTACTACGGCAAAAGATCCAGCATGATCAAGATATGGATGCATGACAATTTAATTGATGCATAGAAATAATCTAGTTGACAAGATAAACAGATTTAAATGGACCCATATGCAATTTGAGTTGCATATGAAAAGCCCATGCATTATGGTTGAAACAATTGTTTTCCAACTAACCAATAGGTGAAAGTGGATTAGCATGATGCATTGATGAGGAAAACAACAAAATAACAACAATAGAACCAATTGAAATAAGGTTTAACAAGTTTGGAAATTATTGGTTAAGATTGGAAATTTTGGTTACTTAAAGGTGTCACACAAGCAATTGTTGTTTTCATCAAGTTAAAGTGTTCAAAACAATTAACAAAATTTGTATTTGAAGAGAACATCAAATTTTAGTTGGATTACATGTTTCAAATATTGAAATTGGAATTAGGATAATTTAATTATGAATTAAACAATATTAAACAAGTTTTAAATGGATTTGAAACAAGTTGGAATTTAATTGAATTTTTATTTGTTCAAAACATAAATTCAAACTCACATTTGAAAAGTTCACACTTTGATGGTTTGAAAACATATTTTGCATGTTCAAAAATATTTTATATTGAGCAAGTTATGATTTTATCAAATTTAAATGAATTAAACAAGTATTAAATTATTTAGGCAATTTAAATTACTCAAACCATGTAACAAAATTTATATTTGGAAAGGTTATTCAAAATGGTATGGAAAACATATTTTATTTGCCTTATTTGGAATTAGTATGAATTATTTATGAATTGTTGCAAATTACAATTGAATTATTTGAATTCAAAGTTGAATTGACTTTTGAAAGTTCAAAACAGAAAACAAATGTGATATTTGAAAAGTTCATGGAATTTTGGTTGGGATACATATAAAATTTGTATTATTTGGATTTGTAGATTAAAAGTTATAGTTGTTTGATTTTTAGGGTTCAAATTGTAAAAGGCAGGGGCTAGAATGTGAAAGAAATATTGGAACAGGGGCTTCTGTGCAGAACCAGGAAAAGCTAGGGGCCTGGGTGTAAAGTGCGGATCCAGATCTAGATCTGGAGGGGTTTCTCACCGGGGGTGACCCCAGCCGCTGCCGCTGACGCGCGGGCCCGAGGGCCACGCGGACATCGCAGCGTATGGCAGGTGGGGCCGGGGTCCTCGCGGTGGAAAATATGAAAAAGGGAACGTCCCGAGGGATCGAACCCAGGATGCGGGATAGCGAGCGAGAGCCCCTTGCCACTGCGCTGTACTGAACCTTTGTTCAGAGTTGCAGTTTGCGGGGAGGTTCAGTTAAAGGCGCCGGACCTGCTCTCGCGAAACTGACGAACGGACGCTGCCCCTGCGACTGCAGACACACGACGATCGGAACAAAAAGGCGCCGGCGACCAGACCCAGCGACGGCGACGCGATGGTTGGGGCCACACATCTCAGAGCAAGAGGGAGGAGGGGCCCTAAGGCGAGAGGGAACGCTCACCTCGATGCAGGCAGTCGATGACGCGCCTGCTCTGCCGGCGTGCAGTGGCGCACGGCGGCGGAAGAAATCGGAGGCGTGCGAGGCGGCTGTTGCCCCTCCGGCCTTGACGCCTTCAAAGAAGAGGAAGGCCAGGCCACGGGGGCTCCATTCCCGTGGCTGGCTTGGCCCGAGGAGGAAGGTGGCGAGGGGATGGGCGGTGGTCTGACGGTGGTTCTCTGACGTCGTTGTGGAGGTACAGAGTTTCAGAAGAAGATGATGGTGCAGAGGTACAGGAAGGCACCGCGGCGCTAGGGTTAGGGGGGAGAGGTTAGGGTTAGGCTATCAGGGCTAGGGGGGTAGGTTATATGCTGGAGAGGAGCTCGGTACGGAGGCGAATCGGGAGGGGGAGAGGATCATCTACGGTTCTGAAGAGGATCGTACAGGTGCTGACGTCGAAGGAAGAAGACAACAGGGAAAGGTAGTGGGCTAGAAAGATGGGCTGGGTGGTGAAAAGAAAGGAGATGGGCCTTGGGAGAAAAGGAGAGAAAGGGGTGGGCTTGCCTCTCTCCTTTGCTCTTTTTTTTTGTTTCTAGCTTATTATTTTTTTTTTATTTTTTTTTCTTTCCTCAATAACATTTTTGTTTTGCAAAGGATGAGAAAGGAAAGAGAGATAGAAGAAAATAGGGTTTTTCTTTTAGGACTTATTGGTGATAATTTCCCAAAACAACAACAACAAGGTGGTGTAAAATATTTTCAACAATTTGAAACTATTAATTGGATATTAATTTGTTATGTGATTTTGTTGTAAATGGGGTTTGGTTTTGGAAGTTTGGAAAATAAACAAATGGTATTTAATGAGTTCAATCAATCAAACATTATTGAATTTAATTGGTTTGCAAAATTTTAATATTTAAACCCATATTGAAGTATGATAATTAGGAGTGATTTGAATTTTTGAATTAGTCATTAGGGTTTTTAATAACAGGGAGATTTGTATTACCAAGCAATTTGATTAGAACAAATTCAACCAGTGGAAAAAACAATTGAGTGGTTTAGTTTTGAAATTTTGAAATTGGAAATGTGGGAAAGTTTTAATTGTGTTTGAATTTTGAGTTGTTTTGAAAAACAGAATGCAATGCTCATGGGATGCATATGATGCAAGCAAAATTAACAAACAAATTCCTATTAGGGTAACACCCCAGGTGTTACACTACGCCCGTTACGCGCGCATTATGCGTTGTGTGCGTTTCTAACCGGCGCGCAGCCCACGCCGCATGATCTCAGTGCACGATTGATCCCACTAACTCCGTTGGTTACGGCAACTCGAGGGGAGGGATAAATACCCCCTCGGTACCTCCTCCTTCTCTTTCCTGCTCACTTCTTTCTTCCGCCCCTTCGCATCTCCGCCGCCGCTGAACACGCCGCCGCCGCAAATCCTTGCTGCGCCGCTGCTCCAAGCGCCGCCGGAAAGAGAGCAATTCCTCCACCCAATTCACCACTCCAAACCTTCCACAAATCTTCTCATCTCCATGGCTCGCGGAGACGACGACGGCCGCGCCGGTTGGGAGGGGTCCGATGTCACGGCGGAAGACTGCCGCTGGCTAGTCAACACCCGCCGTGTCCCTCCCGGCGTGCGGTGCAGACATCCGAACAACGAGATCGTCCCCACACCGGAGGAGGGCGAGTTCGTCGTCTTCCTCGCGCACTTCAAGCGGGGATTCGGCCTCCCGGTGTCGGATTTCTTCAAGGAGTTGCTCAAGAACTTCGGGCTGCAGCCGCATCATCTCCCCCCAACGCCATGGTGATGCTCGCCTTCCACGCCGTGGTCTGCGAGGCGTTTCTCGGCGTGTACCCAACTATCCATAGTTGGGCACGCTATTTCTTCTTCTGGAAGCAGAGCGTCCCCAAGCCCGGAAGCACGGAGAGCGCCTGCGCGATGACGAAGACAGGGGGCGCCATGATGCTGCAGCGCAGCGTCGGCAGCCACCCGCGCATCAATGGACTAGATACGGTACGCAAGTGGCAGCGCTCTTTTCTCTATGTCAAGAATGTCCCCCTCAAAGAAGGAGCGCCCATCCAGGACCGGATAGGGCTTCCCGAATGGAAGAACACTCTGCCAACCCAGCAAAATTGGGTTACAATCCGAAGAGCCTCGACGATATCCTTCAGATCGAGAGGTGCCTCGCCGAGTTGACGGAGTTAGGATTCAAGCGCGATGACCCCATCGCGTGTTGGATCTCGCGGCGAGTGCTCCCGCTTCAGCGCCGCTCCCACAAGATGTGCTACATGGGAGGCACCCGGGACTGCTCAAGGACTACTACATTCGAGCTCAGCACCGCCGATGTGGCCGTCTGGGCGAGATCCATCATGAAGACGTCGCTTAGTGACACCTGGCAGTATGGCTTCACGCCATACAGCCGCGCCAAGCCAATTGAACAGGTTAGTCCTTTATGCTTTGTCTTTGCACTTTGAAATCGAATAGGTGGCTTTCCAGCCTAGTATGCTTAGTCTCTGCATGCTGCACTGAGTAGAACACCACAAACATCTCGTTGGCTTTATGTGCTTTGTGCTTGCACGCCGTGTCGAGTAGAGAACCTTAGCCGAATATGCTTTGTGTTTGCATGCCGTACCAAGTAGAGAACCTTAGCCGAATATGCTTTGTGTTTGCATGCCGTACCGAGTAGGATTCCTTAGCCTTGAACTCGACTGATTTGTATCACCTTCTTGTCTTTCCAGCATATTGATCGCCAATTAGAGGAAGATGAGGAGTGCTTCGAGGCCAACTGGCACAGCGACCGAGAAGAGGACGACGAGACCGCCTACGATACCCAGGATACCCTCTGTATCCCCCACGCCGAGCAGCCGGGTAAGCACCAAGTGGACGCGTCCATTCGGGATTGGTCCGAGGACGACGAAGGTGACTAAGTTCACTTCTCTGACCGCGATTAGCGCAATCCAACTTCCCTTTCTGTTTCTCAACTCCTTTTTCTCTTCTACTCTGTAGATGATCCTGAGGTGGACAAGGAAGACGAAGATGCCATCGACGTCGATCCTCTCTCTGTTGCAGCTCCCACTACTCGGAAGAGGGTAGGCAGTGGTGCCCAAGAGCCTGCCGCCAAGAAATCCAAGAAGACTGAGAAGAAGAAGAAGGTCACCACTGCCAGAAGGCAACTCCCCACTCGCAAAGGGTAAATGATTTCATCCAAGTTGCATTCTTCTGCTGCTTCTTGCTGTTCTCTTTCCCTTCTTTGTTTCTGAGCTTCCTTTCTCTTCCAGCGACCCTCTGGACGCCGATGCAGCCGCAGCTCCTACTACCTCCAAGAAAAAACCTGTCATGGACCTTGAGAAGCTCGTTGAGCTCTCCGAGGATGATGACGAGCCAGCACCACAGGATAGGACGCGTGCGCCCTCTCCCGTGAAGGCAGAAGAAGAAGACGCCAGCGCCGAGAACACGGGCGCTGGTGACCAAGACATGAACCTGGAGCAGCAGGCCCGCGCAGACCAGAGTGCGCCGGATGCTGCTCACGATGAGATGCCTCCTTCTCCCCCAGCTGCCTCAGCTGGGGAGAATACTGAACAAGAAGTCGAGCATCAAGACCATGCCGCTCTTGAGCGGCAAGACGAGAACATGGAGCAGCAGGAAGACGAAGCTGCTGTTCGAGATGACCCCGCGGCCACGCCGCGGGTAGAAGAAACAGAAGACGCAAGACCTGACCCCGCTGCCGAGCAGCGGGTAGAGAAGACCCTGGTGCAGCCAGTCCTGCGGGATCAAGCGCAGCCAGCCGCTACGCCGGGTAGCCGGCCCCTTGTGCCGCCTACCCAGCAGGTTGCTCCACCCACTGCACCAAGCCCTCCGCCAACACAGAGGAAAACCAAGACTGCTCCGAGCCCTCCTCCTAAGCAAGGCACCAAGAAGGCTGCATCTCAGCAGGCTCTTCACACTTCACGCACAGCGCCTCCGTCCGCTTCTCGGACGGATGTTGCTGCCCAGAAAGCCGCCAAGCCTGAAGCCGCGGCTGTCCGCAGGAATCCATCGCGCCAGGTTGCGCAAGATTCTGCTCTGATGCCACCGCCCAAGTCAACCGGAAAAGCAGCTGCGAAGAGCACGCAACTCACCATTGGCGCTGCCAGTGGATCTGCTGGTGCAGGCGAGGGGTCGAGTGTTGCCAGGCGCAACCCAGCTTCCTGCCATACATGCTGCAAATGGCCAAGCAGCACAACACTGAATTGACCAAGGGCGAGCAGCGGATCGCCGTTACGAAGGGCGGCCAGGCCAAGGAAGTGGACGCCAAGCTGAAGGAGAAGAAAACCCTTGAGTTCTACTCACGCGAGGCCGGCGAGACGGAGGTCCAATCCGAGGGGCTGATGCAGGTCGTGGACCGAGTAGGCTTCATCGACCAGGTGTGGGAAAGCGCCGCCCATGGAAACAAGACGTGGGATGGCAGCACCGTGGGCTCGTTGGATCACTGGCGTCTTGACTGGAACAAGGCTGACATGGGCTACAATCTCATGACCATCGCCTCCGGCACGAGCACGCTGGCCGCGAAGCTATTCGTCCTCCGCAAAGCCGCCGAGGACATCGAGCAGACCTACGCCGTAAGTTCCTTTTACTTGTTCCGAGTTGTGGTTTTCTCTCCTCTTCTGTTCTTCTCTTTCTCCTTAGCCACTACCCAGTCCCCGAGATTCGGGCCGAGTAGGCGGGTACTCAACCGAGTTGCCGTCAACTCGGGCCAAATCTTCCAGAAATTGTCTAACTCTTTTTCTTTCTTCTTCACAGAATAGCCTCTTGAAGAGGACCAACTTGTTCCGGCGGCTGCTCTGGAACCATAGCATCGCCACAAAACGCCTCGCGGCCCTAGAAAAAGAGCGCAAGGATGACGCCGCGATGGAACACGCGGCAGTGGATCGTGCCCTTCAACTCTCTGCAATCGAAAGTAAGCCTTTAGCTATTCGGTTAGTGCGTTTTGTGTTTACGCCCGGATTTGCTCTTTGCTCTAACTCCTTCTACTCTGCAGGCAAATTCAAAGAATTGCAAGAGCAGTACGAGCACTGCCATGTCTTCACCGCCTCCGCCGAGAGCAAGATCAAGGAGCTGGAAGGTGAGTTGCCAGCTACTCTGCTGTCTGTATCTTCTCCGCTACTTGATTACTCTGCTAACATTGCTCTCCTTCTCGCAGAAGAATACAAGAAGTTCCGGGAAGAGCACCTCAATTGCCTGATGCCTGCCGAGGTGCAGCAGCAGTTGGCCGCCCGAGATGCAGCACTCAAAAAGGACTCGCGACGCCGAGCGCGCCGAGTTCGAACAGATGCAGGTCCAACTGAAGGATGCTCTTCAGGATGCCCTGGATACCAGGACAAGAGCCACAGCCAGAGAGAAGACGCTCGAGGTGGAACTCGAAGTTCGGAAGCAGCACAACGTGCAGCTTGCGCAGCAGCTTGCCAACGCGCGTAGCATTGAAGACAGGCACATTGCCGATAAGGAGGCCTGGAAGAGAAAGCTAGACGCGCTACTCGTCGACCTCAATAGTAAGTTTGCGCTTCTCTGCATTTGGCTGTTTCCTTCCTCTTCCGCTTGGCTTGGTTCGTTTTTTCCTTTTTTCTTCTTGATTTCATCTCTGCTCTGCTTCCATTTCTAATTCTTTCTGGTTTCACTATCAGATATCTTCCCTGATCTCTGCGCGGCTAGCATGCCTGCTTTGGCTAAGGCGCAAGAAGCCTGAGCTGAGAAGGGACTGCCCATGAACACCAAATCCTCGATCGACGACAACCTCACCACTATCAAGTCGCAGCTCCAATCAATCAAAGGCCTGGGCACCAGCATGGTGTCCACGGCCCTCCAGCTGCACCAGCTGTTCTGGCCTGGTGAAACTGCGCCAAGGACTATTCGTGAAATCTCCGAGAAGCTGGACGGCGCAAAGGCCGAGCTGAAGAAATGGCGCGCGTCCGCAGCTCGAGCAGGGGCCGATCTGCTGCTTCGCTTCATATGCAGCTGGTACGAGAACCTGAACCTCGACACCATCCTCGAGATGCGCCAAGGCTCCAAGTGGTCAGATGATGCCGACTGCGTTGCACGCCGCAAGGCAGTTGCGTACGAGATCGCATCCTATGCGGATACCGCCCACTTAATCGACGGCCCCACCGAGCCTGACACCGAGGCGGAAAGCGAAGGCGAGGATGAAGACGAGGATACCGAGTCGGATGACTTGAGTATCTTCGAAAACACTGGTGCCGAGGAGGGTTCCGGGAAGGGGAAGGGCAAGGTTGTTGCGGATAGCAACGAGGAGGCGGAAGCCGAGAGCCAGGATGCCACCATCACCACCGAGATGGTGATCCAGCCAGCTGCTCCCGAGTTGGGCTCGTCTTCTGGCGTAGCACCTGACGATGCGGCGCTACTCCGCACCCAGTCCGCTGCTTCCACTTCAGCCACTGACCCCATCTCGGTGGCCACTGCCACTTCTGAGCAAGCCGCCGCCATGGACATTGATGCTGGAGCTGATGCCGAGGAGGCCAACACCGAGATGACTGCTGCGGACAATACCGCCACCACTGATGATGCTGATGTCTGAAACTCTACCTTAAAACTTTCATGAGATCCCCGGGATACCGGGTGCAAATGTATCAAAACAATTAAGTCTTTGCTGCTACTCGTTGTTTATTCCAGTTTGAAGTTTGCTACTTAATATATGAGCAACTCTGGCTCAACGCCGGGTTGCGTTATCATGCAAGTCCCCGAGTTGCATTTTTTATCCACTCTTCTCTTTTCGTCTCAGGTCTTACCTGCCACTTGTGGCTTTGTTGGTAGTCGAGTCACAAGATGTCAAAGATCAAGTTTCAAATACTTAGCCACTTAGAAACATTCATAGTAACGCTACTCACCACTTAGCCGAAAAAGAAAAAAGGCAGTAAAAAACACTCTATTCGGTTGCCACACGCTTCCTTTCCTTTGCAATTTTTCATGTGTTCATTGACCCTTTCGCTTGTTCTCTGGCTTGCCATGAAGCCGGGTTGCGGACAGCAGCAGAGTCGCAGAGTGTCCGGTGAGTTTAAACACACTACTTTGTATGCTTTTGAAATTCTAAGTGGTTCAACCGAATAGACAAAGTAAAGCAGAGTAAACACAAGGAACAATTTGGACGAGGGCAGTCCCCGAGTTCAATTTCAGATTGCCAAATAGAGGTTTAACTTGGATAAGAGAATACATACATAGTTTTGCTCACGAATGAAAGCGACGGAGTAGAGCTACATTCCAGGGGCGCTTAGATTCCTCTCCAGCTTTATCCGGCCTGTTCTTCTGGGATGGCTGTGCGTCAACAAGATAATAGGCATCATTGTGTAGAGCCTTGCTCACAATGAACGGCCCTTCCCACGGAGGAGAAAGCTTGTGCATCCCGGTTGTGCGCTGCACGAGCCTAAGCACCATGTCTCCTTCTCGGAAAACCCTTGGGTTTACTTTCCGGCTATGATAACGCCTCAAGTTTTGCTGGTAAATAGCTGAACATGACAGAGTAATCTCTCTTGCTTCTTCTAGCAGGTCAACGTCATCGTCTCGGGCTTCTCTCGCCTCCGCCTCAGTGTAGAGGGTTACTCGGGGCGAGTCATGCTCTAGGTCAATTGGCAACACTGCCTCAGCTCCATAGACCAGGAAGAATGGTGTGTAGCCGGTTGACCGGTTAGGGGTAGTCCTTAGACTCCACAACACCGCTGGCAACTCGTCTAACCAACACCCAGGTGTTTTTAGCAGCGGATCAATCAGCCTTGGCTTTATGCCTGATAGCACCATGCCATTCGCTCTTTCAACTTGCCCATTGGAGGCAGGATGCGCAACAGATGCAACATCTAGCCGGATATGCTTATCTCTGCAGAACCTCGCAAACTTGCCTTTAGCAAAGTTTGTGCCATTATCTGTGATAATGTTGTGCGGGTAGCCATACCTCAGGATTATATCCTTCAAGAAACTCACAACTGTGACTCCATCGCACCTCCGAATAGGCTTCACCTCAATCCATTTTGTGAACTTGTCAACCATGACCAAGATGTGCGTCATGTTGCCTCTAGCCGGCTTGAAAGGACCCACCATATCCAAGAACCAAACAGCAAACGGCCAAGTAATGGGAATGGTCTTCAACTCGGAAGCTGGCATATGAATCTTACTTGCAAATCTTTGGCAGCCGTTGCACTTTCTCACAATATCTTCAGCTTGCTTCAAAGCAGTGAGCCAAAAGAAACCATGCCAAAAAGCCTTCTTGACTAGAGCCCGAGAAGAGGCGTGATGTACGCATTCTCCTTGGTGTATCTCCACCAGAATTTCTTCCCCTTCTTCTGGTTCCACACAGCGTTCCAATACGCCGGTGGGACTTCTTTTGTGCAGCACCTCTCTGAAAATGGCATAGCCCTTGGATCTTCTCTGAATTTGCCTTGTAGTAACTTCATCATCTGGTAGGGTGCCGTCCTTTAGAAAGGATAATATGGGCATAGCCCAACTCGGTGTCTCCCACGTGGGAAACACTGGTTCGTCCAATTCCATCGGAACAGCCACCACTGCCTCTCCTTCAGAGTTGGGGATGAGTCTTCGAAGCCCTGAGCGGTTGGCAAGAACTTCCTCAATGAATGCGACAGTCCCCGAGTTGAGAGGGGGAGTCCCCGAGTAAGGAGGGACAGTCCCCGGGTTGCAGGCGCCAGTCCCTGGGTTCTCTTTTGCATCCTCCCAGTCAATCTCCATAGGGACAACTTCTTCGCTTGGCAGAGAAGGAACGAATATAGATTCCGAGTTGGGGGATGGCTTGATGGATGGCTTTCTCAAATGCTCCAAGGCAATCCCAGCCGGGATGTATTGCCGAGAAGATCCCAACTTGGACAACTCATCAGCTGCTTCATTCTCTGCTCTGTGGATGTGTTGGAACTCGCAGCCTTCAAAAAATCCGGTCATAGTTTGCACTAGGAACCGATATGCTGCCATGTTGGCATCCAGTGCATCCCAAGTGCCAGAAACTTGCTGCACCACCAGATCCGAGTCGCCATAGCATATAATGCGCTGCACACCAACCTCCTTGGCTACTCGCAAGCCGTGTACCACGGCCTCATACTCTGCAACATTGTTGGACGCCTTGAAGTGGATCTGCAGCACATACTTGAGTTGATCTCGCTTGGGTGACGTGAGCACCACGCCAGCACCAAGGCCTTCCTTCACTTTGGAGCCATCAAAATGCATCTTCCAGTAATTGGTTGCGGGCGAAGGAGGCTCATACTGCACCTCAGCCCAATCCACTAGAAATTCTGCCAGAATTTGTGACTTGATGGCTTCTCTTCTCGCGTATGCGGGAGTGTACGCGGCCAGCTCGATTGCCCACTTGGCTACTCTGCCGCTCGCTTCCTTATTGCCCATGATGTCCGAGATGGGAGCAGAACTCACCATGGTGATGGGATGTTCTTGGAAATAGTGCTCCAGCTTCTTGGCGCCCAGGTACACGCCGTAAGTCATCTTCTGATAGTGCGGGTAGTTCTGCTTGGAACTGGACAACACCTCACTGAGATAATACACAGGCCGCTGCACAGTCTTGCCTTCCTCTTCTCGCTCTACCACAATCACCACGCTGACAAATCGGTTAGTTGCAGCAATGTATAACAACATTGGCCCTTTTGGTAGCGGGCTAGCCAAGATGGGAGCGCTACCCAACATGTCCTTCAGCTCCTTGAATGCCACATCCGCTTGCGGAGTCCAGACAAACTTGTCACTCTTCTTCATTAATTGATACAAAGGCAGGGCCTTCTCGCCCATTCTGCCTAGGAAGCGGCTCAGAGATGCCAAGCAACCAGTGAACTTCTGCACATCCTTCAGGGATCTCCACAAAGACATGCTCTCAATAGCTTTTATCTTTGAAGTATTGGCCTCAATGCCCCGACTGGATACCAAGAAGCAGAGTAGCTTGCCAGCCGGGACGCCAAAGGTGCATTTAGCTGGGTTCAGCTTCATCTTGTACTTGCGCAAGTTGGCAAATATTTCCTCAATGTCACTAAGCAGAGTATGTGTTTTATTCGTTTTGATGACAATGTCATCTACGTACACCTGCACATTCTTGCCAATTTGATCATGCAAGCATTTCTGCATGCATCTCTGATAGGTAGCCCCAACATTCCGCAACCCGAAGCACATGACACGATAGCAATAAGCCCCGTACGGGGTAATGAAAGCAGTCTTTATTTGATCAGCAGGGTTGAGAGCTATCTGATGAAAACCAGAGTAGGCATCTATGAAAGACAAAAGCTCACAACCAGCAGTGGAATCGATCACCTGATCAATGCGGGGTGGCGGAAAGGGATCTTTGGGGCAGGCCTTGTTCAGGTCGGTGTAGTCCACGCACATGCGCCATGCGGTATCCGCCTTGGGGTCCTCCTTCTTCTTCTCAACCATCACCGGGTTGGCTAGCCAATCCGGATGCAAAACCTCCATGATGAAGTTGCTTATCAGCAACTTGGTGATCTGATCACCGATGGCCTTCCTTCTCTCATCTCCGAAGCAGCGCATCGCCTGCTTCACTGGCTTGGCATCATGCCGCACATGTAGCGAGTGCTCAACCAACTCCCTCGGGACACCTGGTAAATCCTCATTGGACCAGGCAAACACATCTCGATTCTCACGGAGGAAGTGGATGAGCTCGCTTTCCTATTTCTCTCGCAACCCGGCGCCAATTATGGCAACACGGTCTGGGAACTCAGGATCAACCTGGACCTTCTTTGTCTCCAGGGACGCCTGGAACGCAGTCCCGTACCTGGAACTCGGCATCCCAGTCGCACCATCCTGCGCAGCTTGCGCCATAGAAACCACCTCGTACATCTTCTTCTTCTCGGCAGCAATGACCATGGATTCCACCAGCTGAGAACCAGCAGAGGCACACTCCATGGACTTCTTGTAGTCACCTGAGATGGTGATCACTCCATTGGGGCCAGGGATCTTCATCTTCAAGTATGCAGCATGGGTTGAAGCCATGAACTTGCTAAGAGCAGGCCTGCCGAGTAGGGCATGGTATGGGCTATGGTGGTCAACCACCTCAAAGGCCAATCTCTTAGTGCGGCAGTTCTCCCTGGTGCTGAATAG